>OZ012741.1:589523213-590123213 GCA_963859935.3 Lathyrus sativus | reverse complement strand
AGGGCAAGCAAGACGACTCATTCCAGTGAAGCTCCGCCAAAGGGAACCACTGCTACCGTGCCAACGTTGAAGACAAAGACTTCATAAACACCGGTTGAAGGACTTGTCATCCAATTCATTTTGTTTCTTTATATTCTGTTTCTTTGATTAAGCATAATTAGCATGTACGGACTTGTTTATTTTGGAATAATTAATGCATAATGTCTGTCTTGAATAAATCTATTCATTTCACTCACAAAAATATTTTTTTATAAAATTATAATGCCAACGTTACCCGATCTCTTGCTTTGATAGAGAATTGGGAGGAGGATAATGAACAAAAACGTCGAATTTCTTGTCGTATGATTTCAATTGAAACCTGCTGATGATGCAAGGCATTGTTTCAAATCCCAAACAATGGAGATATAAGGACGATAATCCCTA
Organism: Lathyrus sativus; assembly: GCA_963859935.3. Taxonomy (NCBI): domain Eukaryota; kingdom Viridiplantae; phylum Streptophyta; class Magnoliopsida; order Fabales; family Fabaceae; genus Lathyrus; species Lathyrus sativus. Next base: position 590,122,790 of record OZ012741.1, on the reverse strand, counting down.
TTTAATCCCTTTGAGCCTTGAAGTAGGAGTTTTCTTTGCTAAGTAAAACTCTCATCTTAAGCTGGGGCAGGGTAGTTTTCAGTTAAATTGATCGAGCGCTCAGACTCTCAAAGAGGAAGAGCATACATTCGAGAACCAATCTATCCCTAACATCTTAGGAAGTTTGAAGTCCATGACTATCCCTCTACTACTAAAGAGTGGGGCAGTCACAAGCCTTTCAAAAGAGTCACACGACTTAGTCAACAAAAAAACAAAAAAAATATATACAGCCCGCTAAGTCAAAACCTATGAAGGAGACTTAGGCAAAACTGGGGCATCCCGCTGGACTCCAACGCCAAAGCCAAAAAGCACCGTCCAGGCAAATGGTAGGGAATAAAAGAAAAAAAAACGGATTACCATAAAAAGAATTCCTAATAAAGAACAAAGTCGTGTGACCCGACGCCATTAGAAGTAGGTGAGTGACTGCCATGTCCAAAGCGTTAATGATTTCTCGACCATATCAAATCTGATTGAGATATGAGTGCTCGTGTCCAGATAACTGAATAGGATTTGAGAACATCACGAAGAGGGGTGGGTACAAATAACTTTGGGCCTTTATCCTTTGTTTCTTAAATCGTGAACCAAGCCACGATACAACCATTAAAAGACCTAATTGAAGTAGGAATTATGTTGAAAGCATACTCGACGAGATAACGTTTCCTGACTCCTATGAGCTAGGCTCAATTTAATGTTGGCATTGTAAATCAAATTCATATCCTAACTAGTGATTTCAATCACGAGTTATGGTGATCTTTTTCAAAACAAAAACAAAAATCTCAAGACAAATATTGTTGCATTGATAGTTTCAGAATTAGCATTTCACGCGTGTTGATTTTGCCTGATACCTTAGAAACTTACATATAGATGGCGACAACAAAGCTTGAAGATCCTGCTAAGCAGGGGCAGGTGGGTTCTAAATCGCTTGCCAATGCGAGCCAGACGTACTTAAGAGCTATTTCTTGTAGACTCAGTCGTAACACAGTTGATCCGTGCCAGTTACGTCGAGATCTGACAGATCTCTCTAAGAGTTTGAAAACAGTGGGGCATCTGGACTCCATGTTTCTCTCTAAAATCCTCTTGAGATGACTTTCTCACAATGCATGTACTCTGGGGCATGACATTTTCAAGATGGCGACTACTACAAAGTCCATTGAGATCAAAATTATCTTTACAACATTCTTCAGGCACCCGATGGATTTTACTCCCGGCGGTCTTTATTCCCCAGTAAATCTCATCGTTGCAGAATTTACGTCTTTACCATGGCCTCGACACAGTCCCCAGAGAGACTTTAAATTGATGCAGTCCCCAGCGAGACTATAAGCTGATAGCATTCTAGACCGAGCCGGTAATCTCCAGTAATTTTCTAGACTATAGAGATCATACCAGCATCTTCCCAGTGATAGTCTCCAGCGAGACTTTAAGCTGACAACACTTTTGGGATCCATCCGATAAATCCCCAGTGACTCTCAAGACTGCAGGGATGTCCCCGGTATCCTCCAAGTGATATATGTTCTTGAAGACCCATTCTTAGTGGAAGCATCTGTTCCTCAGTGAAATTGCCTTACCTTCCTCAGGAATGTTCCCCAGGAGATTGCCATATTCTTCCCAAGAACTCAAGATACTGTCCCCAGGAATGTCTGTTGATTTCTCCCCAGTAAGTCTAATATACCCCTCCTCAGGGAAGTTTGATATACTTTATCCCTAGTTGGACGTACCTTTCCCCAGGAAGCCGAGGTATTATTCCCAGGAAGTTGTTACACTATCTCTATGAAGCTGCCTAATTCCACGCCTCCCCCGTACAGTGGATATTTATTTTATCCCCAGAAGTCTCTGATCCTAAGATGTTCTTCGGCTGATTATGATTCATGATAGTAATCCCTCACATGAAATCATGACATCTTATCCCCATATCATACTCTCCAGTGAGGTCGTATCGTATCCCCATGTGGAAGTCATGAGAGTTTCTCCCCAGGGAAGTTATAACTTTGAAGCCAGATTCGGTGCTACCACCGACTTTTCCTATCCTCCGATAGATGTGTTATTGTAGAGGTCGCAGGGTATTCCTGTCGAGATGCTTATTTCATCTCATGTCTCCTCTCTCGCTTGTTTTGTCAGCATATGCATAAGCATACTCATTGCATGACAGTGTCATATACATAAACATACACATTCGCATACACATTGACATACGCATTAGCATGTGCATGCTTTATATTTATTATCATCCTTTATTGTTACCGCTGAGTAATTGGGTTTGTCCGCTCTCTCCAAGTAGATCATCAGCCCTAAGCACAAAATACTCATTTGTTTCCAGTCTCCCCATCGAGTTCATCCCTCGTGGACGATGGTTATTTCAGTTACCTTTCCGCGTTAGGTAAGATAGTCCCACACGAGTTCGTTTCCTCAATGGAGACTTGTTTGTCAGTTCTTTCTAGCCCAGTTCTGTTACCTTGCAGCTTTCATTACAACGTTCATTACAATTTACCTTGCAAATTTCATCACCACCTTCATTACAATTTACCTTGCAACTTTCATTACAACTTTCATTACAATTTTCATTACAATTTTTCATTACACTCTACAATTGATCTTCTCGTACAAGGAGTTCATTACTTCATTAAAACCTTCATTACAATTTACCTTGCAAATTTCATTACAACCTTTATTACAATTTACCTTGCAACTTTCATTACAACCTTCATTACAATTTACATTGCAACTTTCATTACAATTTACATTGCAACTTTCACTACAACCTTCATTACAATTTACATTACCTGTTACCACCTCTACAAGGAGTTCTCACCCGAGAAGCCTATCAAAGTGGTATTTCTCGCCTGGGGAGCTTATCCTATCTTCGTTATGACTTGCAGCAAACGACCATCTCCATCGAGCAGCTGGGCTTCCATTTTCCTTGTCATCTTGAAGTGCGGGGAGGTTTGAACCGAATCATATTCAAGAGAGCACAGATCTTGAAGTATGAAGAAGTTTGTTTTACCCTTTAGTAAAAGAAGAAGTTGAATCATATTCAGGAGAGCGCAGATCTTGAAGTATGAAGAAGTTTATTTTATCCTTTAGCAAAAGAAGAAACTGAATCATGTCCAGGGAGCACAGACCTGAGACGTGGAGAAGTTTATTTTATCAATCAATCTTTTATCCAGTTTGGCATGTAAGCCCCTTCCAACGATAAGTGGCAGTTCTCTCTCGAGAAAGCTTATCAGGGTGTTTCCCATTTAAGACCATTTAGTTTGGCATACAACCGGTTTTACCCTGTATATTTTCTACGGATTCCTAAATTCCGTCTGATCCTGTCATGAGGGAGAGTTTCCAAAAGCTCGGATGTTATTCTTTGCTCAATGCTCCAGCATCTTGTTAATCGATCCTACAGTCATGCAGATCCATTTTTATCTTTTACCCTAGAGTATCAGCCGGTCATGCCTGAACCTGTTGAACATTTACTCTTACATATTCCCTAGTGGAGGTCGTCTCGCCGGTGCCATCTCCATTGAGGATCCCATTCTACTATTCCTTTTTCTGAAAGTGACAATTGGTCGCCCTCGCACCAGTTGACTATCACCTTAGAATTCCCCGGTGTCGTGCTGTCTCTCAGTGCGTCATACCCCCCAGTGTGGTTTGTTCATCGCGTCTGTCCCATGTGTCGTCGTGTCGTCTGCATATTTGCATTTACCATTCCATCATACACACCATACTAAATTCATGGCATTGTCAGCATTATAGTTTATTTCCGTTTTGTCCATAGCATTGCATATCACTGCATCTAAGGGCAAAATTTTCGATTATCAATATTTAAATCCCTCCACCATGATTTCTCGAGCCTTCGTCGCTCAAATCATCTGGTGAAGCTATTTAAATAGGGGCAACTGTAATACCCCAAAATTTGCTCTAAGATTAGTCGTTTCATCCTGCATCCCATTTCATTTTGCATTGTGTTTAACCTAACCACTAACGGGTTGTGCAATTGGTTGATTTTTGCAGGAAAATATCATGTGGCGCGCTCTTTTAGTTTACAAGGTTTCTAGTGCCACTTTATTTTGAATGAATAAAATAGCACAATTGGCAAGAGACCCTGTGTATGGAGTTGTGAGTGTGAGAGGTTGAGAATTTGAATCCCACCTTCTTCACTCTTTGTTTTGTTTCTTTTATTTTTATTTTAACTTTTCTATTTTCATTAAAAAAAATAACAAAAATAAATTTTTTTATTATTTAATTATTATTTTCGTATTTTATTAAAATTATTTTTTAAAAAATATTATTTTTTCACCTTTTTCCATATTATTCATAAAAACATCCAAAAATTATAAAATTAAAAATATTAGAAAATATTATATTCTTTTTATAATATTTTTAATGTTTAGTATAAATAAATAGAGTTTTAATTTTATTTTTATTTGTTTAAAGTTTATTTAGTTTTAACTAATATTAATTTAATTTGGGTTTAAAATGGGCATTAGGTTAGAGTTAACCCTAATTTGTTACCTATATAAACATAAGTGAGGAGAGAAAACTTAATTAACATCAAAAAATCAAGAGCAGATCATCAGATGAAGATGGAATTTTTTCGGAAGAACCCTAAAAGGTTTGAATTCATCATCGGCCAAGCGCTACCGGCGAGCAAAAAGTTCCAACGACGGAGGCTCAGTTCATTCAACATCATCGTCGTTACTGTAACCGTTTTTTTCCTTTGATTTACATCATTTTACAATTTTTCTATGTTCGTTTGTTTATTGATTGTAGATTAAAGGGAAGAATAAATAGACGAAGGAACCATTGACATGTAAGGAAAGATGAGGAGAAAAGACTCTGAACCATGGAAGACAGCCACCGCCTGTTGGGAATAAGAAAGGAAAGGTTTTTTCCCAAACCCTAAAAAAAGGGAAAAAGTTTTTTCCCAAACCCTGAAAACATTGTCATTGCACCACTCCACTCCTTTTATTTTTATTTATTTCCTTTTTTATTATATTATCTTATTATTTCTTTTTTTTAACTATAATTAGTAATCACATTATATTTTAATTTATTACTAACGCTTCTTATATTTTTAAAAACCTTTTATTATTAAAACTTTTTTTTATAGTAAAACCTTTTCTTTTTATTAAAACCTTCTGTTTATTATTAAAACTTTTTTTATAGTAAAACTTTTTTTAAAATTAAAACCTTCTTTTTATAGTAAAACTTTTTTTTTAAATTAAAACCTTTCTTAAACTAAAACGCCTTTTTGAGGATGAAAGCTTTTGTGTTTCAAAAATCAAAACCCTTTTTAAAATTAAAACCTTTTTTGTATTTTAAAACTTTTTAAATAAATTAATACTAACATTTTTCAACACTAGATTTAAAATTATTTTCAGTTACTTACAAACCCTTTCATTCTAATTTCTAACCTAAAAATCTAAAATAAAAATTCTCAGCATTCCCGTTAATTATCATCTGACTTTTATTGGCCCTCATTTTGGCTGTGGCTACTAATCCTTTATTTTTTTTCACATTTATTTTTTTGGTTGTAATTTATGCGAGGACATCGTCGCTTTTATTTCGTTATTATTTTTACATTCTTTGGGTTGTAATTTATGCGAGACTATCGTCGCAGTTATTTATTTTTGCATTTTTGAGATTTGCAATTTACGCGAGTGATCGTCGCGATGCTTTATTTTACGACTTTAATTATCTTTCGTACTTTAATTCTGCTGTATGATAATATTTGTTGTTTGCATGTTTTTTTTTTACCGTTAATCACCCTCCGAAGGAATTAGGTCTACCAGTTTGACCGCCGAGTCAATAACCCTAATTTTTGACCGTTTCAAAAACCCTAATAGCCTAGGTGTCCCGCCGTGGACGAAACACTATTTACCCTAGCATTAAGTCAAAGAGTCGCCGGACTCTATTTTAGGGTTTCCCGTCGGAGAATCCCTAATTTAACCTTAATTAAAATCAAACCATTTCAACGTAGAAATAGGAGTTTCAAAACTCCACGTAAGTGTTTCCTTAAGAAATGCTTACTCCCCTTGAAACCTTAACCACAGTCAAGACGTTTCTAACTTCCCTTTCGAGGGGAACTACGATTACTCTGATTCCATTCCCTATCTAGGATACGTAGGCACAAGATGCGATGTCTTGCCGAGTAAATTTAGGAATAACCCTTAGGTCTTTTTAGGTCACTCCATCCCTTAGCTCAATATATACATCAAACAGATAATAAAATAAAAAAGCATACAATAAACAAAAGGTTCCTGTAGAGTACTACAGAAGTTTAGGGTGCTAGTACCTTCCTTAAGCTTAACTAACCCCTTACTTAGGTCTCTTCCCGCATTGTGTTTACGATGCAAAAATAGGTTTTCCCTCTTTTGACATTTTCCTTCGGATAAATCAAAGAGCGGTTATGAATTAAGAATTGTGATTCAAACTAATTAATAGTTTGATATCCTATTTCCACCGCAACACTTGGTCATAATTAAATTAAAACAATTTTTTTTGTTCAAAATTAAAATCTAAAACGTTTTGTAATTAAAATTAAAACTTTTTTTTAAACATTTAAATTAATACACTTTTTTTTCCTTTTATTAAAACATTGACATTAAAACAAATTTTTAATTAAAAACATTAAAATAAAAATAACTTCTCCTTGTAATTACAAAAATTAAAATTTAAAGTTTTCTCTTAATATCACAATTAAAATGTTGGTTCTTTTTCAAAATTAAGGTTAACTTTCCTTATTAATAAAAATTCAAAAACAAAAGTAGTAACTCATCAACATTTCCATATGACTAATAATTGACATTTTAATATCTCTTTTTAATAATTTTTATGAAAACTTAATATAAATCAAAGTTTTTACTAAAATTTAATGTAAATCAATTTTTTATTTTAACTTAATGTAAATCAAAGTTTTATTAAAATTTAATGTAAATCAATTTTTTATTTAAACTTAACTTCAATCAAAATTTTTATTTAAACTGAATGTAAATTAAATACATTATTAAAACTTAATTCAAAAAAAATTTTTTTTAAGTAAAGCTTAACTTGAATCAAATTTTTTTATTTAAACTTAATGTAAAACTCCTTTTATTAAAATTTAATTAAAAAAAAAACACACTTAAAACTTTTTCTAAATTAAAACTTTTTAAATTAAAACTCATCTTTAAAACTTAAAATTTAAAAATACTTCTAAAATTAAAACCATTTTTATTTAAAATTAACCAAAACCTTTTCAAAAAAATAAAATATAAAATTTATAATTAAAAACCATTTTTTTTGTAACTTGTAATTAATTTTTTTAATAACTTGTAATTATATTTTTCTGATAACTAATAGGTAAAAACATTTTAATAACTTCTAGTTAGTATTTTTTTTATAATTCAAAAGTTAAAATTAATTGTTTTTAATAAAAATTCAAAAATAAAGAGTTTCTGGTCTGGCCGTTTAATTTTTGTCTGATCGTTATTGTATTTATCTCTGTTTGCTAACTTGGGATCTTTTTTTATATATTTCACCTTTCTGTTGTAATTTATGCGAGGCTATCGTCGCGTTTATATTTTGTCAATTATTTTGCATTATTTTTCATATTTGTAATTTACGCGAGTGATCGTCGCGATGCACTTTTTCCTTACTGCTTTCGGTATTTTTCATATTTCAATAACTCCCGTATAACAATTCTTCGTCATTTGCATCACTCACCGTTACGTCCCTCCGAAGAATTAGGTCTAGTCGTTTGACCGCCGAGTCAATAGCCTTACCCTTTGAATGTTTCAAAACCCTAATTTGCCTAGGTGTCCCGCTGTGGAAGAAAATACCCTTATCCTAGCATTAGGTCAAAGAGTCGTCGTACTCTGTTTTAGGGTTTCTCGCCGTGGAACACCTAATTTAACCCTAATTTCAATTAAACATTCCAACATAGAAATAGGAGTTTCAAGACTCCACGTAAGCGGTTCCTTAAGAAACGTCTACTCCTCTTGAAACCTTGACCACAGTCAAGACGTTTCTAACCTCCCTCAGTGAGGGGAACTACAATTACTCTGATTCCATTCCCTACTTCGGATACGTAGGCATAAGATGCGAGTCTTGGCGAGTAAACTTAGGACTAACCCTTAGGTCTTTTAGGTCACTCTATCCCTTAGCTCAGTATATATTTTCTAGCAGATAATAAAATAAAAAACTATAAACAAAAGGTTCCTGTAGAGTACTACAGAAGTTTAGGGTGCTAGTACCTTCCCTAAGCTTAACCAACCCCTTACCTAGGTCTCTCCCCGCATTGTGTTTACGATGCAAAAATAGGTTTTCCTTCTTTTGACCTTTTCCTTCGGATAAATCAAAGATCGGTTGTGAATTTAAAAATGTGATTCAAGCTAATTAATAGTTTGATATCCTATTTCCACCGCAACAGAAAATGGCGACCTCACTGGGGATTATCCTAACTTTTAAGGGTTACCCCTATTTTGTCTATTGTATGCTATTTACCTTATTATCTATTTGCTTGCATGTAAATATTATTGTACCTTGCTTGGGGTATCTGTGTTGTGAGATAAGTCCTACACTCGGACTTGAGTGACCTTATTATAGGATGGTGATATATTCGATGAGGCTTATAGGGAGTTGAATCCCGATCAAGCTGACTTGAGAATCACCGTTCAGTTGAGACCCTCTCAAAAATGGTTCTGTTGAACGAGTAATCGTGAAAACACTTACTATGGTCAATTGGAGTCTGTGATACTGGGGACCGTAGTACCTTAAACACCACTTTGGCCTTATTTAGGACGTAGTGCGGGAATTATGAGGGAGTAATCCCAAAATAGTTGCTACGCGATACTACACTCAAAAGAGGTTCTCTTGAGAATATTATTAACCACCTAGTCAATCCGGAAATTGATAATATACGAAGGATGGACTGATGACTTTGGGCACCGATTTAGAACCCTTGTTCTGCAGGTATAACTAACCTATAGTACATACTTTATGGGGATGGGTAGACCTTGACTCCACTCATATACCTTTAACCTAGGACTTTGTGTATGCTTGTGCATTGCATTCATCAAGCATCACATTGGATTGAGTCCCATGGAATTCAACCTTATTTATGAACATTGCAGGATACCATGAATTACAATAAAAAAACACTTTGAGATATTCTTTTAAAGGTCCTAAGTTAGATGACCTAAGGAAGCTAGGATCTTTGGTTCAAGATCAACAAAGGATTCAGAAACAAGTTTGGAAGGCCGTTATCTTTGTTAAAACTTCAAGTAGACGAAGGTTTCTTTTCGACTTTGTTACAGTTCTAGGATCCAGATTATCTTTGCCTTAGATTCACTGAGTATCAACTCTTGCATGCCCTAGAAGAGTACTCTCAATTTGTGGGGTTACCTATTCTAAAGGAGTCTCTGTTCCCTTTCTTGGAGAAGGACCCTAAAGAACAAGACATCGCTAAAACCATATGCTCGAAGGTATCCGGCATCAAGGGCAATATGATCGCCAACAATTGTGAAGATTTTTCCAACGTACCCTTGCTTGGTTTTGATGAAGGACTTATTTTCCTTTGACTCTCGACCTACCTTTTGAAGATAGGCTCATCCACGAAAAGGCCCAGCTAGAAGAACAAAGCAAGGGGCAGAACAGGAAGCTTCCTTAGGGTCATTATTAGCTTTTATTTAGCTGTTATGTTAAGTCTTTTCTTTTAAGAGTATCTATTTGTAATCCATTTTCAAGTTAATAAATAAAATTCCTTTGGTATTCCGCGATATTCATAAATATTTGAGTTCCATGAAATCATTCGCATTCTAGCATCATATTTTGCATTGCATGTGTCTCCCGGTTTCTCATTCTCGGTTCTCTCGCCTTCCAGTTTTGTCACCCTGGGTCCTCCGTATCAGTACAATACTAGAGCCCAAGCTCGAAAAAGGATGGAAGAACAAGTTCAAGAGATCGATCGTGTCATCCATGAACTCGAAGATATTCGAGGAAGTGTGGGGCATATTATGGAGATGCTACAAACTCTTAATGCAAGGATGGATACTCAGCCTACTGATGTTTCTGAAACTACGAATACTGTTGGGGATCCTCAACCATCCGTTACTGTTGCAAATGTAGCTCTCTGTGGTCTTCAACCCAGTTCAGTGCCTTCTACTATTGCTCAACCAGTTCAGCAAGGTGCCCCTCCAAAGTGTAAAACTCAGAGCGTCGACCATCATAAAGGAGCTACACGCCCGAGGAGTCCCTCGAGCAGGTATAACCACAAAATGGCTGCTCATCAACCATGGCGACGCCCGCCTTGTTATGTTCAGGGTTATCCAGTTCAGTACGCTCAGCAACCCTATGTAGCTACTGTTGCACCTCCCTTCAATCATCAGTTTCCTACCTATCAACCTGTGCAACCGGCTCCGGTCTATCAGCATCCGGTTTATCAACAACCTCCTGTTTATCAGTCGGCATACTCTCTTGTCAACTATCAGCGAGTGCCCAACACTCCCGTGTGCCAACCATCAAAGGAGCCGACACTTCTTCAGAATGGTCCGAATAGGAGACAGTACAAGCCTAGTCCTTTGATTCCAATGACTTTCACCGAGTTGTATCCTTTCTTAGTGCAACGAGGTATGATTACTACCCGAGCTTTGGGTCCACCTCCCCATCCTTTGCCTGCCAACCACAACGCCGCCACTTATTTTTTATTTCATGAGGGTGCGCCTAGTCACGATTTGGAAGGTTGTTACGCGCTTAAGAACGTTGTCAGAGATTTGTTGGAACAGAAGATATTGCCTTTCAATGATCCTCAGCCAAAGATCAAGACTCCTCTCCGGTTTTTCAACATATCTCAGCCAGTTACTTCTCCTATGAATCTTCCGAAGCCAGTAGTTCTTCAGAGGCCTAGTCCATTTCATTTGAGCAATCCTCAAGATAATGTGACCACAATCGAAAAAGAATCTGGGAAAGTTGTTCTGAAGGAGGATTTGAAGACTGGTGAAGTTCTGGTATGCAGATCACATGTGTTCCAAGAACATTGATCTCTGCTCAACAAGGATGAGGACAGACCATGGTCAATTTAAATTTCTTTAAATTGTCCCAATGTCATGATCAATGTCATGACCTCTGTTGTGACATCTGCAGTCTGTCATGCTATTTATCTAACCATTTAAAGTACAAAATTTTAAATGCAGAAAGATAAATAACACAGTAATTGTTCACCCAGTTCGGTATCAACAACACCTACATCTGGGGGCTACCAAGCCAGGGAGGAAATTCACTATTAGTAGAATCAATTCAAAGTAAAACCTCCAATTTTCACTTCTCACTTAATCTCTACCCAAAGACACTTCAGCCTAGAGACACTCTAGTACCTGAGTATACCCACTCACTCCCCTTCAATCACACAACAGTGATATCAAACAATTACAAAAACAGTATGAAGAGACACTTCATACACACCTAGATCTTGCTTCACAGCTTTGATCAAGGAACTCACACACTTTTGCTTCACAGCTTCGAGTGAGACACAACCTAGAATCTACCTAACCAAAACAATCATCCACCAGACAATGGCTTGGATGACAAGTATTCCTAAACAGACTTTACAAGTGAAGACTAGCCTTCTACACTTACAAATATGTCTACCTCAATGTATCAAAAGATACAAAGGGTGACTTACACAAGGGACTCTCAACCCTAGACCTCTATTTTACACTCTGGTTTTTCTTGATGTGAGTGCTTGCTTTTCCCTTGCTTCCGCGCCTCCTTTTATAGCACTGCAGGCTGGGCTTGGGCTGTGCAGAAGTAACACTCATTAGTTTTAACAAAATAAAACTAATTTCCACAATTCAAGGTGTTGCCCAATTAGGTCATGGCATGGTCAGCGTTGCCTTTAATCTCTCCTGAGATAACTCAGGGGTCATAACAAGTCTTCTTGAAATCTAGCCTAAGATAACAGAAATCCAACATGCCTGCACGACTGATGTCATACGATTAATGTCATGACATTCAGTATGACATCCACTCTTCTGCAGATCTTTCTTTACACCAGACCTGGCTTCACCCAATCTTCTGCAGAATAACATTAGAAACAAGTATATTCAAGTTTCCTAAAAGGTCTCCAAGATCCTTTTATGAATATCAATACAATCTGTTCTTGTTCCTAATCCATCTCCTTGACATATTTACTGATGAGGTATTTTCAACATGGTCTCATCAATCCAAACCAATTCTTTCAAGAGATATACACTAGCAGCTCCTTCTGTTGTCATGCAACGATGTCCTGCTTAAGACACATGATAACACACCTCACTCACTACTTGTGAGGAGCTTCATCACAACTTAGCCTGTTGTGGCTGCACACCTTACACTGCCTATGAGGAACTTCATCATAACTCAACCTGTGAGGAACTAGGCTTCTGCTGACCCATAACAGTGCATGTTGTGCTAGACAGCTATGTCATTACTTTGGTAATGACATCCATGGCAGTAGTCCTTTCTTCATCCTCTACTAGCTCTTGATTGCTCTTCTTGCACTTGACCTTGATGTCAGCCTCTGCTTGCTCTTGCTGCACTTGACCTTGATGTCAGCCTCTGCTTGCTCTTGCTGCACTCGACCTTGATGTCAGCCTCTACTAGCTCCTGTTGCACATAGCTCCTGCTGCATCCATGACAACTGTTATGTCATCTACTTTTGTTAGCTCCTGCTGCACAGAGCTCCTGCTGCACAAAGCTCCTGCTGCACCAGATGTCAACCCATGACAACAGTTTTGTTATTCATATGTCATTACTTTGGTAATGACATCTATGTAAACAGTTCTGTCATTAACCCCTGCTTGGTCTTGCTGCACTGCTACTCCTGCTGTTTCTCACACATGACAGTAGTTCTATCATGACAGCAGATGGATGTCGTGGTAGATGTCACGACATTCAGCATGACATTCACATTAAACCACTCCACAACAGTTCTTTCACCAGCTCCTGCTTGCTCCTATAGCGATGTCATAGCTATGGTAATGACATCCTGCTTAACATTTGTACAAAATCTTGTTTTACCATAATTTAGCCAATCGTAGAACCACGGACAATTCTATATCATAGAACCATGGAACTAACAAACTCCCCCTTTGACAAATTTTGGCTAAAACATCTTATCACGACATTCAACAGCAGTTTACACAAACTATCATGCTCCCTCTTGATAGTTGCATCCAACATGGCAGCAACAATGCTTTCCTCATCAGCAGCAGTTGTTTTTCTTTTCTCCCCCTTGGTTTAGTCAAAACTTTGACAACAAATGGAATACTTGTACATACATAAGCTCAACACAAACTGTACATACAGTCATCTCACCATCTCCCAAGACATACACAAGCTGCTTGACCTCTAATAAGGACTACACCACTTCAGCAGCTACACACCAGACAGGTACACATCTTCCCCTGTCAGCATAAACATTTTTCCCCCTGAAAGAGAGAACCCCGACACATGAAGAATTACTTCATCATCTTCACATAGGCAGCTTTACACCCCTTGATTCACAACCCATACTGGAACCAATATTAGAGGCAGTATCAGAATTCCTATCTGGAAGATTTCTCAGATTTCAGCTTTGACAAAAAATCTCCAAGATGTCAGGGTGAAAATCCTTCCATATGCACAAGATCAAGGTTGCTGATTTCTTGATCTTTATCTTCACCAGTCATATAGTACTTGGATAGATGCCCAAATACCTGACTTGATCCATTGTCACCTAATGACAGACCCAATAGGACTACCCTGTCATCTTCACCAAGAGCTTGGAGCAGTAACCCAATGTCACAACATCTTGTCTGACATTCTGCCTTCATCAAGTCCCAGATTTGTTTGAAGCCACAAACAATCTTGACCCATGCTGCACTCTTGCAGCAACAGATCCTGGATAGAAGTATAGCTCTCCCATATCAATGGTAACCAGTGCACATGAATGGAAAACATAAGACGCATCTTCCTGTCTTCAAGAACTCATTCTCTGTTCAACACACATGTTGAACGCATTCACTTACCGCTTGAACCACAAGCAAGTAGTACACCCATCAAACAAAAGCTCTCCCCATATCTTTGATAACAGCTGCTCCAAGGTCACCACATTATCTCTCATGACCAACTCCATGCTCATACAGAGAGGAGGCACCAAGCTGATTCACCTCTTCCTAGAGTTACTTGTAGCAGAAGAGACCACTTTTTCACAAGTATTCTGGCCTTAGGCTGAATACAAGATAGACACCGCAAAGGGACTTTATCACATCAGAATGCACTTAATACCTTCACATCAAACTCCAAGACAATCCTTTTACCTTATCATTCTCCCGTATGACAAGATAGAGTACTTCTTAGCCAAGAAGTGAATCACAAGTTCCACAAGAGATCTTCACATATCAGAAGGTTCAAATCACAGACACACCATCCCATGGTTCTTTATGTGCCCATACTGGACTTACTGCTGCCTAGTAGTCAAACTGAAGATCTTCACAGCTTGATCAACTCCATCTCCACAAGAAGGTAATCTTCTATACACATGTTAGGGCTTCTACCACAAGCTCCAATATGTGAACAGAAACAGATCCTCCTTTGGTCTTCAACCAATTACCCTTCTGCACCAGAGTAATTTATTCCAAGCATGAACAGACACAAACCCTTCTGTGTTCTTCAAATAACTACCCTTATGCCCAAGAATAGTTTTCTACAGACACACTACTTAACTAGACAAATGCCACTGTTTGGTTATTCAGCATTTTTCAGAGCTTTAGAAAGTCTGCTAATCCACCAGGCCACTTCGATCTTCACATTCTTCTTGCTCCAACGCAAGGCATCTACTTCTTCACACAGCTCCCGCAAACTGCATGATATGAAGAATTAACTCCATTCATACATGAGAAGATCAACTTATCTTCAAATGATATGCCACACCATCACTTGAGGCCTTTGAAGTTCCTGCTTGATGTCACAACTTTGGTTAAGACATCCAGCGGGAGAGTTCAGGCTATCATTCTGCCACTTAGAAGATTCTCTTTGCTCAATTAGAACATAGGCTTGATATCCAGTTGGAGTAGACAACCTCAATCCTGATTTGTTGTACCACAAAAATTACCTTGAAGTGCATTTACTTCATGAAACTCCTCTTTAGAGAAACCAAACATGCCAAAGCTTGATTCTGTTAAGGAGGAAGTGTAGCGGTAAAAATCGTGAGTGTAAGTTATTGACTAACTTAACTCAAAGAAAACAAGAGTCGCCACCGCACTTTTATTTTATCCAAATAAAGGAAAGGAAAAAAGAGCGAACAAAACCAAAGAGTTCTAAAATAAGAACACGAGGCAGAGATCGGGGTAAGGGGGTTGGTTACGCAATGGGAAGGTGTTAGCACCCAAAACGTCTATAGTACTCTATAGGAGCCCTTTGAAATATTTACGCTTTTTGGTTTGAAAATGGTTTGTTTGAAAAGAGATTGGGGAGATGAGAAGAGAATTATTTTTTATATTTTTGTGTTTGGAGAGACTTATCGTCTCATGCCTACGTACCCATAAAGTGCAATATGGAATCAAAACCCCGTAGTTCGTGGTACAAATGACAAAATTTTGTTGGTTTTGATTGATTTTAGATGTTCAGACAAGTCGTCATTTCAAGGAGAAAACTGCGACTATCCACCCACGAGTATTAAGACAACATCTGCGTCACATAAAGATGGAGGATTTGCTTGGATTATCAACAAGACTATCACTCAACATCAACGTGGAAAATGTCAAAGTCTTAATAATATGGGGAATAGGAGATTTACATCTCAACTATAGAAATGAATCATGTCTAAACTTTATGAAAAAAGTTTTAAAGTGAAAAAGTGCATAAAGGCACAAAAAGAGTTTGTGAGTTTTTGTATTTTTTATGTCTTTTGAAATTGGTCAAAGCATGATTAACATTGATTGACTTTTTATTAAAAAAACAAAGTTTTAAAAAAATCACTTGACGAAAGTCAAGGTTTTATTGCGAAAGCGGTTTTGAAGTTTGAAACCAAGAAGGTTTTGAAAGAGGGAGAAAGTTTTGAAAATTTAAGAAGGGGAGGAGATGAAGTGACTATCCTAAAAACCAAAATAAGAGCTAGAGGTAAGAAAGATCTAACCGACTTGTAGCACACTCCATAGCAAGTGAAAAAAAAGAATTCCATCCGATTTAAAGCATAAGCTAATGAGCGAGCCAAATAAAGGCTAAGATCCACAATACTCCAAGCATAGGAATGAGAGCCCTAATTCTAAGTCCAAAGGTCCATAAAGTCCAAGGTCTAAGAGTAGTCCAAGAGCATAACCACAAAATTAATAGCACCAAAAATTTTTAGATGTTTTATCCTTTATTAATGTTTTGAACAAAGTATGGTCCAAGTGGACAAAAGAGAAATGACATAAACATAAACAAAGATATGATATGAAATGATAAAATGGAAGCATAAAAGTAAAAAAATAAAGAGTAAGAAGAGAATATAAACAAAATTAAACAAGGATATTGTTAGTGAATTAGTGGTTAGTGGTTAGAACATATGATCAATGATGATTAATTCTTGCACTTAGACCAAGATTAATGAAAATTCATTAGAGGATTGATAGAATCAAAGCCTCCTAACAATGATTTTCATAGGTATTGGAGTTAAGACAAGCAACTAATCATACTTGGACTTTTAAACGTAAGTTTGAGCCACGAATGATCATTTTCCGATTAAGGGACACTTTAGCGCTATGTTAAGCAATCGTAATCGGGTTTATGTAGAAACCACGACTATCTGAGGCCGGTCAATAAAATGTTAGTGTTAATACATGTTAGAGAAGTGATATGTAAATCACTCTCCTAAAACATGCCACACAAAAAGAAAAGAGGTAGTGATCTCATCATAATCAAGATTTTTAATTAATTAATCAAAGGTAATCTATCACTATTCCAAAGTAAGGAGAATTATCTCAATGATTATTCGTCCATAGTTTTGAAATAATGAAGATTAATCAACCTTGATAATCAACAATCTATGATCCATAGATTTCATCGATCAAAAGAAAAATAAGAAGAAGAACTAAAATGAAAAGAAACCACAATTTGGATCTTAAATCGGTTAAATCATCATCAATATCAATCACCTCTTTTGGTGGATAAAATCGACACCCAAAGTCCATTGAGATTGATGAGATCTTATCAAAATTCAAAATCCAAAACAACCAACAATTAGCTCAAAACAAAAGTTTTTAAATAAATTTTTTAAGAGCTCTTTAAAAAAAACTATTTAAAATATTAACTAGTAAAAAAAAAGAAATAACAAAATAAAAGGAATAAAGAAAAATATATTTAAAATAGTAAAGAAAAACGAAAAGGAAAAAGAGAAGTAGAAAACCAAAACATCAGAACAACTTTCTTCTTCAAAACTTCACGCGACACCGTTCACCATGGCTATGGATTCAAGCTCAAATCAAAGCGACGGGATGCGAAACTAACACGGTTGTGATCGGAATCAAAAGCTCTTCACAACAGTATAAACAATTCAAGGAAATATGCAATGACGAACTCGAATCGAGAAAACGAAATCCATTGAACTACCTTCAAAATCACAGGTAAGAAATCAATCCAAACTTCTTCTTGATTCTCTTCTTCTTCTGAACGAATCTCTGGTTGAATTTGTATCAATTGAAGTGAAATTGGTGGAAGGAAGTAGGAGAAGAAAAGTGAACGAAGGTTTTTTCTGGTAGTGAGGAATTTGAGGAAGAAAATCAGCAGAGGTTTTTTGGCTTAAAAGCTTGAAGAATAGAGTGAGGGATGAATTCTATTTATAGATGAGAATGAGTGAAAAATGATTTGCCGTTTGTGATAATTTTCTGCCGTTTTGAAGTGGGTGTTTACGCGTGAGCTTTTGCTGAACAAAATATTCATGTCGTTTTTTTTTGCAATTTCTCATTTCAGCTCACTTAGGTGACGTGGATTATTATTCAGCTAGCTCACTTACTTTTTATTTTTTGTTTCAGCTTGTGAATATGGCTTGGTTAATGGCTCACATTGATTGATGGCTGAAGTAGTGATATATTTCACTTATTTCATAAGGACTCAGTTCCTCTGGTGCAGGACTGGAGTTTTGCGGTTGTTGCTGATTCTGAATTATACAGGGATCGAGTTCGGTAATACGGCAAAACCGTTCATACCAGAATCTTCCTGCCGTGATTGAAATGCTTCCCTCTTTTGAGAACTTAATAGCATTACCAACAATATTGAGAAGAGTTTGCATGAGACGCTTTTCATCACCAATTGCATACACCGGCAAATCTGGTGCGAAATGTAAAGTGAGTGACAGCTTTTTAACACATGCGACAGGTTTAATCAAGTTAAGGACCTCTCTAAACATTGAATGAAGATTAAACGTTGCTGTTTCAAGCTGAAAACTGCCATCTTCGAGTCGTGAAAGATCTAAAACATCGTTGATGAGCGTAGCCGATAGATTGCTGCTTTTCAATATTGTTTCCACCATCAGACGTTGCTCGGCCGTCATAACTGTTTCTTGTAACAATGAAGAGAGTGCAATAATTGCATGCATCGGAGTTCTCATCTCGTGATTCATAACAGCCAAAAAGTCATTGCGAGCATGAATTGCAATTTCGGCTTCTCTTCTAGCCGTATCAAGTGCAACATTCTGCTCCATAAGCTGGTCCCTTGCTGAATGAAGAATCGACGTGAAATATCATCGCAAAATGGAGACATATATTGACAACAAAATCATCTGCAGAATCTGTGAGATCTGGCTCACTGGTTATGTATATGTTGTTTGTATTGCAGTCAGGATGCCACAAGAGATGGTCATTCACAGTCTCAGTTTGAAATCCGGCTTGGGTGAGTCAACATAATCATCATGGGATCACTGTAAATTGAGAATTTAATGCATGAACAATCAACGGTTTGGATCATATTCTTGAAATCGGTCCTTGAAATCTTCAACGATTTTCATCTCTTCATCTTTGTTATGTTTGCGATTCCTCCAGTCTGCATTATCTGCCATATTAAGCAACCCTGCCAGAACCTCACGTCCAAACTGGGCAGGAAACGTGTCTTTCTCCTCAACATGGTGCAGCAAAATTGTGCCTCCTGGGATTTCAGCATAGAACAAGCTTGAATTCCCGTCAGTTTGTGTCTTCAAAAACTTTCTTCCATCAGAAATGCTATCGAATTTCTTTACAACAAATTCAAATCCCAACTTTTGTGCAGCTAAATTGAATGCTCTTTCAATCATAACTGCTTTGGAAGATGGAATGGGAATGACCTGAAGATTGGCATGAGTGCCGCGTATGGAAGCCCACTCAAAAAAATATGACTTCCTTTTCTTGGTTCTTGAAACATCTCTTGAGACTGTTCTGAAATCGTATGAGCTCAGCTTCAGATTCAGAAGACAAAGATAAAGTACTTGGCATATGCTCAACAGGTACTATCAGCACGTGGTCTTCAACAAGTGGACCTTTAGCCAGTGCTAGATAGTAATTTTCCCCGATGCTTATGATTAAATGTGACTCCACATTGGGGCTTGACAAGCAAAACCAGCATTCTCTTGATCTGCTAGACCTTGTATTTTCTGATCCAGGCTTCCTGGAAGGATGCTTATCACCTTCATCCTGCAAGCTGTGCCTAAAGCGGCAATCTGGACCCCTTTCACATTTTCCCTTGTTCAAAAAATCAAAACAAACACCTCTCAAACAGTGCTCCCTTGCATCTGTGTCATGTCGGAAATTGCATGTGTCTCCCCGTAGACAAGAGCCAGAAGATACAAATTTGAAACATAACTTATCTCCAGCGTCATGTTTCTGCCGTTTTTGTGAAACATCATATCTCCAATGTTGAGAATCAGAGTCACCAGGTCTCTTTGCAGTGTCATTAGGAGAAGCTTTTTCCTTTGTAGACGTGTATGGTGATAAGGTAGTATTTGTGGTTTTCATGGCAATCTCAGTTGAAGACATGGTGGATGCAGGTGTTGGAGAAATTGCATGAATAAATTTCTGCTTATCTCTATTTCCAACAGATGCAAGCCCAATGAAACGGGTAATGTGCACGGCATCAACATTGGAATATGGTTCGCGGGCATAGTATATACCTTTAGAACCTGCAATATGATAGCGTGGTTTAATCTCTTGTACTAACTCTGATATGATTGAATCACTGCCGCTAGATTCCGAGAATTCAGCAGGAATGTCTGAAGCAGCTGCTCCATTTGTAACCCCACTTGGCCATTCATTAGTCAAGAACAAATCAACAACTCCAGGTTCCTCAGCTATTGCACGCAAAGCATCAACATCGTCTTCACTAAAAGTTCCAAACTGCTGAACATTTGATGATTTCCTACCAGATAAATAGGTGACAGATAACCCGAAGAGGTTGAACTTGCCACTGCCTTTCAACCAATAGAAATTATCGCAAACCTTGAAACCATCCATCTTGAAACCACGGTTGGCAGAATCCTTAGTGGCCGCCATCAAAACTTTAGGAGCGGCGACACCGTAGTCGCCGATGAAGTACGTTGGGAGGGGAATGTGAGAGGCGCCTTCAATGTATGACATAAAATCATCAAGAAGCTCCGGTGAGTCGGGGAAGAACTGGCCGACGCACAAGAGGGCGTCGAATGGACCGGCCGATTTGTTCACCGATGAGACGCGCTTGAAGAGCTGGTTAAGGCGGCCAAAAACGTCGCCGCAGAGTAGGATTCTAGGGGCCATAACGAAATGAAGTTTGATTGAATTGGAGGCCAAAGCACAATGTCACTCAATTTGGACTGAACTGCACGAGCTTTCAGCCCAGCAGATACTGCTGCTACTGCTACACTTTCAGAGTCCTCAACAGCATTCAAAGAGGAATCCTGTTTCACTCTTGTTCTAAGAGTACGTTCACCGTCTGCAGCATCTTGGTTTCCAATTAGGGCTTTATCATTTATTAAAATCTCCCAATCAGCATCTCCCTCATAAGTCATGTCGCCGTGCTTATTCATTTTGGTCTTTCGTGCTGCACGAGGATTGCCAGATACCTTACCACCATTGTCAGCAAAATCAGACACAGAGGCATGATATTCTGTAGTGTTTCCATTTTCATCTGGAATTGAAGATTGTATAGAGGATCCATCAGATTGATTTGGATCTAACGCATAGCTGCACTTCATAATGGATGCATTGGAGTATTTTGGAATATTACACATTTCCAAAGGTTTGTCATCATGAGGCAAAATAGAAGATAAACTACCACTGGCAATTGCTACATGTTTTTCAGGTGAGCAGCCTACAACAACATCT
Source organism: Lathyrus sativus (assembly GCA_963859935.3). NCBI lineage: Eukaryota > Viridiplantae > Streptophyta > Magnoliopsida > Fabales > Fabaceae > Lathyrus > Lathyrus sativus. The sequence goes on along the minus strand of OZ012741.1, from coordinate 590,101,467 downwards.
TGCACTTCAGCATTTGTTTCTAAAGGACTATAATCATAGCAATCTCTACCAGAAACAAACTCAGTTTCCACTTTTTTACCTCCATTGATTGAGGATTCCTGGAAAGTTTTTTCCAGAAACCATGGGATTATTTTCATTTAGTTTAATCAAGAGCTCGGTGTGACAAGTTAACAAAACTTCTTTCTCTGCGGAAGAAGAAACACCTCCTTCTGAAGCACCATTACACACCTGTTCTTCTGCTATTTCATCAATTGATCTATTATTCTCAAGCTCTCCAGTCTCAGAAAGTCCACATACCCCTTCCCCCGGTTTAGAGGGAGAGCCAATATCAATTATTTCAACATCTTGTAACATGGAAGAACACTGATTCGAACTATTATCAATAATTTTTTCTTGCAATGTAAACATTTCGTCAGAAGCACCACAAACATTTTCAACTTGTACACTTGACAATTGTTGTCCATCGTCATCGCAGGCAATGATTGAGTTAGAGTGATAAACCAACGGTTCATCAGGAATGTTTGAATCATAAATGTCCTTTGCCTTTTCCTCTTGCAAACAGTCACCACTACCCTTTTGATTCTCCATCACAGATGCTGAACAAAACATATCAGACTCATGATTTCTCTCAACCGATTTCAAGGCAGAAGCAGATCCAGATCTACCTTCAACCAAAGAATCTACATTTTCTGTTAAACTTCTGGAACCATGTTACTATCCACATTCCGATTCTGTTTTTTCTGCTTTGAACCTACCGCGGCACGGGATTTCCTAACAGAACTAGACTGCGCCTTATGGAAAATCATAGACAGTGATTCTTCCATATGCTGATCGGAATCACGATGCAGCTGCATGTCATCATCACCTTTCCCAGATCCGCCAGTTCCCAAAGCATTACCCTCAACAGCAACATTCAAAGCAGGCATGGCCTCATATACCTGATCTCTCTTTGGACCCTTCAACCTTTTCCTAAAGGTAGCCAAAGTATCATTATCATCCATAACCCTAGAATTCTCTTTTTCCTTAACAGAATCTCCACCACAAGAACCCTCTGATGAAAATAAACACAACTATTCATGTACCAGGACATTACTTGCACCTTTAGTTTGGACCAAACTTCTTATTGAACACTGCTCGACAGACTGATGATTCTCCATAAGACCACTTGACTTTGAACAATCATCTCTTGAGAAAATAGACCACTGATACATAACTTGCAAATGAAGTAATCCCTTGATAGTTTGACCAAGATGAGGTCAAACTTCCATCTGATTTAGACTCGAATGAATGTCCTTGCCATCAATCCCTTTTGCAAAATCCTAAACACACAGAGAAGAAGAAACAGAAAAATTGAAAAAATATTTTTGATATTTTGGTTAGATGTTAGTAAACATAAACAAACATAAAGAAAGTAAGAAACACAAGGGTGAAAGAACCACAAAGTATGATCTTGTTTGTGGAATGATATGCAAATGAAATGTGGGATCTTAGGGGTAAAAATTAGGGTATTACAGGAAGGATCACACAAGTCTCTACAAAAGGATTCCCACTTTCCTTAAGTATAGACTTCTTCAGAAAATCAAGGATAACTGCTACTTATCCTTGACCTCCAAGCTGAGCAAGGTCATATGCTTCTATGCACTTAGATCAGAAATAAACTGACCTAAGCAGCGCTGTCACCAACACCATCTTCTAGACAAGTTTCTTGCCAGGAAACTTTCTAGCTAATAGATCAGGTGCTTCTATTAGAAACTAGAACACAATTGTTGTACTTCAATACTCTTATAGAGCAGATTGTCTTCATCTTCATTCCCATCAGCACTCTATTCCAACCTTAGTTACTTACCAAGAACCTTACTAGAATGAGTACAGATCCAGCTATATCTCCTTTGATCTATGGATCAACAAAATTCTGAACAATCTCTACTGATTGAATGTCTCAACATCTAGTTGAGCATCAGATTCTTGAAGTAGACCAAACAAATCAGGGGCCTCCTGCTTGTGCTGCTACTGATGAGACATCTTGATCATCAACTAAGGATAATCCATTACGTATTTGAGAATATCTCAAATAGCAATGAATCTTAAATCCTTGTAACAGATCCTTCTCTAAACTTCATGGAATACCAAGGCTGACATCCTTGACTTAACCTGCCTATGTCTTCTTCTGCTGATAGAACCCTTTCAAGTCATGAGTGGTGAAAATAAATCACCTCCCACTATCTTCTCTACATAGCTTCCAGCAAACACCGGAACAGCCCAGGCATACACCCAAGCACTGCTGCAAGCACCATCTATTAATCATCTACACAGCTGCCACAACCATGCATTAGACTGAATATATGCCAATCTTCTCCCAGGGCTACCAAAGTTCTTTCATCAGAAAATTATGCAGCGGAACCACCAAAAGAACTTCTTCAACATGCCCTTATAGGACATCATACAGAAGTAGCCACTCCTTCACAATCACCAGGTCATAGAAGCTCTTATATTAGAGGGCACACCAACAGATACAAGCTTCTCTTTAGCTCCATAAGTAGTAGCTCAACCATTCAGCAACTCAGCTACAGCTTCTCCTTGTTAAAAACCCCATAAAGTATCTCCCAAGATCTCATCCAGAACAGACAGGATGCCTGCTCTGATACCAATTGAAATTCTGGTATGCAAATCACATGTGTTCTAAGAACATTGATCTCTGCTCAACAAGGATGAGGACAAACCATGGTCAATTTAAATTTCTTTAAATTGTCCCAATGTCACGACCTCTGTTGTGACATCTGCAGTCTGTCATTCTATTTATCTAACCATTTAAAGTACATAATTGTAAATGCAGAAAGATAAATAACACAGTAATTGTTCACCCAGTTCGGTATCAACAACACCTACATCTGGGGGCTACCAAGCCAAGGAGGAAATTCACTATTAGTAGAATCAATTCAAAGTCAAACCTCCAATTTTCACTTCTAACTTAATCTCTACCCAATGACACTTCAGCCTATAGACACTCTAGTACCTGAGTATACCCACTCACTCCCCTTCAATCACACAACAGTGATATCAAACAATTACAAAATCAGTATGAAGAGACACTTCATACACACCTAGATCTTGCTTCACAGCTTTGATCAAGGAACTCACACACTCTTGCTTCACAGCTTCGAGTGAGACACAGCCTAGAATCTACCTAACCAAAACAATCATCCACCAGACAATTGCTTGGATTACAAGTATTCCTAAACAGACTTTACAAGTGAAGACTAGCCTTCTTCACTTACAAATATGTCTAACTCAATGTATCAAAAGATACAAAGGGTGACTTACACAAGGGACTCTCAAGCCTAGACCTCTATTTTACACTCTTGTTTTTCTTGATGTGAGTGCTTGCTTTTCCCTTGCTTCTGCGCCTCCTTTTATAGCACTGCAGGCTGGGCTTGGGTTGTGCAGAAGTAACAAACATTAGTTTTAACAAAATAAAACTAATTTCCACAATTCAAGGTGTTGTCCAATTAGGTCATGGCATGGTCAGCATTGCCTTGAATCTCTTCTGAGATAACTCAGAGGTCATAACAAGTCTTCCTGAAATCTAGCCTAAGATAACAGAAAACTAACATGCCTGCACGACTGATGTCATACGATCAATGTCATGACATTCAGTATGACATCCACTCTTCTGCAGATCTTTCTTTACACCAGACCTGAATTCACCCAATCTTCTGCAGAATAACATTAGAAACAAGTATATTCAAGTTTCCTAAAAGGTCTCTAAGATCCTTTTATGAATACCAATACAATTTTTTCTTGTTCCTAATCCATCTCCTTGACATATTTACTGATGAGGTATTTTCAGCATGGTCTCATCAATCCAAACCAATTCTGTCAAGAGATATAGACTAGCAGCTCCTTGTGTTGTCATGCAAAGATGTCCTGCTTAAGACACATGACAACACACCTCACTCATTACCTGTGAGGAGCTTCATCACAACTTAGCCTGTTGTGGCTGCACACCTCACACTGCCTGTGAGGAACTTCATCACAGCTTAACCTGTGAGGAACTAGGCTACTGCTGACCCATAACAGTGCCTGTTGTGCCAGACAGCTATGTCATTACTTTGGTAATGACATCCATGAAATCAGTCCTTTCTTCAGCCTCTGCTAGCTCTTGCTTGCTCTTGCTGCACTCGACCTTGATGTCAGTCTCTGCTTGCTTTTGTTGCACTCGACCTTGATGTCAGCCTCTGCTAGCTCCTGTTGCACATAGTTCCTGCTGCATCCATGACAATTGTTATGTCATCTGCTTTTGTTAGCTCCTGCTGCACAGAGCTCCTGCTGCACCAGATGTCAACCCATGACAGCAGTTCTATTATTCATATGTCATTACTTTGGTAATGACATCCATGTCAGCAGTTCTGTCATTAACCCCTGCTTGGTCTTGCTGCACTGCTACTCCTGCTGTTTCTCACACATGACAGTAGTTATGTCATGGCAGCAGATGGATGCTGTGATGGATGTCACGACATTCATCATGACATTCACATTAAACCACTCCACAACAGTTCTTTCACCAATTTCTGCTTGCTCCTTTAGCGATGTCATAACTATGGTAATGACATCCTGCTTAACATTTGTGCAGAATCTTGTTTTACCATAATTTAGCCAATCATAGAACCATGGATAATTCTATATCATAGAACCATGGAACTAACAACTGGTATTGAAGCAATGACAGATATATTTGGGGCAAGCAAGATGGTTCGCAATGATCATACTCCCCGTGTAATTGAGGCTCTGCCAGAGGAAACCACTACCACTGTGCCCAACTTGAATACAAAGACTTCGTAAACACCTGTTGAAGGACTTGTCATACAGTTCATTTTATTTATTTATATTTCGTTTCCTTTGATTAAGCATAATTAGCATGTACGAACTTGTTATTTTGATTAATTAATGCAATGCATGTTTGTCTTGAATAAATCCATTCGTTTCACTCATCAAAAAAATATTTTTCATAAACTTATAATGCCAACTTTACCCGATCTCTTAGAGAATGGGAGGAGGATGATGAACCAAAAACGTCAGATCTCTTGTCGTATGCTTCCAATTGAATCCTGCTGATGATGTAAGGTATTGTTTCAAATACCAAACACTGGAGATATAAGGATGATAACCCCTCTTTACCCCCTTTGAGCCTTGAAGTAGGAGTTTTCTTCTTTGCAAAATAAAAACCCTCATCTTAACCTGGGGCAGGGTAGTTTTTCAGTTAAACTGATCGAGCGCTTATACTTTTAAAAAAGGAAAAGCGAAACTTCGAGGATCTATCCTTAACATCTTAGGAGGTAGAAGCACAATGACTATCCCTCGACTACTTAAAGAGTGGGGCAGTCGCAAACCTTCAAAAGAGTCACACGACTCATTCACAAAAATATAGAACCCGCTAAATCAAAACCTATGAAGGAGACTTAGGTAAAACTAGGGCATCTCGTTGGACTCCAACGCCAAATCCAAAGACGCCGTCCAAGAAAAAGTTAGGGAATAAAAAAAATAGGGGATTACCTTAAAGAATCCACAATAAAGAACAAAGTCGTGTGACCAATCAACAAAAGCAAATAGGTGAGTGACTGCCATGTCCAAAGTCATTGATAAGTTCTCGACCATATCAAATTCGAGTGAGGTATGAGTGCTCGTGTCCGATTAGCTTAATTAGGATTGGATAATATCACGAAGAATGGGTGGGTACAAATAACATTTTGAGCCTTTATCCTTTGTTTCTTAAACCGTGAACCATAGCTACGATACAACCATTAAAAAACCTAATTGAAGTAGGAATTCTTTTGAAAGCATACTCGACGAGATAGCGTTTCCTGACTCCTACGAGCTATGCTCAATTTAACGTTGGAATTATAAATTAAATATCCTAACTAGTGATTTCATTCACAAGTTATTGCGATATCTTTTCAAAACAAAAGCAAAAAAATTTCAAGACAAATATATTGTTGCATTGATAGTTTCAGGATTAGCATTTCACGCGTGTTGGTTTTGCCTGATATCTTAGAAACTTGCATATAGATTTCGTCAATGGAACTCGAAGATTCTACTAAACAGGGGCAGTTGGCTTCCAAGCCGTTTATTGATGCAAGCCTGATTCTCTCAAGAGCTATTTCTGAAGACTCAGTCATGACACCATCGATCTGAGCCAGTTACGTCGAGATCCGACCAAATCTCTCCAAGAATTTGAAAATAGTGGAGCAATATGTCCTCATGTCCTCTGTAAAATCCTCTTGAGAGGACTCTTTCTCACAACGCAGGTACTCTGGGGCATGTTTTTTTTTTCAAAATTGTGACTACTACAAAGACCACAAAGATCAAAACTAGCTTGTTTCACGACATTCTTCATGCACCTGGTGTATCTTACTCCTGGCGGTCTTCATTCCCCAGTAAATCTCATTGTTGCAGGAACACGTATAAGCCTTCACCTCAAAGCAGTTTCCAGTGAGACTATAAATTGACAATACTTTGGACCGAGTCGGTAATATCCAAGACTGCGAAGATCTCACCAGCATCTTCCCAGTGATAGTCCCCAGCGAGACTTTAAGCTGACAATACTTTGGATCCATCCAATAAGTCTCCAGTGACTCCCAATGCTGCAGAGATCTCCCCGATATCCTCCCCATGATCCATGTTCTTGAAGACCCACTCTCCATGGACTCATTTGTTCCTCAGTGAAATTGCCTTACTTTCCTCAGGAAATACTCCCTAGGAGATTGTTGCATTCTCCCTAAGAAGTCAAGTTACTTTCCCAGGAATATCTGGTGAATTCTCCTCAGTAAGTCTGATGAACTCTCCCAGGGAAGTTTGATATGCTCTATCCCCAAACGGATGTACCTTTTCCCCAGGAAGTTGAGGTGCTATTCCCAGGAAGTTGCTACATTATCTCCGTGAAGCTGCCTAGCTCCATATCTTCCCCGTGCAGTGGATATTTATTTTATCCCCAGAAGTCTCTGATTCTAAGAGTTCTTTGGCTGATTATGATTCATGATGGCAATCCCTCTAGTGAAGTCATGAGATCGTACTCTCCAGTGAAGTCATGATATCGTACTCTCCAGTGAGGTCATATCGTATCCCCATGAGGAATTTGTGATACCGTACCCCACGTGGACTACTTTCCCCCCCAGAGAAGTTAGAGCTTTGAAGCCATATTTGGCTCTACCATCAACTCTTCCTATCCCTCGATAGATGTACTGTTGCAGAGGTCGTTAGGGTATCCCCATCGAGATGTTTACTTCATCTCGTGTATCCTCTCTCGTCTGTCAGCATTTGCATATGCATTAGCATAAACGTTACACACTCATTTCATTTCATTGTCATACACATTGACATACGCAGTTAGCATTTGCATGTTTGCTCTTTGTCGTCGTCTTTGTCGTTACCGCCGAGTAACTGGGTTTGTCCGCTCTCTCCAAGTAGATCGTCAGCCCTAAGCATAAAATACTATTTGTTCCCAAGTTTCCCCCACAGAGTTCAACCCTCGTGGACGATGGTTATTTCAGTTATCTTTCCGCGCTAGGATAAGATAATGCCCATTTGAGCTCATTTCCTCAATGGAGCCTTGTTTGGTAGTTCTTTCTAGCCCAATTCTAGATCAAACTTCGGTCCCGTCGGTCACCGAACATACCTGGATGTGCATTTATTTTGCACTATTTTTCAAGAAAAGCCTTTACAACATCGATACGCGACCGTTCTTGCTTGAGAAATCTATCAGTACATCTTACAACAACCGGTATGCGACTGTTCTCACCCAAGAAGCATATCATCATTATCACATTACACTTTACAATTTATCATCACACTCTACAATTGATCTTCTCGTACAAGGAGCTCATTATTAGACTCAGTGATCTCGATGTTACCATCATCACAACTTCCTTTACAATTTACATTACATGTTACCTCTCAGTGATCTCGATGTTACCATCATCACAACTTTCGTTACAATTTACATTACATGTTACCACACAGTGATCTCGATGTTACCATCATCACAACTTTCTTTACAATTTACATTACATGCTACCACGCAGTGATCTCAATGTTACCATCATCACAACTTTCTTTACAATTTACATTATATGTTACCACCTCTACAAGCAATGCTCATCCGAGAAGCTTATCATTGCCACTCTTGCAAATAAGCGGTATTTCTCGCCTGAGAAGCTTATCCTATCTTCATTATGACTTGCAGCAAATGGCCATCTCCATCGAGCAGGGCCGTTTGATTTGATTGATGTGAGTCAGGGCCGAGGTGTAGTGGGAATGGTTTGATTGTGGAGGATTTGAGCTGTTCAAAATTAAATCGATTCAAGTTAGTGGATTGAAGTTGGCCGGAGAATATTATCATTTGAGTTTAATCAGACAGTTGGATTTATCCGGATAAAGTTGCTCATTTTGAACTGCAGGAAGGTTTAATTAGAAATTATGTCAGAGACGGGATTAGTTGGATAAATCGAAGGAATAAGGAATTAATAAAAATATGTAATTTCATTTCGTTTCATTCCATTTAAGTCAATTGTATTGCATTTTTATTTTCATTTTTATTATAAAACATTTCTATTGCATTTCTTAATTTTATTTTTATTTTTCATTCCTTTTTAAAACAATTCATTTCATGATTTATTTTTATGTTCATTTCATAACTTTCCTTTTAAAAATAACTTCCTTTCATTTTAAAAATAACTTTGTTTCATTTTAAGTATTATTTTCAATTCATTTGTAAATAATTTTATTTTATCGTTCTCATTTTCATTCTAAATTAATTTTATTTCATTTTAACATTATTTTCATTTTTTTATTTTTAACAAAAGCATATGTTTTACAATAGTCTTCATTTTCATTTGCATATCAAAAATAAAAAGTAAATAAACAAATTAAAGATTTTTTTTATTATTAATATTAATTCTTTACAAAAATTGATAAATAAATAAAGAATTTTATTAATAATCTTAATTCTTTATAAAATAAAAAATAAAAAAAAATTACAAAAATATAAAATTACATTTCACATAAAATAATAAATTCCTAAATTTCTAAATTCATCGAACCTGCAAGAATAATTAGCATCAAATTTAATCTATTAGAAGCGGGACTCCGACACCCTCAAAGCATTGTCATCACCGGAAAGCAACCCATCACCAACTGCGAGCAAAGGTTCCAAGAAGCTTAGAGCTTCGTCATCATCACCTTCGCCGTATCCCACAGGCTCAAGGAGATTCTTTCACCTTTGTCATCATTGCCGTCACCGACGCCGTATCCGCCGCTTCGAACCTCCAGAAAGGTGAGCAACGGACTCTAACCAGTTTGTTTGTTTTGTTTTACCGAAATGGGTAAAGAGGACGGATGACTCATGCAAGGAAGGAGATGAAATTTTGGAAAAAGCTTTTGGGTTCGACATCAATGATGTTGCCGCCGCGGTCAAAAGGGAGAAGAAGATGAAAGAAAACCTAACGTGCAGTGCAGCAAATGTCACGCTAGTTTTTGTTTGCCCTTTTATCTTCTTTTGTTTTTTGCTTTATTTCTTTATTCTATAACTTATTTTATTATTTTTCCTGCTGTAAGTATTGGCATCAGTATTTCTTTAACTAGTAAATATTAGTTTTTTTAATTAAAATAACTCTGTTGCTAATAAATAATTTAAATAATACAATAAATTTTTTTATAAATCCTTTTCTTTGATAAAATTTAAAACTTAAAACTCATCTTTTGTAATTTAAATTAAAAAAAAATATTTTAAATTAAGACTCAAAATCCTTTATAAATTAAAACGTAGATTTCTTTTTATAATTTAAACTTAAATTTTTCTTTGTAAAGAAAATAAAATTTTATATTAACTCAAATGAATCCATTTTTCAATTGAAACCCTTTTTCTATATATAATGAAAAGCTAAAACCTTGGTCATAATTAAATTAAAACCATTTTTTTTTGTTAATAATTAAAATCTAAAACATTTTGTAATTAAAACTAAATTTTTTTTTTAAATATTTAAATTAATACACTTTTTTTTCTTTTTATTAAAACATTGACATTAATACAAATTTTTAATTAAAAACATTAAAATAAAAATAATGTCTCCTTCTAATTACAAAAATTAAAATTTAAAATTTTCTCTTAATATCACAATTAAAATGTTGGTTCTTTTTCAAAATTAAGGTTAACTTTTCTTTTAAATAAAAATTCAAAAACAAAAGTAATAACTCATCATCATTTCCATATGACTAATAATTGACATTTTAATATCTCTTCTTAATGATTTTTATGAAAATTTAATGTAAATCAAAGTTTTTACTAAAATTTAATGTAAATCAATTTTTTGTTTTAACTTAATGTAAATCAAAGTTTTATTAAAATTTAATGTAAATCAATTTTTTATTTAAACTTAATTTGAATCAAAATTTTTATTTCAACTGAATGTAAATTAAATACATTATTAAAACTTAATTCAAAACAAAATTTTTTAGTAAAGCTTAACTTGAATCAAATTTTTTTTATTTAAAATTAATGTAAAAATCCTTTTATTAAAATTTAATTAAAAAAAACACACTTAAAACTTTTTAAATTAAAACTCATCTTTAAAACTTAAAATTTAAAAGTACTTCTAAAATTAAAACCATTTTTATTTAAAATTAACCAAAACCTTTTCAAAAAAATAAAATATAAAACTTATAATTAAAAACCATTTTTTTATAACTTGTAATAAGTTTTTAATTACTTGTAATTAGATTTTTCTGATAACTAATAGGTAAAAACATTTTAATAACTTCTAGTTAGTAAATTTTTTTATAACTTATAGTTAGTAAAAAATTTTAATAACTTCTAGTTAGTCAATTTTTTTTTTACTTATAGTTAATTTTTTTTTATAACTTATAGTTAGTATTTTTTTTATAATTCAAAAGTTAAAATTAATTGTTTTTAATAAAAATTCAAAAATAAAGAGTTTATGGTCTTACCGTTATTTTTTGTCTGACAATTATTTTATATTTCTCTGTTTGCTAACTTGGGATCTTTTTTTATATATATTTCACCTTTCTGTTGTAATTTAATGCGAGGCTATCGTCGCGTTTATATTTTGTCAGTTATTTTGCATTATTTTTCATGGTTGTAATTTACGCGAGTGATTGTCGCGATGCACTTTTTCCTTACTGCTTTCGGTATTTTTCATATTTCAATAACTGCCATATAATAATTCTTCGTCATTTGCATCACTCACCATTACGTCCCTCCGAAGAATTAGGTCTAGTCGTTTGACCGCCGAGTCGATAGCCTTACTCTTTGAATGTTTCAAAATCCTAATTTACCTAGGTGTCCCGTCATGGACGAAAATACCCTTACCCTAGCATTAGGTCAAAGAGTAGACGTACTCTGTTTTAGGGTTTCCCGCCGTGGAATACCTAATTTAACCCTAATTTCAATTCAACATTCCAACGTAGAAATAGGAGTTTCAAGACTCCACGTAAGCGGTTCCTTAAGAAACGTCTACTCCCCTTGAAACCTTGACCACAGTCAAGACGTTTCTAACCTCCCTCAGTGAGGGGAACTACGATTACTCTAATTCCATCCCCTACTTCGGATACGTAGCCACAAGATGCGAGTCTTGATGACTAAACTTAGGACTAACCCTTAGGTCTTTTAGGTCACTTTATCCCTTAGCTCAGTATATATTTTCCAGCAGATAATAAAATAAAAAATTATAAACAAAAGGTTCCTGTAGAGTACTACAGAAGTTTAGGGTGCTAGTACTTTCCCTAATCTTAACCAACCCCTTACCTAGGTCTCTCACCGCATTGTGTTTACGATGCAAAAATAGGTTTTCCTTCTTTTGACATTTTCCTTCGGATAAATCAAAGATCGGTTGTGAATTTAAAATGTGATTCAAGCTAATTAATAGTTTGATATCCTATTTCCACCGCAACACTCATGACTTTCAAAACCGGGAGATTGATATACATAAACCTCTTCATTAATATATTGTTTAAGAAAGCACTCTTTACATCCATTTTATACAGTTTGAAATATTTTATACAAGCATAGGCTAGCAAAAGGCATATAGCCTCGAGGCAGGCAACTGGAGCATAAGTCTCCTCATAATTTATGCCCTCCTCTTGGTTATAGTCTTGAGCCACTAGCTGGGCCTTATTTCGAGTTATTACTCCATTTTCATCTAGTTTGTTTCTAAACACCCATTTTGTAGAAATTACTCGATGGCCTTGCGGAGGGGGGACAAGGTCCCATACCTCATTTCTTTTGAATTGATTCAATTCATCTTGCATTGCCAAAAACCAATTTTCATCGAGTAAGGCTCTTTGGAGTTTTTAGGCTCTATTTGAGAGACGAAAGCAAAGTGATAATAAAATTTACTTATCTTAGACCGTGTAGTTACTCCCTTTGAGATATCTCCGAGAATATTGTCGATCAGATGATCCTTAGAGGATTTCCATGCTGGAAGAAGGTTATCTTTGCTAATTGGATGATCCTCCTCAATATTTTTAGAGTTGTGATCTTTCTCCTCCTTAACTTTCTTCAATTTGGATTGATCAATCCCTTCTTTAGAGTCTTTGAGTATGTCTTTTGAAGAAACACCTACACCATAAAAAGAAATACCTTTTCTGACACTTTCCAAACAAGATTCATCAAAAGTAACATGATGTTGGCTGGGAATTTGAACGCCAAGCTTTGTTTATGAACAATAAATAAAAATCAAGTGTTTCTTGAGTTGTTATTGAATTCAACAAGATCTTGTGCAATAAGCCTAGTAAAAAATTTCTTCATAAGGAGGACATGCTGGAAAGACACTTAGAAATATTTTCTAAGTTTGAATAGAAACTTCGACGGAGGATGTATGTGGCTCTCTTTCGATAGGAGTTTTGAAATTCAAAATACGGATAATAATTGTCTTTGTCCTTATCCATTTATCAAGAGAGAATGCATATAGAGTTGTGGCGAAATGAAGACATGCAGAGCACAAAGTGTCAATTTTTGGAGGGATATCCATTGAAGACAATTACTTTCGACATATTATAAATAAGAGTCTTAGTATTTAGGATTTCGGGTGTTCATTATTGTACAAATACTCAACAAATCCCTAAAAGTATCAAAGTCCAGTGAGAAAAGAGTTTTTCATTGAGAAATGTACGTTTGAAACACCACATTTAATTCAAATGAAATTTACTTTCAATTTACCATTTATCTTTTTACTGCACTTTTACCTTAAAGCTTATTATAACACCCTTCTAAATCCCGCGGAATATATACAAATAATCAGAGTAAATCATCATGCATTCACAAAAGGGTGTCACACATAATTTTCAAAACATCAAAAACCACCTGTCATGCTCATTAACACTTTAATAAATAATCACGCTTTTCAAGATTTCACCTCGCATGTAGCGGCGGATTCAACTTGTATCATAATTCTCTTAGCAGAGACATTCATGTTCATCACATAATCAACATTACTTAGGCACTAAGGCCAACATCATAATATTCCAATGAATATAAAAACATAGTGTAGAGTACATAATGTATCTCTAAGATATAAAACAAATGATCCCAATGTTACATGACCAGAGCACGACTCGATCCAACATAATTAAAATACTAAATAGCTACACCAACAACGACCTCGCAACTACGAGCAATTCTACTCTTTGATACCTGCACGATGTCGTATAGGACATCATTCCAACAGAAGGGTGAGAATTCACATAAATATTTCAATCATAAGATAATGAATAATGTAAAGCATGTCAGCACAAACACCAATATTCTCACACTTCAATCTTCATCAGCCAATATCATTCAACAACTACATATTCACAACTCTCAATTCAACAAGTCATACACATACGTATAGTTTCATACAACAATTATATATGCCATGCGACTCAATGTAACTCATGCCATGTGTTACCAACACTTGTTATTATTTTTCGGTTTTTACATTTAAACCGGGTTCGTTTCCTAGACCAATAACAAACAAAAGCCCATTCCCTAAGCTTTCAAACCCCACTCTAGGTTTGGGACAAGTCATTAGTCTCCACAAAACTAGCAAGCATTGCCTCTTGACAACAAATGATGCGTATGCAATCAACAACCAATGCACTTAAGACCGTTCTCACATCTTAATCCCATGCATACTCAAATAATTCATCACACAAGAATTATATCATGATTGCACACACAACACATTTCATAATAATCAAAGTATTCATATTTTCTACATCATCACTAAATTTATCAAGTAATGCACAAGAGTCAATTAGATTCAATCACAATTCATAACACAACTCAACGATTACACATAGGATAACCAATCCATCACAAATAATTGAATTCAATATTCAATACATAATCATCTTGTTAAATAACAATTGATATCTCAATAACCAACCAAAGGTTTATAATCAATCAATATTCAAGTAAATAATCAATAAATCATCTCAATTAATCCATATTTTTGTTAAGATTTAATTAAACAAAGACTTTATGTAATTAAACTTCCAGTACAGGGGACTTTTCCAAATTTCAGTTAGTGCAATCGATTGTAGTGAACATGCAATCAATTGGACATGTGAAAAAATCACTTATTTCAGCTTCTGTACAACATGCAATCGATTAGAGTTATGGTGCAATCGATTGCACCTTTGAAAATTTCATGATTTTAGCTATTGTTTTACCGTGCAATCGATTAACATATTAGTGCAATTGATTGGACAACTAAAAATTCAGTTTCCAGCAGCTTTGCTCAGTATGCAATCGATTGACGTATTAGTGCAATCGATTGCTCACTGTGCGTTTTTGAAAAATTGTGCAGAAAATTGTATTTTTCACCAACCATTCCCTTATTTGCTACAATAATCACTCCCCTCATTTAGGGCATTCATAAAAATCGAAAATCCAATAAATAATGGGAAATCTATGGGTTTTCCCTACACAATCTTCTACCCATTAACCATTAACCCCCAATTCCAAATTTTAGGGTTTCTCCTTACACAACTTCTACCCATTATTCATTAACCCACAATCCCAATAATGAGAGAATACCCACCTTTACCTTAGGTTTTTCTTTGGGAAGAATCCTTGATTCCTTTAAATGCTTGAATTATGAGTTTCTCTCTTCCACTTTTCTCTTCCCCTTGCCTCCTTCTCTTCTTCTCTTCTATGCTCTTTCTTTTCTTACTAACTTCTTTATTCTCTAAAACCCTAATTCTTAAGTTATTGGGCCTAACCCAATTCACTTACTATTCACACACTACACTAACTCACTAATTCTAGAAATTAATCATCTCACCAATAAAATAAATAAAATTATCCAATAATTAAAATAATTAAAATAATTCCAATAAATCAATTAATTAATATAAATAATTAATTATTAAAAATTGGGCTGTTACACTTATCCTTATTGCAACTTTATAATTTTGCAAGTTTATCTTTTCAAGACTTTTAAATAATCTTTCATAAAGATGAGCACTATCGAAGTGTTCTTGACATTTCCAGAAGTTATTTTGATAATAGCTATATCCTAAGAATTCACTAGTTGATTCTGCAAGTAAACCATTTTTGGAAGACCAGCGGTTGTTTACCAATTTTCACGGTATACAAATTGGCACGCCTAGTGAGACCATGCTATTATTCAAAAATATTTTTTCTTTCTAAAAAATATTTTGCATAAGTTCTTCATATTTACTATATCTCTAAACTTCATTGAATGAGACTTATGAGTGGTAGAATATCCACAAACAACGAAGAGAGACCAAGGAGAAGATACATAAGAAAGATGGTGAATCAAAATCCACCAAATAACCAAAATCCATCAAATAGTGAAGAACCACCCCCTTTGTCTTCGACAGGGGGAACTACGATTCCAGTGTCAGTTTCAGAAGCATTTTCAAAGTACTTTTAGAATGCTTGGATCTTTTTGATATGTCTCGAAATACCTTTCTTCACTTTTTCCTGCACAAGGGCAAATGCATGAGTTAGATGCTAGTTGAAAGAAGCTACATCAAAAACTTTTGTATTGTAGTAATCTCTCCACCAAGTGTTGAACTCTTTAGTACAAAGGAAAGATGGTTTGAAGGCTACATGGGTGAATTGTGTAAGGCCAATATATTTATCCATCGATTTGTTACATTCCGCTTCAGTATGGATCATGTTATAATGAATCAAAATGACTTTCTTGGGGAAAAGTGGTTTTAGTTTGATTTGGATAAGACCAAACTATCGATTGACAAGGTTTGGTTGGTAGCTAAAGAGTGTAAATTAAAGCCTTGAAGGGTTAAGTCTTGTGGCTAAAAATCTTGGGGGCCAGGAAAGCTTCTCATATATCAAAGGACTCCGCTTCTTGGTCTTTCGACTCAGCAGGAAATCTTCTGGTAAACCACTCAGGACCAGCTTTTCTATCTGCAAAAGGAACCATGTTGGGTGAAAAGCTATTGTGTTTGGAAAACATCATCACATAGCTAGTGGTGGTTTGCTGAAGATTTAACCCTTCATCATTTGGGGTTAACATAACAAGCCTTGTGCCTTTGACTTTCCTGTTCTTCACTTTAACAAATTCTTCATTGATAGGATTTCAAACAGGGAGAGATGTTTCAAATGTGGCATTTAGCCATAGTTGTAATAAACAAAAAAGGCTAGAGAGAAGTAGGTTTCCTTTGGACTTAAGGGTTTTCAGTGTTGTAACGCCTTGCCCTAAAAGTTCCTAAAGGTTGGCTAGGATCATTTTGCCAAGACAAAGATTATGTCCAACGTGTAATTGAGTAGCCATTGTTAAGTATCTTTTCGCCACCTGAAGGGATCTTGAATATAAGACAAAACGAGAAAACCATAGAGCAAGAAATGCAATATGTTCTTAATCTGATACTTCCTTAGAGTTCTTATCATGATAATGGTAAATATAGGTTGTGAAGGCTGCTTTGGTTGTGCCAAAGCTTATGGAGCCTTCAGCTAAAAATTTAGGATCATAGGATTCTCTAGTTGGCTTAAGCCCAATTATGGCAGCCACGTCGAATAAGGCCAGAGTCATCATTCCACAAGGAAGATGAAAATTATTGTGAATGTTATCCCAAAAATATAGAAAAGAAATCAGCATGAACGGGCAATAGCCAGGTCCTTCCTTTGACAATTTGATCATGTCAAAGATGCCCATGTCTTTTCAGACTTGGGATTTTGCTTTCTCTATATTTTTCATACAAGCAAGATAGTCATGATGATGATGATATCATAGCAGACAAAGGGTTTTCTGGCGTCGAATATGAACTTCAAAAAATCCCTTTTCTCCATTTTTGTCGAAAATGACATTTTTGGGGGGGCGATTTGTTGGTTGGGAATTTTGACACCAAGCTTTGTTTAAGAATAATAAATAAAAATCAAGTGTTTCTTGAGTTGTTGTTTAATTTGATAGGATCTTGTGCAAGAAGCCTAGTCGAAAAGTTCTTCATAAGGAGGACATGCTAGAAAGACACTTAGAAATATTTTCTAAGTTTGAATAGCAACTTCGGAGGAGCGTGTATGTGGCTCTCTTTTGACTAGAGTTTTGAAATTCAAAAAACGAATATTAACTGTCTTTGTCCTTATCCGTTTCTCAAGAGAGGACGCGTGGATAGCTGTAGCGAAATAAAGACATGCAGAGCACAACATTTCAATTTTTGGAGGGATATCCGTTGAAGACAGTTATTTTCGACATATTATAAATAGGAGTCTTAGCATTTAGGATTTCGGGTGTTCATTGTTTTACAAATACTCAAAAAATCACTCAAAGTATCTAAGCCAAGTGAGAAAAGAGTTTTTCATTGAGAAATATACGTTTGAAACACCACGTTTATTTCAATTGAAATTTACTTCCAATTTACCATTTATCTTTTCACTACACTTTTACTTTGAAGCTTATCTTTATTGCAACTTTACAATTTTGCAAGTTTATCTTTTCAAGACTTTTAAATAATCTTTCATAAGCATGAGCATTGTCAAAGTGTTCTTGACATTTCCAAAAATTATTTTGACAATAGCTATGTCCTAAAGATTCACTGGTTGATCCTGCAAGTAAACCATTTTTGGAAGACCAGCAGTTGTTTACCAATTTTCTTGGTAAACACATGCACAGATTCTTCAACAGTAAGTAATCTTTTATTGTATACTCTATATGCTTTGCTCGATTGAGAGTATCCAAGAAAGATACCTTCATCAACCTTTGAGTCAAATTTGCCAATATTTTCTTTTCCATTATTTAAAATAATGCATTTACACCCGAAAACATGAAGATGTGATACATTTGGCTTCCTACCTTTTAAAAGTTCATAAGGCGTTTTGTTGAGAATAGGGCGTATTAATACCCTATTCAGCACATAACATGCCATACTAATAGCATCGGTCCAAAAATATTTAGAAAACCCACTTTCATTGATTATAATTCTTCATAGCTCTTCTAAAATGCGATTTTTAAGTTCCTTAACTCCACTTTGTTGAGGAGTTCTTGGAGTGGAAAAATCATGGTCAATTCCATATTTCTCACAAAATTCTTCAAAGAGGTGGTTTTCAAATTCACCTCCGTGATCGCTTCGGATAGTAGCAATGCTAGAATTTAGCTTGGCACACTTTTCAAAAGCTGAAAAAGTTTCACTTTTACTAGCTAAGAAAATAGTCCAACAAAATCTAGAGTAGTCGTCCATAATAACAAAACCATATTCATTTCTACCCAAGCTTTTGATTCTCGATGTCCAAAAAGATCCATATGGAGAAGTTCAAGAGGCCTCGCTGTAGAAACAAAGTTTTTAGATTTGAATGAAATCCTTTTTTTCTTCCCCATTTGGCAAGCGTCACATAAGTGATCTTTTAAAATTTTGATTTTGGGTAGGCCGACAACTAGATCTTTTGAAACTACTTTATTTAGCAAGTCAAAGTTAACATGCACTAAGTGCCTATGCCAAAACCACAAGTCTTCACTCATGGAGACAAGACATTTAGTTCTAGTCGAGGATACTTCATTTAAGTCAAGCATATAGACTTTATTTACCCTCAAGCCCTTAAACACGCCATCTTTCTTTTTATTGTGTTCAATCATGCAACAATATTTTGAAAAAGAGTCTTTACATCCTTTGTCGCACAATTGAATAATGCTAATAAGATTGTGCTTAAGACCTTCAACTAAGAGGACATCTAAGATAGTAGTAGATGATGAATTACCTACACTATATTTTCCGAGTATAGCACCCTTGTTGTTATCACCATAGGTTACAAATCCTTTCGTCTTTGCCACAAAGTCAATGAACAAGGAAATGTCACCGGACATGTGCCTTGAACTTTCGCTTTCAAGAAACCATCTCCTCTCTGTAGATTCAATACATTTCACCTACAAAATTAAACAAACCAAATAAGTACCAAATTTCCATTGGGTCCTTGTGTGTGAGTGAATCTTTGGTTGCATTTGAGCAACCATTGGAAAATACCTATATGAACCAAGAATCTACTAAACCGGCATTTTGCAATGGTGTGTCCCTTCTTGCAACAATATAGACAATTTATGGTTGAATTGAAGTTACTTTTGCTACTTTGATCTCTTATCACATATGTACATTTTTGATAAGGATTATTCATACTACGTCTAAAATGTGAATGGTCAACCGCAAATGTAACTTTATGTTTTAAAGCCTTTTCTAATTTTGCTTTAAGTTCTAACCTCCTTTTGCCAAATGTGGCAAGTTTCACAACCCCAATTTAACCAAGAGGACTTGCCATCCTCAATATTAGCTTTTGTAGCATCAACCATTGAATTCTTAAGAGCTTCTAATTTCTTTTTGGAATCGGAAATCTTTTTCTCTAAATGGGAGAAAATTATCTTATTTGAAGTAAGCATTTAAAAGCCTCTTTAGACTCATGATGTAGAGCTTCAAAAACATTTTGCAAATCAGAATAAGACATTTTATCAACATGCTTATATTTAGAATGAGTTACATCTTTTTTCTTCTTTTGATGAGCCATGAGACAAAGATTGACGGATTCGGCTTCAACACTTGAGTCACTTTTTCTAGATGACTCACTATCACTTTCCCATGCAACATATGCCCTTCTAGACTTACTTGATTTCTTTTGTTGACGATTCTTGTCTTTTCCCTTGTCTTTCTTCATCAAGGGACAATCCGACTTGTAGTGATCGACCTTTCCGCAATTGTAGCACGAACCCTTTGACTTTGAATTCTTATTTCTTTCTTGCTTTGAGGATTTTGATTGACGTCTAAAGTTAATGAGATTTTCGTCTGAATGTTGGATTCCATTATTTCTGATGTATCTATTATACCTTCTTACGAACAGCCCCATATCTTCTTTCAAATCTTCATCATTATCATTAGAATCACTTTCACTAAGCTCTTTGGTTGAGGACTTTGAGCTAGAAGCCTTTAGAGCAACATACTTCTTGTTCGTGTCTTTTGATTTCTCTTTATTTTCTCTCTTTTCATGTTGGTCAAGACTTATGAGCACTTTCTCATGTTCATCAAGCTTACCAAACAATGTTGTGATGTTCAATGTCATGAGATTGTTAACTTGCTTGATTGTCGTGACCTTAGGTTGTCATTTCTTATTAAGTTATCTCAAAGTTTTGTTAGTAGAAACATCATTGGAAACGGGTCTACCAAGTGCATTTAATCAATTGATTAGGTGAGCAAATCTCTTTTGCATTTCCGCAATGATTTCACCATGCTTCATGTGAAAGAGATCAAAATCTTGAGTTAAAGTATTGACTCTAGCTGGTTTGCCATTATTAGTTCCCTCATAGACAACTTGTAATGCGTCCCACATAGCCTTAGCAGTAATACAATGAGAAATTATATAATATTCATCAACTTTGAAGGAGGATATGAGAATATTTCTAGCTTTCCAATCAGAATTGTACTTTTCTCATCATCTTTGTTCCATTGTGCTTCTAATTTAGGTACAACAATATTATTCGTATTGGTCATGGTTATTTCAATAGGACCATTTTGAATAACATTCCATACTTTTCTAACAATAGAATTGATATGCACCTGCATACAATCTTTCCAATAACTGTAGTTTTCACCATTAAAAATCGGTGCTTTATTATATGCCCCTTTAGGTTCGTTAGCCATTTTCTAATAAGCTATATGTAAAGTATTAGATGAACCGATGCTCGTGATACCACTTGTTAGAGAATGACACTGATCTAGAAGATGGGGTTGAAGATCACTAATTTTAATACTTTGCACGATAAAAAATATGTTTTACAAAATTGTGCGGAAGCGGCCTTGGATCAAAAATCGTCTAAACGAACCGTTATTGGATAGATTGGATATACAAAACCGAATGGAATAATTTTGATGAGTTAGAAGAATCAATAATTTTCACAATAAATTATTCAAATCAAAACCACTTAAGGTGAACCAATTTCCAATGATTAATTGTAGATAAAATTGAATTAACAATACGTCGAACAATTTGTGTATTATCAATATATCAAACACTTGGCGTGCAAAACACACCAAGTCAAATTTTCTTTGATTTGTAGTGCATAATTTTTCACACTTGCAATCAAAGTGATTGCAATGGTTTTTCGCAATAGTTTTTAACACTACAAATCAATCGAAATATTTCTAACAGTTGATCACACACAAACTTCAAAAATGTAAAGTAGAGAGAGAGAGAGAGAGAGAGATAGAGAGAGAGAGAGAGAGAACAAAACACGATTTATTTAGGCAATTCCTCTTTCGTCCTCGGTTCGGGTACGACTGCTCTCAATTCTAAAACTAGAATTGAGATATGTAGAATATCTGTTGCAAACTTCAATTACAAGAGAAGTCCTAGCTAACTAACAATCTAACCCAATTGTTGAATTTGACTCTAACCACTTTTCTCCCCTTAATTCCATCTGAATCAAGTGCATCAAACACTTTGAACAAACCTCCGGTTACTGCTACTCACTTGACCAAACCTTCTGTTCTTCAAGTTATTCACTCAGCTGATTTCAATCGTAAGCTATTTGACCCCAAATCTTTCAAAACAATCCTCCAGTTACCATTACTCACTTGACCAAACCCACCGTTCTTCAAGTCTTTCACTCGGCTGAATCTGTAATGCAAACATTTATGCAAGAACCCCCAAATCCCTCAAGATCTTGGAAGACAAAACCCCAATGGTTTTATTCAAGAAAATCCCATTGAATCTCAACCCAAAATAGATTTACAAATCCTACCTTTGGATGTTATCACTCTTAACACAACACAAATCAACAAAGATGATTATGTGTGATTATTGATGAATGCAAGTGTGAGAGTGAAGATGAAGAGCAAAGCAATGATATTTCAATTTTCTTATTAGTTTTAAAATGATGCATATAAATATATATATATATATATATATATATATATATATATATATATATATATATATATATATATATATATATATATATATATATATATATATATATATATATATATATATATATATATATATATATATATGAATGAGTAACAGAAAAAATTGACTTTGAGAAACAAAGATGCAATAAACGAGTAAATGCGCACAAGAGGTCGACCTACAGAAGTTGTGAGTCGACCTGAACATGACAAAATGAAAAACTGCACACAAAAGAAGTCTGTGTGTCGACCTGTAACAAGACCATGTGTAATACCCCAAATTTTACCCTTATATTTAGTCAATCATTTCACACAGCATCTCATCTGTGCATCTGCTAACCACTATCAAGTCATGGAGGTATTTGTTTGCAGGATTGGTTCCAGGGGTATTTTGGTCATTTTACGTGGATTCCGCTAATTCTTTGAAAACGGGCTGTTACTAAGCTTTGAGATACTCGAGACACTATTTCTGAGGCATTTATCTATCACCGGGTTTGATTATATCAAGGCGCCAATTCCATGTGTTCGGTATCGAAAATTGTCGGGCACAACTGGATTTAAGATCCATTTCATCGCTCATGGTTTATTTCCAGAGCACTTCCGTTTCTGTCAATAAGGCGCAGTTTTAATGGGGTATTATTGGATTGTTGCTCTTAGCATTTGATCAGTGGAATTCAATTACGGGCTATGTTATCGTTGATACTGAATCTGTTGTGATTACGGCGTACATCCGCGTTTGATTATAAAATTGCTGGCTAGAATTTAGGTTGGAATGCAAGTGAATTTAGTCAGGCAGTGAGATCAAGGCCACGAGAGGAATGAACACAGGGACGAGAAGTTAAGTATGTATGGATGTCATTTGCGAATGTTTATACTTTACAATTAGGAAGTGAACTCAAATATTTGTGGATTTTTTATTCATAAATATTTGTGATTTACAACTAAGAAATAAATATAAATAATTTCAAAATTTGGTATTCAATTGAGAAAGAAATAAATATTTGTGGAATTTTATTTCATAAAGTATTTAATTTACAATTGAAAGGGGGGAATAATCTTCGAATTTCATTCATGAAGATTCATTTGTGTGTTTACAAGAAATGTCATTTACACTGAACATCTACTCTAACAAAGTCCTAAAAAAGGCCTAAGTGTTCTTCATGATATTCTTTTCTCCGCAAAATCTCCGATCAACCTGCACGTCAAAGAGAAACAAAACAGAACACAAACAGAATAGAAAAAATGTTAGAGGTAGTTTGACACTCTCAGAACAGCGTCATCATCGAGTGCCGGGAGTGGCACAACCGAAGTTGCGTCCTACCCCCGTTACCGACCCGCGCCGTTGGTGTCAGATCAGGTAACATCAGTTCTTATCATGCGGGACATCCGAGAGATAGAAGTGATAAAAGAAGCGGGACTGATTCGCTTTTGCCGCAATTGGATTTCCAAACTGATACAAAGGTAAATTTGGACTCAGACCCGGATGCCGGCAGGTCTGAATCACTTTTGTTTTCGAAAGTTTCCAACACCTGAAATTCCACAACAGCATCAGTACAAAATTGATAACAGTTCATAAGCTGCAGCCACTGGTAATTGGAAATTCAAACTAAAAGTGCACAACCAAAACTGCATCCAGTCTGAACCACATAAGTGAGTTCATAAACACCAAGTTCAGACAGAACGGAAAATATGAAATGCAAACCAAAACTGCATCAAACTGCATCAAACACTGTATCAAAGTTTAGGAGCATCAGTTAAAGGCGAGTTTCAATTTGATATCATAGCCAAAATACCTCAGAAGGTAGCCCGTTCGCAATTCAAACCAGGTCGAATTGCAAGTCACAAAAAACGTGAATAACCACACCGAATCGCATCAGACAACAACACAAATCATAGCACAAATCATACCAGTCAAGCGAGGCGCATGAAAAGGACAAGGGCTCAGTCAGAGCATCATTGCCCTAAGATCACAGCCCGGTGCCAAGGATACTGAACGATATCCAATTCAGTTCCGCATCAGAAATTGGAAGAATCAAGAAATAGAGTTCAAACTTCGCAGTTGGATACAAGCAGCGGACCTGACGTTAAAGTAGATGATCAAACCGTAGTTGGACCTATATCAGAAAAAAGACAAATCAGATTATCACAAGGTAACTCAAATGGAAGTGTAACAAATACACATCTGATAAACCACAAAGCAAAACCCGCGTATCAGAAGGTGAAACAAGTTCACAAAACCATATCAGTTCATAAGCCCAGAAACCCTGTTCAGAAACCAAATTCACACAAGCAAAGAACCCAGCAGAGATTATCAAAGGCAACAGCAGTGTCATAGGCTCAGAACATCATCATCATCGCCGTATACCATCCTCGGCGGCATTTAACTCGACCAAAGCCGTAGTAGCGATTCTGAAAAAAGAAGAAGAAAAGTCGTGAAGATCAAACCAGATGGGTATCCAAAACGAATTCGATATTAGACAGATCCATAATTCAATCTGTATCAGAAAGGAAAGAAGATCAAATATGAATCTACAAAGCCACAATTCCAATAATATCAGCAGCAAATCATATCAGAACATATGGGTTCCCCAAATACAATCAAATCGCATCTGCAAATCCAGAAAATACAAGTCAATACAGGATATCCAAATCAAAAACGAACCCAGTTATCCAGATAAAATCAAAGCGAATCCAATCAGCATAAATCCGAAAATGGAAAGAATTTCAATCACAAGGATATATGTTCCAAAAACCCCAGACAAAATCAAATCGAATCCATCAAAATCAATGATCAGATATGGTCCAAGCCCAAAAGATGAAACCAGAAGAATATAAAAAGGGAACAATTTCACCTGTGAAAAACCCTAGACGGAGAATACGAGTAGCCGCGAGAGAGAAAAGGGGACGGACAAATCGTTGAAACCCTAGAGGAAAACGGCAAAAAACACAAAACCCTAACGGGCTAGCGACCGCGAGATCGAAAGAGGAAGAGTTTTCGCCCAAAGCCGTCGCAAACAACCATCGATCAAGCTCAACGAAAGAGGTTCGCCGACGCCGTTCATTCAACGACGGGCAAACGCCTCGAAGGCTCAGGAACATAATACCGTCATGTTTAACATTTGTTCAGTTTGATTTCAGGTTTTTTCAACACGATCGGAGAGGATCACAGCGAGAAAGATGGCGAGGAAGATGAAGGAACAAATGCGCCGCGAAGGGGACATTAGGGTTCTGAAACCCTAAACTTGCATTTTGTTTCTTATTACTCACCAACCGGGTTGGGTCCGGAGGTGATGACCGACCCAACCCTTTTATTTTTTTACTTTTTTTCTTTTTTATAATTAATTAATTAAATTATTAAACTTTTTTTAAAAAACTAATATTTAGGTTGTTTTTTTATAAAATAATAATTTAAAAACATTTTTAAAAGATTAAAATTAAAACATTTTTAATAATTAGAATCAAATTTTTTTTAAACTAAAACTAAAACCCTTTTTTTTAAACCAAGAGAAAACATTTTTAAATTAAAATTAAAATCCCTTTTTTTTATTTATTTATTTATTATCAAGTTAAACAATTACGAAAATTAAGCTTAGATTCATGTTTTAAATTAAAGTTCTCATAAAATAAAAAACCACAAAAAAAAAATGTCCCATAGCTTCATGCTTCTGTTTTCATAATTTTGTTTACTAACCTAGTTCGCTCATTGTGCAGCTTACCATGTTGTTTCTTTGTGTTTGCGTTCTTAAAATTGAGTTGTATCATATTATTGTAACTGTTCCTCCTCTGTAACCTTGCGAATCTTAACAATCGCATTTACGTTTCCGCATTTAAAATTCTGCTGATGTATGGTTTAAATTTCTCACGCTTCCATCACTATTATTCTGTCACACTACACACATCCGAAGGTTAGGTCTAGCTTTTGGTCGCCGCGCCAATAGTCCTCAACTTCAAACCCTTACAACCTCACAAACCCTAATTTTCACAAATGCCTCGCCGCAGGCTAAATTACGATTTTACCCCTAGCATTAGGTCAAAGAGCCGCCGCGCTCATTTTAGGGTTTCCCGCCGTGGAATCCCTAATTTAACCCTAATTCACTTAACATTTCAACGTAGAAATTTGGAGTTCCTACACTCCACGTAAGCGTGTCCTTAAGATGCGTTTATTCCCCTTGAGACCTTGACCACAGTCAAGAAATCTCTAACCTCCCTTTTGAGGGGAACTACGATTACTCTGATTCCACTCCCGTAAGGATACGTAGGCACAAGATGCGATGTCTTGCCGAGTAAACTTAGAATTAACCCCCTTAGGTCTCTTTTCTCACTTTTAATCCCTTTGTACATATACCTTAAGCAAATAAATAAAGCAAATAGTAAACATTTGAACAAAAGGTTCCTGTAGAGTACTACAGAAGTTTAGGGTGCTAATACCTTCCCTAAATTTAACCAACCCCCGAACCCTAGATCTTTCCCCGCATTGTGTTTACGATGCAAAAATAGGTTTTCCCTCTTTTGACCTTTTCCTTCGGATAAATCAAAGAGCGGTTGTGAATTGAATTGCGATTCAAACTCATTAATAGTTTGTGATCCTATTTCCACCGCAACACCATGCATCTACGTGTGCATGCCGGAAAACTTCAACTTTGTTTCTTACAGTATGCATCAACCTTCAACGGAGCCATGCATCGACGCATACATGGCAGAAACTTTTTCAAACTTTTTATTTTAAGTGTGCATCAACCTATAGATATCCTAGGTCGACGCAAGCATGCTAGAAAGTTTTAAACATAATTTTTCTTGACTTTGAGTCGACCTATACCTTATGTGAGCCGACCTAATGCATCAAAAATGACTCAAAACTCTTTTTTCACATAGAGTATGATCCTAAATATTTAAACACATGTATATGGATCACTATGCTCGTTCGTAAATGATGAATGCATGACTTAGACAGGGTGATACCACCCAAAATTCACAAGTATGAGATATCCTAGTTTTGAGATCATTAACACAAAGTAAGAGAGAAACCTTGCCCTCACAATCATGAATACAGAGCATATTGACTTAGAAAGTGAATTCACGCGTCTGGAAAGGGGGATAGATTATTATCTATATCCTTGGTTTCCACAAAAAGGTGGGTTCTCCCCCCCCCCCCCCCTATGTTATGAATTTCCTATTATGTGATCATATCCTAGTTGATGTTAATACATGTTACAAGTTTAGGTTTTGGTATTTTTTTAGTTCTTGTATCCACTATAAATTAATTTAATGTTGTAACTATGATAGTGTTTAACAAATTAATCAAGGGTTATGATTGAGTGTTGGAAGTTGAGTGCACTTTTCTGTTGAAGAAAGGAAAGCAATCACAAGGAATTTATGGGCATGTTACGACCATAATGCCATTAGGTTTCTATACCAAGGAAGAATCAAGGAGTAATTATATGTTACAGGTCTGTTAGGGTCATAACATGTGTGGTAGTCTGGCGGTAATGCACCTAATAGGATGCTTGAAACCCTAATGTTTGTGATGTTAACTCTAATCTATGTTGTCCTTGATTCCATAAGATGTCAAGGATAAATTCATGTGCGAGATATTGGATCGAACTCTAGTTTAGCATGTCGTCAAAGTCTACTCACATGCTATTGTCAAAGACCTACATGTTATAGTCAAACTGTGTTCTAGCATGTAGTTGTCGAATTAGGCCTTGTGTTAAGAACCCAATTGTTTAAGTTAGCTTATAATGGATCATTGTTTAAAAAAAACCCATTAGTTTAGTATGTTGGTTTTTTTATAAATAGCATACTAATTTCTCATCTTAAGTGTGTCAATTCCTAATTAGGGTGAGAGGGTTATTTGTTATTCTTGAGTACTTGTAATCTGTTTAAAGAGAAAGTAATGAATAACAGTTATAACTAATCCTTGTTGTTGTTCTCGTTTGTTTTTCCATTAACCCTAACCCTTGTGTATTTCTTGATCATAAAGAAAATGTTTATACTTTGTTTTAAGACATCATTTTTCACAACAAATTGATGCGATAAGCATGGAGGAAGATGCCTTCAACAAAGTATGAGATTGAAAATTTCATCGGAGTGAACGATTTCGGTCTGTGGTGCTTGAAGATGAAAGCCCTACTAGTTTAACAGGGTTGTTTGGAAGCGTTGAAGGGAGAGGCAACCATGGGCTTTGTGTTAACGAAAAAATAAAAGACGTCCATGATAGAGAAAGCCCATAACACAATATTGTTGAGCCTTGGTAATAAGGTTCTTTGACAAGTATCAAAGGAGACTATGACATCGGGGTTATGTTTGAAACTTGAAAGTTTGTACATGACCAAATATCTGGTGAATCGACTCTACCTGAAGCAAGCTTTATATTCATTCAAGATGAATGAATATAATGTGTTGGTTGAGCAGTTGGATATGTTCAAAAAGTTGATTCTTGGTCTTCAAAATATTGATATGAAGATTGATGATGAAGATTAAACACTGTTGTTATTATGCGCATTGCCGAGAACACATGCTCACTTCAAAGAAACTCTCCTGTATGGAAGGGAGACCCTGAGCTTTGAAGAAGTTCAATCAACCTTGTATTCTAAGGACTTGAACAAACATAAGAAGCATAAACCTTCAACGGTTGGTGAAGGTTTAACCGTTAGGGAAAAATTCTTGCGAAAGGATGGTAAGTTCGACAAGAAGAAAGCTAAAAGTCAGCAGAAATCTTATAGTGGAGAGACATCTGGTATTCAATGTTATCACTGTAAGAAGGAAGGTCACACAAGAAAGGTATGTCCTAGACGCCTAAAAGATCATGGAGGTATGGATAATGGAAATGCAGCCATTGTTCAAGATGAATTTGACTCACCTGATGTCCTTGTGGTTTCAAGCAGCGACTCAAGAAAAGAGTGGATTATTGATTTAGGTTGCACTTGGCACATGACTCTAAACAGAGAATATTTCGAGGAGCTATGTGATCAAGATGGTGGATTAGTGCTGCTAAGAAACAACAAAGCTTACAAAATTGCAAGTATTGAATCTGTGAGATTCAAGCTCCATGATGAGTTTATAAGGTTATTGACTGAAGTCAGGTATGTACCCGACTTGAAGAGAAATTTGATTTTTCTTGGTGAATTCGACAAGAAGGGATATGTTTTTCAAGGAGATAAAAGTATCCTAAGAGTCACGAAAGGGTGGAAGAATGTCTTGAGAGGCGTGAAGAAACAAGGCTCATATACCCTTGAGGCTGAAGTTGTAAGCGGTTTGGCAAATGTTGCATCCATGAAACCTTTGTCGAAGACAAAAATTTGGCACATGATATTAGGCCATGTCAATGAAAGGGATCTGGTCGAATTGGGGAAACAAAATCTGCTTGGAGAAGACAAAGTCAAAAAGCAGAAATTTTGTGAACCTTGTGTACTTGGAAAATCTTGCAGAGTGAAGTTCAAAAAAGGAAAACAAAGAACTCATGTATCCTTTGATTACATCTATGTTGTTCTTTGAGGGCCTGCAAGGTGTCCATCACATTCAAGAGCAAGGTGGTATTTTCTATTCATAGTCGATGATTATTCTAGAAAGTTATGGGTATTCATCCAGAAGACTTAGGATGAAACTTTTGAGAATTCAAAGGTTAAAAGTCTTTGGTTGAAAATCAGACTGGCAGAAAGGTAAAGAGGTTGAGAACCGACAATGGTCTTGAATATTGCAATGAGGTGTTCGACAATTTTTGTGTTGCCTTAGGTATTTCTAGGCACAAAACTACTGCAGATACTCCATAATAAAATGGCTTGGCGGAAAGGTTCAATTGAACTATTTTGGAAAGAGTTAGATGCATGTTGACTAGTACTGGGTTAAAGAAGGTGGTTTGGACTGAGGTTGTTTCGACAGCAACATATCTGATAAATAGATGTCCTTCAACTGCGTTAGATATAAAAACACCTGAAGAAGTTCACCCAAAAATCCACCTAGTCTTGATAGACTGGGAGTATTTGGCTGCGTGTCGTATGCTCAGATTAGGCAAGAGAATGTCGAACCTAGAGCTCTGAAATGTGCGTTCATGGGATATCCTAAAGGAGTTAAAGCTTATAGGCTATGGTGCCTAGAGCTAGGTCATAGGAGGTATATCAACAATCGAGATGTAGTTTTCAATGAAGCTGAGATAGCCTTCAAGAAAATTGATGATGTTGGCAAATAGCTGGAACAGGAGGAGATTCATGTTGAGGTGAAGCATATTGATACTAAATTGGGTATCTCAAATGAAGTCAAAGGAGAAACAAAAGATGCTATCAAAGATGAGGAGACTGATACTAACTACCTACTGGGAAGAGGTAGGTCGAGGAGAGTAATCAAGCCACCTCAGACACTTGGGTATGAAGATCTTATAGCTTATGCCTTAATCTCTGCAATGAGGTTCTAGATGAAGAAACTAGACACTATAAGGAAGTTATGAAGATTCGGAATAAGACTGAATGATTGAAGGCCATGGATGATGAGATGAAATCTCTTCATGATAAAAACATATGGGAACTGATCAAGAAACTTGCTGGAGCTAGGTTAGTCAACTATAAATGAAATTTCAAAGTAAAGGAAGGAATCGAAGGAGTGGCGTCAAAGAGATACAAGGAAAGATTGGTCGCTAGGGGTTTTACTAAAAAAAAGGTGTCAACTTAAATGACATGTTCTCTCCTGTTGTGAAGCACAAGCCCATTTGAATGTTGCTTGCCACAGTGGCATAATTCAACCTTGAACTAGAATAGATGGATGTGAAGATTGCGTTCTTGTATGGTGATCTAGATGAAACAATCCTGATGAGACAACTTGAAGGGTATATCAAAAGGGGGAAGAAATATTATGTGTGCAAGTTAAAGAGATATTTATATGGACTAAAACAATCTCTTTGAGAGTGGAATAAGATATTCGACAAGTTCATGACACGCATAAGTTTCATTAGAAGTCAGTTTGACCACTGTGTTTACTTCAGATTTTGACCTGGAAATTCATTTGTTATTTTGTTTCTATATGTGGATGATGTTCTGAAAGCAAGAAACAATGTCGAAGATGTAAAGAGGGTGAAGGCTAAACTTAATAAGGATTTTAAATGAAGGATTTGGGAGCCGTATCTAGGATTCTTGGGATTGACATCTAAAGAGATAGAAAGAAGTCGAAATTGTGCTTATCTCAAGAGGCATACCTACGAAAGATTCTCGAAAAGTTTGGTATGTCGAATTCAAATCCTGTTGTGACTCTGAAAAACCCTTAATTCATGTTGAGTATAAACCAGTGTCCCAGTATTGATGTCGAAAGAGCTTATATATATTAACATATGCTAATATAGTGGGTTCTTTGATGTATTCTATGGTCTGTATTAGACTTGATATAACATATGCAGTAAGTCCTGTAAGCAGGTACATGGAGAATCCTGGAAAGGCTCACTAGAAAGCATTGAAGTGAATTCTAAGGTACATAAATGAATCTCTGAATAGAGTCCTAATTTATGGTGGAGCCTTGGGTGAAGATAGTAAAATAAAAATCAAAGGATATGTCGACTCTGATTATACAGGTTGTATGGATTCCATAAAATCTATTTCTGGATATGTGTTCACTATGTTTGGCACAACAATTAGTTGGAAAGCAACACTTCAGAAGGTTGTTGCCTTATCAACCACTGAGGCGAAATATATTGCCCTACCTGAAGCTGTAAAGGAAGCATTATGACTTGAAGGTTTTGCAAAGGAGTTAAAACTTCAAGGTCGAGTTGTCACTGTTAAATGTGATAGTCAAAGTGAAATACATTTGTCGAAGAATCCATCCTATCACGACCAAACCAAGCACATTGATGTGAGGCTGCATTTCGTCAGAAGGATAATCGAGCGTGGAAAAGTCCAAGTGCTGAAGGTTTCAATAAATCGTAATGCTTCTAATATAATCACCAAGATGTTACCCAGTTGCAAGTTTTTCCATTGTATGCAATTGATAAAGCTTCATGAAGAAAACTAGTTTATTTCTTCATGTTATAAATCCAAGGTGGAGATTTGTGAGATATTGGATGGAAAACTAATTTATCATGTCGTCGAAGTCTTCTCACATGTTGTTGTAGAAGATCTACACTTTGTAGTTAAAATGTGTTCTAGTATGTAGTTGTCGAACTGGGCCTTGTGTTAAGGATCCAATTGTTTAAGTTAGCTTGTACCCTAAGTTATCTTGTAATGGATAATTGTTAAAAAAAACCCATTAGTTTAGTATGTTAGGTTTTTTTTTATAAATAACATACTAGTCTCTCATCTTAAGTGTCAAAAATCTTAATTAGGATGAGAGGGTTATTTGTTATTCTTTAGTATTTGTAATCCATTTAAAGAGAAAGTAAAGAATAACGATTATAACCAATCCTTATTGTTGTTCTTGTTTGTTTTTCCATTAACCCTAACTCTTGTGTGTTTCTTGATCATAAAGAAATCGTTTATACTTTGTTTCAAGACATCGTTTTTCACAACATCGTGCAAATCAGGTTGGGAATAATATGGACATAAGTATCTCGTTAAGCGCAGAGTGTAACATCCCAAATTCGATTAAATAATTTATAATTTATATTTAATTATTTGGTGTTTGGTGTGTCTTTAAATAGACTTATATGATTATATATTGTTGTGGTATAGTGGCTATGGTAGGGTGTCGAAAGAATGTAATAGCTTGATAGAATAAATTAGAAAATAATTATAATAATTAGAATTTTAATTATATTGGAAATAAAATATTAAAAATTGGTGAAATTGGAGTTTTGGGCAATTTATGTGAATTGAGGAAAATATATGGAAAGAGGAGAGAAATGAGTAATAAGTTGGGCAAAAATTGTAATTTTAGAAAATATGAAAAACCTTATAAATTCTAAATTTTAGGGGAAAACTACGTTTTAGAGAATCTGACAGTACGTAAAAACAAAAGGCAAGAAGAACAATGATTTTAGGAAGGAGAGCTGGGTTTGAGAAGAGGAATCCATAGAAGCTATTCAATTCATCATTGTTGCAGGAAACCTAAGGTAAAAGGGAGAAAGGACTTTCAATATGGGTGTTTAGCATGAAAGGCTAGAGAAGAAAGACCATTACTCTCACTAGGAACTATGTAAATTCTATTTTGTTGTAGTTGTATGATTTTTTTTGTCTTCTATTGGGTGATCTATGTGCATTCTTATATTTTGATTCCATACATATACTTATGCCTTTGATAAAGCAAGGTTAATGTGATAACCCTGTTGATGCCATATTTTTGAATACCTTGTATTAAGTTAGGAATAACTATTTATTTTTGGATTTCTGCTCTGCCTTGTAATTGTTTGATGATTCGTGTTCGTGCCCTTTGAGGAGAATTTTCCTAATAATAATTGAATTATGGTATATATCCAGGGTCGTCTTTGAGGGTGTGCAAGACGACCTATAACACAGGGTCTCACATTTTTTAATGAGTACGTTATGGTTAAAAGGGCCTCCAAAAACATATTTAACTGTTAATTTACGGTTAAATAGGACCTCATAAAAATAATTCACAACTAAACCGAAGTTAACTTAAACTTTTTATACAGGGTCTGTCACAAGTTTGAGACGACTCTGTATATATCTATTTTGAGTCTAATAGGTGTGATTTTGGGGGCGGTTAAAACTCAAATAGGCAAAATAAGCAAGTTTTGAAATATGTTCAATATGGAGGAGAGTGTTGAAAATCGAGAGGGGAACATAATAGTTGCTATAGAATTGTCAGAGTTGTTTTTGAGTTATTTAGATTTGGAGAAAAGAATATAGGATACACTTGAGTTGAACTTGGAACATTGTTGACATTAATTATAAGGTTATGTTTTAAGTAATATTTTTATATGTTTAAGGTTGTTAAGGAAAAGAAGTTAAAATATAGTTGTTGAGTAATTAATAATAATATTATCGAGTTGAGTTGAAATCTAAGCAATTTGACTCTTTAGAGTTGTTTTGAGTTCTATTATTACTTGAGTTAGGTCACTAGCCAATAGAAATAAATTTGAGTTATTACCATTCATGCAAGAGTTGTCAATTGAGTACTTTAAAGTACTTTGGTTACTTTAGAGACATGTTTTATTTGCTATGAGTCACTCTGACATGTTTAGAGTTCTCAGAGTTGTTTTCAGATTGTTTAGAGTTAAATCTGATGAGATTTATTTAGTTTAATAATATTAATTTAATATTATAAATTATGTTGTAAATGTGCCTTAAAATGTTTGTTGATGAAGAGAAATAAAATATATTTTGGAGATTGTATTTACCGGGAAAATCTGAAGTTTTAGAAAGTCATACGAAAAGTTGAGAAAAAAAATAGGGCGATAAATAGTGTCGTCCGTACGGTGAATAGTGATATTCATACGGATGAATAGTGATGTCTGTATGGTGAATAGTGTTGTCCCTATGTTGAATAGTATTTTCGAATTTTTGAACTTTTTTCGATTCGGTCTATGGATCCATGTGATTTTAGGCTTTGTTTGTTGGGTATTTGCTATTATAAATATGTATCTCTTATATTCTTGGTGTGTGACAATCTTAGAATTTTCACCAAAAAGGAAGACAAAGGGTATAAAGGCATGACATAGGGTTTCAACTATGCACAAAGAAAACTTTAGATTAAACCTTGAGTTTGAGTGATTCATATATTGAGAGTTGGAGAGGTAGGAAAAAACTTGGGTAGAAATTAGGGTTGTTCTTGGGCGCCTTCAGAGTTGTTCTTGGGAACCTGAAGGCGAAGGTTATTTTCTTATAACTCATCTGTAATCTCTTGTAATAACTTTCTGAGTATAGAGAATTGGAGAGCTGCTTTGTCCTCCAGAGTATATCGTTTGATCGAACTGGGTAAACAAACCTTCGGTTTTTTCTTACCTTATTCTGTTATATTATCTGTGTACGGAATATTATTGTTGAAAACCATTTATTTTGGTTGCTATTGTTCTTTGTGTCACAAATTGATATTGAATTTTGTCGTAATTCACAACAAGATTCACAACAAGTGGTGCGGTGAGCGTGGAGCAAACAAGTAAGCACCATGGTTAGTAGATGGCAGATTGAGAAATTTTCCGGTAACAACGACTTCGGTTTATGGAAAATTAAGATGCAAGAAACTTTAATTCAAGATAAGTGTATCGATGCTTTTAAGAGTGAAACATTGATGCTTGCAGAGCTTACACAAGTACAGAAGACCGAGATGGTGGATAAGATCAGGAGTGTCATTATCTTGTGTCTCGGGAATAATGTTCTAAGAGAAGTTGCCAGGGAGCAAAATGTGATTTCTATGTGGGCAAAACTTGAATCATTGTATATGACAGTGTCTTTGGCTCAAAGGTTGTTGTTGCACCCCAAAATTTGACCAACCGGGTCTCGCATTTGGCTCGATGTTTCGACGCATAATCGCATTCGCATCTGCATGTTGCATACAGTGCATGTTGTCCATTTGTTTTGATTTTATCAGGGATCACAGCTCTCGTCTCGTGTTTCGGGTGTTTTTAATCAGTTTAATAGGTAGAATCGATTTTTGGGATATTTCGGTGCCCGTTTATTTTTACCGATTATTTTTGTGTCGTTCGGTGCTTATTTTGTTCCCTCGGGAATTATGGTGATCTTTCTGGATTTTATTGGCTATTTTTAGGATTTAATAGGATTTTAAATGGATTTTAATATTTTTGGATAATATAGAATAGTTTTTGTTCTAGAATATTAATATAATTTTTCAAATAGCTTTAATAGTTTTTAGGATTTAGTATAATAAATAATAGGGATTAAATGTTTTAGATAAATAATGTAGATTTTTAGAATATTAATTGATTTTTTGAATATTTTCTTTTAATAGTATAGAATTAATAGATTTTAAATAGTTTTAATATGTTTTTAATTCATTTTTAGAATAATAGAATATTAATAGATTTTTCTTCTTTTATAGAATTTAAATAAATAATAGTCTTTTTTAGAATTTAATATAGGTTTTATTAGGGGTTTATTAGAGTTTTTAGTTAGGAGTTAATTAGATTTTTAGGATTAATTGAGTTTAGTTAATTAGGTTTTATTTTGGTCTTAATTCAGTTTTTCATTAACCATAATTGTGCAGCTTTTTGTGAGTTATTTTCCATTTTCGTGTGGGCTTTTCGCAGGCCCAATGCAGTTTTTTGTCCATGTTCATTCAGCAATAGTCCAGAAAATGTCCACCAGCTTCCACCATTTTCCAGTTGCGTCTAGAAGCATCTAGAAGCACCCAGAATTCTCAGTGCCATAAATATCAAGAGCCACGTGTGAGCACGAGGATGGCACACATTTCTTCATCACAGCGCGCCACGCGTCTTCCCCGTTCACCTCTCTCTGCCACGCCCCACAACAGGTGGCAAGCATGCAGAGACCCACTCCATCATCTCCACCACGTGGAGGCCATGCAGGGCGCACCTCCACTACCTCGTCCACGCGTCACCCCGTAACCTTCACCGGGAAAACGTTACCGGCCGGCCTGCATGGCCGGCGGCCGCCGTAACCCTCACCGGCGAACACAAAAACCCAGAATCTGTCCAACTTCCTTCTCCTCCAACCTTCAATCTTCATCCTCCCTCGTTCATCCTCTCCGATCACAACCTTCAACCTCCCCTCATCACCGTCATACGCTTCGCCGGAGATAACACCAGAAAACCCTAAAACACCAGAAAACCTCAAGAACACACCAACACGATCCCCAGATCTTCATCATCATCATCAACGATCTGTTCATCTTCATGATCTTCCCCAGAAACCACCGCCGTTTCCAGAAAACCTCCAACCACCAGAAATTCAGTTCATCCAGGATCTTCGTGACCTCCAACAACCTTCATCAACACCCGTCCGTTTCAAGAAACCTTCTCCAACAAACTTCCGCGGAAAACTTTCAACATCAATCGTCGTTCGCGGATCATCATACGAGTCGATCTTCGTCCACGACCGTCAAGACTTTTTCTCCAGCAACCTCCAAGAACTCGAGTTCGTCGTGTTCACTCATTCATTGTAGTTTCTGGGAATTTTCAGGAAACTTCAAGAACGCCCCGTCGTTCTTCGTATCGTCTCCGATCATCAAACCACAACACCATCAGAGATCCCCCATCGTTGTAGATCCAGGTTTCTTCCAGATCTCTCGACCTCCAAGGATCTTCATCTGGCCGGTAACCTCACGATTCTCCAGTTCCTTGAGTTTCATCTTCAAGAATGTGGGACGAGTTCCTTCAGGCGCCATCAACAAAGCTTAGGGTCTTCAAGGAGTTCGCATCTCCAGATTCATCCAATAAGTCTTGATTGCGCTGATAACGCTAAGGTGATTAAAATTCACAGCATGATTCAAATCTACGAAGAAGTTAAGGTTGGAGAGAAAGATGGAGATAGATGGGAGAGAAAGAGGTCTTAGAGAGAAGCAAGAATGGAGGAAGAAGGTGGCGGCGACGGCGCTGATGAGAGGGAAGATAGGAATTAGGTTTTTTTTCAGAATGGAGATGGAGAGAGGGAGACGGAGAAGGATGGGTCTTGGGCCTGAGGCCCAATCAGTTTTTTGGTGTTACACCCCCCTCACGCTTTGGGCGAGTTCTGGGCCTGGGGCCCTACTGTTTTTTTTGCCAGCGCCTCCCAATTCAGTCCACACCCCCCTCTGCGTTTTTTCTGAAGAGACTTGGGCTGGGCCCAATCCCTCACAGTTTTATTTTATTTTCTGCATACCCCTTTTACCATCAGTACTCCTCTCCCTTTATTTTTCTTTTCTTTTATATTGTTTGTATATTTTGTTTCATGAAAAAAAAATAGAAAAAAAAACATATTGGAAAGAAAAGACTATAAGAAAAAAGATAGAAAAAAATATATTTGAAAATAGTGAAAAGAAATATGAAAAGATATTATGAGAAAATAGTGAAAAACAATAGAAAAAATATGTGAGAAAAATGTAAAGAAAATATATTGAAAAAAGGGTGAAAATATGGAGAAAAATATTGTGAAAAAAAATAGAGAAGAATATTTTGAGAAAAGGAAAAGTATGTTGAAAAGAAAAGAAGAAAAAAGAAAAAATATTAAAGTGTCGATTTAATATTTTTAAGTGCATTTTCTTTTAGGATATATTTCCATAGAGTTTATTTTCCGATTTTAGGATAGTTTAGAAGCCCACTTGTTAGGGGGCTCTTTTTCGTTCGATTTTTTAGGATAGAATAGGATAGCGTTTCCTAGGAGATTTATTTCAGTATTCAAGCATTGTAATCATTTTTTAGATGTTAATAAAACGAGATTTGAGCTGTGGTCCCGTAGTAGCCGAACTACAGCTGCTCTGATTCTTCGTACCAGACGAAGATATGTAGGCATAGGATGCGATATCCTAGCGAGCACACTAACGACTGACTTTTGTTCTCTCGCGGCTGTGCGATCGAGACTTTCCCGCTGACGATTAGTTGATTACCCTTTTTCTCTCTTGCCCAAGTGCATTTGAGACCAAGCCGTAGTTTTGCCCATAGGTTCCCGACCCTGTGAAGCCAGTTGATTTTCTCACTGCTGTGTGAGAATGTTTGTTTAGCCGTAGTTAGTCTGAACTACGCAAGGCTCTGATCTTCCATGCAGTGGGAGTACGTAGGCACAAGACGCGAGGTCTTGGCGAGCCAATTTTCCCTGTAGTCCCGAACTACGTTGACTCTGACTTTCTCTCTTGAGAATACGTAGGCATAGAGTGCGACGCTCTATCGAGTCAATTCCCTTTCCGTTTAGATTTAGCAGCTGTAGATAGATTGTTTTGCATCCAGTAGACAACCCAAGCAAGCGTGGATCCCGTCGAGTACGACGGACGTGAGGGGTGCTAATACCTTCCCCTCGCGTAACCGACTCCCGAACCCAGGTTTTGGTTGCGATGACCATACCTTTTCCCCATTTTTTGCGAGGTTTACTTCGAGCGTTTCCTTTCCCGCTCTGAGGGATAAATAACGCACGGTGGCGACTCTTCTGTCAGCCGGCGCCGATTTTCGCAGTAGCGACAGCTGGCGACTCTGCTGGGGATTCTATAGTTTCCTAGGGATCCAACGTCCCGAAAGCGAGTCAATTTTGGGGATCCAACGTCCCCTAAGAGAGAGTCAATCCTAGCGTTTGTTTGCTTGTCTATTAGGTGTTTGTTTATTGATATTATCTGTTGCTGTTGGGGTTTTACGGGTGTTCTATGATATTGAGATAAGCCGGACCTGGGCTTGGAGTGCACCTTAGACTTAGAGTGGAAATTAGTGGGCGCGTGCTTGCTTTGTAGGCACTAGTGTCTCATGAAATCCACGCTCAGACGAGATTCACCCGGTTGGCTTCACTTTCAACCCTTTGGGTTGAGACGGTTGCTGGTTTGGTGAATTGTCGACTCTGGGAACCGTTCATTTGGAAGTTAGCTAAGTGAGGCCTCTTCAGGACTTGATAATGCCACTCCTTCTGGGAATCGTATCGTCAGTCTTGAAAGTCTGTGACGCTAACGACCGCATAGGATGCCGTACCTTGTCAGATATAGGTCCACACCTGTGAGTGGGGAGGTTTTTTTTGTGCAGGAAACTTGACTTCCAACCTACCCGTTATTCTGGTCTTCTTTTCAGAGAACGTCTCCGTCAGCAGTGCAGCAGTATTTAGATTGTGTGGGAGCTGTGATCCCGTGTTTGTTGCATTGCATTGCATTTGCATAGGCATCTTCGCATCATGTTGCATACCATTCGCCAGCTAGTCAGAGCTCTGATCCTGCCGTTATTTTGATTCTGAAGGTGAGTATTGAAGACGACCAAGGGGTTGAAGCAGAGTCAAAGCAGATTTGATCAGAATCGAGCAGTGAGGTCAGCTGAAGACCATTGGTAGCTATGTCAAAGAGCAGCTTCCAGTTTGTCGATACCTTGTCAGGTTTCACCGTGACGTCCAATCCTCTGTATGGATCTCCGCGCGACGAAGACTTTCCGCAAGTGAACAACCTTACTGCAGCTCAGCTGGTGCAGCCATCTGTTGAAGACCGAGGTCTGCGTGAGCAGTTTGTTGTCCGAGGTGAACGTTCTCCTTCTGTTGATGTCTCAGACTACCAGGGTTTTGCCTTCCCTGTGCCAAAGCCCCGAAGAAAGGTCCCGACAGCCAAGAATGAAGACCCGTTAGCTCCCGTGTATGCTGAAAGGTTCCGTGCATTAGAGGAGAGATTGAAAGCCTTGAAAGTTAAAGACGTTGTTGCTCCTAGTGCTGCAGATATGTGTCTGGTTCCTGGCCTAGTGTTACCTCCAAAGTTCAGAATGCCGAGGTTTGAGAGGTACAAAGGAGATAGTTGCCCGAAGCAACATTTGGTGATGTTCTGCCGAAGAATGACTTCATTTGTGCACAATGACAAGCTGATGATTCATTGCTTTCAAGATAGTCTGACTGGCGCACCTCTGAGTTGGTATATGCAGTTAGAGCGTGATCAGATCCGATCATGGATGGACTTAGCCAATGCTTTTCTGAAGCAGTACGACTATAATCTTGACGAAGCTCCTATTCGCATGCAGCTGCAAGAATTGTCTCAAGGGAACAATGAACCTATCAGGAAGTATGTTCAGAGATGGAGAGAATTTGCTGGTAGGGTGCAACCACCACTCCTAGACCAAGAGCTGAAAGGCATGTTCGTAAACTCCTTGCAGAGCCCGTACTTCGAAAGAATGCTTGGAACCGCCCCAAATTTCACTGAGTTGGTAAGGACGGGAGAGCACATCGAGTATGGTGTAAAGACTGGAAGAATCCCGTATGTTTCAAAAGGTCAGGCCAGTGAAACTGAATCTCTCTGTAGCTCTCAACCTGAAGATGAAGCAACGCGGTCCTGACAGATGTTGGATATCCTCAAGTCGAATCGGTGAGATCTGTTGGTTCTCCGTCTTCTCAGCGGTCAGTATCTTCTGTGTCTCGTTATTCTGGACAGACAACTGTGCCTGGGGCACCATATCAGGAATCTTATGTCGCTTCCATTGCAAAGCAGCGAGCTCGTGGCCGAGGTTATCAGAGTCAGCGTAAGAATCAGAACAGACCTCGCAACAACTTGGAACGAAGGAAAGCTCCTTTTCACCCAGTGTCGATGCCGTATAGCCAGTTGCTACCATCTTTGATCCAGAAGTCTTTGGTGGAGCCGAAAGCTCTTAAGCCCGTGCCAGAACCTTACCCTCCTGGGTATAATCCCCACGTTCAGTGTGGTTATCATGGTGGCTCACCGGGGCATTCGACGGAAGATTGTAAAGCATTTCAGGCGAAGGTACAGCAGTTGATTGATCAGAATCGCATTTCCTTTCGAGAAGGATTTCTGTTTGTTCATCCCAACCCCTCAGTTGTCTAAGCTCGTAGACTCGGGAAGTATTCCCCAGCAAAAGCCAGTGATTCAGACGGGCAGGCGCCTCAGCATTGGCAGTCCTCGGACTTTTCATCATTTGCGTTTGTAGTTTCTTTTTTTGTTAGTTACTACCTGCTTTAAACATTGTATGTTTTGAATGGTGATAATAATAAGGTGACTATGCATTTTTCTGAATTAATCATGTCGCTGTCGCTCATTTATTGCATTGCACTGACACTTGCATTTTTTTCACTCCACTTTTTCACTGAGTTGGTAAGGACGGGAGAGCACATCGAGTATGGTGTAAAGACTGGAAGAATCCCGTATGTTTCAAAAGGTCAGGCCAGTGAAACTGAATCTCTCTGTAGCT
Source organism: Lathyrus sativus (assembly GCA_963859935.3). Taxonomy (NCBI): domain Eukaryota; kingdom Viridiplantae; phylum Streptophyta; class Magnoliopsida; order Fabales; family Fabaceae; genus Lathyrus; species Lathyrus sativus. Next base: position 590,059,364 of record OZ012741.1, on the reverse strand, counting down.
CTCAACCTGAAGATGAAGCAACGCGGTCCTGACAGATGTTGGATATCCTCAAGTCGAATCGGTGAGATCTGTTGGTTCTCCGTCTTCTCAGCGGTCAGTATCTTCTGTGTCTCGTTATTCTGGACAGACAACTGTGCCTGGGGCACCATATCAGGAATCTTATGTCGCTTCCATTGCAAAGCAGCGAGCTCGTGGCCGAGGTTATCAGAGTCAGCGTAAGAATCAGAACAGACCTCGCAACAACTTGGAACGAAGGAAAGCTCCTTTTCACCCAGTGTCGATGCCGTATAGCCAGTTGCTACCATCTTTGATCCAGAAGTCTTTGGTGGAGCCGAAAGCTCTTAAGCCCGTGCCAGAACCTTACCCTCCTGGGTATAATCCCCACGTTCAGTGTGGTTATCATGGTGGCTCACCGGGGCATTCGACGGAAGATTGTAAAGCATTTCAGGCGAAGGTACAGCAGTTGATTGATCAGAATCGCATTTCCTTTCGAGAAGGATTTCTGTTTGTTCATCCCAACCCCTCAGTTGTCTAAGCTCGTAGACTCGGGAAGTATTCCCCAGCAAAAGCCAGTGATTCAGACGGGCAGGCGCCTCAGCATTGGCAGTCCTCGGACTTTTCATCATTTGCGTTTGTAGTTTCTTTTTTTGTTAGTTACTACCTGCTTTAAACATTGTATGTTTTGAATGGTGATAATAATAAGGTGACTATGCATTTTTCTGAATTAATCATGTCGCTGTCGCTCATTTATTGCATTGCACTGACACTTGCATTTTTTTCACTCCACTTTTTCACCGTGACTAGCAAAGTTAGGAGGGAGGATGACGAAATTGAAACTCATAACTGATGATCGTATGCTTTCGGATAAGACCGTACCGATGACGTACAAGGCATTGTTTCAAATTCCCCAAACACTGGAGATATAAGGAGTTAGTCCCTTGTTAACCACTTCGAGCCAGGAAGTAGAAGTTTTTTCGGACTTTTAAAACCCTCACATCTTAACCCGGGGCAGGGTCGTTGTCAGTTAGCTTGACCAAGCGTTCAAGTCTTACAGAGGAGTGTTGTCTTTCGAGGACCAATCAGTTTATACCTTTCAAGAGGTCAAACCTCACCAATCAGGAGTGAGACAGTTACAATCCTTTCGGAGCAATCAAGGAAACCAGTGTCACACGACTTTGTTCCAAGAGAAAGAAAGAAAAAAGCCCGCTAAGTAAAAAGAAAGAAAAGCTGGAAAGCTAATACTTAGGCAAAAAATCAGGGCATCCCGCTGGACTTCAAAAGAAATCGAAAAAAATCGAAAAGAACTCAAAAGGAGTCAGTCCAGGCAAAAGTTAGGGAATCAAAAGAATGAAAAAGAAGGGATAAAAAGAAAATTTTTCCCCAGCAAATCACAAAGTCGTGTACACAGACACCGAAAGCGAAGAAGGAGTAACTATCACTCCAGAAAAGCATTGTGAATTCCTTAACTGTAGGTCGTACCATTCAGCATACCTCTCGAAGAGGCGAGCGCTTGTGCCAGGTTAATTGAACCTTAGGATCGGAGATCATCACGTAGAAGGGGTGGGTACAAATCAAAAATTTGAGCCAAATATCCTTTGTTTCACGAACCGTGAACCCGACCACGATACAACCCTTAAAAGACCTAATTGAGGTAGGGTTGGTCTGAAGCGCATTGCGATAAGGTTGAGTAACCTGACTCCTTCTTGACTTGCTAGTCACATCTTTGTTGTATTTTTCACTGACCACGTAAGCACTACGTTTGAACTCTGGTTCATTCGTCACTCAATCATATGCATGTAAATGAGTGACAACTCAAAATTTTTTCAAAATCTGCATAACCGCTGCATTAAGATTACTATTCGTAAACAGACAATTCTAATTGCAGGTTAGTAGTTGGCATGAAAGAAATTCCAGCAGGGAATAATCAAGCAGGACTGAGTAATTCAGCAGTCTGAACCAGAATGGTGTATGTTGTGAAGCCTTGCGAATCAGGGGCATTATCTTCCAGTAGGTTCGGAATCCGTCAGTCTGAGGACAAGTCCCGAAGCTCCAGTTGAGCGGGGGCAGTTTTGCTTGAGAAGCAGTTGATCAGAAGTGCGTCTTCTCGAGACCCGATCAGGGGCAGCTATTCAGAGCATGGATATTTGAAAGCAGATGCTTCCAGTGGATAATCAGATCGGGTTGAGTCGCTCATCGCTCATTCAGGGGCAAGTCAGTTCAGAAATGATGAAACCATTCAGGGTAATAGGCGTCTAATGGAGATTGAATTCTGTTGTCGTGCAGATACCGGGGCAAATATTCTCGAAGTCTTCCCGTAGCAAGCTGTTCAGAGCAAGTATTCCCAAGAGATAGATTGGGACGAGTTGATTGTACTAGGGCAAGTTTTGCAAGCCAGTCTTTTTATCCCCAGCTGAGTGTATTGGGGCAAGTTGTTCAAACAAGTTTGTTTATCCCCAGCCGGAGTTGAGTATCGGGGAATCATGTCAGTGCCCTTATCAAAACCTGAACCTTTCACATAAGAAGGTCTTGTTGTCATTGGATCATTATCCTGCAGTTAAACCTGTTGCGTGTCAGTAACCAGTCGTTTCCAAAGTCCAGTTCTCGCCTGGCAAATCGGTAACCAGTTCTCGTCTGGCCCACCTTCCGTAAGCAGCAGTTCCCGTCTGGTGCAGTTTATTGTAAGCAGCAGTTCCCGTCTGGTGCAGTTTATTGTAAGCAGCAGTTCCCGTCCTGGTGCAGTTTATTGTAAGCAGCAGTTCCCGTCCTGGTGCAGTTTATTGGTAACCAATTCTCGTTTGGTCACCGTTTCTTCAAGAGTTGTATCAGTTCTCGCCTGGTACAGGTCATCGCGTAATCAGTTCTCGTGTGTTTTACCCTATGTGTTATACCAGTTCTCGCCTGGTGTACGTCAGCTTTCAGCCAGTTCTCGCCTGGTTGTCTTTACCTCGGTCTGTTATCCAGTCAGCCCTGTCTGATGTTCAAAAACACAAAAATCAATTTTTCTAACCCATTTTCCTATCAGTTCTCGCCTGGTAGTCTACCTTTGAATGCTAGTTCTCGTCTAGTATTTCTTGTATTTTCCACTGTGTACATAGTCCGTGTTTACCATAAACCAGAAAAGAAACAAAAAACCTAAAGGTATCTGACACAGTATTTCCCAATGACCCGCATGTTGTCATGCTCCCCGATACGAAGCTCGACAGATACAGTGCCCCGATTAATGTTTGAATTCCTTGTGGATGTTGTTAAAACAGAATTGCCACTCTTCAGCAGATGAAAGTTGCTTATTATCCCCGGAAGAGTCGAGATTGTATTGTACCCCGTATCAGAGTAGGATCAGAAGGATCCTCAGCAGATTAAGATTGATATCCGTGATGGTAGGGGCATTTCCAGCAGTGTGCTGCATACGATCAACCTCAGTTTGGGTCAATCCCCGCAGAGTACAACCAGTTGCCAATGGTTTGAAGAGAGCATTCCCGAGCAGAGTTGTTTTCTTTCCCCAGTGAAGTTACCAAGCAGGGTTGCCTTTCCATTTTCTCCAGCAGAACAGTTATCCTCAGCGGATTTGATTTCTCGTTTCCAACATTTATTTTGCTGAGATGATCTGTGACTTCAATTCATCCCCAGTAGAGTTGGCGTTACCTTCGGCATTTATTTTGCCAAGTGGTTTTCAGACCTGGTGTTCTCTGGCAGCTCGAGCTTGCATTAGCATTTGCATGTATAGTCATTGCATCTATCAAACATATAACATATCCACGCCATCTGGGCATCGCATTTTCAAATAGAACGCATAGCATATCCATGTCATATAGGACATTATCAAGCATACGCATGTCGAAACATAGACCAGGATGGTTACCTATTGGATTTCGAATTTGTTCACCTGCAGAGTTGTTTGGTTAAGCTTCTCTTCCCCAGCGGAGTGATTCTTCATTTGGTTGTTACATCAGCATCGGAAAAAAAACAACAACAACGGAGATTGACATATATCAGATTTCTGAAGCTGCGGCCTGTTGACAGAATGGGTGCCAAGCAGTCGATTCAGAATTCCCCCAGGAGAATTGTCCTCAAGTTCGCAGTGAACTGTGACTTGACCAGATTTGATCCCATGAGAGAAATGGGAATCAAGTCGTTTGCTTTTCCGAAGCATTATTTCAATACTTGTGGCGTTACACAGGTGTTGAAAAGGAGAAGAAAATTGTATCAGAAAATTGACCAGGTGTTGCCGTGACAACCAAACTTCGGTTTATTGGAAGCTATTCCTCAAGCAGTTTTGCAGTATATTCTTGCGGTTGGCAAATTTCAGGGTTTCATTTGTATTCAACCGTCATCTACCTTGAATGTTGGAAGGCTGAGCGCTCTTCACCCATTCAGGTCGAAGTCGCTTGAATAGGGGCAGCTGTTGCACCCCAAAATTTGACCAACCGGGTCTCGCATTTGGCTCGATGTTTCGACGCATAATCGCATTCGCATCTGCATGTTGCATACAGTACATGTTGTCCATTTGTTTTGATTTTATCAGGGATCACAGCTCTCGTCTCGTGTTTCGGGTGTTTTTAATCAGTTTAATAGGTAGAATCGATTTTTGGGATATTTCGGTGCCCGTTTATTTTTACCGATTATTTTTGTGTCGTTCGGTGCTTATTTTGTTCCCTCGGGAATTATGGTGATCTTTCTGGATTTTATTGGCTATTTTTAGGATTTAATAGGATTTTAAATGGATTTTAATATTTTTGGATAATATAGAATAGTTTTTGTTCTAGAATATTAATATAATTTTTCAAATAGCTTTAATAGTTTTTAGGATTTAGTATAATAAATAATAGGGATTAAATGTTTTAGATAAATAATGTAGATTTTTAGAATATTAATTGATTTTTTGAATATTTTCTTTTAATAGTATAGAATTAATAGATTTTAAATAGTTTTAATATGTTTTTAATTCATTTTTAGAATAATAGAATATTAATAGATTTTTCTTCTTTTATAGAATTTAAATAAATAATAGTCTTTTTTAGAATTTAATATAGGTTTTATTAGGGGTTTATTAGAGTTTTTAGTTAGGAGTTAATTAGATTTTTAGGATTAATTGAGTTTAGTTAATTAGGTTTTATTTTGGTCTTAATTCAGTTTTTCATTAACCATAATTGTGCACCTTTTTGTGAGTTATTTTCCATTTTCGTGTGGGCTTTTCGCAGGCCCAATGCAGTTTTTTGTCCATGTTCATTCAGCAATAGTCCAGAAAATGTCCACCAGCTTCCACCATTTTCCAGTTGCGTCTAGAAGCATCTAGAAGCATCTAGAAGCACCCAGAATTCTCAGTGCCATAAATATCAAGAGCCACGTGTGAGCACGAGGATGGCACACATTTCTTCATCACAGCGCGCCACGCGTCTTCCCCGTTCACCTCTCTCTGCCACGCCCCACAACAGGTGGCAAGCATGCAGAGACCCACTCCATCATCTCCACCACGTGGAGGCCATGCAGGGCGCACCTCCACTACCTCGTCCACGCGTCACCCCGTAACCTTCACCGGGAAAACGTTACCGACCGGCCTGCATGGCCGGCGGCCGCCGTAACCCTCACCGGCGAACACAAAAACCCAGAATCTGTCCAACTTCCTTCTCCTCCAACCTTCAATCTTCATCCTCCCTCGTTCATCCTCTCCGATCACAACCTTCAACCTCCCCTCATCACCGTCATACGCTTCGCCGGAGATAACACCAGAAAACCCTAAAACACCAGAAAACCTCAAGAACACACCAACACGATCCCCAGATCTTCATCATCATCATCAACGATCTGTTCATCTTCATGATCTTCCCCAGAAGCCACCGCCGTTTCCAGAAAACCTCCAACCACCAGAAATTCAGTTCATCCAGGATCTTCGTGACCTCCAACAACCTTCATCAACACCCGTCCGTTTCCAGAAACCTTCTCCAACAAACTTCCGCGGAAAACTTTCAACATCAATCGTCGTTCGCCGATCATCATACGAGTCGATCTTCGTCCACGACCGTCAAGACTTTTTCTCCAGCAACCTCCAAGAACTCGAGTTCGTCGTGTTCACTCATTCATTGTAGTTTCTGGGAATTTTCAGGAAACTTCAAGAACGCCCCGTCGTTCTTCGTATCGTCTCTGATCATCAAACCACAACACCATCAGAGATCCCCCATCGTTGTAGATCTAGGTTTCTTCCAGATCTCTCGACCTCCAAGGATCTTCATCTGGCCGGTAACCTCACGATTCTCCAGTTCCTTGAGTTTCATCTTCAAGAATGTGGGACGAGTTCCTTCAGGCGCCATCAACAAAGCTTAGGGTCTTCAAGGAGTTCGCATCTCCAGATTCATCCAATAAGTCTTGATTGCGCTGATAACGCTAAGGAGATTAAAATTCACAGCATGATTCAAATCTACGAAGAAGTTAAGGTTGGAGAGAAAGATGGAGATAGATGGGAGAGAAAGAGGTCTTAGAGAGAAGCAAGAATGGAGGAAGAAGGTGGCGGCGACGGCGCTGATGAGAGGGAAGATAGGAATTAGGTTTTTTTTCAGAATGGAGATGGAGAGAGGGAGACGGAGAAGGATGGGTCTTGGGCCTGAGGCCCAATCAGTTTTTTGGTGTTACACCCCCCTCACGCTTTGGGCGAGTTCTGGGCCTGGGGCCCTACTGTTTTTTTTGCCAGCGCCTCCCAATTCAGTCCACACCCCCCTCTGCGTTTTTTCTGAAGAGACTTGGGCTGGGCCCAATCCCTCACAGTTTTATTTTATTTTCTGCATACCCCTTTTACCATCAGTACCCCTCTCCCTTTATTTTTCTTTTCTTTTATATTGTTTGTATATTTTGTTTCATGAAAAAAAAATAGAAAAAAAAAACATATTGGAAAGAAAAGATTATAAGAAAAAAGATAGAAAAAAATATATTTGAAAATAGTGAAAAGAAATATGAAAAGATATTATGAGAAAATAGTGAAAAACAATAGAAAAAATATGTGAGAAAAATGTAAAGAAAATATATTGAAAAAAGGGTGAAAATATGGAGAAAAATATTGTGAAAAAAAATAGAGAAGAATATTTTGAGAAAAGGAAAAGTATGTTGAAAAGAAAAGAAGAAAAAAGAAAAAATATTAAAGTGTCGATTTAATATTTTTAAGTGCATTTTCTTTTAGGATATATTTCCATAGAGTTTATTTTCCGATTTTAGGATAGTTTAGAAGCCCACTTGTTAGGGGGCTCTTTTTCGTTCGATTTTTTAGGATAGAATAGGATAGTGTTTCCTAGGAGATTTATTTCAGTATTCAAGCATTGTAATCATTTTTCAGATGTTAATAAAACGAGATTTGAGCTGTGGTCCCGTAGTAGCCGAACTACAGCTGCTCTGATTCTTCGTACCAGACGAAGATATGTAGGCATAGGATGCGATATCCTAGCGAGCACACTAACGACTGACTTTTGTTCTCTCGCGGCTGTGCGATCGAGACTTTCCCGCTGACGATTAGTTGATTACCCTTTTTCTCTCTTGCCCAAGTGCATTTGAGACCAAGCCGTAGTTTTGCCCATAGGTTCCCGACCCTGTGAAGCCAGTTGATTTTCTCACTGCTGTGTGAGAATGTTTGTTTAGCCGTAGTTAGTCTGAACTACGCAAGGCTCTGATCTTCCATGCAGTGGGAGTACGTAGGCACAAGACGCGAGGTCTTGGCGAGCCAATTTTCCCTGTAGTCCCGAACTACGTTGACTCTGACTTTCTCTCTTGAGAATACGTAGGCATAGAGTGCGACGCTCTATCGAGTCAATTCCCTTTCCGTTTAGATTTAGCAGCCGTAGATAGATTGTTTTGCATCCAGTAGACAACCCAAGCAAGCGTGGATCCCGTCGAGTACGACGGACGTGAGGGGTGCTAATACCTTCCCCTCGCGTAACCGACTCCCGAACCCAGGTTTTGGTTGCGATGACCATACCTTTTCCCCGTTTTTTGCGAGGTTTACTTCGAGCGTTTCCTTTCCCGCTCTGAGGGATAAATAACGCACGGTGGCGACTCTTCTGTCAGCCGGCGCCGATTTTCGCAGTAGCGACAGCTGTATCTGAAACAACAACTCTATTTATTCTGAAGGATGGAGAACAAATCCATAGTTGAGCAGCTCATAGAATTTCACAAGATTATTGATGATGAGGACAAGGCTTTGCTCTTGCGGAGTTCATTACCCAGATCCTTTGAGCACTTTAAGGATGCCCTTCTTTATTGTAAGGAAGGTACTATTACTTTGGATGAAGCCCAGACGGTGATGAAATCCAAAGAATTTTCAAAGTCGAAAGATTTGAATGTTGAAGATAGTGGTGAAGGCTTAAATGTGTCAAGAGGAAGAGGTGAGCGTAAAGGGATGTCCAAATCCAAGAGGTTTGACAAGTCAAAGGTAAAATGTTTTAATTGTCAGAAAATCGATCATTTTAAAAGGGATTGTCCTGAAAGAAAGGTCAGTGAAGATTCTGTTCAAGCTGTAGTTGCATTGGGTGAGGAAAGTTATGAAAATACTGAAGCACTAGTAGTGTCGAGTTTGGAAACTGAAGATAGTTGGGTCATTGACTCAGGTTGCTCTTATCACATGCGTCTAAGAATAGAATACTTTGAAACTTTGAAGATGGGGCAAGGTGGAGTAATTTGTCTTCGTAATAATAAGGTATGCAAGGTTCATGGTATTGGTACGGTCAGATTTAAAATGGTTAATGATCATGAACTTCTTATTCACAATGTGAGGTATGTTCCAAAACTCAAGCGAAATTTGTTATCTATAAGTGTGTTTGATGATCTAGGCTATTGTACTAGAGTTGAACGTGGAGTGTTGAAGATTTCGCGTGATGAATCCATTGTTGCTAAAGGGTCTAAAATATGTGGTCTATATGCTTTAGAAGGTTCAAATGTTATTATTCATTCATCGTTAACTAGTGAAGGCTTTCATGACAATGAAGAGCTATGGGATTTGAGTTCAATGCGTTATGAATGCCTTGAGAAAGTTTAAGAGGAGTACAATGAATTTTACAGAAATCAAGAGATCTTGTAGCATCTCAAAGGGACGGTTATGCTAGCCTTGGATATTATGTTTTTAATGTGGCTGGATGACTAAAAAATAAAAGAATAAAAAACTTCATGGAGGCATTTGTAAACAGGTGGAGTCAAGGGTGGTTGAAAAATCATATTTGTAGGTTTGTTAAATTACCTAGGCAGAAAAGGGTAATTGGGAACAAGTGGATGCAAGTTGCGAGATCAAGTTTCAAGGGTTGCTTGAATTTGATCAAAGTTTCAACTTGGTAGAGAGCAGCAATGTTGTTGATTGTTAAATTGGTACCAACACGGTTTACAGTCAAGGTGGAGATTATTGTAAATGTGCCTTAAAATCATTGTTGATAAAGAGAAAGAAAATATATTTTGGAAATTGCATTTACTGCAAAAATCGGAAGTTTTAGAGGTCGTACGAAAGTTGAGAAAAAACTGGTTGGTGAATAGTGTCATCCGTACGGTGAACAACGCTATCCATATGAATGAATAGTGTTATCCACAGGGTGAATAATGTTGTCCGTACGGTAAATAGTGTTTTCGATTTTTCGGGCTTTTTCCGATTCAGTCCATGGATCCATGTGATTTTGGGCTTTGTTTGTTGGGTATTTTTTAATTATAAATATGTATATCTTACATTCTTGGTGTGTGACAATCTTAGAATTTTCACCAACAAAGGAGACCAAGGGTTTAAACGTATGGCATAGGGTTTCAACTATGCACAAAGAAAACCTTGGATTACACCTTGGGTTTGAGTGATTCATATATTGAGAGTTAGAAAATAGGGTTGTTCTTGGGCGCCTTCAGGGTTGTTCTTGGCAACCTGAAGGAGAAGGCTATTTTCTTATAACTCATCTGTAATATCTTTAACAACTTTCTGAGTATAGTGAATTGGAGAGCTACTCTCTCCTCCAGAGTAAATCGTTTGATCGAACTAGGTAAATAAACCTTCGATATTTTCTTGTCTTATTCTGTTATATTATCTGTGTACGAATTATTATTGCTGAAAACCATTTATTTTGGTTGCTATTATTCTTTGCATCACAAATTGATATTAAATTTTGTCGTAATTCAAAACAAGATTCACAAAAAATTATAATATTTTAGAGTTGAGTTCGAGATATTTATTATTTTGAGTTGTCGATAGAACTGTTAGAACAACCAATTGAGTTTATACGAGTTATCTTTATGGGCAAGAGTAGACAGTAGAGCGTTTTTGAGCACCTTAGAGTTATTTTAGTGTTGCAGGAATTATTGTAGAGTTGTTTACAGTTCCTTCAAAACTATGTTGAGTATAATTATATATTATTATAACCTTTGATGAGTTAAGAGTATATAATAAATTAATAAAATACTATGTTGAGACGTTTTGAGCATGTATGGTTGATTTTTTAGCTGTTGAGTAATAATACAACTTTACTCAGTTATTGATAATTTTTTAGTTATAATATAATTATTGAATATTATTATATGATGATGTTGTGTTAAGTTTTTTGAATTGTGTTGATGATATGTTGTTGTGTAAGCATGAATTATTTACTGAACTCTGAGTATGTTGTTGTGGGATGATAGTTCGGGAGAGGAACTATTATCGTTGGGTCAATGCATATTTTGTTTATTATCGGGAGGAAACTTTAAACATTATGTTGTTGTTGTATTGACTTTTTGTGACATGCATTCATTATGTCGTTGGTGTTGATGAAAGAGACAAGTTGTAACCCACGCAGGGTGGATTGGTGATTTATCCCGAACTTGAGCATGGTGGATTCAGGATTTGAGTAGGATGAATCTATTTTCTTAATGAACCAATTAATGATCATATGGTTCCACATGCATATGAGTCTAGTTGAGGTTATGAGTCTCATTGCATAATGTAAATGACGAGTATGTGATTATTGTGTGTGTTAATGAATTGAGCGTGAGAATATTATTGATTGGTTGTGAATACATGTTAGTATGAATGGGTGTGAGACCATGTTGTTGTTGATTTTGTAATGAATATGTGTTTGTTGTATATTTTCTACATTACCATTCTTTACATCATTATATTTAACATTGTTTTTCACCCATTTGCTTCATGGTGTCTTCCATGGACATATTATAGATAGATAGGAGTGAATATTATTGTTGTGTGTGAAAGGTGGCTTGTTAGAGCTACTCTTCGTTTCTTTTATTTATCGCTTTGTTTTACATTAGTCGTTTTTAGTGCTCTGCTAGTGTAACACCGAGGACAAGAGTTTGATCTTTTTTTATGTTAATGTTGATTTGTTGTTCTGGAGTTTAATACTTTAATCATGAAGTTGCCATGAAACGTTTTTCTGCTACGTAGTTTAAAATAATTTGATACATTTTTGGAGTGTCTTCGTTGGTAACACCTTAAATTGTCGAGTAATATTTTTTATAAAAGTTTCGGGGTTTAAGGTGTTATATAGAACAATGAGCCATATGACATGTTGGAACCATGTTAGGACATATTACGAACTTGTAGGCAACTTATCAATACTTTGACGTTCTTACCTGTAATGAGTATTGGCGACCGGGGACCTTCCAAGGAACTGCTAGGTTTGCATAAAAAGGATGGGTGGACGAAAACACGCAATTCTTGTTGTATGCTCGATAAGCAAGGCTGGAGTTTCACAGAGCAATATTGGGATGTTGATGGTCAGATAAACTCAGGTCGATCGTGCAAGAGGTGGGGTTGTTACGATTACGAATTATGAGTGATATAAGATCTATGTTGTTGCTATGATATATCTAAATGTAATAAGATATGTGATCATCAGGTTGACTAGTTGAGAGATATGTGTATATCCCAACTTATTCGTAGTAGCTTACAACCCTAGAATACACACATGTAATGTTATGGCTTTCTACACCATTTTAATTTGGAATCAGATGTAAATCTTATCTTGTACCAGTAGAATCAGATATCATGTGATAGTAGACATGATTTGTGATGTTCTAATAATTTGTTAACTATCTTGTGATACTAGACTCGACTTATGAGGTTTTAGTAGAATGTTAACGAGTTGTGATGTTAGACACAAATTGTGGTGTACATAGGTGTTTAAGATAGTCTTTGGATCTCATATATGTGATGTTAAACAACATCAAATGTTAATCTTATAACATTATAAATTTTTCATTAATGAAAGTATATCAATGTTTTTTTTTTCTCTTCCTAATTTCTAAAGCTAAAATTCAAAAATCAAAATTTCGATCTAAATTTTATTTTAATTTTTTTAGTTTTTAAAACACTTAAATAAAAAATAATTTTAAAAAATAACTTTGTAAAATTAAAACACCAAAGACATTTTATGGTTTTCAAAGTTTTAAAACTACAAAATAGTGTTACAAAACCAAATTAAAGAGACCCTTAAAATTTATCAACAAAATGTAGAAGACTCAATTTAACACCAGGTTGTTTTTTAATTATTCTTCTACTTAATCATCTGATATATATGTATATTTTATTAGTGATAATATATATATTCATTAAATTATAAATATGCACTTATTAATAATAATAAAATTCAACTGCGCTTTTGTTAAAAACTGTTGTCATTTATCTTCCTTCGATAACGTTTAAAAAACTATCTTCTTTGTTAATAAATAGCGCTGAATGCTTTATTTGTCACAGAAAAATCTCAAATATAAATTTTTTCATTAAACTGGTCCTATATATTAATATAGATATAGATGTGTCATCCTATTTATTTCAAAGCTGAATTTTTCTTAAGTTTATCTCAAAGAAAATGGTGCAGCATGCACGTTTATTTTAATCTTTGAAATGTGATAGTTTTAGTTTTGTTGTATGTGACATAAAATAATATATTATCTATATGGTTGATGCTTGTACGAAACCCTTTCTCTCCCTTATTTCAACTTGTGAATCTGTTTTCTATTTGCTTATTGGTTGAAAATTCAATGATGGAAAATGTGAGGTTTCGCTTCATGTTGTTCATATATAATATTGATAGGCAAGGATGACTCATTCAAATTTTGTCTTGTTTTGAAATATTCGGACCTTTTATAGAAAAAAGAGAAGTAATATGTAAAAATTCGATAAAGAATATATTTCAATTTTAGTATGATTTGGATGGTATCTGGTCTTTCAAAATATTTATTTTTCTCAAAAATTAAAATTTATTTAATTTTGGTGGTTGTCCACCTTAGACTTATTTAATTGATCCTTGTAATCAATTTTAGGTCCTTACAGCCAAAAGTGACCGATTCCATTATCATTATAGATTGTTTTTTTTACAAGGTTATCAGCCTAATAGTTAGAGCATTGTTTATTCTTACTGCCTGGAATATCAATCTATAAAAATTTAAAAATATTTTTCTGATTTTAGAGATGCATTTTTGACACACCCTGAATCTCATTAAAATAGATTTTAATTGAGTTTTATCTCAAATTTTTATCAAAATTTAGTTCGAAGACGCATCTTCGAATTCATCCTATTAATGTATTTCTAATTTAACAACCAGTGACACTACAAGAAAACGTTGTTTTTGCATCGGCCATAAAACCCTCGCTAGTAGCAAAAAAACCAATACTAATTGGTATTAACGTTGGCCTAGCATCGGTGTCTGGGCATACACCCCATCGCTTGAAGCCAAGGTAACATTGAGCCAATGCTAGATCTAGTGCCGACAAAATAAACTTTAAAGTTACGCTAAAAATATAGTTGCACTAGCAATACTATTGTAGGGTTTAGCGCCAGTCAAAGGAAACCCTGAAATATGACACGTGTTTACAATTGGTTGGCTAGTGCAAAACAACTATATTTTACACATCATTCAGTAGCGTCGGATGCAAGTAAGGCTAGCATGTTACATGTGATCAGCTAGCGTCGGTTTATATGAGCGTTAGTGTGTGCCACATGCTTACATATGGTTGGCTTGTCCTCACTAACTAAGTTTATAGGTCATTATTTAGCATCATTACTAATCAACACTAATGCATTAAAGGTTTTTGTTAGCATCTCCTACAATAGACGCTGATTTTTTTTTGTATTTGCATTAGCGGCGGTCTTAGCCGATGCTAAGTTTAATTTTTTTTTTTAAATTCTTTTTCTTAACGTACCATAACTTGTTTAAAATGAAACCTACATTTTTAAATCTTATTTTTGTGACCCATCAGAACCTGTTTATGAATATCTACCGAATGTTACTGTTGGTATTTGTAAGTGTTAAGAATATTTGTATATAGAATAGTCTCATATCGACTATATCATGTAATTAGTTGTAATCTATCTATATATAATAATGTATTTGTAGTACTTTTCAAAACACACGGTTTATCCAAATGTCTCTTAGTCTCTTGTATTTTAACATGGTATCTAGAGTCTGCTAAGAGGCAATTCTTTCTTCGTTGTGGTTTACCCGATTGACCCACTATCTTCCGGTGAGAAATTTTTAAAATTATTTTTGCAAATCGTGTTGTCACTTCGGTTTGCCTCACTTTTCAAAATTCTCGGGTGACCACCCTGCTGCCACTGCCGCTGTTACCGTTCCGGCAAAACTTCCGACAATGTTTCGGAAAACCGACCCCACCATCAGTTTTCAATATTCTTTGGTCATAACTGCATAGCTGCCGCCATCGCTACAATACTTGGTGACCTTCCGACAAACTTTTTCATCGACAGAAACCTCCGTACACGCCCACACATGCCACCCTCGTCTTCGTGCGTGGGCATCACACACCGCCACCTGAACCGCACGTGACAACACTTCCAACGATCGATCGCGTGATATTTTATGTCTTTAGATACTCATGGATACTCCTCAGAACTTTACGCCAAACTACGATGGTTTCCTCAGGTGGTATCAGAATTATCAGAACTTAGATTCTACTGCTACAGTAGCACACACTGGTAACTCATTTGTTTGCCTCTCTCAATCATCTCCTATTTGACCTTGGATCCTTGATTCTGGTACGTCTGATCATGTTACTAGTAATAAAAATTTGTTCTCTTCCCTCTCTACCTTTGGTTTCTTACTTACTATAACTTCTGTCAATGGTTCTCAAACCCGATTCGAAGGGATTGATACTGTTCAAATTATACCTTCTCTATCTGTTACTTATGTCCTATATGTACCTAATTGTCCATTTAATTTACTTTCAGTAAGTCGTTTAACTCGTTCTCTTGATTGTAGTATTGTAGTACCCCAAAATTTACCCTTTCGTTTTAACCGTAACTGGCTTTTGTTTCTCTACATTTGCATTTCTGCATATCATAGAATTGGTTCTTGAGGCATGGGATCAAGGTGTTTTTGTGGCTCAGGGTTTCCTTTCGTTGCAAGAGTTTAAACAACGAGCGTCAGAGGCTCCGACATTTATTTTGCCCAGTGATCGAGTGACCGATTTTATTCTTTTCAGCAGGTTATTTTCAGCTCGGGAGACGGTGTACAGGCTATCTCAAGCACTCTCACAATCATAATATCCAAGAGCAGGTTTCAGGGGCTTAACAGAGCTTATAACAGGTGGCAACGGGTAACTATCCAGGATTCCCTTCATTTGGCGCCAATTTGAGCATTTTTTAATGTGGTAACCGGTTACCACATATTGGGTAACCGGTTACTTCAGGAGAATTTTTTCAAGAAATTCAAATCTTCAGCATTACAAATTTTCCAATCATTTTCAACCATTGATTTCACATGATCATCATTGGAAGGATCTAAAATTTCTTCAATTTTCACCATTTCCTTCCAAATTTCAAACACTTCATTCCTAATTCCATTCCTAATTTCCATTCCAAATGTTAATCCTCATTCCAAACCACATTTTGGTTCCAAACCTAGAGCTTATTTAAGTGAATTTGCTCCAATTAAACCTCACACAATTAACATTCATTTTTAGATTTCACACTCATTCTTGAGAATTTGCTTTCAACTTTCTCACTCCCAAAACCTCTATTAAAGCTCTTTTCCATTGAGTTCTTTGATTCATCATTGGAATCCTTGAAATCTAGAGCTAAACCTCCATTATTCATCTCCATTATCTTCAATTCACCATTCAATTTTCATTTGGATCTGAATTTGGAAGCTAGATTGGAAGTGCTTTTTTGGATCATTTTACTTAATCTTGTTTGTTCTTCATTTCTACCATAAGGAAGCTCTTGGATCTTGAAGAATCTATGGGTTTGTTTCTTGGATCTAGTAATTTTAAGTGAATCAACACTCACCAAAACAAATCTCAGCTTTGAAGGTTGGCAATTTTAGATCTAATTCTGTTTTGAGCTTATTTGAATAATTACAATGTAGATCCATGATTTTTGCTGCTTTTTAATCTATTTTGATGATTTGGATCTTTGTGACTTGTGATTTCAGTGTTTGATTGTGTTTACATGATGTTTGATCATTGATATTTGATGTTAATTTCGTGCTTAATTATAACATGTTCATATGAGTGATTGGATAAGCTGTTGGATATTGAAAACTGATTTTTAAAGTTGTTTTTCTGTTTCTGGCTCAGTGGTAACTGGTTATCTAATATAGGGTAACCGGTTACTCTGTACAAATTTCATGTCCAGGCTGTTTTTTCAATAGAGTAATCGGTTACCTGATATTGAGTAACTAGTTACCGCTGAGCAGAATGTTGTGTTTTTGTATTTTTCTTGCTTGTTTGGGCTCCTTTTCACATGTAAACTTCATGGTTTGAATTTGATGCATTTATGTGGATTGATTTTGACATATTTCATCATTCTTGAATGTTTGATCTCGATTCTTCGATGTGTAACTTTTGGTTTTCATTTTGAGTGTTTAACATGTTCATGTTGCTAGATTGGTGAATGATCACTTTGCTTTGCTCGCTTGTAGTATGATTAATTGATTATCATTGATGATTATGTTGCTGGATATTATGACGCATGTTTTCATTCGCTGCCGATGCCACATGTTGCATATTTGTTTGATCAGTCAATCGTCCAATTTAATTTGAAAAAAATAGGTGGATCTTGATGATTCTTGTTGATGCATTGTTGTTAATCAATTATGTTTGATTGATGAAGCATGTCCATTGTTGCGTGATATTTATCCATGGTTGGCGTTTGTTTGTGATTAATTGCATTTCAAGCTTGCTTACTGCCCTGCTTTTCGCAGTTGTTCCTTTTCTGAACTTGCATGCTATCTTTGCCATGCTTGCTTGATGCCTGCCTTTTGGACCTGCTTTTATGCTGAAATATGTAATGTTATAGGCTATCTTGCTTGTATGCTGGACTTTACTGCTGTCTTGTGCAGGAGGCGTTGTTGTAGTTGCTGTTTTTACCTTGTTTATTTGCTTTTTGCTTTGTCTTTTCATGCTCCCTTAGGGTTCTTATTCCAATTTAATTTCCGATTAATTTTGGAGTAAGATAGACATTAGAAGTCTAATCCATGCATGATAACAAGTAGGCTAGTCCCTTTTACCTCAACCTTAGGTCCATCTTTTGCATGCTAACATTAGGATATAATCTCCTTTCGCATCCCGACTTTAGGATCACTTTGCATGACAACGTTAGGGCCGAGTTTCCCTTAGACCTTCTGTGCATCTCTCTTCTCATCTCAAAACACATTCTAACTCATCTAATAAATACGATGAACATTGTATGCTATGAGCCTTAAGCACGTGGGAAATGATGAGTGAGGGGTCTCCTCTCGCTTGTCTAGAGTGTTCAGTGTACGTCCTATCTGGGGGCGATATGCGACGCATTCGTTCCTATGTCATAATCTTTAGTGCAACGTGAATCACAAAGAAAACTCAATTCACTTCACTGAAACCCATAAATCGAATCAAACTTTTTATCCTTCGGGATTTGTGTTTCAAAATCATTTTCAGAGAAGACAAACGTCGCTCATAAAAAACACTTAACCAACTTGTGGTTTTGTTACCCAAACTATGTTTTCTCTGATTTCTCATATCAGATGAGCATACGTAGGCACAAGACGGCGATGTCTTGGCGAGCAACCTTTCCCCCATCACCTGTAGTTTTCCGAACTACGTTGACTCTGACTTTCCCATTGCACGAGGGAATACGTAGGCATAGGGCGGCGATGTCCTATCGAGTCTCTTTCTTTTTCTTTTGTTCTCATTTCTGTTTAGTAGTAGCTTATAGATGAACACACCCTTTGATTAGACAACAAACGTGGATCCCGTTGAGTACAACGGACGTGAGGGGTGCTAATACCTTCCCCTTGCATAACCGACTCCCGAACCCAAGATTTGGTTGCGATGACCTTGTCTCCTCCCATTTTTTCAGGTTTTCTTCAATCGTTTCCTTTCCCTCTTTTTGGGATAAATAACATTCGGTGGCGACTCTTCTGTTTTTTCGCCAGGTGTTTTCACAGTTGCAACAAGTATCACCTTCACTAACAATAATGTAACCCTACAGGATCAGAGTTCGAGAAAAACGATTGGCGTCAGATATGAGTCTCAAGGCCTTTACTACCTCTCATTGTCATCTCAGACATGCTCAATCAAAGATTCTCCACTCACTATCCATGCTCACTTAGGTCGTCCCAGTCTTTTCAAATTACATAAGTTGGTGCCAAATTTATCGAAGGTATCTAATTTACATTGTGAGTCGTGCCAGTTAAGGAAACACACTCGTAGCCAATTTCCCAATCGATTCAACAAGAGAGCTTTGTCCCCTTTTGCTTAAGTTCACACTGATGTTTGGGGTCCCTCGCATACTCTCTCTACTCTTGAGTCTAGGTATTTTATCAACTTTATTGATGATTTTTCACGTTGCACATGGTTATTTTTAATGAAGAATATATCTGAATTGTTTTCCATTTTTGAACAATTTTATCAAGAAATAAGAACCTAATTTGGTTTGTCTATTCGTGTTAGAACACAGATTAGTTCTTAATAATATCTCTATGTTTTGATGATAACTATTATGAAATTTTATCCTGAAGAATTATATACTCTAAAATTTGCTTGAGAATGTTTGCTGCATATGTTAAAGAAAATATCACTCCAGAAGCAAATCAGATCTGAACATAAGAAATATGCAAGGCTCTGAAGCGTCAGAAGCATTCCTTAGAAGATTCTGAACGCTGCCATCAGAAGATTCTGAGCGTTGCCTCCAGAAGGATCTGAAGCAGAAGCTAAAGAAGAATCTGAAGCAAGCCAGAAGCATCTGAACCTTGAAGAATTCTGTATGAAGAGTTTTCAAGCATAGTTACTTCAGAAGACTCTGATAGTACTAACGCTGCCAGTACTGAGGATCTGACCCAAAACTCTGCTCTGAATTTATACACACTAAAAGCACACTTGCTGCAAAGACTCTGATTCAGCAAAACTCTGATGAACATCAGAAAGCTCTGACCAAATTAGACTCTGATGATTCTTGCTGAAAATTGTTGAAGAAGAATTCAAAGATTATGTCCGTTGGAATATCCAAACGACTCTTTCCTTATTTATGCTAGACACAAGAACACAGACAAAAAGGATTTCTCTGTGCTTTCTTCTTCTAGGAAAGGTCACTTGATGTGAAGACAAAAAAGGCTCAGACCTTTTGTTACACTCTTCTCAACGTGAAAAACTCTTGGATCACTGTGCCTATAAAAGCAAGTCTCCACTCATCTTCTTCAGTTGACGAAACACTTGAAAAAAATTTATTATCAAAGCTCTCATACAACTCATATATTCTTTCTAGAATTATTTCTTTGTTCTTAATCTTAAGTGAAAAATCATAGTTGTGATAAAGCTTTATTAGAAGCATTTTAACACTTGTATTTATTATTACATTTGATTGTAAGAAAACCTTAAGAAGATCCAGTTAGGATCAGTAGTTCTTGAGAAGACTTTGAACAGTTGTTCTTAGTGCTTACTATTGTAATCAGTTGATTAAATAGTGGATTAAGTCCTTGCTTGAGAAAGGCAAATCACTCTAGAAAGGGTGGACTGGAGTAGTTGAGTTCAACGAACCAGGATAATAATACTTGAGTTTTTACTACTAAGATTTTATCTTCATACTTATTCAACCCCCTTCTAAGTATTTTCTCACCTTCAGTTGGCATCAGAGCTCCGGTTCTATGTGTGCTACCACTTCACAGTGACAGAAAAGATCCAGTGAGAAAAACTTTGATATATATTTGGTTGTTACTATGGTTGTGTTTCCCTTGAAAATAGGAAAACAACCGCTGATCTTCCAAATTTGACTTTGATGACTCACATGATCGATCAGATTGATCCTAGGACATGTGCTATAGTATTCTACGTTTAGGATTAAATTTAAAGTACTTGTAATAACGAATTGGTAAATGTGCTTGTAATGAAAAAGACTTCGACTGGGTATTTTAAAGTGCATAAACTTAAAGAAACGCTGTAAAAGATTTGTAAAAGGCTGATCGAAAAAAGGTAAAAAGTTTAAAGGAAAAGAGGAATTGGAGTAAAGGATGCAGGGAAGGTAAAGGCAAAAAGGTAACACTTGCACAAGTGGTTCGACAGAGGAAATGTAAATGTTGCTGAAATTGTAAAAGACTTTATTGAAAAATTGGTGATTTTACATAACGTACATTCTCCGTGAAAATACTCTTTTCTCACACTCGGGTACTTTGAGTAAATTTGATTGGAGTTACTTTGTACAAATGGTAAAACACACAGAAATCTGTCTAACAAATCCCTATTTATAATGCTAATAATTAACTGCTAATAACTTCCTAGTATCTCCTCGATCTAACAAGTGTCAATTGCATGTAACTTCCTGCTCTAGAACTCGCCACGTGTCTTATGAACAGAACCGCTCCCTCCAACTTTTGAATTTCAAAACGACGTAGTAATCCTCCTGCAGAATTTCGGTCGAACTACCTCTGACACGGTCAAAATGCTCATAACTTTAGGTTTCTTAATTTTTCTAAGTTATTTCAACCGTTTAGCTTAGAAGATTCCTTAGAGGCTGTCGAGACCTCTTTGCTTCATTTTACTTAGACATTAATTATGTCTTAATGTTTAGCAACCCAAGGCAGTGTCGAATTTGGGAGCTAACAAATTGCGCCCAAAGAATGTTCTTTTCGACCTTATTGTAGGAAAAGGACATTTTTTGATAGTATCCCATTCGACACCATCTTTTCGATACTATCATACCCTTTGGTTTGCCTCTTATCCTTTGGAAGATAAAACAGAAGAAAGAGAAATGTTTATATTAAAAACCCCGCCACTTTGCACGCTTCTGACGTCATCATCATCATGGCAGGTTTCTTGGAACTCACAAAAATTCAGAAAACATCATCACCCTTTTAGCGCCTAGGGGTATAGGTTACAACCGCCCCTTACTTCTTCCACAAGGTCGCACACGTGGCCCACTACTTTCAGCCACGTAAGAATTCTTAATTTTCTGAATCCTTATAAAATCACCAAGAGTTTTTTCATAAAGACTTTCTACTCTTTACCAACCTTTACTCTTCTCCTCTTTGCTGAAGAAACCCGTTTTTTCCAACACAAGAAAAATCTCCTTTTTCTCTGAAAACCTTCAATCATGGCTGAACAAAAGAAGAAAACTCAAACTAAGAGACCATCTTCTTCGTCTGCATTGCCACCTTTCGCTACCTTGAGCGGACCAAAAATCACGAAGAACTAACAGCTCATCAGGGAGCCGTTAGCAGAAGAAAAACGACACATCTACGAATCTCAGGTAATCATCCCCGTTGATGTGGCTGGAAAAACCTTAGCCATGTCTGGCCCATTGTCACCCCCAGACCTTGATTATTCCACCTTGAGTGACTTTTTCCCTTCTTATTGGAAAACCAAACCCTTAGGGCAAAAAGATGTTAGCAAAATCCCTTTTGATAACCCAGATGACCTTTCTCTCTTCAATGTGGACGTCAATTATTTGCATGATGGAGCAAGACTCTTTCGAGCTACGCCGTACTTCAAAGATTCTGAACTTTACCTTAACTGGTTGGCAAAAATAGAGAAAGCAAAGGCACGACATTGGAAAGAAATAGGTATTTATGACCAAATCATGTTGTCGAAGGTTGGGCCACCTTACTGTCCGTTAATGCTGGCCTCCTCTTTGTATTTCTGGGACAGCACTCACCATACCTTCCATCTTCCCTGCGGAATGGTAGCTCCCACGCTCTTCGACATGGCTGCTATTGTCGGATTAAAACCATGTGGATTGGCTTACAATCCTGAAATTGATGCACGGGACACCATAGGTTTTGGTAGTACAAAACATACTTACACACCCTTCATAAATCGTTATCATAAGAAAGACAACGACGTAGTCGAAGACGAGGAGCACATAGCCTTTCTGGCCATATGGTTGTCTCGTTGTATTTTTTGCACAAAGTCCTTGCAGGTGGCGAGGAAGTACCTTACCATGGCAAATCAGTTACACCTTAAAAGGGACGTATGTCTCAGTGAGATGATACTAGCCATCCTGTATGAGGATTTGGGAGAAGGCGCTAATAAACTAAGGGATCCAAAAACCCATGGCGCTCTTATAATGGCGGGGCCATTTTGGTTGCTTCAATTATGGTTGAACGCTACCTTCGAGCACAACCTTCCCTTCAAAGGAGAGGTCGACGAAGCCCAGGTATCTGAACGCCGGGTCGAATGGCCACACTTGGTTCAGTTGACACCAAGTGAAGAGGGTCGAAGCCTTCGTGCCAACCTTACCAGCTTCATCCACTTGTTTGCAAAAAGGCATGAATTCACTCCCAGGATGGCCCCTTTTGCTCATAGGTTGTATGGCCCTGAATGGTTCACCAGGTCATTTCCTCCAGTTTCGCAAAAACAAGAAGCAGAATCAAACCTGATATGGGAGAGATTCTTGACGCCACGCTTGATTGTTCATAAGCTTAATCTTGTCAGAGGACAAGCAATATTAATCGCTTATCAACCTAACTTGGTGTCGAGGCAATTTGGGTTAATTCAATCGTTGCCTAAGTGCTTGTATGATAAGAAGTCTCATGTTATCCTTCTCTCCACTAACTTCAACCCACTTGAGTGTTCGACTCAAATGGCCCGTTATGCCCATAAGTCCCATTTTACTCCAATCTATTTTGAACCCTCTCACCTTTGTACCCCAGATTTTTACAACTGGTGGACCAACCATTACTCCAACAATTTTCTTGATGTTTCAAGTTTTTCACGCTTGATTGACCAGGCTTTTATTGATGTGCAGGAAAAGGTCAAGAAAGGTACGTCTACTCATATCAAAGAGATACAAGCTTTCCAGAAGTACTTCGAAACTGCCTATCGATCAAATGATGTTAGTCGAACCATCCGCGAGGCTGCTGTCACTTTAAAAGAAAAGTTTTCCAAACGAATGGAGAATCTGAAAATCCCCTCATCTATCCCTTACGATAGACGATATGAGGTTGCTTTTAAACTCTTTCCCCCAAAGACCCCTCGATTACCAACCGCTGATTTTGGCGTGGCTCTTGCCCCTCCATTTCCAGACTGGTTTATCTGTGAGGATACTATAAAAATACTTCGACAGCAGTCGAAGCCTAAGGCGCAGCGGGTGGTTCCGACTGAACATACACTTGATACCTTTAGAGGGCACCTTCATGTCAGTATCGAAGATGTTCACATCGAGACCGAAATCCTTGAAGGTCATCTCCCTTCGATTTGGCTTCCTCTCACGGAGCTTCAACGTTACTAACATATATCTTCTATATTTATTTATTCGCAGCTGTTCCCAAAACAAACGCTCCGACCAATAAAACAGAAGGAAAGATCGAAAGTTCAAAGGTAAATTCTTACATGCTCTTATTCACCTGAAGCTTTTCTGTCCTTTACTGATCACTTCGATCTTCCCAGGTTGGCCACAAACCTCCAACCCCTCAAAAAAGAAGAAAAATTGCAGCCCAAATCATCATAGACTCCGACGATGATGAATCCCCTCGTGAATATACTTCCCTAAAAAGAAAACGAAGGGTAACTCATGGGCTAGAGAGCGTCGAATCTCCTCCATCTCCCGCCAAGATACAAAAACAAAACACGCCTCCTGAATCTCCTGTCAAAGCTCTCACAACAAATGATACAAATCCTTCTGCCGTTCCCATAGAGAGTGATAACTCTAGTCCGGCTGAGGAAGCCACGAAGGTATTATGAAAGAATCTCTGACCTTTCTATATCAAGCTTTTGTCTCTTTCATCTCGCGTCTCATGAGGTTTATTTTCCCAACTGCAGACTACTACCGAGGCCTCCAAGCCTTCGATGCAACCGTCTCCCTTGCCTATTTATCCATTGAACAGCCAAGGTGAACCCACTTATATCCCTACATCTGATTTGGGTTCTGGTGTGAGTTCTCTTGGTGAAATTAACAAACCTGAATTTTATGCAGCCCCTTCGCCCCTAAAAACTACTACCCAACAATCACAAACTGATGGGTCTAACCACGAGGAAGAGGAAGTTCCTGAGACAATAGTCGTGGCAGATGAAGACGAAAACCCCAAACCTGAGGACACCAACCCTGCCACCACAACAAGTTCCCCTCTTGATCAAACAAAACTCGCTAATGACGACGTTGATGCGAACGAAACCAACGCATGTAAGGAAGAAGCCATGCACCAGTCTGAGCTAGGTGAGTCAGGTGGTGAGGAAAAAGAAGCTACCTTGGCTCAAGATTCCACAAAAACCGCCCCTGTAGAAGGGGAAATAATTACAAAAGGAAAATCTGATGATCCTGCTTGTATTGATGCTACCAAAGTTACTCCCGTCGAGGTGCCACAGGCAATGCCTCTTCAAAGCGAAACAATCCTCTCTAAGGAAGAAATGGCTGCGCTAAAAGAAAGTGATCCTCGTCGATACGTTCAATTACTGCTGTGCAATCGAGGCAGTTCTTCTGGAAAAACTCAGAGTGCTTCAACTTCTGAGGGCCAGGTCTCTAGCAAACCTTCAGATGACATTTTGGCGAAGATCAAAGCCAAAATCTTTAAAGGAGACCTTTTCATGTTGTTGAAGATGGATTCCGTCACCCATCTATCTTTGAAAACGCTTCTTCAACAAGTGAGACTTGATTCCATATCCCCTGAAGCTGCTAATGTCATTCGAGAGGTGGGAATTTTGATAGATCAAGTCTACAAAGACCTTACGTTGCTGCCCCGCCTCGAAGGTGACATTTCGACGAAATCTGGTTGTGAAGCAGCTGCCTGGACAAGTGCAGCGGAATCGGAACAAAGGATCGAAGAGCTAGAGGAAGAGAAAAAGAGAGACCAACTAGAGATTGCTTCCAGTAAGGAAAACATCGTCTGTTGGAAACGCAAGATCAAGAAACTTCAAGGCAAGATCAAGAAAGAAGAAAAGAAGATTTCTCAACTATCTTCCAAAGACGATTCGACCCTTGCTGCTGAACTCGAACATGCTATCACTTTTGCAGAAGAGGCTCGAAGCTTAGAAGAAGAATTTGCCAGATTAATTGACGAAAGGGCCTCGTGCCAACAACGTATTGAATCTCAAAAGGCGAACTACCTTAAAATGAAGGCCAATCTTCCTTTCTAATTTACTGACATATTGTAACAGACTATATTTTGCTGGCCTTTGAAGCCATCTTTGTTATTGTAACTTATCGCGCCATTTTGGCAAATATTAATACCATTTGTGGCTTTGCTTTATACTTTCTGTTACTCTGTTGTTATCTTAACTTCTTGCAGCATAGGCTTGTACTTTTTCAAGTACTTACCATTTACTTTTAATATCCTCTTATCTTCGCCCAATTCTTCCACTTCATAGGCTCCATTAAAGAAAACCCTCGACACTTGGAAGGGTCCCTCCCACTTTGGGGACCATTTACCCATCGTTTTGGCCTTTCGATCCATAGGCAGAATGACTCTCCAAACTAAGTCTCCAACTAAAAAGGTTCTTGCTTTAACCTTCTTATTGTATGACTTTTCCACTCTCTTTTTCTGCCTTCTCAGCAATTCTAGAGCTTTCAATCTTTCTTCGTCTAAGTCTATGACCTCATCGAGCATCATATCCCAATAGACTTCTCTAGGAATTTCGTGTTGCCTTTGAACCCTAATCGACTGTATGTGGATTTCGACTGGCAACACTGCATCGTGACCAAAGGTCAAACGATATGGGGTGGTGTTGGTTGCCTCTTTGGGTGACGTTCGACATGCCCATAGCACCTGATCCAACACTTTGTGCCAATTCTTTGGCTTGGTTCCTACTTGCTTCTTTATCATGCCAATGACCACTTTATTTGCTGCCTCGACTTGCCCGTTAGCTTGCGCGTAATAAGGGGTCGAAGTTAAGAGTTTGAACCCCATCTCTCTGGCGAAATCCTGCATCTTTCTACCCGTGAAGATCGACCTTTGATCCGTTGTTATTGTCTCTGGCAGTCCAAACCTAAAGATGATATTTTTCTGAATGAATTCAATCACATCTTCCTGATCCACTTTAGGTAAAGGCACTGCTTCGACCCACTTGGTAAAGTAATCTATCCCTACTAAGATATACTTTTGGTTTTTTGAGGATGTTGGTCGAATTTCTCCAATCAGGTCCAAAGCCCAACCTCTAAACGACCATGGTTTAATTATGGAATGTAATTCGCTTGCTGGGACATGTTGTATGCCCGCATGAACTTGACACTCCTGGCACCCCTTGGCGAACTTGATGCAATCCTTTAACATCGTGGGCCAGTACAAACCTTGTCAAAATAACAACCATTTCATTTTATGGCCAACTTGGTGTGCACCACATGCCCCACTGTGGATTGTTGACAAAGCCAAGTGTGCCTCTGATTCACTCAGGCATTTCAGCAAAACTCCTTCAGGGGTCTTTTTGAACAATTCGTTGCCCATCAAGACGTGGCTCAATTCTTGATATTTTATCTTTTGATCCGAGGCTAATGACGGATTCTGGAGATATTCGACTAAAGGCTTTCTCCAGTCATTGTCCAACAATTCTACGATGGTAAAGACTTCGAAAGTCTCTTCATCCATATATCCAAACTTTGTAGCCTCTAAGTCTGATGGCTTCAACCCAACCGACACTACCTTGCCTCTAGCTTCGATTACTTCCTGCAAGTCTTCCTTCGAGACCCTATATCCCGAGGCAATCTGTGCTAGATCGTTGGCCACTTGGTTTTGTATTCTCGGTATATGTCGAATAGTTGACGCTTTGAATTTTTTAAGCAGCCTATTGGCCACTACGAAGTACATGATGAGATTTTCTTTAACACATTTGTACTCTTTTGTCAACTGTTTTATCACTAATTCCGAATCGCCCATTATTTCGACCTGGGTTGTCCCTAATTCTAACAAAATTTCAAGTCCAGCTATTAAAGCTTCATATTCATCCTCGTTGTTGGAACACAACCCTTCGACTTTATACTTGAATTTTGTTGGAATTTTATCTGGCGAAATAATCAACAGACCAATACCCGTGCCATGTTTGTGGCTAGAGCCATCGAAGTATAATTTCCATGGTTCCACTTCAACTATATTCAGGGCATTCTCGTTTATAGAGTGATCGACGATAAAGTCTGCCACTATTTGCCCTTTGACTGCTTTTAGCGGTCTATAAGTCAAAGAATATTCTGTCAATGCTAGTGCCCATTTTCCAATTCGACTGTGCAAAATAGGTTTTGATAACATGTGTTTAATAACATCAAAGTGCGAAGAAACACAAACATCTACTGGTTTAATATATTGCTTTAACTTTGTACATGAGAAATATAAACATAGACATAGCTTTTCGATTTCACTATATCTAGTTTCTGCGTCATTTAAAACTCTACTGAGGTAGTAAATAGCCCTTTCGGCGCCATTCTCATCCTCCTGAGCCAACATGCTCCCTAAAGTTCTATCTGACGCTGCTATGTACAATCGCATACTCCTGCTTCGACACGGAGGCGAAAGGACTGGGGGGTGAGCCAAGTAGTCTTTGATTTTGTCGAAGGATTCATTTTGAGGCCGAACCTCCTCATTCTGGTGAACGATTGTCGCAGATGATCCAGATGGCTTTTTCCTGAAACAGATTTCACCACAATATCGTCAATGTATATTTGCATAAAAGATTCAATGAAATCATGGAATATAGAATTCATCGCTCGCTGATACGTTGCCCCAGCGTTCTTTAGGCCAAATGGCATTACTACCCATTCGTAAGTGCCTAAGGCCCTTGGACAACGAAACGCTGTTTTGGGAACGTCATCTTCCGCGATAGAAATCTGGTTATATCCAGAATAACCATCCAACATACTAAGGTACTCATGGCCAGCAGCTGAATCAACTAACATTTCCGCCACTGGCATCGAATATTCGTCCTTGGGAGTGGCTGAATTCAAATCTCTGAAATCAATGCACACTCTTAGGGACCCGTTCTTCTTGATGACTGGGACAATGTTGGCTAGCCATTCGACATACCTCGCTGTGCGAATGAATCTGCAACGAAGGAGCCTTTCGATTTCCTCCTTGATCTTCGACATGATCTCTGGAGCAAAACGCCTTGGGCCCTGTTTGACTGGCTTCTTTCCAGGTTTTATAGGTAGTTTATGTTCCACCAAATCCCTTTGCAACCCAGACATTTCGTCATAGTCCCAGGAGAAACAATCCTTATACTCCTGGAGCAACTGGATGACTTCGATCTTCAGTTGAGGGTCGAGGTTAGCACTAATGTACGTTAGCCTCCTGGTTGGACCCTCTCCTAAATCAATTTCCTCCAATGGATCCTGTGCGAGCATTTTGATGTCGTTCTCCAAAGGATCTCTTTCGAACCCCAGAGGTTCGTCATCATAGATGGCGTCGAGCCTCTGGCTCTCCCACTGCATTTTGGTGGCTTCTTCAGCCATTTTGTCATGGGCGGCCATTACGGCCGTTTGTAATTTGGTTTCAGCCACATAGGCTGAAATTCTTTGCAGCACCGCTGCTTCAGTCATCAAACTCATTGCCCCACCCAGTGGGGTCAACTGGGGCTGCCCCCAGGTATGAGAGTCTCTCCCCAGGTATTTCCCTATCCCAACGAAATCCGTCGACAGGGTGGAGGTATAGTGAGTAGTACACCTCGTCATTTGGTGCGAACTCAAAGTCCGCTGGAGCACAAGGGCCTATGTTGGCCAAGTGCTTGTCGAATTGGAACTGATCTATTTGCCTTCTTGGCACCCTGAAGTATCCTTGATCAGCTTCAATATTTTCAACTATGCCATCTGGCCTCCAGATGGAAATCCTTTGATGCATCGATGATGGCACTGCTCCAATGCCATGTATCCATTCTCGGCCAAGCAATAAATTGTAGTTGGCCGTGGTTTCGACCACCATGAATACCGTTGGTCTTGTAATTGTTCCGACGGTTACGTCCACCTGAATCACACCCCTGGTGGTTCCTACTTTTCCTTCATAATTCGACAAAACCATATTGTGTGGCTTTGTATCAGCGTCATGCTTTCCTATTTTGGTCAGCAAAGAATGTGGCATCAGGTTTACCGTAGCGCCACAATCCACCAGTATTTTGTTGATGGGGATGTTCTCCACTTTTGCTATAATATACAACGGTTTCAGGTGGGTCCTCATTTCTCCAGTGGGCTGTTCGAAGAAAGCGTTTTGCTCTTCGACGCAGCCGTTGTTCATCACATAATAGCATACAGGTTTATGTGCTGCCATTTCCCACTCAGCGTCTGCGCCTGGTTCTTCGACCTCTGAAACCCTATCAAACTCCCGGGGCATCACCGACACCACGTTGACCACCAGGTCCAAAGAGTCATCGGAGTCAAAGTTATCTGTCATGTCTTCATCCCCTTCCGTTGGTCTGTCTTGTTTAGGCGAAAACAGCCTTCGTCCAACTGGTAACTTTTCAGCTATCTTCGATTGCTGTCCTTCTTTTTCGGGGGGGTTTGAACTATTCTTTGACTAATTTTTCTCCATCTCTTCTCTGAGGGCCTTTCTTCTTCTTTGCTCTCTCCTCCATTGAGATCTAGTCATAGGATTCTTACCTTTATAGTTTTCAGATACGTGCGCTGTTTTTGAGGATTGATACTCCTTGCTGTAGGAGACCGAAGATCCTCGATTCACTTCGAAGTTCTTCCACCTTTGCTGCCCTTGCTCCCTCTCTTCATTAGGCTTCCTCCATTTTCCATTAGCGGAATCGACAACAGGTTTGAAACTGGTGGGCCTAGCACTTGGTGGCCTGATTCGAGGTTCAGACTGTTTGTCTTATGTCCTCCTGTGGTAGCTCTTTCGTTGATCAAAACCATGGCCACCTCTGTTCAGTCGACGTCGACATTCTCCCTCTAACTTCTCTGCTGCTTTTCTATCGAAAATGGCGCTGCACCTGGGGCACAGCATCACGCTCGATCCATTGTCTTTGCACCGATGTAAAAAACCAACGATTGACTCTTCTGTCTCTGGGTATGCTAACCTGTTACATCCCTCGTGGTGTTTTGATTCTTTCTCTTCCATGGTCTCCGATGGGTTAATGTCGACCATATTAACTTTGACCGTCCCATCCAGCTTCATTCTTTCCAAGCCCTCAGTGGCCTGGTCCATTCTGACGAAATGGTCAGCTGTTTCCTTGGTTACCATGGTGTAACTTGGATGACTTTGAACCCCTATACTTGAATCGTTATCGTTTCGACCAGTATTCTCCTCGACTGTGACTGCCGCATCGTCCAAACCGAAACCCATGACGAATTTCGCTATCACTAGTGCTGAAATGAGGTCCTCAGTGACCTCCATCATGTTAACATAAAACTCGATGCCCTCAATAGCATCTATCATGTTTGCTTCCATAGGTTCAGCATAAAGAGCATCAACCAATTGCAGCGGATCAACATCCACCTTCATCTGGCCCTTCGCCTTATCTCCAAACTTCAAGCGTCCCTCCTGTATCACATTCTGGACGAGATCCCTGAAAAGAAAACATTGAGATGTTTGATGACCCAGAAAATTATGGTACTTACAAAAACCTCTCTTTTTCCGCTGCTCTATGGGTGGTGTTTTAGCACCAGGCGGCACTATCATCTGCCCATCTTTTACTAGCAAATCGAAGATTTCATCACATTTCGTGATGTCAAAGGTGTAAGTTTTCTTAGGGAACCTGTCGTTCTTTTCTGATTCGACAAAGCCATTTCCTTGAGGAGGGGCCAGTACTCGACAAGAATATGGGGGACCCTGTTTTAATTCAGCAAGATCGACTTCGTTCTCCTCGAAGTAGGGGGACTCTTCGCAAGCCCCTTCGCTACTTTCGTTGAGTTCGACAAAAGCTACTTTCTTGCCTTTGTTAAATCTTGCCTTTTCGTCTTTCAGCCTTTCTAGCTGTCGGACTCTGTCGGCCAATTGGGCCATATCTCTCAGATACTGCGTATCTAATTTCTTCCTAATAGAGTAATCTAAACCTCCTGCTGCCATTTCGACCAACTCATGTTCAGGCACCTGTGTAAAACACCTTTCCTTAAGTAGTCGAAACCTATTGAGGTATTCTTCGATTGGCTCTGAAAACTTACGCTTTACACTGGCTAACTCTTTCAAACTAATCTTCGTCTGGCCCATGTAAAACTGTTCAAGGAAGAGTCGTTCTAACTGTGTCCAGTTACATATTGTACTTGGTGGTAAAGTGGTAAACCACGTGAAGGCGTTCTTTGTAAGAGAACTTGGGAAGTATTTTATCCTAAGGCTTTCGTCATTGGCGATCTCCCCAGCCTCAATTATGTAGCGTGCTACGTGTTCGACAGTGGACTCCGTCGTGTCCCCTGAAAACTTAGTGAACTTAGGCACCTTGGTCCTAGGGGGTAATTCCGCTCGAAGGAAGTAGTCGACTATTGGTGAAGTATAATTTGGCCTAGTAAACCCAGTGTTTAGGCCATTTCGAGTCATGATTCTTTCTACCATCGTAGCCCAGTTGTTTTTGACTGCGAGGTTGTTGCGTCGTACTTGCTGGACCATATTGTCTGCATCCTGGTTTCGATTCACCATAACTATTTCTGGGTTTCTCTCGACCTAGACTCTGGGAGTTTCGATAACATAAGGGTCTATTCCTCATTGGTTCTCTAAATTGGCTTCTGGCGCCACTCTTGGAATTTGTTGTGGAGTATTCTCCACAGGGGCTTGGTTCCTTTCTAACGGAGGTACCCTTATAAATTCAGTCAAGCGTGTTAACTGTGTCGCCAGTTGTTGGTTAGCGTGAGTTGTGTCTCGAATTAATGGCTGAAAGATCTCACCCATAGTCTGGGAGAGGGTTTGAACCATCTGTAAGTTACTCTCATCCATCTGCTGCCTCAAACAGGCAACGGGCGTATTGATTAGATTGGGACCTTGAGTCGAATATCCTAGACTTAAACTCTGAGGGTTTCGACCAATGTTTGAACCAGGTCCTGATCCTTGCAAAGGTGATGCCATTGTGTTTTCAGAAAATACTGGGGGCGCATTTTGCAGCCACTGCATTACAGTCGTTGACATCCCATACGGGGGATTCCTTGGCAACTGCGAAGGACCAAAAGGGGAAAACTGCCTTGACACTGATGGTCCTGCTATTGGAGTTTGGGGATTCGACACTGGTGGCCCAATATACTCCAATACGGGTTGTGTGTAAGGCCTAACTATCGTTGTCCCAGATCCTACTGGGGCGAAGGTTTGTTCTGACCTTATGGGAGGCGCTACCTGCTCTCCTGTCGATGGTATAGGCGGTGGGACCATGTTGTTACTGGTTCCTTCGCCAGAACCTCCGACTTGTGGGTTAGGATTGTTTGGCTAGTTCGTTTCCGTCTCCATATTCCTACGGATTGTTCGTCTTTCTTCGTTAGGAGCGGTAATTCTACCACTTCTTAATAACATATAATGTACTTTCTACGAAGATTATTAAGACTTGTAAATGAGAATCTTTTAATTCTAAGTTGCGGGGATATTTAGCACTGTCCCACTGGGCGTGCCATTTTGTTTTCCTTGAAAATCGGAAAACAACTGCTGATCTTCCAAATTTGACTTTGGTGACTCACAGGATCGATCAGATTGATCCTAGGACATGTGCTAAAGTATTATACGTTTAGAATTAAATTTAAAGTACTTGTAATAACGAATTGGTAAATGTGTTTGTAATGAAAAAGACTTCGAATGGGTATTTTAAAGTGCATAAACTTAAAGAAACGCTGTAAAAGATTTGTAAAAGGCTGATCGAAAAAAGGTAAAAAGTTTAAAGGAAAAGAGGAATTGGAGTAAAGGATGCAGGGAAGGTAAAGGCAAAAAGGTAACACTTGCACAAGTGGTTCGACAGAGGAAATGTAAATGTTGCTGAAATTGTAAAAGACTTTATTGAAAAATTGGTGATTTTACATAACGTACATTCTCCGTGAAAATACTCTTTTCTCACACTCGGGTACTTTGAGTAAATTTGATTGGAGTTACTTTGTACAAATGGTAAAACACACAGAAATCCGTCTAACAAATCCCTATTTATAATGCTAATAATTAACTGCTAATAACTTCCTAGTATCTCCTCGATCTAACAAGTGTCAATTGCATGTAACTTCCTGCTCTAGAACTCGCCACGTGTCTTATGAACAGAACCGCTCCCTCCAACTTTTGAATTTCAAAACGACGTAGCAATCCTCCTGCAGAATTTCGGTCGAACTACCTCTGACACGGTCGAAATGCTCATAACTTTAGGTTTCTTAATTTTTCTAAGTTATTTCAACCGTTTAGCTTAGAAGATTCCTTAGAGGCTGTCGAGACCTCTTTGCTTCATTTTACTTAGACATTAATTATGTCTTAATGTTTAGCAACCCAAGGCAGTGTCGAATTTGGGAGCTAACAGGCTGATACTTCAATGTCTAACATTAACAACAAATATGAAGAAAGGGACAGAATCAACACTAAACCCCCTATGTTTGATGGGGAGAAATTTGATTATTGGAAAGACAGGATTGAAAGTTTTTTCCTTGGTTATGATGCTGATTTATGGGATTTGGTCATAGATGGATATGTTCATCCCATTGATGGGAATGGAAAGAAGGTAGATAGAAAATCTATGACAGAAGCCCAAAAGAAGGAATTTAGAAATCACCATAAGGCTAGAACAATATTGTTAAATGCAATATCTCACACTGAGTATGAAAAGATCACAAATAGAGAAACTGCATTTGACATGTTTGAGTCCTTGAAGATGACTCATGAGGGAAACTCTCAAGTCAAAGAAACAAAGGCTCTGGCTCTAATTCAGAAGTATGAAGCTTTTAAGATGGAAGAAGCTGAATCTGTTGAAGCCATGTTCTCCAGATTTCAAATACTTACAGCTGGACTAAAGGTTCTGGATAAAGGATAGTCTACTGCTGATCATGTGAAAAAGATTATCAGAAGCTTACCTACCAGATGGAGACCTATGGTGACTGTGCTGAAAATGGCTAAAGATCTGAACAAGATCTCCTTGGAGGAACTAATCAGTTCACTGAGAAGTCATGAAATTGAACTTGAGGAAGATGAACCTCAAAAGAAAGGTAAGTCAATTGCCTTAAAATCTAATAAATCTGCTAAAGCATTGCAGGTAATAGAGGAAAGCTCTGAAGAATCCTCATCTGAAGATGAAGATGAATTATCCATGTTGTCCAGAAGAATAAACAAACTCTGGAAGCATAAAGGAAAGAAGTTCAGAAACTTCAGGAAGCCTGACCAAAGAAAAGAATCTCCTGGACACAGAAGATCTGGCAAAAAGGAGGTTGTCTGCTACGAATGTAAAGAACCTGGGCATTACAAAAATGAATGTCCAAAGTTGTTGAAAGAAAAACCTAAAAGAAAATCTGATAAGAAGAAGAAGGTTCTAATGGCTACCTGAGATGATTCAGATACATCTGAATCTGAATCTGAGTCAGAAGAGGAATGTGCCAACGTAGCATTGATGGCTGACATAGAAGATCAGGAGGAAGGAATTTCAAGATCTGAATCTGACTCTGACGCTAAAGAGGTAATGGCTAAACTCACTAAAGATGAACTTATCAAAGTGTTATCAGAAGTTCTGAAGAGCTATAACAATATTAAGCTCAAATACAAGAAGCGTCAAAGCAATCTTGTATATGAGAATAATATTCTCAAATCAGAAATGGCTGAGCTAAATGAAAAGAACTTAAAAATGAAAAATGATTCTGAATTAGCTCAACAAGACTCTGATTCTAAAACTGAGTCTGAATGCAAAAATATCTTGGAAAAATATGACTACAGCTTTCAGAAGTTTCTTGCTAAAATCATAGACAGAAGCAAAATGGCTTCTATGATCTATGGAGTTAGCAGAAATAACATAAAAGGAATTGGATATAAATGTTCCTCTGGAAAGGATTTAAATCCAAAACCTGTTGATAAAATTATCATCAAGAAGACTCCTTTATATTCCCACTTTAAATTTGGTCACTTGAATGATATTGAACACACTCGTTCTGAAAAGAACATTCATGTGTTTAAATCTAAGGCTAGTCAGAATAAACCTTATGTTGAAAAACAGGAGTTTAGACAAACCTTCAGAACAACTAACCCAAAAGGACCCAAGAAGATCTGGGTACCTAAAAGTAAAATAATTCTTGTTGCAGATGTTCTTAGCAGCAAGGTCAGGACGCCAATCATGGTACCTGAACTCTGGATGCTCGCGACACATGACAGGAGAAAGGTCTATGTTCCAAAGTCTGGAGCTTAGATTTGGAGGTGATGTGAAATTTGGAGGGAATCAGAAGGGCAAGATCATTGGATCTGGCACTATTGGAAATGGTAACCTTCCCTCTATTACTAATGATTTACATGTAGAAGGATTAAAGCATAATCTATTGTCCATAAGTCAATTAAGTGGCAATGATTATGACATAAGCTTTAATCAAAAATGTTGTAAATCTATTAGTCAAAAGGATGGCTCAATCCTATTTAGTGGAAAGAGGAAGAACAACATTTATAAAATAAACCTTTCAGAACTTAAGGTTCAGAATTTCAAATGTCTCTTGTCTGTTAATGAGGAGCAATGGGTCTGGCACAGAAGATTTGGGCATATTAATATGAGACGTATATCTCAGATTAATAAACTTAATCTTGTCAGAGGACTTCCTAATTTAAAGTTCACCTCAGATGCTCTTTGTGAAGCATGTCAAAAAGGGAAGTTTTCAAAATCATCTTTTAAATCAAAAAATGTTGTTTCTATTTCCAGACCATTAGAATTACTTCATATTCATCTGTTTGGACCAGTGAAAACTGCATCCATCAGAGGCAAGAAGTATGGATTAGTCATTGTTGATGACTATAGTAGATGGACATGGGTAAAGTTCTTAAAACACAAGGATGAGTCACATTTTGTGTTCTTTGACTTCTGCAAACAAGTCCAGAATGAAAAAGATTTCAAAATTATAAAGGTCAGAAGTGATCATGGTGGTGAATTTCAAAACAAATATTTTGAAAAATATTTTAATGAAAATGGCATTGCTCATGATTTTTCCTGTCCTAGAACTCCACAACAGAATGGAGTTGTAGAGAGGAAAAATAGAACTCTGCAAGAAATGGCCAGAACCATGATCAATGAGACTAATCTGGCAAAGCACTTTTGGGCAGAAGCAATCAACACAACCTGTTACATTCAGAACAGAGTGTCTGTAAGACCTCTTCTGGAGAAGACTCCCTATGAATTGTGGAAGAACAGAAAGCCCAACATTTCATATTTTCATCATTTTGGATGTATTTGCTATATGTTGAATACTAAAGAAAATCTGAACAAGTTTGATTCTAAAGCACATAAGTGTTTCATGCTTGGGTATTCTGAACGCTCTAAAGGCTACAGAGTATACAATACTGAAACACAGATTATGGAAGAATCTATTCATGTTAGATTTGATGGTAAGCTTGTCATTGAAAAGGCAAAGCAGTTTGAAAGTTCTGCAGATAGAGAAGTAATTCTCACAGACTCTGAAGACTCAGAGGCAGACAAAGCTCAAGTGAAGGAACCAAAAGCAACGCCAGATGCAATTCCTTTGACTTTTCAGATGAATAACTTAAACATTTTTGAAGAATCAACTGTTAGAGGATCATCTTCCAGAATCAAAGCTTCTCATCCAGAGAATGTTATCATTGGAAAGAAGGATGACCCTATCAGAACAAGATCCTTTATCAGATCATATGAAGCATCATTATTTGGATTGGTGTCTGTAATTGAACCAACTTCTGTAGATGAAGCTCTGCAAGACAATGATTGGATTATTGCCATGCAAGAAGAGCTAAATCAGTTCACGAGAAATGATCTGTGGGATTTAGTTCCAAGACCAAAAGGATTCAACAGAATTGGAACTAAATGGGTCTTCAGAAACAAACTTAATGAGAAAGGAGAAGTTGAAAGAAATAATGCAAGGCTAGTTGCTCAAGGTTACAGCTAGCAAGAAGGAATTGATTATACAAAGACTTATGCTCCTGTTGCAAGGTTAGAGTATATTCGTTTACTCATTTCTTTTGCTGCACAATATAACATCACTCTATATCAAATGGATGTTAAAAGTGCCTTTCTAAATGGTATTATAGAAGAAGAAGTTTACGTTCACCAGCCTCCTGGTTTTGAGAGTGAAAAATTCCCAGAACATGTTTTCAAACTAAAAAAATCTCTGTATGGTTTAAAACAAGCTCCCAGAGCTTGGTATGAGAGATTAAGCAATTTTCATCTGGAGAAAAACTTCATCAGAGGCAAAGTGGACACAACACTCTTTTGTAAAACATTTAAGAAAGATCTTCTAATTTGTCAAATATATGTGGATGATATCATATTTGGATCTACCAATACTATGCTGGGAAAGGAGTTTGCTCAATGTATGCAGGCAGAATTTGTAATGAGCATGATGGGAGAATTGAGATTCTTTCTGGGAATTCAAGTCAACCAAACTCTAGAGTGCACTTACATTCATTAGACCAAATATGTTAAAGAACTTCTGAAGAAATTTAACACGACTGATAGTAAGATGGCAAAGACTCCCATGCATCCAACTAGTACACTAGGCAAGGAAGAGGTAAGTAAGAAAGTAGATCAGAAACTGTACAGAGGTATGATAGGATCTCTTCTCTACTTAACTGCTTCTAGACCTGACATTTTGTTCAGTGTATGTTTGTGTGCAAGATTCCAATCAGATCCTAGAGAATCACACTTAACAGCTGTTAAGAGGATTCTAAGGTATCTGAAAGGTACTTCTAATGTGGGTTTGTGTTACAGAAAATCTGATGATTTCAAATTAGTTGGATTCTGTGATGCTGATTACGCTGGAGACAGAGTGGAAAGAAAAAGTACTTCTGGAAGTTGTCAATTTCTAGGAAGAAATCTAATCTCTTGGTATAGCAAGAAGCAACCCACAATTACACTATCAACTACAGAGGTAGAATATATTGTTGTTGCTGGATGTAGCACGCAGATGCTCTGGATGAAAAGTCAGCTAGAAGACTATCAGATATGTGAAAGTAACATCTCTATATTCTGTGATAATACTTCGGCTATATGTTTGTCTAAAAACCCCATTTTACACTCTAAGGCGAAACATATAGAAATTAAACATCATTTCATCAGAGACTATGTTCAGAAGGGAATTATAAACTTAGCCTTTGTTGATACAGATCATCAATGGGTAGATATTTTCACAAAACCCCTTGTTGAAGATAGACTCAAATTTATTCTGAAAAATATTGGTATGGATTTGTGTCCAGAATAATATTTGCCAGAAGCAAATTTTTCAGATGATAAATGTTTATCACTCTGAAGTATTTCATCTGTTGCTTATTAGATTTATGTTTATTTGTGTGTATCTGAACTAACCAATCTCAGAGGATCTGAACGTTGGTTAACGTTTCATTTCTCAAGAGAATTCAGAAGCACATGCAAGCAAACATGTGTCACTCTAAACCTGCAAAGATGGCGTGTACACTATTGAAGAGACGTTTGAGGTATGGTTTGAATAGTGAAAATCTTGATTTTCCCCAAATTTGTCAGAATCAATTAATGCTTGAAATGATTTTTATTCTCTTTCATTAATTGTCATTAATTGTTATGTGTAAACGTGCTTTGAATGTCTGTTTGAATGCCTAATTGTCTTTTATAAATACCACATCTCTCACCACTTTCACACTTTTCACAACACAAGCAAGTTTATGCATTTCTGTCTTCTTTTCTCTCTTCACAAAAACCCTAAACCCTCGTCAAAATCATCTTCAATGGCAACCTCATCTTCTACAGCAGCTCAGTTTCAATCAACCATGGTTGCAGTTACTTCTGCAAATATGGGTGTGACTCCATACACAACACCTAAAAGGACTTTGTTAACTCCTGTTGACAAACTTGAAGTTCTCTGTGAATCAATGGTGGAATTTGATTCATTAGCTGAAAATGGATTTGAATTTCGTTCAATAATTGATGCTCAAGGTTGGGTAAAATACTTTGACAGATTATTTGGACCATTGTACCCTCATCTGGTGAAAGAATTCTGGATACATGCTTCTGTTTATCCCAAATTCATCTTGTCTTCTGTTCTGGGTAAGGAGATTATAATTACAGAAGATCTAATCAGGAAACTCATAGGGTATGAGGAGACTGATGGAGTATGTCATCTGCCAGCTGGGCGTGTAGACATGGAAGAAGTTTATGAGGAAGTCATGACTTCTGGACAGACCTCTAACAAATTTAAAGATCTGAAGCCTGACTACAAAATCCGGGCAAAGATTTTTATGGGATGCATTCATCACAGAAAATCTACAAATTCTCCAGATTATGTGAACAATGACCAGCTCTACTTCATGTACTGTTTAAGTCAGAGCACTAAGGTAGATCTCCCTTACATTCTGTTCATGCATTTATGGAATCATATCAATGCTTCAAGAGAATCTGTAAAAGATAAGGGTCAGAAGATCAGAACATGGATTCCCTTTGGAAGGTTAATTTCAGATATTCTGACAGAGAATGGTCTGGTGACTGCTTTGTATCCTGATGGAGTCAAGGATGAACTTGAATCTATTGTTGGAAAACCTCTGAATGCCAAGAGTCTTCAGAGACTAAAAATTGTAGAGGAACTCACATCTGCACCCAAGAAGCTGAATATCTCTGAACTCAGTCAGAAGCGAATTCCAGTTGAAAACTACCCACTGTTCTGTGCTGAAGAACCAAGGGAAATAATTGTGAGATATATTGATGCTTGCAAGGCAGATGGAACGCCCGTTCCTGCAGATATTCTAAAAATAGCAAGAGAACCAATGCCTGATGGAGGAAATGAGAACACAAGGAAAAGAGGTCAATCAAAAGCAGAAGAAGTTGCTGCTCAGAAGAAGCCAAAAGTTGCTGACAAGCCTCAGAAGCTGATCAAGAGGAAAGCATCTGGAGACGCCCCCTCTGTTCCAACAAAGCGTATAAAGATTAAAGGTACCAAATCTTTTGTATCTTCTTTCAATAACATTGTTTTAAATGAATCAACATTTAGTTCTATTCCAAAACCCCTCTCCTACTCAGAAACAATCTGTTCTTGCTCCATCTCATAATTCTGCACCATTAAAAATTCCTTCCCCACAAAAATCATCTGATCCCGTTTCCACCACTCCTGTAAAACCTTTTACTAATCAATCATCTAAACCAATAATAACAACAACACCAGCAAATCAAACTCCACCACCTATAACAAAACCAACAAAACAATCTGAACCACAACAACAACCAGAACAACAACAACAACCAGAACAACAACAATCCAACACATCTGAACCAATTGCGTCTGCACAAATTATTTTTGAACCACCTACATCTGAACAACCTACTTATGAACCACCTACATTTGAACAACCTGCATCTGAACCTCCATCAAAACCCTATGATCATCAATCAGAACCAACCAACCCATCTGAAACAAATATACCTGAGACAGAAATTCTAGAAGTTACACCTCTCAAAACTGTTTTTGAAGTGTCTTCTACATCTTGTACTCCAACCACATCCCCAAACTCATCAGAATCTGATATACACCCAGATATTATGTCACCTCCCTCTCTCAGAAATCTTGCAGTTAACCAACCAGCACCACCTGTTTCATCAAACTCTCTCCTTCTCAATCCCATTTCTAAACCTAAGCCAAAGAGATCTGATTTTGTATCCCGTGCTTCTTTTAAACCACTCCCCACTAATCCACTTTCTTATGTTTTGAAAGTTAAAAATTTCTATGACAGAATTGAACCATCTGACACTACCACCCCTCTTAAACCCAAGCTTTCCATCATTCTACCATCTGTTCTTCAAACCTACATAAAAGAACTGCCATAAATGACTTCATCAGAACCTCTTTTATCTGATAAGTCTGCATTCATTCCTTACTCTTCTACTGTATTTGATGTTGTTTCCTATGCATCAGATGCAAAACCATGTCTGTTGAATGCTTTAGTCAGATCCAAACCTATCATTGCATCTGATCCTTCATCCATACCCTTCTACCCTCGCCCTCTAATCACCATTCCAAAATTCACCATTCCACCTTCACCTCAACCCAAGCCAATCACATTGGAAACTCTCCTAAAACCTAAACCTAGGCTGAATGTTTATCATTTATTTACAAGTTTTTTGAATGAAATAGAGATGCATTTAGGCTCTGTACAGAGGAAGTGCTTATCAACAATGGATGCAAATGAATCTGATACTATTTGGAATAGCTTCATCAACAGATTCAATATTGTAGCATCAAATCTGAAGAACGTATGTTCTGATGATGCGAAGCTCATATTTGCTGAAACTGCTAGAAGTTTGTTCTGGACTGTTAAAAGATCTGCAACATTGCTTCTTAAAGATGCTCCTTCATCATCTGAAGTCTGTGATACATAAGTGAAAACTGAATCTGCATATGAAGACAATCCTCTGGCTATGACTCTTGTAGAACATCCCTT
The DNA here is from genome assembly GCA_963859935.3 of Lathyrus sativus. NCBI lineage: Eukaryota > Viridiplantae > Streptophyta > Magnoliopsida > Fabales > Fabaceae > Lathyrus > Lathyrus sativus. The sequence goes on along the minus strand of OZ012741.1, from coordinate 590,017,547 downwards.
TGGATCTGCTGCTCCTGACTCTGAATCCCCTATGGAAATTGACTATGTTCCTGCTTCAGAATCTGTCCCACCTTCTTCATCTGAGATCAAGAAAGAGTATCCAGATCTTGAAGATAAGATTGCAGTTCTGGAAGCTGGTCAATCAGAGATTAAGTCATGGATGGCTAAGCAAAATAAGAAGTCAGAAGACATGGCTCAGTGGATGTCCCAACAAGATCAGAAGAATGAAACTATGGCTAAGTGGATGTCAAAACAAGAACAGTCCTCCTCTGAGATCACTGATCTGTTGAAGATGATTTTGTCAAAACAATCTTAATTAATTTTTTTTCTCTGATGTTTGCACATGTACTTGAATCTTTTCTGATGTTTTGTATCTCTTGATCTATATGAATGAATGACTATGTGTTTTTCTCCTACATAATTTATCTTTTCTGTGTTTCCTCTTATGTATTTTTTAAAAGTTCTTACTTTTTGCTTATGAAAAAAAGGTGGAGAAACTAGATCTGAACTGTTTAATTAAACTCTACCAGAATGAAACTTCAGACATATCAATTTTATCTAACATAAAATCTGAGTGTTTCAGAATATTTGATAAATCTGATATACTCTTTAAAAGAAACTCTGAGACTCCCAGATCATATTTAACTTATCAGACTCTGACTCTGAAACATGCAAGATCAAACGTTTAGAACAATCAAGCTCTAATTCTGAAAAGAATACTCAAGACAGAAAGGGAAGTTTCTATTCCTTATTAATATTCAATTCAGGGGGAGAATTCATCATCTCGGGGGGAGTTATAATTATTCTCTTTACAATTGAACAAAATTTCTGATGTTTTTGTCATCATCAAAAAGGGGGAGATTGTTAGAACACAGATTGGTTCTTAATAATATCTCTATGTTTTGATGATAACTATTATGAAATTTTGTACTGAAGAATTATATACTCTAAAATTTGCTTGAGAATGTTTGCTGCAGATGTTAAAGAAAATATCACTCCAGAAGCAAATCAGATCTGAACATAAGAAATATGCAAGGTTCTGAAGCGTCAGAAGCATTCCTTAGAAGATTCTGAACGCTGCCATCAGAAGATTGTGAGCGTTGCCTCCAGAAGGATCTGAAGTAGAAGCTATAGAAGAATCTGAAGCAAGCCAGAAGCATCTGAACTAATGAAGAATTCTGTATGAAGAGTTTTCAAGCATAGTTACTTCAGAAAACTCTGATAGTACTAACGCTGCCAGTACTGAGGATCTGACCCAAAACTCTGCTCTGAATTTATACATGCTAAAAGCACACTTGCTGCAAAGACTCTGATTCAGCAAAACTCTGATGAACATCAGAAGGCTCTGACCAAATTAGACTCTGATGATTCTTGCTGAAAATTGTTGAAGAAGAATTCAAAGATTATGTCCGTTGGAATATCCAAACGACTCTTTCCTTATTTATGCTAGACACAAGAACATAGACAAAAAGGATTTCTCTGTGCTTTCTTCTTCTAGGAAAGGTCACTTGATGTGAAGACAAAAAAGGCTCAGACCTTTTGTTACACTCTTCTCAACGTGAAAAGCTCTTGGATCACTGTGCCTATAAAAGCAAGTCTCCACTCATCTTCTTCAGTTGACGAAACACTTGAAAAGAATTTATTATCAAAGCTCTCATACAACTCATATATTCTTGCTAGAATTATTTCTTTGTTCTTAATCTTAAGTGAAAAATCACAGTTGTGATAAAGCTTTATTAGAAGCATTTTAACACTTGTATTTATTATTACATTTGACTGTAAGAAAACCTTAAGAAGATCCAGTTAGGATCAGTAGTTCTTGAGAAGACTTTGAACATTTGTTCTTAGTGCTTACTATTGTAATCATTTGATTAAATAGTGGATTAAGTCCTTGCTTGAGAAAGGCAAATCACTCTAGAAAGGGTGGACTGGAGTAGTTGAGTTCAACGAACCAGGATAAAAATACTTGAGTTTTTACTACTAAGATTTTATCTTCATACTTATTCAACCCCCCTTCTAAGTATTTTTTCACCTTCAATTCGTACCTTAAGAAGTGATAATGCACGTATATATTTATCCCAACAATTTCAAAAATTTATTTCATCCAATGATATTTTGCACCAAACATCTTACCCTCATACACCCCAACAAAACGAGGTAACCGAACGCAAAAATTGGAACTTCGTAGAAACCACTCGGACCCTACTTCTCCATGGTAATGTTCCTCTTCGGTTTTGGGGAGACGCGGTGCTCACGACATGTTACCTCATAAATCACATGCCCTTATCTGTCCTTAATAATAAAATCCCTCATTCAATCTTATTTCCAAACTCTTCACTCCACCCAATTCCTCCTCGAGTCTCCGGGTCTATGTGTTTTGTACATAATCTCTCCCATAGTCTTGATAAACTATCAGCTCGATCACTAAAGTGTGTCTTTATTGGAAATCATCAATCCCAAAAGGGTTATAGTTGCTACTCACACACTCTACAACGATGCCTCATATCGGCCTATGTTACCTTCTTCAAGTCTAGTCCATATTTCGAGTCCAGCCAAGTAACTACAAAACCTCTATAGTAAAGTATTCCCATACCTCTTCCGAAAGTTCCATCTGTCATTATCCCCCATCATTCTAGGGAACCTGACCCACTTGATACCCCTACGGTTGACCCCCCACTCGTCGCCCACTTCAAACATATCAGCATCGTCACCCAACGTCTGTCGTACCTGTCCTTGAAGTTGTATCTGTCCCTGAAGTTGTACATGTCCCTGAGGTTAATATGAACTCTCCTCCGACCTCTCGCCATCACCGGATCCGATCCTGCAACTTGAGTCTGATATTCCGATTGCCCTTCGAAAAGGTATACGTCAAACACGAAATCATTCTCCACATTATATTGATTTATGTTATCACCGTCTTTCCCTTTTGTAGTATACTTGTTTGTCTTCTTTGTCTTCTATTTCTATTCCTAAAACTTCAAGTGAAGCATTATCTCACCCCGAGTGGAGGCAAATTGATAAAATGTGTGCTCTTCAAAGCAGTGGTACCTGGGAACTGGTTCCTCTACCCCATGGGAAATCTTTAGTAGGTTGTTGTTAGCTTTATACAATGAAGGTTGGTCCAAATGGTAAGATTGGTTGATTTAAATCTCGCTTGGTAGCCAAAGGATACACTCAGATTTTTAGGTTGAATTATAGTGATACCTTTTCGCTTGTAGCCAATATGGCATCTATTAGACTTCTTCTAGCCTTTGCAGCCATTCGACATTGGTCTTTTCATCAACTTGACATCAAAAATGCATTCTTACATGGTGATCTTGAAGAAGAAGTATATATGGAGCAACCACATGGGTTTGTTGCTCAAGGGTAGTCATCGAATATGGTTTGTAGGCTACACAGGTATCTTTATGGTCTTAAGCAATCTCCGAGCGCTTGGTTTGGCAGTTTCAACACTGTAGTACAACAATTTGGTATGATCTGTAGTGAAGCTGAGCATTCTGTTTTTTATTGTCACTCACCCCAAGAGTGTATTTATCTTATTGTGTATGTAGATGACATTGTCATAACTGGTAGTGATCATCATGGAATACTCCATTTGAAACAACATCTTTCGAAATAATTTAAGACAAAAGATCTTGGTAAACTCCGCTATTTCTTGGGTATTGAAGTAGCTCATTCTAAAGATAGTTTGGTGATTTCTCAACGGAAATATGCTATGGATATTTTGGAAGAAACAAGTTTGTTAAATGTTAAACTGGTCGATACTCCTATGGATCCAAGAGTTAAACTACTACACAATCAGAGGGAGCCTCTATCTGACTCAGGAAAGTATAGGAGATTAGTTGGAAAGTTGAATTATCTCACCGACACTCGTCCAGACATTTTTTTTGCAGTCAGTGTGGTAAGCCAGTTCTTAAATTCTCCTTGTCAGGGACACATGGATGTTGTTATCTAGATTCCGAGATACCTCAAATGTGCTTCAGGAAAAGGTCTTGTGTATGAGGATAAAGTACATAGCCAAATAATTGGATACTCCGATGCTGATTGGGCAGGATCACCCATTGATAGACGATCCACCTCTGGGTATTGTGTACTTGTTGGAGGAAACCTTATATCCTGGAAAAGTAAAGAATAAAATGTAGTTGCAAGATCAAGCGCCGAGGCAGAGTATAGGGTCATGACAATGACAACATGTGAACTTATTTGGTTAAAACAGTTGCTCAAGGAACTTCAAATTGAAGAAGTCAGACCAATGACACTTATTTGTGATAATCAAGCTGCATTGCACATTGCTTCAAATCCAGTCTTCCATGAGAGGACCAAACATATTGAGATAGATTGTCACTTTTTCAGAGAGAAGATCGAGTCAAGCAACATCGTCACAAGTTTTATCAACTCTAATGATCAATTGGCAGATGTGTTTATAAAATCTCTACGAAGCCCTAGGACTAACTGTATATGCTCAAACTTGAGGGGGAGTGTTGATATTTGTAAATATATATAGTGTTAAGAATATTTGTATATAGAATAGTCCCACATCGACTATATCATGTAATTAGTTGTAATCTATCTATATATATAATAATGTCTCCGTAGTGCTTTTGAAAACGCGCGGTTTATTCAAATGTCTCTTAGTCTCTTATATTTTAACAGTTTAATTTGTAAATACATACAAGATCCATATATGAAAAATTGCAATGTTACATGAAAGTTAAAACGAATTTTTTAATAGAACAATCGAAGTAAAAAGTTAAAAGAGACGGACCAAAATTGAAAAATATCATAGAATTGACTTTAACTACTCTCTATGTCCCACAATGAGCGATCAAGTTGACCATTTCACACAAATTAAAGTGCATGAAAGAGAAATAATGATATTTTTACTAAAGTGCTCCTTATTAAGTATTGAGAATGATAAAAGTAATATTAATTAGATGATAGAATTGAAAAAAGTGTATTTAAAATTAAAATAGATAATTTATTTTTTTAGAACATTTTTTTATTCTAAATAAATCGCTGATTTGTTAGTAGGAGAGAGTACATGATAATGATACCGAAAGGTAATTAGAATACAGTTACTATCTTATAAATAAAAGTATATTATAAAACTTCCCAACATATTATAAGACAATCTAAACATAACAAATGTTTTTTCAATTTTCCTAAGTTTGTCAGAACCTTCTTCCTCATTTTGATATTGTGTAATAAGTTATCATCATCATCTTCCTCATCCTCCTACAACATTTAAAAAAACAATGAAACAGTTATTGTTCCACAATGCACAATTAATATAAAGTGTTGTCAATATTGGCTATAGCAGCGTCACAATACTATATCATAACATCATTTTAACAAACAGTCATTGTTTCACAATGCGTAATTTAGTATAAAGTGTTGTCAAATGGTGACTATATAAATTGAATCATTCTAATTCTCAATTATCAATTGAAGCATACTTTTGAATAATGAATTATATATAAATTGTGAATTAAAATTAACATTCTTCAACATATCACTGCAATGTCATGAATGAAAAAACCAATAGTAAAATAAACTAGAAAGAAACCAATAGTAGTAAAATAAACTAGAAATTAACATTCTTCAACATATCATTGCAATGTTACTGTCAAATGAGATTTTCCCTAATATGCAGCTCAAACTCAGATTTCATCAATGTGGTAGTCACAATATTATACAAGGCATTATGTGTCGATAGAGTATCAAACAAGGCTCACAATTGGATTGATATTTCATGTAGACTAGGCATTTATTCAAACGAAAAGATTTACCAGTTAAAAAGGAGGTTTTTCTTACAGATCCATTAACTCATTTTACCCTTTTTTAAGTCAAGTTCACATAGAGAATCCAATTTACATTCATGCTAATAGGCTTATTGAATTAACATCGTGCTAATGAACTTACAAATGTCAACCCACTCCTCATTTTATTAATTTATTTAAAATTTATTTTATTTTATAAATTTATTTTACAAATTTAGATTTAATTTTAATTTATAGTTTTTTTTAATTTATAATTAAATTGATATATTTTTAATGTTATTATAAATAATTAAAACAATAAAAAAACAGGCAAACCTATGAAGAGAAATAAAAAACATTTTTGAACCAACTGTAGCATCGGTTAGGACCGCCGTTACAATAAACAAACCAATAAATAATTGATTATTTAAAATAATAAAAATAATTAGGCAAACAAAATTGGTGTGAGAAATAAAAAAAATTTCGCACCAATATTAATATTAGCGTCGGCCTTATCCGCCAATAATGTTAAAAAAAATATAATTATTCAAAATAAAAAAAAAAGGAGGCAGATGAAATTGATGGGGAGAAATGAAAATTTTATCGCACCAACATTAGCATTGGCAGAGCCGAGGCAAAAATAAATAAATGAATTTATATGTAAATATATGATAGCGTTGTTCAGATTCATCACTAGTATTTCAATAAATAAATTATTTAAAGTAAAATAAATCACATGCATATGTGTATAATTAATGGTCTAATAAAATAAATATAACAAATGATTTTACTTCGTTAGCGTTGGCTTGTTAAGACGTATTATCAACGCTATAATGTATAAGTGTATTTTTACAGTTTTGTGAGGCGGGAATTTGAAAACATGTCACATTTGCATGTCAGTCACAATTCTAGAAGTGAATTTCTAAAATGTCAAACATGACTTTTAAAAAAACAGAACCATGCATGTTTTTCTTCATCAGGATCAAACACCTTTTTTTGGTCTCGTGATCATTTGCTCTCCAAAACTTCATTCTTGTGTTTTATCACATCAAAATGATAAAAAAAAAAAGAGCTAAAATTTAAGATAAAGATCACTTATTTCATTTTTCATTGCTCACATTAATCTAGTTTTTGAGCTAAAAAAGTTTTCTTTTGTCCAGAAATGCATATTTGGATTCTAGATGAAGTCCTACATAAGTGAATTTTTGGAATAGTTCAGTGTTCATTTAAATATCTTTTTTTAAAATATTTTTTGTTATTGTTTGCATTAGATATGGTGCACCCCAATGTTTTCCGCAAACCTATTGTATCTATGGATTCCTTACATGTTGATGTCAAGGAGGTAGATGTTCGAAATCAATTTTCAAATGGACAAGGGTTTGAGTTTTGTGATTATATGCTCCAATGAATTTGCACTGAGGCATCCAAATTTGGGTTTATTGTTGTAATTGAAAGGTCTGGTAACTGTTAGATTGAGGACTTGCATTTGTGACAATCAGATGCGAAAAAAGTGGAAAATAAAGAACTCCCTTCTGGAAGTTCAAACAAGATGACACTAGTTTGGAAAAATGTTAGTGTCTCTTTAAGTTGCATGATAATATTTTAGAAAATAACTAATGAAGATTTAATTTTATTTAGGGTTTACATAATCATGACATGTGTGACAAGTTAGTCGGCCATCCCATTGCATGTTGTCTTATGCCCGAAGAGAAGAAAATTGTTTCATACATGACATTGAATATCATGTAGCCTAAAAACATACTTGGCCATTTGAAATGTAAAAGACCAGAAATATTTCAAATATCAAGCAAGTATACAATATTAGTGTGCTTAACAACAAGACATTAAAGGGGGGGGGGGGGGGGGGGGGGTAGAATTGAAATGAGTGTTGAAACTTCTGGATGATAACAATAATGTATCTAGGTACCAAATGCGCGAGGATGGAGTAACTGTTCGAGATATATTATGGACTCATCGTGATTCCATAAAGTTGTTCAACACTTTCCTTACAATACTCATCATTGATTGTATAAGACTAAAAAGTACAACCTTTCACTATTGGAAATTGTTGGTGTTACCTCTACTGAGAAGACTTATTCTATAGAGTTTGCATTTTTGAAGAGCAAAAAAGAGGAAAACATTACTTGAGTTTTAGAAGTGTGTCGGACAATGTTGAAGGACAAAGAAGACCCGCCGAAAGTCATTGTCATCGACCGCGATATCATATTAATGAATTTGGATGCAAAGGTGTTTTCTTATTCATATGCAATACTTTGTAGGTATCACATCATAAAAAAAGTGATAAGTCGAGTTAAACTCGTGGTATGGACTAATCTGCTGTCGCACACGGTTAAAAAATGAGTTACTAAAACATAGTATACGGAAGCGACACTTCATTTGTATCGCAAGGACTCTCAATTGAATTAACCATTTGACTAAAATGAGCAGCAGATGAGTTTTCAGAAACATGATTCACAAGTAAATAAGTTGAATGCAAATACGATGAACAAGTTAATCTATTATTTCAGTTTCCGACTTATCACTAATTTCTATCTTATAAATTCCATAAGAAAAATTAATCCCTATTCAAGTACAATATCGATTGAACAAGCGCAATTGATATTATATGATTTACACTCCTATTTTCTGAATTAAGCAAACAAGTAAATATTACGCAAATTAACTAAAAAGCTATATTAAACGTGATTAAGGTTGAGGAACGTGAATCAATCAAATTTAATCAAAACTACTTTATGACATGTCAAATTAAGAATTTAAAATTCATATAACATAATTGAAAAGGAAAAGAAATTGAATTGATAAATGTAAAAATCTCAGCGTCTTAATGGAAACACATTTCATTAGATCAACCGTAAGGTTTAGTTCTCCATGGAATTCCTACCGGTCGTATATTCTAATTTCATCAAAAATCTGAATACATAGCAGTAGCACTGCATGTTTGCTTAAATAATAGGAAAAACTATTGTTTTTGTTCTTTAAGTTAGTTTAAAATATCAAATTAGTCCCTTAAGTGTTTTTTGTAACACTTTGGTCCCTTTTTAAAAATCTCCGTTACAATAAATTGCAAACTCATATACCATTTGAACTGGTTTTTCGTGCTGATCATGAATATGCAATCAAATTTATCAAACAAGTTACGGTTCATGAGAATCAGATAAAAATGGACGAAATACATAATAAAAAATCAATGATTCGACCAAAATACACAATCAAACGTAAAACTAATTACATATTCGTGATCAGTGCGAAAAACCAGTTCAAATGGTATATGAGTTTGTAATTTATTATAACAGAGATTTTTAAAAAAGGACCAAAGCGTTACGAAACAATTTAAGGGATTAACTTGATATTTTAAAATAACTTAAAGGTCCTAGACAATAGTTTTGCCTAAATAATACAATGAAATTGGGCTTTAAGAGCACCCGACTCGAAAAACATAATTTCAACCCAAAAAAAATAATATTCTCTTAGTTCAGGAATGAAAGGGCATTATTTGACTCATTTGCACTCTGAATTGGTTGTTTCCTTCAACAAAAAAACGTCTATCTTACCCTCTTAGCTTTCAAAATCATATTAGAAGGCGTCAAACAATATCTTATAGTTCAAGTTATAATTTGCATAATGAGAATGTGTCAAATTACTACTTATTCAAAAAATAAATGATGAAAATAAAATTAGAGCAATATTAAATTTAAATTGGAAAATATACTAAAAACAATACAAATAATAAGAGAAAGTATAGAGCTTTTGTAGCATAATAGTAAAGAGTGTGCATCGAAATGCACTAATCAAATCCCCCCACACTTAAATTTTTGCACCTTCAGCAAATTTCAAATTTCAAAATTTAGTAAATACAGAATATGTCATTTCAAAGATTTTTAGGATAAAAAAGGGGTAATAAAAATTATTATTGTAAGCTTCAAGAAATATGATGTTAGTGAGTAACTTCTTCTGATAATCAAAAGAAAATTAGAGGACAGTTTACTAAGAGGTACATCATAAGTAGTAAGATCTTCACAAGATAAAATTCTCTCAACTCTTAAGTGTTTAGAATATCTGTTTACACTCAAAGCACATCGTAAAATTCAGATCTACCATAAGATTGAAAAGACTCTGATATTTACACTCGAAAGACACGCACACAAAGATAAAAAGAACTTTATTCGGGTCGTAACGTGGCCAAGGCAAAGGTGAGATAAATCCTAAAATATAATAGGCTAAAATTTAAAGGGACAAAAGAGAATTAAAGGGGACTATAAGAGTTGAACTAAATAATATTTCATTCACTTTTCATCAAATTCTTTGCAACCATTTTCTCTTCTCTTTTATTTATTTTTTATTTTTTATTTTTTTATTTTTTTTCCAGAATAAATACAATAAGAACATGAATTTTCTTCCTTCTTTTCTTTTTCTGCCAACTTTTAAAATATCACAGTAATATTAATTCAACCCCAAACAACTCCAAATAAGACTCCTTCATCCCTTTGAATAGGGTAATAAAATTGTTTTTCAATTTAGGCTTGTAATGAGTTACAAACAATTCAGGGCTGCCTTTTTGGCTAAGTAGCTAAAATTAAAATAAAAACAAAATGCCTTTATCATAGTAGTGTGCACATGTAAACAAAGACTCAAATCAAGTTTTAGAGTAACTAACAAACATGAGTGAGATCACATGAGAAAGAATCTTTTTCTAAGATTTAGACTTTATAACTTTCTACATTGCCTTCGCCTAGTGTTCGCAGTTGGCTCACCCCCAGCTAAGAATGAATCTTTTTCTTTCTGGAATGTTTCTGACTTTTGTTGTTTGGTGCTCATTGAAGCTTCACTGGGCAAGATGGCTTGCTTGTGCTTGCCTGGAAAGAATAAGATTTTTTCCACTAGAAAGTTTATGTTTCTCCTTGCCTGGACCTAGTTATTGGCTCATTGGGGGAGGTGTCACCTGAGTCTCGCTAGAGGCTCGCCTAGCAAGCTTAGTTATGTTCTTCCATATGCTTGAGTGACCAATTTTCTTCCAGAGCCAAAATACCTACAAAATCATTGAAATTTCTAATGAAATGGTCAACACAATTACAATCCTAACATAACTATGATCTTAACCCTAATTGGGAGGTTTTTCCACAAGAAACTTGCATACCAAGTCAATAAGTGCCATTTTTCAATGTATAAAATGACCATACTTTGGCACTTATCAAGTACAAATAATTTCCATATAGTAACTAACTGATACATACAAAGCACAAGTAATACATTATAAAAAATAAAATAATGCCAAAAAGAACATGTAATACTTACATGTGGTTCCATGAACTTTGGCTTTTCACCTTGTATATTACGCTTCACAAAATTGTATCCCTCCATAGCTCTACATGTTGGTAAAAATTAAACATGAAAAACAAACTATTCAAAAGTAAATGTAAAATTTGCGTACTACAAATAATATCACTTACCCGCTCAAAATCTTTTGCATTTCTTCATCAGTATGATAGTGTAACGAGAATAACAAAAGTATAATATATTGCTTCAGACATAAAATAGTTAGTTGCCAATGTCTCTTACATAAACACTCAGAATAATTAATAATGTGTATGAAATTGATTTATAAATTAAAACATAAATTAAAGATTTATGGATAAACGATGTCATGTTACAATATTTATTCTCCTTAACCAATTTTTTTGTATGTGCACCATAATAGTGTTTGCTGAATTACCTTGAAATTGAATATTCAATGGATATATGAAATAATACTTTCTCAATTTCCTTTCAACACAGATCTCATGTATGACCCTAATTTTAAGTTAATGCAAATGTAAAAACTTTATGTTAAAGTATGAGAATAATGAATATAAATCAACATCACCATAAGAATTATACTTACGAGCACCACAATTGTACTACAGGTATGTCTAGCCAATCATATCCTTCAAAAATCACATGACACAACTCTTATGAAGCATATATTCTTTTGTCGATTCATGTTTTAATTTAAACATGCAAACATCTAGAATCTCGTCTATCATACTAGATAGTCTCTGAGTGTTATCTAATTGAGGTGGTGTAGTCTTAATATTGTGAACTGGTGTAGAAAAACTAGGTTTTGTGCTGGCACCCGCCATATTAACCTTCTCAAATACTTTCTCAAGGAATTTCCAACTAATTTAGATTTGGGTGGTTGAACAGACCCATTGATTTCAATTTCTACGTCATAAAAACAACTGAATACAATACAAAAGTTACAATACACAAATAATAATATAAACATACAACACAAATATTTTAAATTTTACTTATACCTTAATCACATTGTGGGTACACTTCTCTCGTTCAACTGTAGCCAACCTCTCTTTCTACTTCTGCACCTCTTGGAACATTCCTTCCTGCTCATCCTACAACATCCTCTCTCGCTCCTCTCGCTCCTTTTGATTCCACTTCTCCCGCTCCTTTACTAATACCTCTCATATCTTTTCAGCGACTATCTCTTTAATTTCTCTCCTACAGTTTACTTTGTTAATTGGTTGCGATGGTCCAAAATGTAGCTTCAAGTCGTCGCCTCTTCCAAGACCACAAACACGTCTAACAAACTTCTAGGTTCCAATCACTTCTACGAAGATGTCATTATCGGCTTGTGGAACGAAGCTACAAACTTTGTCTTGTTCAACCACTACATCCTACAACACATTGAATTAACTAAAAAAATTAATGTTGAAGAAAATATCTCCTTACATTCTTTTCAGTCACTTCGCATGTAACCTCTGATGTGAATGAGTCGTCTAGTCGTTAACGCGCCTTCTTCCATTTCTTATGTCGTGATGGTGGAGATTGTAACACTCTTTTCTACCCCAAAAATATAATGGAAAGTCATACACATTTATTAGAGTAATATTTTAAACATAATAAAAATCACCTCAAAGGGCGTACATTTCTCAATAATTCAAATCAAAGTCAATGCTCCATAAACAACGGGTTTTCTCGAAATTACTCAAAAATTGCTCAAGTGGCAGCGGGACTCAAAAAGGAAAATCCAAAGTTTTCCTTGCATAACAACATAATCAAAATAACAAAAATCAATAAAACATGGTTTAACTCAAAGACCCCAACCCGATGTTACACTATCCGAGCAAGACCCTCTAAGTCAACCAAAATGTCAAAAACTCTAAAAAGTCCTCGATGACATCTGTGGCTAAACCTGGTCATCTGCACGTTACCCACGTGGAGGTAACATTCAAACAGGCAGGGTGATTAAAATGATTCATAATAATCAATATAAGAATCAATATATAAAATAACGTCATTTTCATATTCAACATCATCATAATCATCAAGGAAAATCAAAAAGCCATAATATCATAAATTACACCAAATTGTCACATAAATGCAAATGCAACAAGGCTCATACATGTGGTACCAATTCATCAAAATTCGATGGACATTATGCCATCAACCCTCCGTAGATCCCCATCAATAGGATCAATTCTACACAAGAACCGGAGCACAACAAAATAATTCACATCCGCACAATGGGACTGAAGCCACAAGAATCAAACACTAGACCGAAGTGTAGAATGCATATGAATGCATGATGCACATGCCAATATCATCCTTATAATTAACTCATTAGGTGCATCATCATTCATCAAAATCATCATAATAATCATGTCATCATATAATCATCAAAATCTCATGGAATTAACATCATAACTCATCACCATTACTCATAGAAATCATCATACAATCATGTATTAATCACATATGAATCACAATCATACTCAAGGTAATTCATCCAGAATATCACAGCATCAAAGCATCAAGACAACACTGCACAAGAACACAATTCGCGAAACTCTGCTATGTTCGCTGGACAGTTCGCCGTGCGAGTTTGGGGCGAGTGTTCGCCGTGCGAAGAATTGTTCATTGTGCGAACTCACGATTACAGCAAAATATTGTTATGCACCAGTAGTAAAACCAATCCAAATTTGTCATACTTTATCCTTCCCTAATGCCCCAAAAATATCCCCAAATCATTACTAAGGTATTACGCGATAAAGGCACAAAATCTACGACTTATTAGGCCAATCTCGTATCCTATTTACGCCTCAAATTCCCATAATTTCTTACAAATACCCCACAATCATTAAAGTTCTCACAATCACTTACCCTATACGGTTAAACAACCTCAACAACAGATTTGACCACGAAGGCCTAAATTCCCTTACCCTTAAATCAGCCTCAAACCTATCAGAACATCAGTTCAAATCCCTCAAACTCATTGAACTCATCACCAGAAAGGCAACAACAATCTAATACTAAAAAATTCTAAACCTTTAAATCGGCTTTAAATACATTGAATCATATATTGAAAACAATAAAGGTAATACTCCCCATACTTAAACAGCTTCAAAAAAAGATTTGGCCAAAAAGGCCTAATTTCCTCAAACTCAAAAACCTCCTAAATCCTTAAATCGGCTTTAAATACATTGAATCATATATTGAAAACAATGAAGGTAATACTCCGCATACCTTAATTGTCGACTCTAAGCCTTTCTCCTTGATTCTTGGAAACCTCGTGAAGCTTTTCCTCAATCCTTTTCCTTAGAACTCCGGCCTCTATTTCTTCCCTTTTCACAGTACAACAAGAATGAATCCTAATTCCCTCAAAACTCCTTTTTATTAAACCTAACTTTGGGCCTTAAAATGGGCTTTCCGATTTCACCCTCACTAACTCCTCCTCAAAAGTCCACTTTGCCCTAAATTCACTTATATTTATTTAAATTAATAATAATACCAATATATTCATATTATATACTATTATTTAAATAAATAACTCAAAATCCATAATTCTCAATATTCACACCAACCATCGAAAATCACCAAAAAATACGAATATTTATATTTAAATAAGTTAAATAAATATTCCAATAAATTTGGGGTGTTACAACTCTCCCTCACTTAAAAGAATTTTCTCCCTAAAAAATTACCTCAAGGAAACAGAATCGGATACGACTCCCTCATCTGATTCTCATGCTCCCAAGCCTAACTTTCTCCAGCTGGTCCTCCCAAAAATACCTTTACCAAGGAAATATCTTTACCTCGCAATTGCTTCACTTCTCGTTTATCAATCTGTACTGGCAATGCCTCAAAAGTAAAATTATCTCTCGTTTGCACATCACCCATATGAATCACATGTGACAGATCTGGAATGTACTTCCTCAACTGAGACACATGAAACACATCATGCAAATTCGCAAGCGACAACGATAAAGCAATCTGGTATGTTACTCTTCTCACCTTCTGCAAAATCGGATACGGACCAATAAAACACGATGTGAACTTTAGAGACTTCAAAGCTCGGCCAACACCAGTTACCGGCGTAACTCTCAAAAACACGTGATCTCCATCTTGAAACTCAAGTGCTTTCCTCCTCTTGTCATGGTATATCTTCTAAAGACTCTGCGAAACTTTCATCTTTTCTTGGATCCTCTTGATCTTTTCAGTCGTCTGGTGAACAATCTCAGGTCCGAGCATAACACTCTCGCTTGACTCATACCAACATAAAAGAGTCCTACATCTCCTACCATACAATGCCTCATATGGTGCCATTCCAATACTAGAACGATAATTGTTGTTGTAGGTAAACTCAATAAATAGAAAATGATTATCCCACGATCCACCTTGATCCAACACACAAGCTCTCAGCAAATCCTCTAAAGATTGGATAGTTCTCTCTGTCTGTCCATCCGTCTGCGAGTGATAGGCAGAACTCAATCACATTATGGTACCCAAAATGTCTTGCAAACTCTTCCAGAATATCGATGTAAATATTGGATCTCATCTGACACAATATTCGGCGATATCCCAAGAAACTTCACAATTTCCTCAATATACATCTCAGTTAGCTTCAGCATAGAATGATTAATCCTCATTAGTAAGAAATAAGCTAATTTAGTCAATCTATCCATAATCACCCAATTAGAATCATTCCCTCTCATAGTCTTCGGCAAACCCGACATAAAATCCATGAAAATACTATCCCATTTCCACTTTGGAATATTCAACGGTTGCATCAGACCCAACGATATTTGATGTTCATTCTTCGACTTCTGACAAGTCTAACCAGCATACACAAACTCATCCACTTCTTTCTTCATCTCTGGCCACCAAAACAATTTCCTCAAATCTTGGTACCTCTTCGTAGCACTGGGATGGATACTCAATCTACTTCGATGTCCTTCCTCAAGAATACTATTTTTCAACTCAACAATATCTGGAACACAAACTCTATCACGTCATCTTATGATACTATTTTCATTAATCCGAAAATCAGCTCTTCAACTTTGATTCATCAAATTCAACCGATCTACCAACTCAAATCAGATTTCTAACCTTCTCAAATCTCATCAAGAATACCACTAGTAAGCTTCAAGATACCAAGCTTAACTCCATAAGAAGTCTCTTCACAAACCAAACTCATATCACGAAATTTCTCAATGAGTTCTAACTCTTTTACCACCATCGTCGGTATATGCGAAGATTTCCTACTCAAAACATCAGCTACCACGCTTGCTTTATCTGAATGGTAATTCAAACTAAAACCATAATCCTTCAGAAGTCCCAATCATCTCGTTTGCCTCGCATTCAATTCTTTATGATCAAAGAAATACTTCAGACTCTTATGATCACTAAACATCTCAATTCTCGAACCAAGCAAATAATGCCTCCAAAGCTTTGACACAAACACAACAACAACCAACTATAAATCTTGCGTTAGATGATTCCTCTCATGCACTTTAAGTTGCCTTGAAGCATAAGCTAAAAATTGTCTATGTTGCATTAATACCACTCCCCATCCCATCAACGAAGCATCACATATACAACAATGGTTCTGCCGGATTCGGCAAAATCAAAACATGAGATGCTTTCAGCCTTCTCAAAAGCTCTTGAAACTTTCTTCACAATTTGCATCCAAAACAAAAGCATGAACCTTCCTATTCCACTACGTCAATGGAAAAGATAACTTGGAAAAATCCTTCAATGAATTTCCGATAATAATATGCCAACCCAAGAAATCTTCTAATCTCAAAAACAGGTTTTGGAGCTTCCCATTGCGATACAACTTCAACCTTCGACATATCAACCGCAATAACTCTACTCGAGATTATATGACCAAGGAAACTCACTTCCTTCAACCAAAACTCACACTTTGAGAGTTTTGCATACAACTGCTTCTCTTTCAACGCTGATAACACAATTTTCAGATGCTTAGCATGATCTTTTTTACTCTTCGAATATATCAAAATATCATCAAAGAACACAACCACAAACTTGTCCAAATAAGGATGGAAAATCCTGTTCATATACTCCAAAAATACACATGGTGAATTAGTCACACTAAATGGCATCATGAAATACTCATAATGTCCATACCTTGGTTTAAAAGCAGTCTTCTGAATATCTTCAGCCTTCACACGAATCTGATGATACCTAGATCTCAAATCTATCTTACTGAACACACTTGCAACAATCAATTGATCCATCAAATCATCAATCCTTGGAAGTGGACACTTATTCTTGATAGTGACCTTGTTCAATTGTCTATAATCCACATAAAGCCTCACAAAACCTTCTTTCTTCTTAAATAACAAAATTAGTGCACCCCACGGTGATACACTAAGACAAAAGAACCTCACCTCAAGCAGATATTCAAGTTGATTCTTTAACTTCTTCGATTCCGGTGTGGACATACGATATGAACCTTCAGTGTATGAGCATGCAAGTTCCTTGGCTTCTACTTGACAGAGTGAGGAATCGAGGCGAACCCCGACAAGTACAGAGCACTCTCCGAGTTCCGAACGCCGAACTCAAAGAAATTAATCTAATCCCTAGACGGGATGATCGCCTCCTTGTCCCGCTTCATGGCCAAGTCTGCACAAAGAGGCTACGTTTGAGTGGACCGATGGGTGTGAACAAGCCCTCCTCCACCTCAAACAAGTGCTCTCACGAATCCAAGGAGGATAGCATGGTCAGACGTCGAGCTTGCTTGTATGTTTTGATCGAGGAAAAATTGTACTGGCGGGGATTCTCTATCCCCCTCCTTAAATGCATCGAATAGTTCAAGGTCCCTAAAATTCTCCAAGAGATTCACAAAGGGATCAACACACAACACCTCATTGGGAGATCCCTCGCATGCAAGGCTCTGTAAGCGGGGTACTTTGTCCTACCACGCAACATGACACCAAGGAACATGTCAAGAAGTGCGACAAGTTCCAACGACACGGGGACATGCACCTGGCCCCACCAACAAGCTCAAAATGCTCTCGTCCCTGTATCCTTTCACATGATGGGGGATGGACATCCTCGAACTGTTCACCATAGGTTCGTACCAAAACAAATATTTAATAGTCGGGGTCGACTACTTTACAAAGTGGATAGAGGTAGAAGCCCTTGCCAAAATTATGGCTCACATTATACTCCATTTCTACAAAAGGAACATCATTGCCCAATTCGGCATACCACAAGAAATCGTCACCGACAAGAACTTCTAGGACTTAATTACCAAGCTGGGCACGAAGCAACACTTCACATCTGTCAAGCACCCGCAAATGAACAGGCAGACGAAATTCGCGAACAGTGTGATCCTACATGGCCTGAAACGAAAACTAGGAGAAGCAAAAAAGAGGTGGGTCGTAGAGCAACGCAACATGCTCTGGGCCTATAGGACGACCCCACACTTGATAACTAGGGAAACCCCATTCTGACTGGCCTACGGAACTGAGGCAATAATTCTGGTAGAAATAAGGAAACCCTAAAGGAGGACCGAATCTCCCCTCGAAGAGCAGGTGAACGATGAAGCCCTAATGGAGGAACTCGACTTGGTCAAAGAAATCCGGTCGGGGGCATCCTTTCGTAAAGCTTCGCTCAAGAAAAAAATAACTCTACGGCATGACAGCAAAGTCATCAAACGCGAATTTGAGGTAGGTAGCCTAGTCCTATAAAGGAACCAAAAAGACTCACGCGAGGGCAAACTCGCCGCAAACTGGAAAGGCCCCTATCGCATCCGCGCAAGAATAGGAAATGGGGCATACTACCTTGAAAACATACACAGGAAGGAACTTTCTCGACCATGAAACTCTAAAAAGCTTAAACAGTATTACACGTAAACATTGCCCACGACATACTTGTGTCACGACCATAAGGGTGCACTAGGTACAAGCGTGACTTCTAAACTCGAGACAAAAAGAAGAAATCCCACTCTTGTGTGTGCGAGCAAACTCTTGATCCGACGAGGACAACTCAATTGAGCTCCACCGTTGACGTACCAATTAGGCAGGACACCCAGCTTGCGATGGGAAGTTTACACCTTGAAGTAAAGACCTCGATCGAGCTCTTAGCTTCGTCAACGGTCGGAACCCAACTCCGACCACTTGACCAATTCTCTGCACGACCAAGGACAAACTAAGTTGAGCAAAGGCCCTAACTACTTAGTAAAAACAGGAAAATACAATAATTTGTATTCACCAGGAAAGTATATATTTGACATACGACAACACACACAAAATACAAACATACTAAATAATAAAGTATAATACATTGTGATGGGAAAAACCCATTGTTTAAACGTTACAAGCCAAGGCGTGTAGGCTAGGAGAAATCAAAACCCATGGCACACATGCCTAGCAAAGTCAGGTTATAAATTACGGCACACAGGCCGACCAAAATAATAATCAAAATACGGCGCACAGGCGAAACACGAAAATTAAACATACGTCTCTTCCTCTGGCTGGCTCTCCCCACCAGCTTGGTCGTCATCTTCGCCTTCAGCAGACAGAGCAACCACCCGACCATCGACCACCTGATGCAATCGACCAATACCCTCAAGGACAAATTAAGCCTCAGGATTCATAATTTGGTACTGCTATAAAGCACTGCTAAACCCCACCTCAAGAGTTCTCAAATAGTCCAGCTCGAGTTCTCGGGTCTGGGAGACCAGGGCACCACAGGTTGCAAAGGTTCTCTCCTTGTCCATTTCATCCTCAGTAGGCTTGGCATTCGTCTCCAGTTCAACGACCTTGGTTCAGAGTTAATCTCTTTCCCCCTCGGCCTCCTTCAACGTTTCCCGCATTGCATTCATCTTTTTAAAGAGGCACACCTGGGCCTCGAACCTCTTTTGGCATTCAAGAAGTTCGTTATCAACCTTATTCTTTAATGCCTAAAGGATAGTGTTTTCGGCCTTCAGCGCTTCTTGGACTTCAGGCTGGTTTCATCATTGAGGACCAAGGCCATTTTGAAGATCCTCACCATAGTGGCCATGTCCTTTGACAAAGCCTTCCACTTGGCTGCCCTGTCGACCCATATGATGGCCTTAGACTCTGGCTCGGTCACGGTCGGAGAGTTGTCCCCATAGAAGAAATCACGATGAAGGTAGCAAGGAGGTAGCACAAACTTCTCCTTGGGCACGCTCCTAAAAAGGTCAACAGATCCAGAGTCGTCGGTGTGCTGTCTTTTGGATGGAGTTTCCTACGAAGGGGAGATTGGCTATATTATGGGGAGGAGGAACCATCAGGTTGTTGGTCGGCTTCACCATCTGTTGGACCTGAGCGACTCTGTCGTTGGTAGCTGAAATTCTGGTATGTAGATCTCATATGTCCTAAGAGATGCAAAGAACATTGATCTCTACTAAAAGAGAAAAAGGACAGAGCATGACCATTTTAGATTCCTTTAAGAATTACCAATGTCATGACCAATGTCACGACCTTTGTTGTAACATCTGCAGACTGACAGACTATTTACCTAACCATTTAAAGTGTGTAGATTTGTAAATGCTGAAAGATAAATAACACAGAGAATTGTTAACGCAGTTCGGTGCAACATCACCTACATCTGGGGGCTACTAAGCCATGAAGGAAATTCACTATTAGTAGAATTAATTCAGAGTCAAACAACCCGTTTGCGCTCTTTCCTTAAGACCTACCCAATGACACTTCAGCCTAGAGACCACTAGACCTGAGTTTCCCACTCACTCCCCCTCAATCACCTCAGTGATATAAACCAATACACAATTATAATGGAGATATGAAGACACACTTCAAACACACCTTGATCTTGCTTCACAACTTTGATCAAGATACACACACTCTTGCTTCACAGCATTGAGTGACACACTAAACCAATGCAATTGTACAGCAGACAATTGCTTGGCATACAAGTATCCTAAGACACACGTGAAGAACCAAACTTCTTCACTCACACAATCCACGTGAAGAGAAACCTCTTCACTCAGAAGAATGTCTACCACAATGTATCAAAAGATACAAAGGGTGACTTACAAAGTCACACACACAAGGGAATCTCAAAACCTTAAACCCTTACTTTACACTCAAGTAGTTCTTGATGTGAGTGCTTGATTTCCCTTGCTTCTGCTCCTCCTTAAATAGTAATGCAGACTGGGCTTGGGCTGGTCATAAATTAGGTTTAACCAAGTTAAACAACTTTCCACAATTCAAGGTGCTATCAATTAGGTCATAGAGGTTTCATAATAAGCTCAGCACTGACTAGAATCTCGCCTGAGATTACTAAGGAGCCATAACAGGTTCCCTAAAATCCAGCCTGAGCTAACTCACACATTATAACAAAAAACCAACATGTGTCCTTGCTGTCAGCTACCTGATGTCATATGCTCAATGTCATAACATTCAGCATGACATCCAATTTAACTTACTCTTTAGCTATACCAACTTACCCTTCAGAGTGCTTCTGCAAAATCTTCTTCATAACAGTAGAAACAAATGTTTTATAGTTTCTTAAAAAGTTTCAAAGATCCTTTTTATGAACACCAATTAAATCTGCACTTTGTTCCTAATACATCTCTTTGACCTGCACTTACTGATGAGGTATATCCAACAGGATCTTATCAAACCAAAACACCTATGTTAAGAGATATAAAATAGCAGCACCTGCTGTACCAGACAATAATGTCATGACATTCAGTATGACATCCATGACAACAGTTCTGTCATCAGCTCCTGCTGCACCAAAAAGCGATGTCATGACATTGGTAATGACATCTTGTTTAAAACACATGACAACAGTTCTGTCATCAGCTCTTGCTAGCTCCTGCTGCACTAGACAGCGATGTCATGACTTTGGTAATGACATCCTGTTTAAAACACATGACAGCAGTATTGTTATAACAGTAGATGTGAATGTTATGAAATCTTGCTTAACATTAGTGCAGAATCATGTTTTACCAAAATTTAGCCAATCATAAAACCATGGACAATCACAGAGTCATGAAACTAACAGTAGCCTTCTTCCCGCCCTTGGTCTCCACAAGTTTTAACACGCGCTCCTAGATGCTCGACATCTAACTTGCAACAGAGTAAAAGGAAAATAATTCAATATAGTGAATAAAAATGAGTTGGCACACAAGTAATGAAAACATCCACTACTTAAGAACCTTAAGGTTTCCTCGTCGGACCGGAACTCGAGGAGGGCCTTGGTGTTGATCAATCGAGGTTCACAGCAAACCTCCTCACGCTCATTAAGAATAAAACTCCCATCCTTGTTGAGACATTTAGTGGGACTGAAACCAGATACGAACTTGACTATCTTCTTGTAAGATAATCAATCCTCGACATTCAGAGAGTTGGGCTTGACGATGCATCTGTCTATACCTCTGTCGAAGTGGCCCTCCTCTTACTCAAGAGGGAACTTTGACTCTAAAGATTCCACCACTTCCCATCATCCTCCTTGATCACAAGGTCGTATACGAAATCGACTGCCACATGCAATACAAGCTTTACGATGAAGAACCTGTCCTTAAAGGTACAGACAAAATTCTGGTATGCTCGGAACAAATTCCTCGGCTGCTTTAGGGATACCCAACTATGCCGACCTTGGAAGAATTGTCATTGTAGGTGAAAAATAAGGAAGAACAAGTGGAGCGTGGCTCTAATGCAGAGGTGTTGGCACACGAGCTCTAACGCTCGCGCAAACACAAACATTTTGGGGTGGAGCTGCAAAGGCGCCAAATGCAACAACTGAAATACCCCCTTCTGGAATTCACTAAAGGGAAGACGAAGACCCGTGTCCCAAAATGTGAACTCGTGCATTGGGAACCTCATCCCCTTGAACCTCGAGCAAATGCGATACTTTTCTTTGGGCTTGTAAACCATCCAACTCAAGGAAGCGCCCTCGACGCGGTCCTCGACCGTGACAAAGGCGTCCAAGTCGTCGATTGCGAAGTACGAAGCGGTGCTGAGGGGTTCCTTCCCGACCCAATCTTCTGGCGTGGACGCTCGCTCGACCTCGACTTGCTCGACGGAGGCATCGGACTCGACTTCCTCATAGATTATAATGACACCTTCGATCCTTGTATCCATTTTATCTTAAAAGAAGAGGGAAACAGTGAATTCGACATCTAAGATTAAATCCGCCTTTCTACAGAAAATTAAGTGAAACGGAGAAGAGAGGGGCGAGGATCCGTTTGACAAACTTCCCCAACCATAACACCCGCCGAGGAAAACTCACTCACGAGGAGACTCCCCTCGACATAGAATGCGAGTCTCCCTCCTCGATAGAAAGGCTCATCCACAAGGAGAATCTCTTCGACATAGAGCAGTGACCCTCCCTCCTCGACAGAAAGGCTCCTTAGCACGTAAGATCTCTCCTGTTGAACACGAGGAGCCTCCTCGATAAGAGACTTCCTCATGATGCTCACACGTTCATGGGAGTAGAGCTCCCTGAGTCCTTCATCATAGGTCCCCGAGGCCTTCATCAGAAACTTCATGTAGTTTCCTAGAAACTTCCTAAACTTCTCAGCGTCTTCATTGAAAACTTCATAGTTCTGCCGGAAACTTCATGAGTTCGCCGGAAACTGCATGAAAGTCGCTGGAAACTTCATGAGTTCCCTGGGAACTTCATGGGCTTCCCCGGGGAATCTTCAGAAAATGCATAAATCATTGGAAAATTCGTTGAATCTGGAAAAAAAGGGCCATAGACTTACTTGAAGGAAGCGGATTCTGGATGGCGGGAGAAGGCTGACGGCGACTGCGACAGTGGACGTGCTTTAGGGAGATGAGAGAGCGTTGTGAGACTTGGGGAAAAATCCTGAGTAGAATGGAGGGGAACATACAAATGAAGCGGACTTCTTCCTTATTTATAACCCTAGCACAGGAAGCGAGGCATCACTAGGCACTCAAGCACCCCTACTCATAGCCATCATAGGCATTTATTATTCTTGACACGTGGTGCTAGAAGACACCACGCGTGTCCTTTCAAATCCTTATCCTACTCGAGGCCAGACGTGCCTGTTCCCTTCCGCTTTCGTAACATCATCGGCCACGTTGCCCGACATTGCACTGCCAGGAACACTTCCCTAGGGGAAGTAGAGAAAGAGTCAAGACTACATTAGACGGACAGGTCCCCTCGCGAGCTCCTGTCCAGTCGAGCAACTCCTACTCCTTCCCACGTGCTTCATCCCCTGAGCTCAGTATTTCGAACACGCACGACGCTCCTTTGGGCAGGTCCTCGATGCTATAGCTGACTCTTAAGTCATTACTCCTCTACTTCGTAACAACGACTTAGGGGGCTCCTATTCTGGACTAGGCCAAAGGCTTCCCCATTGTCGGGCACGACCTAACCCATTTCTTCGTCGGGGAGGGCCCAATGAGGGTCCAATTCACCATCTCACTTGGGGAGTTCTCACGCATCTCCCCCATAGTTTCCACGTGCTCCCCATGCGGGGACACATCATCAACCAACTACCTGCATATGAAAGAACAAGTCATCCACCTTTCGAAGTTCACAGGGCAGTTGGACCACGTGTTGGTCTTCTCTATGCCATGTAAATCCAGGAAGTTATCCACATTGGGCCTAATGATCAAACCCAATACAGATAACTGTTGGCGCAGCGCTGAGAGCACATTATAAATACCCTCTTTCACAAAAGGGTCAAGTATTCTATTCCCAATCTAGCTTTATGTATTTGCCATTCACTTACTCTGTTTCTTACTTTGGCATCAGTGTATCTTGCAGGTACATCCCCTCCTCTTCTCCACCACCGTCGAATTAAGGAGCTCACGACGTGTTGTTGGCCGTTGATTCTTTTCTGATCCGGTAAGATTAGTAAACAAATTAATTTATTAATATTATGTGTAAACAATGTAATGAATTTTATTTAAAAAATAACAAACTATATAACCCCTCAGTTTTAAATAAACTAAGATGTATGAGGCGTTGCTTTTATAAATTAAAATGCAGATGTTGAGGTTCGAACCCATGATCATATAACTTTATCCCTCAGTTTTTCTTTAATCGAAGTGTTAAGTGGCAACTTTTCATGTCACCATTCGTTACGTCGCCTTGGTAGCCAAAGTTACATTTCTTTCGATTGCGATGTTATAAGGATTATTTCTAATAGTGCTCTCTTTATTTATATCATTAGGGCTAGTTTGTTTCATATTTCTCAACATGCATGTTAATTTGTTAAGATCATCTGAGTCATGGTATTAGGATCATTTCATTAGCATTTGTCATGCATAGCATACATAAGGATTTGTTCTCATTCAATCAATAATGTAAAAAAGAAGAGGCAATGTAAAAAAGAAGAGGTCAAACATTAGTTTGATACCTTGCATCCCTAAGAATCGTCCATCATTCATATTTTGAGGTTTGTTCATTAGCATAATTAGGGTTTCATTTAAGGTTAACATGTGTCCTTATGGTTTTTTTTTTCTTTTTACCCATTCTTTCTCTTTTGATGTTTCTAGTAGGGGTCTTAGGGTTTATTTATTGCATTTCTATGTCTTACTTCCTTTGATCATTGCATAACATCATTATAGTTAGAATGAATGTCACAAGAAGAATAACTTGTGAGCCAAGTATCATTTTTGTTGACCTAGTTTTGGTGTTTCGTTTATGGATCAGTTCTATTCCTTCTCCTTGTCATCATTAGCAAGAAAATAAATAAATAATAAGACTCTTGAATAAGGCATGGATGCAAAATGTTGGTAAAAGAACATTTGTCAATTTGGGACAATTGTGAATGTGAATATTTCATTTGTAGTAATTTCATTGGAAGTTACAAATTTGTCTACAACATGAGAATGCTTGAATTGCCAAATACCAAAAGCTACAACATGACCAATATTCAAGTTCTTTACAAGTTTTTACAAGATACACAAAGAATGTTACAAGTTGTTTGAATCTTAAGAAAGATCTAAACCTAGTGAACCACAAGCCAATGGAGTTTCCTCTTCTAATTGCCAAGCCATTCCCTCGAATTTGCTTTTCATTTTTTTCACCATGGTCCTTCATCTTGCAGGCCAAGCACATAATCTACAATACATTAAAAAAACCCACATGAATGTCAAAAATTCAAAACAAAAAAAAGTAGATTGAAATTTAAAGCAAACATGTGAAGAGAACCATCCATCAATACAAACCATGACCATGTATTCAACAAGGAAGCAGACTCATGTAAACATCATGGAGTATATACATACTCTTAACCAAGGAAATTGGAAGCAAGGAACACTATCAATAAATATCACATTTTTACATAGCATCCACTATGTTTTAGCAAAAAAAAATAGCACACTAACATCAGAAGAAAGAGTGAAGAACATAAGATTATCCCTTTTTTGTGCTTTCAGTTACCCATTTCACTTGACATAAGATCTCTTTCATTTTCGTTTTGAACTTTAGTGAAGAACATGAGATTATCCATTTTGTGTGTTTTCTGTTACCCATTTTTAGTTTTTGATTTATAACTTTACTAAGTTTGAGTTGTGGCCACAAATAACTATAATTCCCTCTTATACTTGTGATTATATGTATATTGATATAAAATATTACAAATTTATGATTAACTAAATCTTAATGAAGAAATGTTTCATACTGCTGCTACAAGTAATACACGTTTTTTCCGAAGGACTACTCGAACTCTTAGATCCAGATAATTGGTATAAAATGTGTTTAAATATTAATTCTAGTGGTGAGTTTTCATTTCACAAATTACCCTGAAAGGGACTTATATTACAGATTATAATAGACTTGAACTTGAAATTATATATATGAGCATTTTATTTGGGCAGATGGAGCATGGATAAAGTAGTAGTCAAAGAACTCAAACAACCATAGAGTAACATCCACTAAATTATAAGTGTATTCAACTTGTTTTATATCGTGTTTGAAATTTAAAAGTTATTTCTTTGTTCTATATTTTGTATGAAAAATATTTTCTTACCGTTTATATGCAAATGCCAGTATATGTTCCATTACAGTTTGTATGCAATGTTTGTTGTCTAAGCTTTCTTAAAAATTATGACAATTGTTTGAACTATGTGACAATGAGGTTCAAGTGAAACATCTAGTGTTTCAAAATGATTTTCTAAATGAAGTGAAAAATGATAGGATTGTTTATCAAATTTAACATTCATTTTAAGTTCTAACAAAATTAAACAGGATGTCTTTGTATTTCTTTGAATCTATGTGTTATATGAATCAATGGAAGTCTCTTTCTTTGAGTTTTCAGTTAAGAATTGCTAAAAAAAGTTTGAAGATTTGTCCAAATACACGCACATAGTTTATTTAATCTCTTAGAGTTATTTTAATTTAGTATTTTGTGATAATTTTGTTATTGTTATTTATTCAAATTATACTACCTCTATTTTTTATAATAAAGTTGTTTTGAGGGAAAAATTTTATACTATACTATAAGTTAGTTTTATAATTTCGATAAATCATTAATGTTATTTTTACTATTATACTATATTTATTATTCTCTCTCCTATCAATTATGTAAATTTATCTTTTTAATATAATTAATAAGGACAATTTTGTAAAACTTTTTATTCTATCTTACAATTATTATATTTATAATAAAATAATAAAAAAAACAAAGGAAGTACATTTTTACAATTTTGTTAAGGCCTGTTAATGTTGAAATTTCAGGTTTACTGCTAATCACTTTTTGAAGAGCTAATGGATATATTTGTGTCTTTTGAATTAATAAATAGAATTGTTTACTTTATTAGATTTTAAATAGTTTTAAATCTATATTAAATTTTCAATTTTCTTTGATTTGGGCATTTAAGTTTTGCTAATGTACTAACTAATAGGTGTAATTGGCTATCTTCACTACAAGAAAATTGTCAAATTACGACGGTTCATTTTGATAGATTACGACGGTTTTAACCGTCGCAAGTTGTAAGTTACGATGGTTTCAATCCCGTCGCAGAAATGTGCGTCGCGAGGCCGTATTGCAACAGTTGTGAAAATTGTCGTACAAACCGTCGTTATTTTCACGACGGGTAGCTAACTGTCGTAATCTTCATATTGTGACGGTTTTCAACCGTCTTAACTTGCTTAATGATTTTTGTTTTGATTGTTGATTGCGAAAGTATATTGTGGCGGTTTGAACCCCCGTAACTTTCAAATTTATTTAAAAAAAACTATGGTATATTGTGGCGGTTTGAACCGCCGCAAGTTGCAAATATTTTTTTTATAAAAAAAATTTGCACTCAGTTTAGGATTCATAATACAGCTATTGTAGGTTACATTAATGGCAATCATCAATATTCATGATATTCACACAATAAACACTAACATAAAAAAGTTTTCAATCATTAACCTTGCGTTCTCTAATTTTTTAACCACATCACACATAGCATGTATGATAAACAGTAATAAATTATGCTTGCTGTAAGAAAGAGAAGCTAAAGATCAGAAAAATCATGTTTCCAATCCTTGAAAAATAAAAGTTATTTGCTATGTTTCTGAGTAATGTTACAATTCTGGACTGTTAGTACTAGATAGGGCATAAAATTGAAATTACAAGTGTTTTTCCATTACAGATGTGATGATTGTGAGGAAGTATGAGAACTGCTACAAACAAAGATGGAACTGAACCACTTTATTTTCGAAAGTGAAAATGTGGAATAACTAGCTTTTTTTATCAAGGAATGAACTTTGATTAATAAAAAATCAAGGAATGAAATCGGGGAGGGTATCCTTAAATCCAGTAGCTGTGGGATATTAATACTCCATGTTAACAAGAGCTAGGAATGTATTCTTCACATTTTTGTTTTGACAAGGTAACAAAATTCCTTATGAATACATAATAACATAGTATTAAGGTTGATATTTGAATTATTGCTCAAAGGGAAACTGATATGAATCGTAAGTGTAACACTAACATCTATTATTATATCCAGTGTCTCCTTGGTATAAATAAAAACAATACATATTGATGTGTCAGAACATTTGCAAGTAACAATAACAATGTAAAACATTTTTGCATTGATGATACATACAATGACAAGAGTTAGGTTTTCAGAGCAACTCTGGCAAGGCCATGTGAGATATATTAATCATACTATTGTTACACCATGGCAAGAATACCAGAAAATACCTTGAAAATGATCAATAAGAAAGATTTATAAATGTCATGGAGCAAACCTGTAGCATCCAGAGCACGGATTGCCTCGCAAAATACTTTGGTTCTTTCTTGTCGGCGCGTCAAATTAGTTGAAGTAGTAACTGGAAAGGTTGTAAGTTGAGCAATCTTGGATAAAAGATGTGCATCAAGGTTAATAAACTAACAGTGGAAATTAAAAAACGCAGAAAGCCAATAGAAAATGAGACAAAATGTTGAGTTGAGAGTCGGGAAATTAAAAACACACTTCTTAATATTATTTTCAAATAAATAAAGTTAAGGATATAATCTCTAAGTTGTTCTGTTGTATGAGGTACTACAACTACCAACGCGTGAATGACAGCAATAATAGCTTCATGGGATCCATCTTCAATAAAAGTACCCATTAGAACATGTATCTTGTCAACTATCTGCAAGATATCATATTCTTAGTCGGGATTTTAAACGTTTAGTCATCATTAACTTTGAACCAACAAAACCCAAGAATGACAGCATCAATGCTAGCACACTTCACATCAAGGTCTTGCTCAGATCCGAGAGTAACTAATGCAGGCAAAGCATGAGTAGAGACAACCTTTGCGTTAATATGTGGAACCTAATAATGAAGTCCTCTAAGTTAGTGCTGCCATTAATATGAGATTTAAATAAAAACTAAGAAAGTAGTAAGCTTACAAGAACTTTTAGAAGTTTGGCAGCGGTTTCTTTCATGTTTATATTAGAGCTAACAACCATTTCCTACAGTATTTCAAATATCATACCCTGGTTTTCTTCATATATGTTGCATTACAAATAGAGCTCATGAGCAAAATTGGCAAAAGGACCTCAACCAATTTTGAAAATATAAATAGAGTATTAGTGGGTATACAGACCAAATGAAGCGGATTGCATTAATAATTTCAGGTGTATGCTTGGTTGATGTATTTTCCTTAGAATTGTCTTCTAGTAGCAGCTTTCTCGAGTAATCTGTTAATTCTTTGTGTTTTCCAGACCCACCCAAAACACCAGCTAACAAAAGTGGTAGGACACATGATGTAGAGAGCCTCTCAGCAACAGAAGATTTTGGTCTCAAACATACAAGAAAACAGTCAAAAAATAAAGCAATTCTGTAAAACTTCACACAAAAATTGAAGAATCATAACCTTTTATTCTTGAATGAACGACACTAGGAAAAAATGTTAAGTCAGCATCATCCCCAACTGCTGTTAAAAATATACGGAGCATTATGCATGTAACATAAGTATCCCCAAACCTTTCAGAAACAGATAACAGAAACTGCAATTGTGAAACTTTGATCAGAAATCATTCAGTTGCTTTTGCAACTAAACATACAACACAAAATAAAAAACCAGAAAATGTAACTGATTAACCTTTGAAATTCGTCTTCGCAAATTGTCTTCTTTCCAGGGTAACAAGCAAGCCAACTGTATCAGTTTAGAACACTCAACATGCACCCATTCAAATGCATCCCATTTAAAATTTCCCCTAGCAAATGTTGAACCAATCAAGGTCAATAGTATGGACATTGTGATCATGCATAATTTATGTTTTAGCATATACCACCTATCCGTCCATTCACTTCACCCTTTTTACACAATATTCCAACCAGTAACTAATGCGTTGAAGGGAAAAATACAACATTCGAGAGCCCGAGATCAGTTCAATCAATTATTTCATGTCCTATAGTTTCTACATAATAGTGCAAATTGAATAGTTTAAGTCAAGCTTACCTTGCATATAATTCAAGCAATGTAGTAAATAGCACAAATTGTGTAGTTTCTATGCTGGACAAGAAGGGGCATGTTTCAATTGCTTTCTGGTATACGAAAGAAAGCAAATCCTTCAGCATTGTCAATAGACCATCTATATTCCAGCGCTCTCTTTCGCCTAACACATGTAGATATGACTCTATACACCCTTCAACTACAGAAAGCGGTGGACAGTGCTGCAATTCCAGGAACAAAATTTTACTCATAAATAAGTGCCAAGGATGAAGTTATGGGTCACAAAGGAACATTGAAGGCATAAAGGAAAACCAATACCTAAGCAGAGCTGAAAATATGAGAGAGTAAAACCCCTAAAACATGGTCTAATTTGTTTCCCCACTTTACAACTGCAGGAACCATCTCTTTGAGTGTAGTTTCCACCACCACTCCTGTGGGATCACATATCAATTGGAACATCAAATCCTCAACCTAACAAAAAATAAAACAAAGAATTGGAGAAACTCTTTATCTTTATTCTTTTTTTATTAGAAAAAGAAAGTGTCTTAATTTTATGGTAAGGGTATAAAGCTCCATTCCCTCCCGTCAACCTGTCTCTGAGCTTACATTGCAGCCAATTCTCTCAAGTTAGAAATCTTCTCCATGATTGCCTCGAAGCATATATAGTGAAGCTAACCTTGAAATATTTATCCGTGTTTGGGAAAAGCGAAAGCAGCTTAGCCAAATTATGAGTTGCAGCCTCTCGAACAATAGTGGCAGAATCTTCTATTAGTTGTTGCACAATTGATAAAATAAGAGAATCGTGAATCTCAAGGTGTACAAATTCTGCTAGCTCTCCACATGATTGAGCAACAAGCAGTCTACATTCCTCGTACATGTGACTTATCTGAAATCCATTACACAGAAAATCTGAAAAAAGGATTTCAAGTTATGATGGCCAGGAGTAAGCCAAAAATTAAAGTTAGGATATACTTGTTCCCAACACTGAGGAAGCAATTCTGTTTCAGTTCTCATCTCTCCAACATTCTTTGCAAGGCTTACACATGCCTGAAACGATCATAATTGTATTGAAAACCAGATTGTTTAATAAACTAAAAAGAAGTCAAATCAACTTACATCCATTATTATCCGTCTTTGCTGTTCATCAGGACGCTTTATTAAATTAAATAATGTGTGGGTCAATGAATCCTGAGTCCTGCTATATTCCATTTAAACATTAACTTCCAATGTAACTAATTCATGTTCCTAACTAAAATTTAAAAGCATTAATACTTTAGCCAACATTCCAATCAAGTGGTCCTTAATAGTCTAACACCAAACCAGTTTATTCTCAGAGTAGTTTATTTAGCAAGATAACACTAATACATCACATTCCAACTTCAATCTACTTCAAATAATAGTTCCTAGCAGTTAATTGTGAACTTCTTAATTCACTCTAACCTCAACTAACTTCAAGTTCAAACTCTAACTGCACTTAATAGAGGTTTAACATTGTTAACAAACTTCTAACGAATTCCTTCTTTGAACTCCATTTAATCTAACCCCACTCTAACTGTAATAGACCTACCCAATCCTTGCCCTAATCGGTTACACAATCTCCCATATATAATCTCATCACTTCACACTCTTCAATCATCTACAATCATTTCCATAAATTTTTTTAACTTATAGAAAACAACTGAGATAGATCACTTATTATTATACACGTCTTTGCCTCGTACAAAGTGATCGATGATTTTTCAAAAAGAATTAATGAAAAAGAAAAGTTATATCAAAAAGAAAAAATTTACATGAACACCAAATGCTGAGAAAAGTTATAGCAGATGTCGAGAAATCCAACTGTTGGATAAAGTGTTCCTTTAATGACATATGTAAATAAAAGGTACAAGATTATCATAATTATCTATGTGCATGTCATCCAAACTGTCTGCAGAATCATTCTCGTCCTGCAAATTGTCAACACAGCAGAGTTATGGGATGGATCCTTGGATTGCCAAATATTGTTTAGCAACCAAGAAACAGTAACCAGGTGTAGCTGTTGGTCTGGAACAAGCACTACAATGCTAAAGGAACAAATTTGACCTGACACAGTGGTTCCACAAAGGGAAACCATAACTTCCCATGACAAAAGATGCAAATCTTCTTAAAGGTAATGGACACACGAATCTAAAATAACTAGAATGATAGAATTGACTTAAAAAATCATATAACAGTGGAGAAGAATGTTTAATTTCTATAGTCACATGTTGTTTCATTTGACCCCATCCAAACTCTGCATTAACCAATTTTTATATATTTAATTGTTTGAATTAGAATGCTTTTATAATAAACATTCTACATTATAGTGTTCTATATGCATCAGTTTTTATACCCTCACAACTACTAAAATAAAAACAGTGCATATCAATAAAGCCATCATCATATTGAGGTAATAATAATAATAATACATATCTTGGATTAATGTTCTTTAATGCTCATACACAATTTCAGGAAAAAACCTTTGAAGGAGCAGCTTGGAGAAGAATTGATTCCACAGAGAGGTGGATACTGAGAGCTGGATACCGACTGAAGAACACCCGGAGCTACCTTCTCTTCACTATAAACAAAAACACAAAATGATGATATTAGCGAGTTTCGTACTAACACAGTCATTCAAAAATGTTGTGGATTCCGATTTTGTCTTCACTGATACATCCACGAAGGGGTTTTGTGACAGAATTTGAGAGAAAGATAAGATCGGGAAATTGAAAGATGCCGAGGGATTTAGAGGTTAAATTGGAGAAGGAATGATTAAAAAGGAATTGAAGGTCTAATTGAAGATGGTTGAGTTTAGGGTTTTGAGATTTTTCAGAAACCGTTTGCGAGAAGAAGAAAAAGATGGGGTCCACAAGTTTCACTCACCAGCTCGGTAAACATTTTCGATGAAATGGATAAAGACAATCAGGCTTAGAAATGGAGCAAATGCCAAACCGTAAACTCTTGTACTATTGTAGTTGTTTTTCTGAAATTTTTTTAAAATATTTTTTTAAAGCTTAAACATGTTTTTAATCTATAATTTATAATTTATAATGTATTTATAATCTCCATATATATATATATATATATATATATATATATATATATATATATATATATATATATATATATATATATATATATATATATATATATATATATATATATATATATATATATATATATATACATATATATATATATATACATATATATATATATATATATACATATATATATATATATATATATATATATATATATATATATATATATATATATATATATATATATATATATATATATATATATATATATATATATATATATATATATATATATATATATATATATATATATATATATATATATATATATATATATATATATATATATATATATATATATATATATATATATATACATATATATATATATACATATATATATATATATATATACATATATATATATATATATATATATATATATATATATATATATATATATATATATATATATATATATATATATATATATATATATATATATATATATATATATATATATATATATATATATATATATATATATATATATATATATATATATATATATATATATATATATATATATATATATTAACATTGTTATCAAAATTAATTTTAATAAAAGTTAACTATTTATATAATAAAACAGAAAATATTTTACTATTATTTTAGACAAAAATATTAAGCTACATTGTCATAAAAATTATAATAATTATAATAATCATTTATTAAATTAATTAATAAAATTGAAAAGGTTAGAAAATAAAAATGAAAGAAAAAAGTGGAAAATTAAAGGAATAAAAAAATAGTGATTATGATTGGCTAAAGTAATTGCGACAGTTCGCCTTAACTGTCGCGAGTGTGGAAAGAGGGCGGTTCTTTGGTAACTGTCGCATTATTTTATACAACATGCCTAAAAAATTTGCGACGTTGGCTCTAATCGTCTTGAGAACTGTCGTAGTCCAGGAATAAGGACGTTTTTTTGATAACTGTCACAAAAAATCTACGACAGTTGACCCTAACTGTCGTGACAACCGTCGCAATCCAGGAATAATGACAATTTTGTGATAACTGTCGCAACTCAAGTGTCGTAAATCTCCTCTTTTTCTTGTAGTGCTTGTATCCATAGACATATCTAAAATAAATATTTTTTTATTATTAATATTAAAAAAAATAGATAGCTGAATCTATTATATTCTTATCTTAATTTAATTTTATCAGAGACCTAATTTTATGGTTATAAATGTCAATTTGTGTCCCTAATTATACCAAAATTTCGAAGCATTTAATAGCAATATATAATGCATTTTAAATTAATTCGTTTTGTATGCTCTAATGGATTCTTTTTTTGCAGCTATGTATTAATTGTCATATTTGGATTTTTTTAATTTTACAATTACTATTTATCTTTAGTATTTGTCATTATTCAACGTATCAATTTATGCATTCTAACTTATCGCAATAAAAAACCAAACCCTACATGCCTTTCCTCCATAGTGCCACAGTTTTCAGCCATGCAGTCACGTAAAAGAGTAAACGTTCGACATTTTTTTTCTTCCTAAACTGATTTTTTTCCAAATCAATACCATTCACTAACAGGTTTCATTTTTTTTCCTAATCTTCAGGAGCAATGTCACGCATATTCAATTTTGTGGGTGATATAGATGATTCTAATGAAACATGGCGTCTGGTTGTTCGTGTTATTGATATATGGAGCGTCGTTAATAGCAAAGACATAGACACATGGAGATGGTTGTAATGGATGCCAAGGTCTTATATTTTTCATTATATTAGTCACTGTATTGTTTGCATTATCCTAAATCTTCGTGCATTTATATTTACATGATCTACTGTATTATGTCATACATCTAGGGTGATCGAATTCAAGTCTTGATTCGATCTGACCATACAACTAAATGGAAATTGTTGTTGAAATAAGATACGTCTTGCATGATAAATAATGGTAATGTGTACGACAATAATTTTCAATGGAAGGTTTGTGATCATATTAAGAAATTTGTTTTCTTAAGTGAATTCAACAGTTTCGAATGAAGAAAATAATGATTGTGACATTGTTGGAGCTACACAGTTTTCGGACACCAAGTCACACAAGAAAGTGAAGATAGAACCAAACATCTGAAGCAATGTCCATCCATTCAACTTGGAATTTAACTATTTGTTGTTTCCATTTATTTCAATAGATACAATTATATTGCTTAAGCTTTATTAATCGTCGTTTACTTTTGTTATGAACTGATTTGATACAGCGTGTACAATGGATTTAACCCAATCACTACTAGAAAACTTCATTTTAGCTGCGAATTTAGCCTCGGCCACCGACACCGAGGCTAACTAGCCTCGACAAAACCGAGACTATTTAAACGCAAAGAAAGCCATTTTACAGTTTTTCTTTTACAATTATTTTTATTTAATTCATTAGACACGGCTATTCCGAGGCTAATTTTTTTTAAAATATTAGACACGGTCTAGCCGAAGCTATTTAAACGCAATAAACCCCATTCAAGAGTTTTACTATTTTTTAAATATTAGACACGGATGAGCCGAGACTAACTTTTTAAATATTTTTTAAATATATATTTTTTTTATCTGGTAGACACGGACTAGCCGAGGCTAAAGTTTTTAATATTTTCTCATCCACATTTATTTTATCTATTTTGCACCCCAAAATTTGACCAACAATTATTTATCCATCAAGTGTTTGCAGGTTGATACCTTCATCAGAAAGTTCAAGAGAATTGGGTGAAGCCAGAGCTGTGTGTCTCCTAGCTTGAGAGTTGTGGGTGCTCCTCAGATAATCCTGAGACTTTGAGAATGAACTTGGTGCTTTTAGAAAGTGTATGAGAGGTCTTGATAGCCATCATGAAGCCCAGGGAAGTCATTGTGCAAGAATTCAGAGGATTCAACCAGGAATGGTAGAATTAGGGTTTTAACTGGGTCAATCCTAGATCAGCTGAAGATTTGGAGAAGGTTGAGACCTAATCCAAGGGCCATGAGATCATGGAATGATGCATGGAGATGTTATAAAGATGATTCCTAAACCAACTCATCATGATTGAAGGGTTTGAGAAGTTTTGAGTTAGGGTTTTCTGAGGATTGTCAGTGAAAAACCCTAATTTGATCCCTATCTTCCAGGCCGTTTTAGATCTAGATGTGATTGATATCTCATCTTCCCCACAACATGAATGTTGTAGAGCTTGTTCTTAGCTTTAATTTGAGTGGTGGAAGTCCTTGATAGGAGTTGCAGAGCTCAAGTTATGGTTTTGGCAAATTACAGGTCAGCTGAGGTGTGTGAATCTGGGTCCTTGAAAGTCACCCAGCTTGCAGACAACTTTTGCCCTAGTAGGATGATTCCTATGATTTCTTGGTCAACATGAATGTTTAAGAGAATCTTCTTAGCTTTCTAGAGAGTACTAGAAGTTCTTGATAGGATTTGTAGAACTCAACTTATGGTCTGAACAAGACAGGGGTATTTTGGTCATTTGGCAGTTATAGGTCATTTTAAGCAAAGGCCATATCTCCTATTTCCAAGCCTCAAATGGAAAAACTCAAAACATGAAAGTTGTTCAAAATGGGATTTTAAGTCTAGAAAAGTGGTCATGAGTTATTGAAAGAGCTTGTAGCAAGTATTTACAAGATTGGGTGAAAATGACCTAAAAAGGGCTTATAAGTTGAAAAAGTTGAAATTTAATTTTGGTTTGGGAGATGTACAAATCCAAAATGGGTCATCCAATATGTCATTTTGACTCCAAGCATCATTTTAAAAACAATGGTTCAAGTAGAATTTTTATTTGAAGCTTAGAAATGGGGGTTACTTTGTAATTCTCATTCTTGCATAATAAGGCACCTAAACAAAACCTCACAAAAAGCAAAGTTTAGCTTGTTTTTCACTCATTCTTTCTCAATATCTCTTGTAAGGAGATTTTAAAGTCCATTTGGCAAGGCTAAGGCATGAGATAATGGATATCCAATGTATCATTCCATGAGAAGTTCTCAAACTTTCTAGCACTTTCCACAAGTTTCTAGATGGATCTAGATTATTCTCTTGATTGTTATAAGAAGGGTGAATCACCATATGGCCAGGGTTGGTGATCATTGTTGGTGAGAGGTGAGATTAGAGTGTGAAAAGTGAATATTCTTCCATTTGCAATTTCACATCAAACCTTCATTCTCCTCCGTTTTCATTCATTTCTTCTCCACAAACACACTACTCTGATCCTTGTGATTGATTGCATACTGAGATAGAGGAAGATCCATGGAAGTTTGAAGTTGTTCTGAAGAATTTTCAAGAAGTGCATATTGGGATCAAGCACAAAATTCGAGCCTTGTTCATCCATTTTGTTGCATACAGAATTCATATCTGACATTGGAGATTAATCAAGGAAGGTTTCAGGCACTGAATTGCAAGGGAACCACATCCACCATTAAAGTTTGACAGGTTGGTAATCTTGCTCGTATCACCTAATTTATGTGCATTCCACCATAGTTATAGGTTTAGAATGGTTAAGCTAGGGTAGAGGACTATATTCTGAGAATTTGAGAGAGTTTTGTGAAGTTCCATGGCAGACACCAATTTCTTTCAGTTGCAAGAATGGATCGTGTGTTGAGCATTAATTGATGTGTTATGGTTTAGAGTGATGATGGTAACCTAAGGAACAAGATCACACCATTAGAACTAAGCTTTATCAAGATTGATGGCAGAGTAACATGTTGGAACCCTAGCTTTCAAGTGTTCTGTTAGGGTGATATGTGGAGTTTCAGGGAAAACTATAGATAGCATCGTGTTCTGGGTGATTCATAGTACAACTTTGCTTTTGGAATTGTTGAATTTCATGGAGAAACGGATGAGCACGATCAGGTTGAAGTCCTTGCATGGGGTTATGGTTTCTGCAAACCCTAGGGTTCAGTTGGGGACGATGAAGGTCCATCGTTGGATCATCCAGAATGCTTGACCAATTCAATCCATCGCACGACCATGATTTAAACTGGTAGATGGAGGGAAGACTGAAGCGTACAAAACGCAGCGTATCACTTAACCAAACGCACCGTTTTAATTGAATAATGGAACTGGGATCAACAAGTTGTTTCTATCCACACCCCCAGATTTGGCCCAATGAGCAGAATGAACTGTGGCGTGTTACTTTTGATACCCCCCTCCCATTTATTTCTTATTCTTTTATTTTTTGTTTCTTTTAATTCTTTGCATTTTAATAAATTCATAAAAAATCTAAAAATCAATATTTTTCATTTCTTCTTTTTTTTCACATAATCATGATTTTATCTAGAAAATTAATAAAAAATAAAATTCCATTTTATTTTTAGTTTAATATTTTTTTAGCTATTTTCTTGTAAATAGTACATTTAATTGATTTTGGTTAACCCTTGATTTTGTACAATTTGTTTTAGGACTTTCCCTTAGGGTTTTTGAGCCATTCTTTTTGGCATAGTTAGGTATTGAACCCTAGTTTCATGTAGGATTTATCTCTTGATTTGTAGATTAAAATTTGATGTAGTTTGGTTGTTAGACATTTAGGTGTTCTAATTAGGGTTTTAGGTTGTATAGGTAGACTTGAACAAATTTGTTTTGGGGTTTATAGGCCAAGTTAGTGTATGGGGAATATATGGGTTAAGGGTAAGTATGTATAGAATCCCCTAGAATTTTGCTAGAATATTGTATGGTGTTTTAGTATTTTTCATTGATTTTTGAATGTATGGATAGTATGTGTGTTGCTTAAAGGCATAAGTTGTATTGTTGTGTTTTCTTTCCTTCTCTTTTGAGTGTGTGAGCTTTGAAGATTGAGTTGAAGACCTTGTGGATCATCATGGAAGCCTTGAAGACCTTGCAGAGGAGTTTAAATAGCTTTTGTTGTTTTGTTTATAGGATCATAAGTGCATAGGTAGAGCATTAGATAGAATGATTTCATTCAATAAACAAGGAGTGTCTTGTCCACCTCCTTTCTTCTCTATGACACAGAGTCCCTTAAGGGTATTCACCTCTCTCCTTTAGATGGATTAGTGACCTTGCCCTATAAGGTAGAACTTTGAGAGAGCCTTTCTTTTGATGTTAAGTCCCCAATGGCATCCTTTGGAAGTCAGTGAGTACTGTAACATCCTCACCTCATCTTGTTGACTGAATCTTGTTTGCTGGAGCAGTTGAGCCATTGAAGATAGAAGCTGAAGCTTTGAAGAGGATGATTCCTTGGAGATTGTTGAAGTCTGAAGACTTTGTGAAGATCAAGTGGATGCCTGAAGATCCCTGGAGATAGTGAAGCCTGAAGGTGGAGCTGATCAAAGGAGCTGAAGCTCAAGGGAGAGGATGAGTTGATACTCATGTTGTAGGGTTGATACTTGGAAAGCAAGTGATCTCTGAAGTCTGAAGACTGAGTAGCTGCTGGAGGAGCTGAAGCTTTCTCTTGTTTTTCTTTGATGTATTGTGTGTTTTGTTTGATTTGTCTGTTGCATTAGACTAAGCACATCTAGAATAAGTTCAGTATAAGAGTATGAGTGCATCTGCTTGTATTGTTACTGCTTGGCTTTGCTTGCGGGTATTCGGTAGAGCCCAGCTCCCTTGCCCATGTGTTTATTTTGCTTGATAGCATTTCATTTCTTTTGTCTGTATGATTACAGTTTACTGTTTTTTGCTTGATAACATGTTGTTTATTTCAGTATGATTACTGTTATTTCATGACTGGCTTGAGGTTGAGATGAGCTTGTGGAGGCTGAAGCCCCACACACATTTCCTCCCTCACTTGCATTGCATGCATTTTACTGTTAAGTTGATGCTTTGTCTGTTTTGGTGTATCATTGATATGATCCCTTAGGACTCTCACTTCCTTTGATAAGGATTTGATGATAGACTTTTAGGTTGAAACCTATGCATGACAACATCTAGGAGTTCCCTGTTCAAACCTCAACCATAGGATGAATCCATGGCATGACAACAGTAGGACTTGATAGTCTCCCTCCTAGTTGGGCCTGTTCTCCTCTCATCTCGAAGCAGTTTAAGATACAGTAATCATGAATGATTTCTTTCGTACGCTACGAGCCTTAAGCTATCTGAGAAAGGATTGTGGGAGAGTTTCTTTTTCACAGTCTGGATGTTTAGTATGGTACCCTTTGGGTGACATGCGACGCATTCACTCTCAGGTCATAGTCTCTAGTGCGGTTGAAATCGCAAACATAATAAAAAACACTTCTTTTAGGAGATAACCCGTAGTTTCCCGAACTACGTTTGCTCTGATCTTCCATGCTGTGTGGAAGTACGTAGGCATAAGATGCGATATCCTAGCGAGCAACCTTCCCAGCCTTTCCCCCGCAGCCCGTAGTTAGGCCGAACTACGTTGACTCTGATTTCTCATTCTCTGATGAGAATACGTAGGCATAAAGTGTGACGCTTTGCCGAGTCATTTTTCTTTTCTTTTTCAGCCAGCCTTGATAGGTAGATAGATTATAACCAACCCGTCCAAGTAAACACCCAAGCGAGGATCCCGTCGAGTACGATGGACGTGAGGGGTGCTAATACCTTCCCCTTGCGTAACCGACTCCCGAACCCAGACAATGGTTGCGATGACCTTGTCTTACCCTTTTTCGTCAGGTTTTTCCGATCGTTTCCTTTCCCGCTCTGAGGGATAAATAACGAAAGGTGGCGACTCTTCTGTTGTGCCGGCACCTTATTTTCGCGCGAGCGACAGCTGGCGACTCTGCTGGGGACTCCAACGGTTCCCTGCGAGTCAATCCTACCGCTTGTGTGTTTACTTGTTGGGCTGCGTTTATTTATCGCATTTTTTTTACTTCTCGCACTTTATTTCCCGCATTTTATATTCAGTAAAATATAATTATTTGTGCTGTTGTGGGATGGGAGTTCTGATTCAGTGAGAAGCCAGACCCAGGCTTGAGTGCACCATAGACTTAGAGTGGAAATTAGTGGGCGCGTGCTTGCTTTGCAGGCACTAGTGTCTCATGAAATCCACGCTCAGACGAGGTTCATCCGGTTGGCTTCACTTTCAACCCTTTGGGTTGAGACGGTTGCTGGTTTGATGGATTGTCGACTCTGGGGACCGATCATTTGTGATTCAGCTAAGTGAGGCCTCTTCAGGACTTGATGATGCCACTCCTTCTGGGAATCGTATCATCAGTTTTGAAAGTCTGTGACGCTGATGAACACATAGGATGCCGTACCTTGAGTCAGTCTAGGTCCATACCTGTGAGCGGGCTGGGTTTATTGCAGGAAACTTAGACCTTCAGACTACCTGATTTTCTCGACAGTGAATCAGTTATGTTGGGTTCTCAGTTGCAGATATGTTTGTTCTTGACGGAGCCAGTTTTGATCAGGGGATCTTATTGTCGGGTGTTTGTCTGTTCTTGATAGAGCAGGCTTTGATCAGTGTATTATCATCAGTGGTTCGTTCTGGACGGAGCAGGTTTTGAGTGGGGTCTGAAGATCTCATCAGCAGCTGTGTGTTTGTTCTCGACAGGGCAGATTTTTGATTTGGGGGTCTGAAAACTTCATCAACAGATGTTACTTGATCTTGCACCCGGGGTCCTTATTATCAGGCACTTATTCTTGTCAGAGCAGAATTATGATCTGGGTCCTATCAGATGGTTATTCTCAGTAGATCAGATTAGTGGTCTTACACCGGGGTTTCCCTCTCATCAGTGACTGTTGATACCGAATCTCCACAGCGGCCACCTGGATATATTATTGCATACCTGCATTTTGCATTAGTTTGCGCATTCATCTGCATTCCATTAACGTGTGTCTGTGTTGCAGGTACCGTTCCCCCGATCCCGGATTTCTCGTCTTCTGCTGTTATTATGGCTTCTCTCAGGAAGACTGTTGCATACAAGTTCCCGACCCCCGATGTGTCGAAGCTGACTGGTTTGATAGCCCTGGCAGGGGATTCTGTGAAGGATAGGTTCAGGAGGTCTTATGGCAGGTTGCTTAGTCTGGTTTGCAAACCTTCTACGTCCGAGCTGAATGGGTTACATGCTCTTCTGCAGTTTTATGACCCTCCCTTGAGGTGTTTCACCTTTCACGACTTCATTCTCGCGCCGACATTGGAAGAGTATGCTGATATGCTGGGTGTGCCTATCAAAAGGCAGATGCCTTTTGTCCACATGGATGCTGAGCCTGATCTGGCTGGTCTAGCTTCCTCACTCCATTTGAGCGCTTCTGAGTTAGTGGTGACGAGTTGGAACAAGGTCCCAGGGTTCTCTCTGCAGTTTCTGATAGCTAAGGCTCAGCAGTGTGCCAAGGACAAATGTTGGGACGCCTTCAACGCCATCCTTGCTTTATGCATATATGGCATTATCCTATTTCCCAGCATGCCTGATTTCGTGGACTTTGATGCATTCCACATATTCGCCTCAGGGAATCCAGTCCCTACTCTGGTCGGAGACGTCTACCATTCAGTGCATTACAAGAATGATAACCGGAGAGGGAAAAATGTCTCATGCTGCGTACCATTGTTGTACAGGTGGTTTGATAGTCATTTGCCCAAGAGGGGTTCTTCTGGCTTGTCTGCAGCCACAGCTGAGTGGCCTGAGCGTCTGATGAGCTTGTCGGCAGAAGACATTGATTAGTTCGTTGACAGAGACAGGTTAGGCACCGAGGTGATCTTCAGTTGTAGTGGGTTTCCTAACGTACCTCTGATAGGTAGGAAGGGTTGCATCAACTACAATCCATCATTGCTAGTTCGTCAGTTTGCATATGCTTTGAGGACTCCACCGAAAGAAGAAGAGGTACGGGAATCTCTGTACCTCACGGGTATTCTAGAGGGGGATTTGTTGTCCAAGCTTCAGTATGCGTGGAACAATATCAGCACGAGAGGAAAGCCTTTGTTGGGGAAGAGCAACAGCCAAGCCTACCCTCCTTATTCCGATTGGATCAGAGCCAGAGCCAGCGCCATAGGGATGCCATTCCCTCATGTCAGACCAGAGAGTCCTCCACCAGTTGAAGAGCCCACCGCTGTGTCCATTCATCAGCACAACCAGGTATTGGCCGAGTGTGAGGAACTGAAGAGGGCAAATGCAGAATTAGAGAAGGAGTTAGCTCAGCTTCGAAGTGAGAGGAACGAAGCCGTGCATGCTCTCAAAAAGCAAACAGAGTCGGTGAACCAACTGGGTGCAGACTTGGCAAAGCAGATTGCTGATCGGGAACGCTTAGGTCAAGACTTCAGAGCTGCTAATGATGTGCTAGCTACGAAGAAGCAGCATTTGGAGGAAGCATATCGGAGAATATCTAAGTTCGACCAGCATTGGAAGACTTCCATGGCCACCAGGAAGGATCGAGAAGACAAGCTGATGCTGCAGATTGCTAAGCTAGAAGCCGAAGTAAAGGACAGTGAGCGGAGGTTTGATGAAGAGACCGCCCGCAGGTACTCCGCTGAAGCCCGTCTCAACAAAGCTATTGCTAGCCTGAAGGAGCATAAGCTGATGTTTGAGTCTAAGAAGCGGAAGCTGGAGGATTGCTTTGGCGAAGGCGCTTGGGAGAGTTCAGTTCAGGGGCTTCAGCATACTATCAGGCAGAGGGAACTACTCGTCGAGGGGTTGCTCACTTCGCCAGATCATTCAGAGACAAAGGAGTTATTAGCAGAGTATCGCGCCCGTGGCCGTACTTGACTAGTTATATCCCTGTTGATTTTGATCTTTGATGTATGCTGACCATCACCAGACTTGTTGGCTGAGGTCATGCTGTTGATTTGTACTCGTTGATACTGTGTACCGCCTTGACAGGCCTTTCCATATATATATGAGATTGATGTTTCCATGATGGGGCTCGGATTTCTTCTTCCTCTTA
The DNA here is from genome assembly GCA_963859935.3 of Lathyrus sativus. Taxonomy (NCBI): domain Eukaryota; kingdom Viridiplantae; phylum Streptophyta; class Magnoliopsida; order Fabales; family Fabaceae; genus Lathyrus; species Lathyrus sativus. Next base: position 589,972,734 of record OZ012741.1, on the reverse strand, counting down.
TTATTATCAGCACTGGCACTAAGGCACTAGGATCGGGGAAAACCTCCCACGCACACAGACACACGCATGCATCTGCATGAAGCATATTTGCATGGTGTATATCCTATTGCTTTTCCTAACCTTTATTGTTGACAGGTTTTTTAGGTTCCGAGTTGTCTCCGGTCTCCAGGATTGATCAAAGACTCATCCACCGCTACTCAACTCGCGCTAATCAGACAAGAATCATGGACCAGGTGCAGTCAGATGTTCAAGAGCTCCGGGAACGGATGGATCGTTTTATGGAGCTGATGCAGGTGGTCGCGAATGGTCAAGACCAGCTTCGCACTTTGGTTCAACCTCTGATCTCCAGGGTTGACAGTAATGGCATACTTCACGGCGGGGCCGTACCTACTCCTCCTCCAGTGGACGCTCCACAGAATGTTGTTCCTGTTGCCGGGGGCAACGACAGTGCTAACGGCAATCTGATGACTAATCTCGGACTCAATGCGGCAGGCGTCGGCAATGGTAGTTTGGGAGCCAATGTTAACATAGGGCCGGTCAACGGCAATGCTGGTGCAGGAAATCTGTTGGTGCCTCAACCGTGGCTGGAGGACCATCAGGATGACGTATTCTCTCAGAGAGGTGTAGAAGTAGAGTTGAATGCTGAAGCTCGACTCAGGTTCAAAGCGCTGGAAGACAAGATGAGAGACATTGAAAATCAGAACACATTGGGCGTTGATATGTCCAAGCTCGGGTTGATTGCTGATTTTAAAGTACCTCACAAATTCAAGGTGCCTGTCTTCGAGAAGTATAAGGGTACTACTTGCCCCCGTGTTCACCTCCGATCTTATTATAGAAAGATGTCCGCCTATTCTGACGATGAGAAGTTGCTGATGCACTTCTTTCAGGATAGTCTTTCTGGTCCATCACTCGAATGGTATATGGGTTTGGAGCCCGCTACTGTGTGCACCTGGAAAGATCTTGCAGAAGCGTTCGTCCTCCACTATCAATACAATAGCGACTTGGCTCCCAACCGAGTTCAGCTTCAGAATCTCTCACAGCGGAACAATGAAAGCTTCAAAGAATACGCCCAGCGGTGGCGTGAGCTAGCTGCTCGGGTTCAACCGCCGATGGTTGAGCGTGAGCTGGTGCAAATGTTAGTGGCTACCCTCCCTGGAATCTACTATGAAAAGCTGGTCAGTGGCATGTCTGGAACATTCTCGGCTCTCATCACTATGGGCGAGCATGTTGAGAACGGTATAAAGATCGGAAAAATTCAGGGCGAATCATCCTCAGTTGGAGGAGGTAGTAAGAAACCTTACGCTGGCAAGCGTCGAGAGGGAGATGCCAGTGCTGTCACTAATGCTCGGAGAAAGGGCAAGGGCCCTCAGCCTCAGATTGCTAGCATAAATATCCCAGCTGCTCCGCAGCAGCAGCAGCAGCAGCCTCAGCAGCAGAATCAGCAGGGGTATAAAAGATATCAGAATCGGGCTCCTATGGCAAACCGTCATTTTGAAACTCCACCTATGTCGTATGCACAGCTTTTGCAAACGTTGCTTCAACTCCAATTAGTTCAAAAGAGGACGTTGGCTCCCTTAACAGGGGCACCACCACCGGGGTATGACGCCAATGCTACTTGTGAATTCCATACTGGGGCACCAGGCCATACGATTGAGAATTGTAAGGCTTTTAAGCACAAAGTCCAGGACTTGGTGGACGCCAAGGTTATCAACTTTTCTGATAGCGTGCCCAACGTCACCAAAAACCCGATGCCTCATCATAAGGGGGGCGGAGTGAATGCTGTTATCACTGAGGAGAGTGCGGACTTGCTGACTAATGTCAAAGATTTGAAGACGCCGTTGAGTTTTGTCAAGGCTAAGTTGCTGAAGAAGGGCTTCTTTCCTGGATGTGGAGAGTTATGTATGGCTTGTGCTACACTTCCTGACGGGTGTGAGCAGCTGATCGAAGGTATCCAAAGTCTGATGTCCGAGGGTATTTTGCAGTTCAGCCGGAGCGTTGAAAGTGCATCAGGGGAAGTCGTACGGAAGCAGGCAGACGAAGTCGCTACCATTACTATTCCTCGTCACCCTATCACTATTTCTGCACCCCGTCCGCCTACAATCACTATCACCAGGGCCGGACCGATCCCATTCGAGAGTACTAATGTTGTTCCATGGCATTATGGCGCCGAAGTTTATTGCAATGGTCAGAAGATAGAGCTTGAGCCGTTCGGATCGACCGTGCAGAATCTTACCGGAGTCAGTGGTATCACTAGAAGCGGTAGAGTGTTTGCGCCAGCGGAGGTTGCAGCAGAGAAAGTGGTCCGAACTGACGCTGCGGATAAGGGTAAAGGTAAAGCTGTCGAAGAGGTCCCTGCTGGGGCAGAAAAGGATTTGCTAGTTAAAGATGCTGAAGAGTTCATGCGACTAATCAAGAAGAGCGACTACAAAATTGTAGATCATCTTCATCAGACTCCGTCGAAGATCTCTATCCTTAACTTGTTGCTGTGCTCTGAGGCGCACCGCAACGCGTTACTGAAGGTATTGAATGATGCATACGTGCCGCAGGAGATATCAGTAAATCAACTCGAGGAAGTGGTAGCCCATGTTAATGCTGGTAATGGGTTGGGATTTACAGATCTGGAGCTGACTCCTAAGGGAAGAGATCACAACAGCGCCTTGCACGTCTCAATAGAGTGCAGAGGCACGATTATGTCGCATGTCCTGGTGGACACGGGTTCCTCGCTTAATGTGCTCCCGAAAAAAGCACTGATGAAGTTGGATACCCGTGGACTGCTTTGCACGCCCAGTGATCTGGTAGTGAAAGCCTTTGACGGGACCAAGCGCCACGTCTTCGGAGAGCTGACCCTGCCAATTCAAGTTGGTCTAGAGACATTCAATACGGTTTTCTATATCATGGATATCATGCTTGCCTACAGTTGCCTCTTAGGTCGGCCATGGATCCATGCCGCTGGTGCCGTGACGTCCACGCTGCATCAGAAGCTTAAATATGCTGTCGGGGGCAGCATAGTAACAGTCTGTGGTGAGGAGGACATCATGGTGAGCCACCTGTCGTCCTTTAAATATGTCGAAATGGATGGCGAGATCCATGAAACGCTCTGCCAAGCATTTGAAACCGTCAAGGGGAAAGAGGTAGCTCCTGTCGTCGCAGAGAGGCAAGAGATGAATCTCTCCTCGTTTAAGGAAGCTCGGGCCGCTGTCGAAGCCGGTTCCACCCTAGGCTGGGGGCATGTCTTGGATATACCAATCAAGCAGGATAAGTTTGGATTGGGATATTCTCCTGAAGCTGAAGCTTCATCTTCTTCTGTCAGTTCGTCTCGTGGGAAGGGGCCAATCCTATTCACCAAGGGCAGAGTCATTTTCGAGAGCATCAACGTAGTGTCCGAGGACAGCAGGGATAGTCATTGCGATCTTGACGCCTGGATTCAACCGAGCAAGCCGGGCGAGCGCCTCCACAATTGGACCATCAAGGAGATTATCAAGCTGACAAGTGAAGAGTAATGATTTGCTTTTTACAATCTTTGTACAACCCTATGTCTTACCCGGGGCATAGTGGTTTTACCGTCAGGGCCTTGTTGGATTATGTGTATGCATTTTGTTAATAAATAAAAGGCGTTTTCTTCGTACTCAAATATTGTGTTCTCTGTTATTCCTGTTTTATATTTATTTCGAAAAACATCAAAATGGCAACGGGGTTTGTGCTAACCTGCATATTCTTGCTTTAAACTTAACCCTTGTTATTGCAGGATCCACGTAACAGATGACATCGACTCTGGACCCTCTACGGCTCACTACGACTTTGATTGCCCGATCTATCAAGCCGAGGATGAGATTGATGAAGACGAAGACCTTCCGGAAGAGTTGGCCCGCTTGTTGAGACAAGAAGAGAAGGTTATTCTGCCTCACGAGGAGGATATTGAGATTGTAAATCTGGGTTCTGAGGAGCTCGTCAGAAATGTCAAGGTAGGGGTTGCGCTGCAGAATGATGTCAAGCATAGACTGGTCGAGATGCTTCGAGAGTATAGTGACGTCTTTGCTTGGTCATATGAGGATATGCCCGGACTTGACACTGACATCGTGGTTCATCGCTTGCCGTTACGAGAAGATTGCCCTCCAGTCAAGCAGAAGCTCAGGAGGACGAGACCAGACATGGCTGTAAAAATCAAAGAAGAGGTCCAGAAGCAGTTGGACGCGGGGTTTCTAGCCGTTACCACTTACCCTCCGTGGGTCGCCAACATAGTGCCTGTACCGAAGAAGGACGGTAAGGTACGCATGTGCGTCGATTATCGGGATTTGAATAGGGCGAGCCCTAAGGATGATTTCCCGTTGCCTCATATCGATGTGTTGGTCGACAACACAGCCCAGTTTTCCGTGTTTTCGTTCATGGATGGATTCTCCGGTTACAATCAGATTAAGATGGCACCGGAGGACATGGAGAAAACGACGTTTATTACCCCCTGGGGAACATTTTGCTACAAGGTAATGCCCTTCGGTCTGAAGAACGCAGGGGCCACTTACCAGCGAGCAATGGTAACTTTGTTTCATGATATGATTCATCATGAGATCGAGGTCTACGTTGATGACATGATTGCAAAGTCCCAAACGGAGGAAGAGCATCTGGTCAATTTGTTGAAGCTGTTTGAAAGGCTTAGGAAGTTCAGGCTGAGGCTGAATCCTAACAAGTGCACTTTCGGAGTGCGGTCCGGAAAGTTATTGGGGTTTATCGTTAGTGAACGAGGTATTGAAGTTGATCCTGCGAAAATAAAAGCTATCCAAGAAATGCCAGCGCCGAAAACAGAAAAAGAATTTCGTGGTTTCCTGGGCCGAATAAACTACATTGCAAGGTTTATCTCTCAGCTCACGGCCACTTGTGAATCGATGTTCAAGCTTTTAAAGAAAGATCAGGCGATTACTTGGAATGAGGATTGCCAGAAGGCATTCGACAAAATAAAGCAGTATCTTCAAGAACCTCCAATCTTGATACCCCTAGTGGCTGGACGGCCATTAATCATGTACCTGACGGTTCTGGAGAATAGTATGGGGTGTGTTCTCGGTCAGCACGATGAAACGGGCAGAAAAGAGCATGCCATTTATTATTTGAGTAAAAAGTTCACTGAGTGTGAATCTCGATACTCGATGCTGGAGAAGACGTGTTGTGCATTAGCCTGGGCTGCCAAACGTCTACGACAATATATGCTCAATCACACCACTATGCTAATTTCGAAGATGGATCCGATCAAGTACGTCTTCGAGAAGCAGGCTCTTTTGGGCAGGATTGCCAGATGGCAAATGGTGTTAACGGAATATGATATTCAGTACGTCTCTTAGAAAGCCATTAAGGGAAGCGTATTGTCTGATTACCTTGCCGAACAGCCAATCGAAGACTACCAGCCGATGAAGTTCGAATTCCCTGACGAGGATATTATGTTTCTCAAAGCGAAGGATTGCGATGAGCCATTGCCCGATGAGGGGCCAGATAGGAAGTCTCAGTGGAAGTTGATATTCGACGGAGCGGTTAATTCCTATGGAAGTGGTATCGGGGCTATCATCACGACTCCTCACGGATCCCACATCCCGTTTACTGCGAGACTGACGTTTCCAGTTACCAACAATGAAGCCGAGTATGAAGCATGTATTATGGGTCTAGAAGAGGCAATTGATTTGAGAATCAAGAATTTAGACATATATGGTGACTCAGCGCTTGTAATCAATCAGATTAAAGGGGAGTGGGAAACTCGTCAAGCGAATTTAGTGCCGTACATGAATTATGCCAGGAGGCTGCTTCCGTTCTTCGATCGATTGGAGCTTCATCATGTACCCAGGGCTGAAAATCAAATGGCTGATGCTTTAGCCACGATGGCTTCAATGTATAAAGTCAATTATTGGAATGAGGCTCCAAGAATTGTGCTTTCGCGTCTTGATAGACCGACATTTGTGTTTGCAATCGAGGATGCCAACGACGGCAAGCCATGGTTCCACGACATCCAGACCTTCCTTATGACTAAGGAGTATCCTGCGGGTGCGTCAACCCAGGATAAGAAGACCCTAAGGAGGCTATCTGGAAACTTTTATCTCAATCCTGATGGAGTGCTGTATAAAAGAAATCACGATCTTGTGCTGCTCAGATGTGTAGATGAGAAAGAGGCGAGCATGCTCATGGAAGAAGTCCATGAGGGCACATTTGGTACGCACGCCGGCGGGCATGCCATGACGAGAAAGATCCTGAGAGCAGGGTATTACTGGCTGACTATGGAGTCGGATTGCTTCAGATTCGCGAAGAAATGTCATAAATGCCAGATTTATGCTGATAAAGTTCATGTGCCGCCGTGCCCATTGAATGTCATGTCCTCCCCTTGGCCGTTCTCCATGTGGGGAATCGACATGATAGGCAAGATCGAGCCCACTGCATCCAATGGTCATCGTTTCATTCTGGTAGCTATCGACTACTTCACCAAATGGGTGGAGGCAGCCTCGTACGCTAATGTGACCAAGCAGGTGGTAGCTAAATTCATAAAGAGGGACATCATCTGTCGCTATGGAATTCCCGAGCGGATCATTACTGATAATGGTTCGAATTTGAACAACAAGATGATGAAGGAGCTGTGCCAGAGCTTCAAGATTGAACACCACAACTCATCTCCTTACCGACCGAAGATGAATGGCGTTGTTGAAGCGGCCAACAAGAACATCAAGAAGATTGTTCAGAAGATGGTTGTGACGTACAAAGATTGGCACGAGATGCTGCCGTTTGCCTTGCACGGTTATCGTACTACGGTGCGTACGTCGACCGGGGCAACTCCTTTCTCCTTGGTGTACGGTATGGAAGTTGTCCTACCGTTAGAAGTGGAGATTCCTTCTTTGCGAGTTTTGGTTGATGTGAAACTCGACGAGGCAGAATGGATTACGAACCGCTTGAACCAGCTCAGCCTGATGGACGAGAAGAGGTTAGCATCGATTGCATTTGGTCGCCTGTACCAAAGCCGAATGAAGAAAGCTTATGACAAGAAGGTGCGTCCTAGAAGCTTTCAGACGGGTGATCTCGTCCTGAAGAAGATTCTTCCGCCACACTCTGATCACCGGGGCAAGTGGACTCTGAATTACGAAGGGCCGTATGTCGTCAGCAAGGTCTTCTCAGGAGGAGCTTTGTTGTTATCCACGATGGATGGTGAAGATTTTGCATCCCCGGTGAACGCGGACGCAGTTAAAAAATACTTTGCTTAAAAGAGACCCGCTGGACAAAAAAGAAAGAGTCCAGGCAAAAAAGGGGCATCCCGGCGAACCAAAAACAAAATAAAAGGTTCGGGCAAAAAATTAGGGATATATTGAAAAAATGTACACCCGCGAAGTCGAAAACCTACACTGGGCGGCTTCGGCAAAAAAGGGTATCCCGGTGAACTGAAAACCCGTAAAGGGCGGTTCACGCAAAAGTTAGGGATTTGAATAAGCAAATGACTGCGTTCCGCGTGTGGACTTTCATTGTTTAGTGGTTTGGAAGACCTGAGGGCCGTTTATCTGAATCAATCTCTTCCGAAGCTGAAGCGTCGGAGAAGTATCGAAGTCGAGTGGGTCTTAGAGGGATCAACTCATGGTGTTCGTCTACGCCTCGTTGCCGACATTTGTATATACTGATGTATATTTATGTTTTATTTTTGCGCGGCTTCCTCATTCCAGGAGCTTGCCTCTGTTGTAAAACATTTTTTTACCCATTCAGGGGTTCACCATCAATAAAATGCATGTTATTCAGCAATTCTGCTTGTCTGTTTAGCATTTATCTGTTTTGTTTGCGAATGAAAACGCCGATGTTTTTGATAAAATGCGCATACATAAACTTACGGGCCTAGGCCCATTGATTGTTGAAACAATTGATTACTTGAGTGTTGTCACGAGATAATAACCTGGATAGGCCCCTTTGTGGAGGGTATCTTGTCTGTTTGTTTGTGTTGTTGCAGGTGTAACACCTTCCAGAAGATGTGTCGTGCGCATCCCCGAAGCAGGGCGAGTCCTCCTTCTCTAGCAGAGTTTAGTAGTCTCTCCTTCGCAGAATCTGAACGCAAGATGGTGAGCATTGATATGTCTCCCCTGGCAGAGATGATTCTCTTCCCCAAGCAGACGCATCCTGAAGGAACGTCACCTCATCAGCTGAGTCGCTCGCCAGAGCTCGTATTCTCCCCTGGCACCGGGTCACAAGTGCAGATTTCGTAGAAATGTTCGGGTGCCGAAGCTCGTGTTTTCCCCAGTAAAGTCGCCGAAGAACGATGTCTTCTTTCTCCCCCAGCACCGGGTCACAAGTGCAGATTTCAGAGAAGTATTCGGGTACCGAAGCTCGGGTTTTCCCCAGTGGAGTGTGGAGCAGCTGAAGTTGTTTCCCCACAGAGTAGTTATCCCCAGAAGAGTAGCCGAGACGGCCGCGCAGTTCATTCTCGCGATTGATATCAGCAAGTCCAGGTTCTCGTATAGCTTCGTCCCCCTGCAGCAGATCAACTGAAGTTGTTTTCCCTGCAGCAGTCAACGGAAGATCGTTTCCCTAGGCAGAGTCTGATTGATATTGGCGTGCCCACGTTCTCCTCAGCAGGATGATTCCTCTATCTGAGCAGTTCTTTCTCCTTGACAGGAGAACTTCCCCCCCGGCATTTATTTTGCCGACGGGATCGCATCATTGTGCATGACTGCATAGCATTTAACACTGCGTAGCATTTAACGTTGCATAGCATTGTGCATGATTGCATAGCATTTAGCATAAACGCATATCATTCCCACCGTGTGGGGCATAGCGCAGAAGCATACGCATCATAAGCATGATCTAGGTTACTACCATTCTTGTCTTACAGGTGTTCCACCAAGAGACCAGTTTCTCAGGACGATTCCTGATATTCTCTCCAACAAGGCCGCTTTCTTAAGATGATTCTTAAGACCCCGGTGTAATCCCCACGGTCGCTCGCTCAAGATGATTTTTGAGATCCCCAGCGAAGTCTTCAGTTCGAGATGATTCTCGAATTCCTCAGCAGAGCCGTTTGCTTAAGATGATTCTTAAGACCTCAGCGAAGGTTCCCGAGTTGTTTGCTTAGGATGATACTTGAGCTCCCCAATAGCGTCCCCAGCAAGAGTTGCCCAGGAAGATTCCTGGAATACCCCGCAGGATAAAGTCTCCAGAATGGTTATCGGTTCAGGATGATTCTTGAAGGTGCCCGACGGAGTTGTTTGTTCAAGATGATTCTTGAAGTCCTTAGCAGCGTGATCTGTCCGCTCCAACCGTGATGTCTAATCTGAAGATTGACTTCGTGAACGCCTGAAGGCGATATCAGAGGTTCCTGTGAATTCAGATTTCCTTGTTGATGAATCAACGTGTGGCTGAAGACACGGTTCCAAATTTTGTATTCAAGATGGTCCGTGTTGGTCTGAAGACCAAGTCAGTTGTCCTGAGGAGATGATTGATTGCGATCAAGTGGATAGTTTTTCTTCTGACTGAAGTCGAAGATGTTTCTCCAGCTGAAGCGGAGTTGTGCCTGAAGGCAATTGAATCCCCGTAGAGTCATGAATGGCTCAGGATACCATTTCTCTGACTGAAGTCACAGATTTCCTAATCTGAAGCGAAGGTGCCTAAGGGCAAGGTTATCCCCAAGGTCATGAATGACCTAGGATTCATTTTTCGGACTGAAGGCCGAAGTATATCCCTGACTGAAGTCTAGGATACTCTATAGCAGAGGCGGAGTTGCCTGAAGGCAGATCCATGTATCCTTGAAGGCCAAGGACCATTTCTTTAGACTGAAGTCGAAGATACCTCCTGCAGAGTTGCCGACGGGCAAAGTTTACATCCTTGAAGGCCAAGGATGTTTATCTTCAGAAGTACTTGAAGATCTTTTCTAGCTGAAGCTGGAATCGCCGACGGGCAGGGTTTCATCTATCTTCAGAAGAACTTGAAGATTCTCCAGCGGATCTGGAGTGGCCGGGGGGCAGGGTTTCATCTATCCTTGAAGGTCAAGGATGTTTATCTTCAGAAGTACTTGAAGATTTTTTCTAGCTGAAGCTGGAAATGGCCAGGGGCCAGGGTTTCATATATCTTTAATGTTGAAGTTCTACGGTGGGCAGTGTGCAGCGGTATTCCGGTGTTCGTTATGGTTCAGAGGGTGAACCCCAGATCAGACTGTGCTCGGTTAAGTCTCTCATTCCCAGCGGAGTAGTTTCAAATACGCAAGTATACCTTTTGTTCCATTTACCAGGGGTGAACCCTAGGTCAGAGTTGTTCAGTGTTGCATTTTGTCCGACGGCGAGGTTGGATGTTTGTTCGACGGCGAGGTTGAACGTTTGGATTTGACGGTGAGGTCAGATCATCATTTGTCCGACGGCGAGGTTGGATGTTTGTTCGACGGCGAGGTTGAACGTTTGGATTTGACGGCGAGGTCAGATCATCATTTGTCCGACGGCGAGGTTGGATGTTTGTTCGACGGCGAGGTTGAACGTTTGGATTTGACGGCGAGGTCAGATCATCATTTGTCCGACGGCGAGGTTGGATGTTTGTTCGACGGCGAGGTTGAACGTTTGGATTTGACGGCGAGGTCAGATCATCATTTGTCCGACGGCGAGGTTGGATGTTTGTTCGACGGCGAGGTTGAACGTTTGGATTTGACGGCGAGGTCAGATCATGTATTGTCCGACGGCGAGGTTGGATGTTTATTCGACGACGATGTTGAATGTGTTCGACGGCGAGGTCGAATGTTTGTTTGACGGCGAGGTCAGACTCTTTAAATCCCCATCAGAGATGATGTTTGTACAACGGCGATGTCGAGTGTCTCAGAGCGATGTTTGTTTCCAACGGCGATGTCAGATTCAGTTCTCCAGCGGCGAGGTTGGGTGTCTGAAGGCAATGTCAGAAGATTTTAATGTGGATAACTGACGGCGATGTCAGGTCGATATTTCTCCAGCTAGTTGTTGAGCGGCTAGTGTTGCAGTGTTCGAAGATTTGTCCCCCGCAGAGTATCGTGTGCTCGTGCAGTTGGCAAATTTTCGGGTTTACCGGTATTCAATCGTCTCGCACCTTGATTGGTTGAGAGTCGTTCGCTCCTCACCCAGTCAGGTTCAAGCCGTTTGAATAAGGGCAGCTGTTGCACCCCAAAATTTGACCAACAATTATTTATCCATCAAGTGTTTGCAGGTTGATACCTTCATCAGAAAGTTCAAGAGAATTGGGTGAAGCCAGAGCTGTGTGTCTCCAAGCTTGAGAGTTGTGGGTGCTCCTCAGATAATCCTGAGACTTTGAGAATGAACTTGGTGCTTTTAGAAAGTGTATGAGAGGTCTTGATAGCCATCATGAAGCCCAGGGAAGTCACTGTGCAAGAATTCAGAGGATTCAACCAGGAATGGTAGAATTAGGGTTTTAACTGGGTCAATCCTAGATCAACTGAAGATTTGGAGAAGGTTGAGACCTAATCCAAGGGCCATGAGATCATGGAATGATGCATGGAGATGTTATAAAGATGATTCCTAAACCAACTCATCATGATTGAAGGGTTTGAGAAGTTTTGAGTTAGGGTTTTCTGAGGATTGTCAGTGAAAAACCCTAATTTGATCCCTATCTTCCAGGCAGTTTTAGCTCTAGATGTGATTGATATCTCATCTTCCCCACAACATGAATGTTGTAGAGCTTGTTCTTAGCTTTAATTTGAGTGGTGGAAGTCCTTGATAGGAGTTGCAGAGCTCAAGTTATGGTTTTGGCAAATTACAGGTCAGCTGAGGTGTGTGAATCTGGGTCCTTGAAAGTCACCCAGCTTGCAGACAACTTTTGCCCTAGTAGGATGATTCCTATGATTTCTTGGTCAACATTAATGTTGAAGAGCATCTTCTTAGCTTTCTAGAGAGTACTAGAAGTTCTTGATAGGATTTGTAGAACTCAACTTATGGTCTGAACAAGACAGGGGTATTTTGGTCATTTGGCAGTTATAGGTCATTTTAAGCAAAGGCCATATCTCCTATTTCCAAGCCTCAAATGGAAAAACTCAAAACATAAAAGTTGTTCAAAATGGGATTTTAAGTCTATAAAAGTGGTCATGAGTTATTGAAAGAGCTTGTAGCAAGGATTTACAAGATTGGGTGAAAATGACCTAAAAAGGGCTTATAAGTTGAAAAAGTTGAAATTTAATTTTGGTTTGGGAGATGTACAAATCCAAAATGGGTCATCCAATGTCATTTTGACTCCAAGCATCATTTTAAAAACAATGGTTCAAGTAGAATTTTGATTTGAAGCTTAGAAATGGGGGTTACTTTGTAATTCTCATTCTTGCATAATAAGGCACCTAAACAAAACCTCACAAAAAGCAAAGTTTAGCTTGTTTTTCACTCATTCTTTCTCAATATCTCTTGTAAGGAGATTTTAAAGTCCATTTGGCAAGGCTAAGGCATGAGATAATGGATATCCAATGTATCATTCCATGAGAAGTTCTCAAACTTTCTAGCACTTTCCACAAGTTTCTAGATGGATCTAGATTATTCTCTTGATTGTTATAAGAAGGGTGAATCACCATATGGCCAGGGTTGGTGATCATTGTTGGTGAGAGGTGAGATTAGAGTTTGAAAAGTGAATATTCTTCCATTTGCAATTTCACATCAAACCTTCATTCTCCTCCGTTTTCATTCATTTCTTCTCCACAAACACACTACTCTGATCCTTGTGATTGATTGCATACTGAGATAGAGGAAGATCCATGGAAGTTTGAAGCTGTTCTGAATAATTTGCAAGAAGTGCATATTGGGATCAAGCACAAGATTCAAGCCTTGTTCATCCATTTTGTTGCATACAGAATTCATATCTGACATTGGAGATTAATCAAGGAAGGTTTCAGGCACTGAATTGCAAGGGAACCACATCCACCATTAAAGTTTGACAGGTTGGTAATCTTGCTCGTATCACCTAATTTATGTGCATTCCACCATAGTTATAGGTTTAGAATGGTTAAGCTAGGGTAGAGGACTATATTCTGAGAATTTGAGAGAGTTTTGTGAAGTTCCATGGCAGACACCAATTTCTTTCAGTTGCAAGAATGGATCGTGTGTTGAGCATTAATTGATGTGTTATGGTTTAGAGTGATGATGGTAACCTAAGGAACAAGATCACACCATTAGAACTAAGCTTTATCAAGATTGATGGCAGAGTAACATGTTGGAACCCTAGCTTTCAAGTGTTCTGTTAGGGTGATATGTGGAGTTTCAGGGAAAACTATAGATAGCATCGTGTTCTGGGTGATTCATAGTACAACTTTGCTTTTGGAATTGTTGAATTTCATGGAGAAACGGATGAGCACGATCAGGTTGAAGTCCTTGCATGGGGTTAGGGTTTCTGCAAACCCTAGGGTTCAGTTGGGGACGATGAAGGTCCATCGTTGGATCATCCAGAATGCTTGACCAATTCAATCCATCGCACGGCCATGATTTAAACTGGTAGATGGAGGGAAGACTGAAGCGTACAAAACGCAACGTATCACTTAACCAAACGCACCGTTTTAATTGAATAATGGAACTGGGCTCAGCAAGTTGCTTCTATCCACACCCCCAGATTTGGCCCAATGAGCAGAATGAACTGTGGCGTGTTACTTTTGATACCCCCCCTCCCATTTATTTCTTATTCTTTTATTTTTTGTTTCTTTTAATTCTTTGCATTTTAATAAATTCATAAAAAATCTCAAAATCAATATTTTTCATTTCTTCTTTTTTTTTCACATAATCATGATTTTGTCTAGAAAATTAATAAAAAATAAAATTCCATTTTATTTTTAGTTTAATATTTTTTAGCATATTTTCTTGTAAATAGTACATTTAATTGATTTTGGTTAACCCTTGATTTTGTACAATTTGTTTTAGGACTTTCCCTTAGGGTTTTTGAGCCATTCTTTTTGGCATAGTTAGGTATTGAACCCTAGTTTCATGTAGGATTTATCTCTTGATTTGTAGATTAAAATTTGATGTAGTTTGATTGTTAGACATTTAGGTGTTCTAATTAGGGTTTTAGGTTGTATAGGTAGACTTGAACAAATTTGTTTTGGGGTTTATAGGCCAAGTTAGTGTATGGGGAATATATGGGTTAAGGGTAAGTATGTATAGAATCCCCTAGAATTTTGCTAGAATATTGTATGGTGTTTTAGTATTTTTCATTGATTTTTGAATGTATGGATAGTATGTGTGTTGCTTAAAGGCATAAGTTGTATTGTTGTGTTTTCTTTCCTTCTCTTTTGAGTGTGTGAGCTTTGAAGATTGAGTTGAAGACCTTGTGGATCATCATGGAAGCCTTGAAGACCTTGCAGAGGAGTTTAAATAGCTTTTGTTGTTTTGTTTATAGGATCATAAGTGCATAGGTAGAGCATTAGATAGAATGATTTCATTCAATAAACAAGGAGTGTCTTGTCCACCTCCTTTCTTCTCTATGACACAGAGTCCCTTAAGGGTATTCACCTCTCTCCTTTGGAGGGATTAGTGACCTTGCCCTATAAGGTAGAACTTTGAGAGAGCCTTTCTTTTGATGTTAAGTCCCCAATGGCATCCTTTGGAAGTCAGTGAGTACTGTAACATCCTCACCTCATCTTGTTGACTGAATCTTGTTTGCTGGAGCAGTTGAGCCATTGAAGATAGAAGCTGAAGCTTTGAAGAGGATGATTCCTTGGAGATTGTTGAAGTCTGAAGACTTTGTGAAGATCAAGTGGATGCCTGAAGATCCCTGGAGATAGTGAAGCCTGAAGGTGGAGCTGATCAAAGGAGCTGAAGCTCAAGGGAGAGGATGAGTTGATACTCATGTTGTAGGGTTGATACTTGGAAAGCAAGTGATCTCTGAAGTCTGAAGACTGAGTAGCTGCTGGAGGAGGTGAAGCTTTCTCCTGTTTTTCTTTGATGTATTGTGTGTTTTGTTTGATTTGTCTGTTGCATTAGACTAAGCACATCTAGAATAAGTTCAGTATAAGAGCATGAGTGCATCTGCTTGTATTGTTACTGCTTGGCTTTGCTTGCGGGTATTCGGTAGAGCCCAGCTCCCTTGCCCATGTGTTTATTTTGCTTGATAGCATTTCATTTCTTTTGTCTGTATGATTACAGTTTACTGTTTTTTGCTTGATAGCATGTTGTTTATTTCAGTATGATTACTGTTATTTCATGACTGGCTTGAGGTTGAGATGAGCTTGTGGAGGCTGAAGCCCCACACACATTTCCTCCCTCACTTGCATTGCATGCATTTTACTGTTAAGTTGATGCTTTGTCTGTTTTGGTGTATCATTGATATGATCCCTTAGGACTCTCACTTCCTTTGATAAGGATTTGATGATAGACTTTTAGGTTGAAACCTATGCATGACAACATCTAGGAGTTCCCTGTTCAAACCTCAACCATAGGATGAATCCATGGCATGACAACAGTAGGACTTGATAGTCTCCCTCCTAGTTGGGCCTGTTCTCCTCTCATCTCGAAGCAGTTTAAGATACAGTAATCATGAATGATTTCTTTCGTACGCTACGAGCCTTAAGCTATCTGAGAAAGGATTGTGGGAGAGTTTCTTTTTCACAGTCTGGATGTTTAGTATGGTACCCTTTGGGTGACATGCGACGCATTCACTCTCAGGTCATAGTCTCTAGTGCGGTTGAAATCGCAAACATAATAAAAACACTTCTTTTAGGAGATAACCCGTAGTTTCCCGAACTACGTTTGCTCTGATCTTCCATGCTGTGTGGAAGTACGTAGGCATAAGATGCAATATCCTAGCGAGCAACCTTCCCAGCCTTTCCCCCGCAGCCCGTAGTTAGGCCGAACTACGTTGACTCTGATTTCTCATTCTCTGATGAGAATACGTAGGCATAAAGTGCGACGCTTTGCCGAGTCATTTTTCTTTTCTTTTTCAGCCAGCCTTGATAGGTAGATAGATTATAACCAACCCGTCCAAGTAAACACCCAAGCGAGGATCCCGTCGAGTACGACGGACGTGAGGGGTGCTAATACCTTCCCCTTGCGTAACCGACTCCCGAACCCAGACAATGGTTGCGATGACCTTGTCTTACCCTTTTTCGTCAGGTTTTTCCGATCGTTTCCTTTCCCGCTCTGAGGGATAAATAACGAAAGGTGGCGACTCTTCTGTTGTGCCGGCACCTTATTTTCGCGCGAGCGACAGGTATAGCCGAGGCTAATCTTTTTTATTTTTTTTATTTTATCTGTTAGACACGGATGGACCGAGGCTAAATGATTTCCCACCTTCTTTTTCATGTTTCCCTCTTCATTCTTTTCAGAGAAAGAACCCTAAAATTAAACAGCTTCAGAAGAAAAAAAACTCCTAAAATCAATAGAGATGGAAGGCATTTTTCCTGATGATTCGTTTGACTCTCAAGGAGATGGAGATAGAGATGGAAGGCGAGAAAATCTTCGAGGTCGACCTCGGTAACCTAATGGCGTTCGATTCTCATCACGCCTTTCCCTCCCAACAATCCAGGTTCGTTCCTTCTTTTTGTTCTTATTGCTGTTGTTATTTTGATTTTCAATTTTTAATCCATGATGCTTGTGGTGTTATTATTTCTAACCCTAATTAATTTATTAGGGTTGAACTGGTGAACGATTGTTTACAGAAAGGTACTGAGTTAGTTCAAGCTATTGCTGATTCTCTCTCTACTTTTCCCTCAACTGAAGATATAGATGAACCTCTTGTTAAATTGCATCCACCAACTGCCAAATTGCCCAGAGAAAAACATGTATTAATCCTTCTCTATCGGTTCAGTTTTATTATTATTATTGTTGTTGTTGTTGCTAGTGATCTGTGAAATCATTTGCTTATCAAGTCTGTAATGCTTTCAGTTTCCAAGGCCTAAGCCTCCTACTAAATGGGAAACTTTTGCTCAAAAGAAAGGTTAGTTCTGCTGCACATTACATTAATTCTGCTGCTTTTTCTTGATGTTTAAGTTTTCTCATGTGATTTGGGCTTACACTTGTTTCTAAATCTTTTTCCTTTCTGTATTATTATACTAGGGAAAGCCAGTATGAGTGAGTGGACACATTACAGATCTTTTGATATTCCTAGTGGTTGGAGTGCCAGAGGTGGACAAGGAAAGGTATATAATAATTTACTACTTTGTTAATTGGAGATTGGTCTTGTTTTTCAATTCAAATATGAATGATTCTAGAAAGTAAAGAGGATTTCACACATGTGGTTTGTGCTGTGCAGAATCCATATACATTGGGTGAACCCTGTGGTTCAAGTAGTGGATCAGCAATATCTGTAGCTGCAAATTTGGTGACTGTATCGCTTGGTACCGAAACCGACGAAAAGTTTGGCAGATGTAATAGATTTCAACAAGAAACACTCCAAATTGGTGAGTATATATGTGATTTTGTTGGATAATTTAAAAAGATATCATCTTATGGTTTTTGTATCAAAAATTGTAGGAGAAAGTTGATGAGTATGGCCAAGATCTTTTGCTGGCAGCTGAAAAGACAAATGGTATTATCAGTGAAAAAACGTCCAGGTTTCACTCTTTTCTATTTCATTTAATTTAATTTTTCTTTAACTCTTTTGTATTCTGCGAGTATGCGATTCTCATACTGTTTGGATGATGCTTTGTTTTAACCATATTGTGTTATAATCACTCTGAAACAATTTCAGTGAACTAATCGGAAAAGTCAAAATTGTAGTAATTGTTAATTATTGATAATGTGGGTATGCATGGAAGCTGTTTGTTAAAATTCCTGACAGAGAGTTTATTGTTAAAAGGGGTTATGGCAGGAAAAGCGGCTGGCTCGGCAGCTAAAGCGGTAACAGAATATCAATATCCGTGGCGTGAGAAGTTAGTGAAATACAAGGATGAATTGGCTAAGGGAGTGTGGGGATACTGGGAACTAGGGGCGTGGAGTCACGTATCTATGTCTTTGAACAACAGTATTACTAAGCATTAGAGTCACGTAGAGTCATGTATCTATGTCTTCCAATGTATTTATTCGATTGAACATTCAATGACAGCTCAGAGGGAAATCACAGTTCAGTTGATCAATTATACTAAGAGCGGTAAGTAATTGGTCAAAATGAGATCGTAATCTAGCACCCTTTTGCTTTAATTTGTTTTTCACAAGATGAAAATTTATGGTTTTATAACTTGTAGGAAAGAAATTCTGGAATCTGTTTCACTTGCAGCCTATGCGTGACCAAAAGGTGATTGAAATGCTCTATTATTCTCCTAGAAAACAATTAATTTGCATCATGAAAAGTTAACAATTTCTATGTGTATGGTGAACTTCAATACTTCATTGGTGCTCAACTAGATGGAAGTGACCATTTAGAGCCTTTAAGAAACCGCCTCTCTGAGGGTTCTGAGCTTCAAAGTGCTAAATTGGTGAGTGTTTGAAATCTCTTTCTTCTTGTTATCTTTATTATTAAACACAAATAACACTTACCTTAATTACCATTGTTACATGATTTGAATACAATGTATCATGATGATACTACTCACATGCTTTCGAATATTCTTCTTTTAGGTGAAAGCCACTGCAGAAAATTTTGATGAAGCTGTTAGAGAACTTCCTGATGCCAATTTGGTAAGGTATTCCTTTTGGTTTATAAATAACTAAAACTAGTACTGTTTCATATTTTTACGTAAGAAATTATATCATCCATTTATCTGTTCACCTTAAGGATTAGTTTTAGTATCAGTTACTAATATTCTTTGAGGATGATGAATTAATAACATTAGTATCTGAATATTGTTGTATATTATTGAATCTGTCTAGGTATAGTTTATCGTGACTTAATGCCCGAAAATCTCTTGCTCTAGAAGGATGGCCATGTTGTATTAACTGATTTCGATCTATCATTTATTACATCTTGTAAACCTCAGGTATGTGTCCTTGTTTTATATAAGCATAATAGCTGCTATAACACTAAAGTGCAACGGATTTGAACAAACAAACTTGTATTTTCTGCGATTAACAACGCTGATTTATATATGGAAAAACAAACTTGAATGTGCCAACTCATGATAGCTTGCTGAGAGTTTGATTGTTGAGTCTGCAACTTTTCTGTTCAAACCTGTTTTATGATTTTCTTGTCCAAACAACTTAACTGTGATTGCTTGCTTCTGTTTTTAACAAGACATTTCTTACTGGTTTTATGCTTTCATTTTTTGCCTCTCATAACTGAAAATGTCTATGTTTAACAACTGTCATGTCATGTATGGTTTGGACAAGTTTGATGAGCTAATTCATACCATAGATGGTTGCATTTTCACTACTGCTAGAGCTTGTTTTGAATTTGAATCTGTCAACTCATGATGACATGCTTGGAGTTTGTTGACTTTTGGTTTAAGTATGCATTATTCCTGACTTGGCATTGTAATGTCAGATCTGTAGCATTGTTTAATTCTAGGTTAGTTTCCTTGTTTGATTAAGTTGAGTTGTGACTCCATGTATTGAGTTTGGATTGATGGAATGATTTGGGCTTTGACAATGTAACCATGCTGCCAATGACTGTCTTCAAAGTCTGAGTTTGTTAACTCACCATACCTCATTGTTGTTAATATTGTTTCTCATAGTAGGATTTGCCTATTACTTATTATTGTCATAAATGTGTGTTTACATCATTTTGTGGCTGCACTTGCATAGGCTAAGCTTGTGTTTCTGCTAGGTTGAGGAAGTTGTGACTTCACAACAACTTATGACTTGACTTGGATCTTGTTAGTTCTTTTTGGGCTAGGTTGTTAAAACTATAGTTGAAATGGAACATTGTTTTCATTCTGTTTGCTTTTCTTTTTAAAAAAATATGATGTTGTTTATGTTTTCAACAAAACCTTCTTAATCATGTTTCTATGTTGAGCAGTTTTTTTCCAGGTTGCTATGATGTGGACTTGTTAGCTGCCTTTGATGATGCCATAAGAGACGGTGTTTACATTATATCATTATCTCTTGGTCCTCAATCTCCTCAAGGTGAATATTTCAATGATGCCATATCTGTGGCGTCTTTCCATGCTGCTAGACATGGAGTTCTTGTAGTAGCATCAGCTGGAAATGAAGGAACTCCTGGCTCTGCAACAAACCTTGCACCATGGATCATCACTGTTGCTGCTAGCTCAACAGATAGGGATTTCACCTCTGATATCATATTAGGAAATGGTGCTAACATCAAGGTAAACACAGATACGGTATTTAAACATAAATTCTAATATGTAACTCTAGGGTTGGAAAATAGAAAGACACTGCAATAACTCTTGAATTCTCTTGTTTTCCCCCACATGCCTAATTTCACATCTTAGGTCTAATATTACCAATGATATAGGTCAGTACTTTGTAAAATTGTTTTTTGATCTTCAAAGCACTCTAGTTGTTTGAAAGTTTTGCTTATTAGAAGTATAGTTATTAGAAACAGAGAAGGACTGTATAACAAATCTAATACTCTTGTAATAGTTACTAGCCTTCTTGTCATCACATTCTCTTTGATGATTTTTATGTGTGTGACACTTTATTTTTTTCTAATTTGCCTTTCTATTTTTTTCCCTCTTGATTGATGTCATTAGTTATATTGCATTGGTATTTTAAAAGAAGGCTGGAGGAATTGAGTACAATCATGGACGGGAGAGTTCACTGATGATGTATCTCAAAATAAGGATGGCATGGATTTAGATGAAAAAGGAAAAATATGCAATGAGGATGGTGAGATGGATGTTAATGAGTGTTATAGCAACCGTCGGTTCTCAGAAAACAGTAGACTGGTGAAGAATATTGGAAAAGTTGTTCTTGATCTCAGAAGCCTTGGATTTACTTCTATGGCCGAGGATGCTTATGCTTCTGCTATATTTTTACTACTAAAGGTATATGTTTATGACATTCAAAATCTGGATCTTCCAGTTTTCCTTGGTCCCTTTTACGGTTTACCAATTTGGGTTTCATCTTTATGTTGCACTTAACATGTGTATATCTGTTTGAGTATAATCTATGGGTGGGTCATTCGTCTGAATTACAGGCTAAAGTATATAATGTAGCCGGAGATGATTTTAGGAGTTCTATCTTACAATCTATTCAAAGCTGGATACAGGTTTGTAGTGCTTATATGTTGTGAATCTGTAAACCTTGTGTGCACACCTATGTTAGCTTGTATAGCACAAATATTTTCATGATTCTAACATGTGATACCTGTGACTAAAATGATTCAGGTTGTTCCTCTCCAGTTTCTCCATGCCCTTCTTGTCTATCTTGGCGACTCTGTTAGTTATGAAGCTTCAGGAATGCAGACTGTAAGGGTAGCTTCAGGAATGCAGACTGTAAGGGTAGCTTCCATTAATATTGCTGAGAGAACTAATCCAAACAATGACAGTAACACCAACTACCGGCGTGTTTAGTGAAATTATTTTTAGGGGAAGTTTCTTAGACAGTCAAGGTTCGACTAGGTTGTAGTTGTTAATTATTGAAATGTTGTACTAACTCATGCAGGCACAATAACTCTTGTATAACTCATGATTTTTGGACATGATTTTCAATGTATTCCGAGTTTTTGGGGCTGTTTTTTGTTGTAGCTATGACTACTTTTTTGTTGTTGTTTCAATCTATGTAATGCTTGACTTATAATTTGACTTTATATAGATTATACAATTGGAAAACATGGTTAGCATATATGGATTATACAATTGGAAAGCATGCATAATTTTGTTGACTTTTACAATATGACTTTAGCCTCGGTTAGACCAAAGCTAAATATTTTGTTGACTATAAAGTTTGAACTTAGCCTCGAAAAAGTCAAGGCAAAATATTCTTTTAGCCTCGACCAGGACCAAGGCTAAAATGTGCGTGGGCTTATGGAGTTTGACTTTAGCCTCGGTCAGGCCCAGGCTATTTTTGTTTTTTTGACACGGCTTCATCGAGGCTAAAGTAGACACGGCTAAACCGAGGCTAAGTTAGACACAGTTGAACCGAGGCTACATTTAGCCACGGCTCATCTTGCCGAGGCTAAAAGTTAGCTTCGAGCGTTTTAGCCTATCCCCGACACCGACGCTAATCCGAGGCTAATTGGCTAGTAGCGGCGGTTTTTTGCCATATAGTCACGGAAAATGGCCGAGGCTAAATACAACATTTCTAGTAGTGAATATTGATTATATGCATTTTAAATTTGAAATTGAACAAGGTCTTTTCTAAATTGTTATGCTATATTATTTCTAATTAGTTTCATTCATTATTATAGTGTTGATTATTGTTTATTGATATTCATTAATACATTTATAATATATATATATATATATATATATATATATATATAAATACATACATATTGTTCTGGACTGGGCCCAGGCCTGCCCATCTGTCGGGCAGGCCCATCCCAATGCTATTTGGGGAAGGCCCAAATCCCCAGTGTTGGGCACGGGTCTAGGCACACCGGGCAAACTTCCTCCCCCCGTCGGGAAGAACAACACGTCTTCCACACGTTCTCCATGTGCTCCCTCCGCGGGAATACGTCATCAGCCAACTACCCACCTTCGAAAGAGCAGGTCAGCCCACCTTTCGGAGATCACAAGACAATTGATCTAAGGCGAAGACCACATGTTGGTCTTCACTATGCCACGTAAGCCCTAGCAGTCACTTGGGTTGGGCCTGGCCATCCAACCCAACGCAAATGACTGTTGGCCCTGCGCTGGGGTCTCACTATAAATACCCTCTTCCACTAGAGGGTCAGGTATTATATCCTCTACCCCTTTTCTATATTTGCTCTCACTCTGGTCCATTACTTGTTTTGCCATCGAAGTTTCTTGCAAGTACACCCTACTCCTCCTCCCTACTTCCGGTGAACAACCTTCAGATCGACGACGCGTGGTAGGTCACTGATTCCCTTATGATCAGGTAAGATATCACACACACACACACACACACACACACACACATACACACCAAAGTTCAAAAAAATAGTTAATTATTTCAAAATAAAGTTTATTATTTATAAATACTAAAAATAATATATTTTAATGAAATTTTTAATATTTATATAAAATTATATTATATTATATTCAAATCATATTTTATTATATTTTATTCAAATAAAATTATATTATATTTATTTTAATTTTTTTTATATATAATCAGTACTCATATTCCATTAGTATTTTGAATACACATAAGAATTTTTGTAAACTATAAAATTTGCTTAAATTTCAGAAAAAAATTATTCTTTATATGAAAATAAAGTTATATTTATAAATATTAAAAATAATATATTTTAAAGAAATTTTGATTATTTATTAACAACAACATGAAAATTATATTTTTTAATATTTATTTATATCTATATTGTATGTCCAGTTATCTAATATATTTTTATGTCCATTATTATATTATTGATTATTGTTTATTCATATCCATTAATACTTTTATAGTATGTTTATATACATTTATATTCAAATATATACCCATATATATACATTTATAGTATATTTATATATATTTATTCATTTTTAATAAATGTTAAATATATTAATGTTTATACATATTTATATCTTTATACCTAATTTAAATATATTTGTATTTAATATTTATATTTTATTACACCGAATAAGATATATCTTGAATCATACTAAAATATAAAACATAGCAATTTTTTAAGTTAAAAAAATACATTTTTATGTTTAACCAGAGCTTACTAGAATATCCTGGTTATTCATATTCGAGACTTTTGTTTTTGTTTTCTTTTAGTAGCTACTATTGAGTTCTAACTATTAAAACTCAACACCCAACAATATAGCTTATATAACATAAAAATATATAAAATCAAAGAAAAAACATATATTATAGATTAGCAGATCCAAGTTTACAAGATAAATACGAAAAATTCTAAATTCAAATTCTTACATATGAATTCAAAAGTAATTCCAAAATAAAATAGAAAACACACATATAAAGATTTCCTTAAACCAAAACATTTAATCCAAGAAAACAAATCCATCCGCTTCTATCCATTTTCACATACACACATATAAATTTTTGTTGTTGTTTAAGTATATAATGTGAGCCTTTATTGTTAAACAATAGAGTAATATTTTCTCTCACCAACTACTAGTATTATTAAATTCTTCCTATTATTGGTATCTTAAGTTTATTTTCCTTTTGAAGCAACGTTACAGTCTTACATGTTTTATAATAAAAAGTAATACTCTTTTTTTTAATGTATATTTTTTAAATTATGTATGGCTAAAATAATATTTTTTTTATTAAGAATGAGAAATAAATAAAAAATTTTGTTGTATAAGTATATAATGTGAGTCTTTATTGTTAAACAATAGAGTAATTGATTCTCTTACCAACTACTGTTATTGTGAGACATTGAATTGATTTCTAGTATGGTCGAAGTCTGTTCGCGAGTAATGTGTGTTGTAGTCGAAATTTGTTCCAACATGCATTAGTCAATATTGCTAGGTTTGTTAGCATGTTGAATTGGGCATTGCTTGTAAGGCCAATTATTAGGAAGATCCTAAAGTCCCACATTGGTTGGAGATAGAGCATTGAAATAGTTTATATAGAGTGACACCCTTCACCTTACCAACCGGTTTTGTAGGGTAGTGTTAGGCCAAACTCTAATACCAATTGATTAAGTTAGCTTGTATCTTAAGTTAGCTTGTAATGAGTAATTGTTAAAAAGCCTATTAGGTTAGCATGTTATTTTTCTTATAAATAGCATGCTAGTCTCTCATTTTGTATAAGGGAAAATAGGAAGATAAAATTCTAATTCAAGAGAGAGATTATTTGTTATTCATGTATACATGTAATCTTGTTTGATAGATAAAGGAAAGAATAGCAGTTTATAATCAATTCTTATTGTTTCTTCTTGTTCTTGCTTGTCTTCTTTGTTAAGTCTACCCCTTGTGTGTTTGTTGAATATAAACCGTTTATATTTTGTTTCAAAGCATTCTATTCATAACAGATATTATTCAATTCTTCCTAATACTTGTATCTTAAGTTTCTTTTTTTTTTTATTAAATGGTATCTTAACTTTGTGAAACAACGTTATAGTCTCTCATGTTTTATAATAAAATATATATAATTTAAGTTAATCGTCAAGGGTACATAATTAATTATTATAAATTTTTTAAATTTAATTTATATTGAAATAAACGGGCATGGTACAAATACCCTCAAAATTATCCATAACGGGTAGGGTAAAAATCCACCAAAATTACCTGCAATGGACAAGGTAAAACCCCTCAAAATTATAAATATTTTTATATATTAGAATGGGTTACAAATATTTTAATAAACAGATATAAGTTACAAATATTTTTATCAACAGGAATAAGTTACAAATATTTTTATATATGAGAATGAGTTCCAAATATTTTTATAAACGAAAATAAGTTCCAAATATTTTTATAAACAACAATAAGTTACAAATATTTTATAAACAGAAATAAGTTACAAATATTTTAAATATAAATATTTGTTTATTTCTTAACTCTAAAATAATTTTTTATTTTTTTTATTTTATTAAGAACTTAAAATGACTTGATAAATTATAATTGATTGATAATTTCTTATTATAAATGCGGGTAAATGAGCATGTGTATGGATACTTGGGTACCCATAGGGTATGGGTACAAATGTTGATTCTCACTCAAGTATGGGCTCGAGTACAATATTTATATGACAATTATCATTTAAAACATTTTTTCGACATTATGTCACTCGTGCGAACGCACGGGTAAATTACTACTTTGTTATTTCCTTTAATACAACCATGTTACAACATCATCAATACTAATTTAATCAGGTATATTATGTGTTTGTATGAAGTGTACTACACCATACTCTTATATTTTTTACATAATTTCAATGTATATCCTGACAATTCCTACTACTTGATAAATTATATTTATATTTATATGACAAGTATCATTTAAAATATTTTTCTCTTAATTTATACATATTTTTATATACACTTCTTAATCACAACTATATAATATTTATTTAATATTTATATAGGCATTGTGTGACCCGTGCGAACGCATGGGTCCTTTACTAGTTTTAACTAATTTGTTTAAAATGTATTAAGGAATATTTCTTAAAAGTTCAAAAACTTTATTGGGGCTTAAAATTGCAGTTAGCCCAATAACCCGAAATAACCATCTGAATTCACTCGCAACTCGCATAAACCCAACCCGTCAAAACCTTTGTAAAATTTGGGTGGAATTGGGTCTGGTAATTCAATCTTTGGTTTGGGCTAGGTGGTGATGATGAGCCCGAACCGCCCAACCCAACCCGTTGTCCACCCCTAGTTTCAACAAAACTTATCTCGTCTCACTACAGATAAATTCCAAAAGATATGTTTCCATTATGCCATCACTTTTGGTCCCCACAAGCCAGAAGAGAATAACCAGTAAGCGGACCACCAAATTTTACACGCATAAAAAATAACAAATTCTAAAATAATTTTTTATTTTTTTTATTTTATTAAAAACTTAAAATGACTTGATAAATTATAATTGATTGATAATTTCTTATTATAAATACGGGTAAACGAGCATGTGTATGGATACTTGGGTACCCATAGGGTATGGGTACAAATGTTGATTCTCACTCAAGTATGGGCTCGAGTACTATATTTATATGACAATCATCATTTAAAACATTTTTTCGACATTACGTGACTCGCGCGAACGCACGGGTAAATTAATACTTTGTTATTTCCTTTAATACAACCATGTTACAACATCATCAATACTAATTTAATCAGGTATATTATGTGTTTGTATGAAGCGTACTACACCATACTCTTATATTTTTTACATAATTTCAATGTATATCCTGACAATTCCTACTACTTGATAAATTATATTAATATTTATATGACAAGTATCATTTAAAATATTTTTCTCTTAATTTATACATATTTTTATATACACTTCTCTTAATTTAAACACTTCTTACATTATGTGTTTGTATGAAGCGTACTACACCATACTCTTATATTGTGTGACCCGTGCGAACGCACGGGTCCTTTACTAGTTTTAATTAATTTGCTTAAAATGTATTAAGGAATATTTCTTAAAAGTTCAAAAACTTTATTGGGGCTTAAAATTGCAGTTAGCCCAATAACCCGAAATAACCATCTGAATTCACTCGCAACTCGCATAAACCCAACCCGTCAAAACCTTTGTAAAATTTGGGTGGAATTGGGTCTGGTAACTCAATCTTCGGTTTGGGCTAGGTGGTGATGATGAGCCCGAACCGCCCAACCCAACCCGTTGTCCACCCCTAGTTTCAACAAAACTTATCTCGTCTCACTACAGATAAATTCCAAAAGATATGTTTCCATTATGCCATCACTTTTGGTCCCCACAAGCCAGAAGAGAATAACCAGTAAGGGGACCACCAAATTTTACACGCATAAAAAACCTCCAACTCACACATAATTTCAGGTGTTTTTCTTTAATAGATTTCTGACTCCTATCAGTACACACTCAAAAAAGTTTACACATAGCCATCATCCTATAAAAATCAAGTTGCTCTGTCATTCAAGAGTAGGTTTTTTTCACTAAGGTTACTCTGTAGAAATTCATTCAAATGCTCAGTTTGCTTATAGAGTGATTAAGGAGGACAATCACCTGGGCTTTGCATATACTTTTGTGTTTTGGAAGAACATTCTTCTTTTCATTGTCAAGTTCACTGTCCCTATATTTCTCACTTGTGATTTTCGTTTCCATTGTATTTGTAACAAAATAAAATCATTAATGAAGAAGGGTATTAGGTTATTGGGGATGAGGGTTATTTTTATTGTGTGTTTCTGATGCTATTTTGCTTTAATCCATGTTTATAGCAAGCTTTCTCATCACTGATTTTTTTTATAATGTATTTTAATGAGGTTTACAAATTTTAGGATTATTTGGGAAGCATGTTGATTCAGTGTTGTTAGAAAGCAAAGGGGTTAGGGGTTTTCAAATGTGGTTTGTGTGTTCGATTTGCCTACGTGTTTGTGTTCATGGAGCTTCCACGATTTTTTTGCGAGCGCTTGTTTTCATAAGGGAAGAGAAGAAAGGTAAGAGAGATGAGAAAAAGAGCTAGGGTTTGTTGATTTTAGAGATCTGGCTTGGCCCTTTTATGTTATCAAGTGAAGGTGAGGCTTTCTCATACCCCTACACTTATACCCATACCCCTACACTAAAGATTTTGGACCAAAATACCCTTGTATAAATAGTTATAATTTTAGAAATTTTACATTTCCATTTCATTTGCACTTCAACACTTCCGGAACACCCTTTTTTCACATACAAACTGGAACTTTTCGCCAAACTCATCCGGAACTACATTTTTCACCTACATATACCAGAACTCTAATAGTAAGTCTGTCGGTTTGTTGTGTTTTTTCGTTTGTTTACCGAAAGACTTTAAGTATGTCTTCCGGTTCATGTTTTTTTCGTTGGTTCATCGGAAGTCTTTTTGCAAGTCTTCCGGTACATGGTTTTTTACGTTTGTTCACCAGAAGTCTTTTTGCAAGTCTTCTGGTTCATGTTTTTTTTTAATTTTTAATTTTATTTATTTATTTATTTATTTTGGCAGTGGTGCGCGCATGAGGCAGAGACGGTAGGATCCCTTCTCGCGGACGAGGCGAGTCATCGAGAATGGCTGAAGAAGAGCATTTTAATGCATCTGCATCAGCATTCGAGCCTGTTGGATATCCAGGAAGACCGTACGATACCTCTCTTTTAGTTAAGTACGAACATCATATTGCTATACATATATGGTTCGGTGAGGTAAGTAAACGAAAATTATTTAATATTGAGTAAAATTCAAAATTTTAATGTTGAATTTTATAATATATTTACTTTTAATTATTTTCAGGAGAGAGGTTCGAAGAAAGAGTTAAAGGTAGCGGGACATGGGTTAAAGTTGATTCAGCGGTTCCACTACAGCTACCAAGAGAGATGGAAAGTTGGATATCTAGGTCTAGTCTAGCTTCACTCCAGAGAACCAGTTTGACAAAGATAGGCACGAACCTGGTTTCCACATTTGCAGAGAGATGGCATCTAGAGACATCTTCATTTCACATGTCGTTTGGTGAGATGACGATTACTCTAGATGACGTCTCTTGCCTGCTTAACTTGCCCATCAAGGGAGTCTTCTGGATCCCTCAAGATATCAGTGAAGCGCTTGTTGTTGAGTGGGCTATTGATTATTTAGGAGTGTCACAGAGAGTAGCACAACAACAAGTTTGTGACTGCAGGGGTTCCTACTATAAGTTGGAGTGGTTATATGATCGATTCGTAGAGCAAAGAGCTGCTTCTAGATGAGATTATGCCGCTAAAGCTTATTTGTTGATGTTAGTGGTGTAATACCCCAAATTTTGCCCTAAGATTTGTCGTCGCATTTCATTGCATTTTTATTGCATTTAATCAATTACTAACAAATTTGTGTAGTCGTTTGACTTTTTGCAGGTAAATATCATATGGCATGTATTTTTTTTCTAAAAAGTAAAAATGGCACAATTGGCAAGAGGACATGTGTAAGGAGTTGTGAGTGTGAGAGGTTGAGAGTTCGAATCTCACCTTAGTCACTTTTTGTTTTTTATTATTTTTACTCTAAATGTTTCTATCTCTCATTAAAAAATAACAAAAATAGTTTTTTTATTATTATTTAATTATTATTTTCGTATTTTAATTAAATCATTTTTTAAAATATTATTTTTTTTCACTTTTTTCTAAATTATTCATAAAAATATCCAAAAAATCATAAAATAAAAAATATTGGAAAAAATTTTGTTCTTTTTATAATATTTTTGGTTTTAGGAATCAATAGGATTATTAGTTTTTATTTTAAGTTTATTTTAATTATTTAAATTTTTTTTTTCTTAACTAATTATTTAGTTTGGGCTTTCAAATGGGCTTTAGGGACATTATTGACAATTTGATGTTAACCCTAATTTGTTCCCTATATATACATGTGTTGCCTTGTTGAAAGAGGGGAGAATGGAAAAAACCTAAGAGGAGTGAGTGCCGTTTACCGTTATTTCTTTTTCTTCATCTATTACTGTTGTTTCTTTTTCTTCATCGTTTACCGTTATTTCTTTTCCTTCATCTATTACTGTTGTTTCTTTTTCTTCATCTTTTACCGTTATTTCTTTTTCTTCATCTATTACCGTTATTTCTTTTTCTTCATCTATTACTGTTACGTTTATATATTTATAATTTTTAAATTGTTAGAGTTTATATATATATAAGATTAATTTTTGATCGAATTATATCGATACGATGTTTGCACATTTGTGTGTATGACGCGTGACATTTGTGTTAGTTCGATCTGGTTGCGATGATCGCATTTTTGTGTGAGCAATAATACTGTTTTTTTGCTTAATTTCTTTTTCTTTGCGATAAATTTTGTTTCGTCCGATTTAGATCTGGTTGCGCTGAGCGCATTTCTGCGTTAGCAACATTGTTGAGTTATTTGGCACATTTAAAATTCATTATTGCTTTATTATTATTATTATTATTAGTATTATTATTATTATCATTATTTATTATTATTATTATTATTATTTATTATTATTATTATTATTATTATCATTATTATTATTATTATTACAATTATTATTATTGTTATCATTAATTTATTAAAACTTGTTATAATATAAAAATCTCTTTTTTAAAATAAATAACATTAACATCTTTTCCAAATTAATATGAAAACCTATTATTTTTAAGAAAAACTTTTTTTTAGATAAATTTAAAATAATAACTAAAATCTTTTTTTAAAATAATAACTAGAACCGTTTTTTAAAAAGTATATAATAATAACATTAAACCTTTTTTTTAAAATAAAACCTTTTTGTTAGATAATTAAATTAAGACTATTTTTGAAAAGTTTTTTTTAATAATATTAAAACCTCTTTTTTAACTTAAATCAAAAGTTTTTTTATATATCACAAATAAACAACAAAGAATATCTATAACTTTCGCACTTCCGTTTCATAACTCGTCTGATTATTGTCTGACTCTGGCTACTAACGTTGTGTATTCAATGTGCAGCTTGTTACGTTGCTATTAGCTATTTTAATGTGTTTTTTAATTCAAGTTGTATTATAATTGTATCTGTTTCTCATTTGTAACTTCGCGAACAAATTATCGCGTTTACCTTTCCGCACTTTAATTTCTGCTGTTTGTATGGTTTAAATTCGCGCATTTGCATCGTTAATTTGTCCCATTGCATTCCTCCGAAGGATTAGGCCTAGCCGTTTGGCCGCCACGCCAATAGTCCTCAAAACTTCAAACCCTTACAAACCCTAACTTTTCACAAATGTCTCGCCGTGGACAAAAATTACAAAACTACCCCTAGCTTTAGGTCAAAGAGTCGCCGCACTCATTTTAGGGTTTCCCGCCGCAGAATCCCTAACCTAACCCTAATTCACTTAACAATTTACAACGTAGATATTGGAGTTTCTACACTCCGCGTAAGCGTGTCCCTAAGATACGTTTATTCCCCTTGAGACCTTGACCACAGTCAAGAAGTCTCTAACCTCCCTTTTGAGGGGAACTACAGTTACTCTGATTCCATTCCCGTAAGGATATGTAGGCACAAGATGCGATGTCTTGCCGAGTAAACTTAGAATTAACCCCTAGGTCTTTTTTAATTTTCAATCCTTTGTATATACCCTTAAGCAAAATAATTAATGAAATAAAAAAAAAATAAACAAAAGGTTCCCGTAGAGTACTACGGAAGTTTAGGGTGCTAATACCTTCCCTAAATTTAACCAACCCCCGAACCTTAGATCTCTCCCTTTTAGGTTTTTCCTTTCTTTAACCTTTCCTTCGGATAAATCAAAGACCGGTTGTAAATGAATTAAGATTCAAGTTAATCAATAGCTTGACATCCAAATTTCACCGCAACAAGTGGGTTCCACTATTTTTGCAGACAAGACGTTTATGCTTGTCGAGGCACGATATCTCTCACTATTTATAGACTTGGATGGCTTATCAGGATACAGTTGGGGAGCGGCTGCATTGGTTACCATTTATAGATATCTCGGAGATACTTCCATGTTCAGTTGTAAGCAGCTTGGTGGTTATCCGACTCTCCTACATGTATTTATTTTAATTTAGTATATTTTGTTTTAATTAATTTTATCTAGTATATTAATTTTATTTATCTAGTTTATTATGTTATAATTAATTATTTTAAATTTAGTAATAGTATTAATTTTGTAACAGTGTTGGATTCATGAGTATTTTCCAACACTTGGAAAAAAGGAGAGAATTGGATACCAGCTAATAATGTGGGTCTCCCTCGAGCAATGAGATGGTCCTATAGGCAAGGTGTCTTGAAGGTGGATGACTTGCGATCAATTTTGGACGAGCTAACACCTGCTGATGTCATACGGCGTCCATTCAAGAATGATAGAGTATGGTGTCAATTTGATGAGTTATATCTATATAGGGGGTATCTGAGGTAGGGTGAAATTATTGTTCCATACTTGTCTGACAGATGTATGCGTCCGTTTGGATACAAGCAATATGTTCCACATCCACCTCTTGATTATATGATGGCTGGTGATATTGATGTTGACTGGATTAGTTACCATCAGAGCATTCAGGATGTGATTCGTCTGACAGCACCGGCCACCACCCCATATGAGACAAATGATGGATATCTTCAGTGGTATTATCGTGTTTCGCATCCTCGTCTGGTACCACCCTATCGTAATGCGCCAACAGAGGTGTTATTTCCTGTATATGAAGCAAGACCATCTGATCCTAACTAGGCTCGTGTGTCTTTATTGATTCATCGTTATCCTCAATAGGCTGGTGCTGAAGAGGATGATCCACAGTTTGCTGATTTGTTCGAAGCTTTACATATTGCTCGATCACAGTGACTTATATTTATATTTATGGTTATATGTTAACTTTTAGACTCATTTGACCTAATTGGTTTATGTTTATGTGTTAACTTTTAGACACATTTGACCTAGTTGATTTATGTTTATGTGTTAACTTGTAAT
The DNA here is from genome assembly GCA_963859935.3 of Lathyrus sativus. NCBI lineage: Eukaryota > Viridiplantae > Streptophyta > Magnoliopsida > Fabales > Fabaceae > Lathyrus > Lathyrus sativus. The sequence goes on along the minus strand of OZ012741.1, from coordinate 589,939,788 downwards.
GTGAAATAAAAAATGAATAACATAATTCATGATTCATGTTTTGAAATAAAAAATGAATAACATAATTCATGATTCATGTTTTGAAATTAAAAATGAATAACATAATTCATGATTCATGTTTTGAAATTAAAAATGAATAACATAATTCATGATTCATGTTTTGAAATTAAAAATGAGTAACATAATTTATAATTCATAATGCGTTGGTAATATAGGCGTAAGTTGTTGCTAATGTTGTAGACATCCTGCAAAGCCTAGCATCCAAGATGTTGCTGCTGGAGAACGAAACTTCTCTCATATCCATGGAATGTAGCAATGACTCTAAATCCACAATTACCATCTGATACAACATTAACTACATCATCAATATATGACCTAATGTGATTAGGAAACTGAAGGATGAACTGCTTAGATGACTGTGAAGATTGTGATAATTTCAACTTCTTTGAAGCCTGTGATGGTTGAGATTTCTTTTGTGAGGACTGTGATAATTTCAACTTCTTCGAAGTTTATGATGGTTGAGATTGCCTCTGTGAAGATTGAGATGCTTGATCAACATACTTATGATACGAAGGGTCTCTATAAACATCATACCCTACTGGTTTTTTGCCTTTCTTCTTGACTCCCCCTTTAGTTTTTATTTTCTCAGATGGTGGACACATAGAAGTCATTGTGGGGAAGGCAAGTTCAAAAACCCTACTTTTTAATGCCCTTTTCCCAACAACATCCAGTGTCTTAAACCTTTTCCATAACTCATCTATTGCACTACTCATATCCACATCTGACCCATCATCTACGTCTTCGTCCAACTTAACTTCCATACTTATTTTTCTCCAACGAACATGCACAGCATCTATTGGTATCGGTATACCATCAATTTTATATCCTGTCAACTTACAAGCACAAGGTAATCTGTAGGTTGTTCTAAGAGTACAACGACATATTTCCTTGTTAATTCCAATATAATCAACTCATTTTAACTCTTCAATAATGCGTCTCAATGCATCTCGAGACATTAAACCACATAAATTATTGTAAAATGGACTTACGTGGGCGTGCTCAACTTCATAAAAACTCTTTTGAAAAGAAGCTCTAATTTTGCCCAGTTGTAACTTTAAGTTGCCATTCTATCCTCCCAACATTTGGCCATGTCACCAATGTTGTTACCAAACATTTGCTTTAACTTCCAATGAGCAGACTCAACCCTAAAATTAATACATATTAAAAATATTTTTAAAAAATACAAAAAAGATATATAATTTAGAATTACTAAAAATAAATACATACCAATTAGTCGTGGTGTTACCCAAATTTAGCACTCTATTAATCCATGCTCCAACATATCTTTGTCTATGTGGTGTCAACCATATGTCCTTCACATAATCAATAAATTCATTACAATCAACACACTCCTGCTCAAGTTGGTTCGACCTTTCATCATACTCAACCTCATCACTAGCCCATACAACATCCGTCCATAATTCGTCAATTTTATTTTGCATGTCACTAGCCACATATTGTTTCCACTTTGCACCAATATTCTTGTTAATATGAAATCGACATAGCAAATTGATCGACCTTGGGAACACAATTTCAATGGCTTTCATCAAACCAAGATCTCTATCTGTTAAAATCACTTGTGGACACAAATCTTTTTTTCACAAACAATTGTTTAAGCTTATCTAGAACCCAAAAAAAAGTCCCAGTCTGCTCAGACTCAATATACGCAAATGCGACAGCAAAAGTCAACTCGGTTGATGTCATGCCAACAATTTCAAAGAGGTTGCCTATATTTGTTTATCTTGTAAGTGTTGTCCATAACTAATACAATAGGAAAAATATTCAACAACCTAACTGAATCTGAATAAGCCCAAAATATATCTCTAATAACTTTAGAGTCATCTCTTTTTCTACTCCAATAAACATAACCTGCATCCTCAATAAGCTTAAACAAATGTTGTATCTCACTTCTAGGACCTCTTATATTTTTTTCTATCATATTCTTATGCTTGTATATTTGCGTGATCCAAGTGACATTATCTGGATCTTGCTCTTGCAATGAAAGCAATATATGTCTAGGTGGAACCTTTCTCTTTGTCAAATCAACAACATGTTGCTTCTGATCCGCTATCAACCTATCAGAAAATGTGTGATCTTCTAATTTATCAGGTAAACCATGGTTATGAACTTCACATTTTACATCAATCTTCCATCCAGATCCATCAATCGCTGGAATTGACCTGATTCTAAATGGACATCCACATTTTTTCGTTGCACTCTGGGTTCCACTATCAATATCTTTTTGTTTTCCACCATTATCACCTAAATATTAATTTATTACTTCTTCCTCTCTTTTCTGTTTCAATATCAGAACGAGTGATGATAACCGTTACTTTATTTTGAATTCCGATCTCTTTAATCCATCTTATCACCTCTTCTCGTGTACCAAATCTTTGAGTAGTTGAAAAAACATCAGACGAATCTACACATATCTGATCTTTATCGCATATTTGTAAAGGAATTTCTGTACCTGCATAAAATTTTTTTAAAAAAAATTACAAAAGCAAACCGGAAGACTCGGGAAAAGAGTTCCGGTAGCCAAAGTTACTAAACCGGAAGACTTGTAAAAAGTGTTCCGGTACACTTTTTACAAGTACCGGAACTCTGAAGACAAGTGTTCCGGTAAAAATTCTATGAAAACGCAAACCGGAAGTCTTTGATAAACTCTTATGGTACATATTGTGTATAAACCAGAACGCTTTGCCAAAGTCTTCCGGTTTGGAAAAAACAACATACCGAAAGTCATTTTAAAAATGTTCCGGAAGACTCGATGGGTGATTTTTTCGGAACTGTAAAAATCTGACACAGACAGTAAAAAGTAAAAAAAAACATAGTAAAAAATATACAGAGATAAAATTGGTATTTTTTTTAAAATTGTAGGTGTATGGGTATAATTGTAGGGATATGGGGTAAAATTTCCTCAAGTGAAACGGTTTGGATCTAAATCAAACCTGGACAACCCAATCCCACATTAAGTTAGGTTAATGTTGTTTGGGCCTCGTCACACTATGCACCCCAACCCAACTAGTTGTTTACCTATGTTTGTTTTTTTCCTTGTTTTTTAATACAACTTGTATGGGTTACACCCTTCTACAACGCTGCACCCCCCTCTGGCCCATTCAATTGTTCTTTTTTACTTTTATACTTTTTATTGATAATTTTATTTTTTATAAAAAAAACGAGACACATAATAACATAAAAAAGATGTCAAATTTTTTTATCAAATAAAAGTTATATTAAGTCTTTAATATATATATATATATATATATATATATATATATATATATATATATATATATATATATATATATATATATATATATATATATATATATATATATATATATATATATATATATATATATATATATATATATATATATATATATATATATATATATATATATATATATATATATATATATATATATATATATATATATATGTGTGTGTGTGTGCGCGCGCGCGCGCGCGTGCGTGCGTGTTTTTTTTCTCAATTTATTTTATTTTATTAAAACCAAAACAAATAAAGGAGTTTAGTTTTAGATGTATGAATTAGGGATGGACTCATCTAAATTATATTTTTCAAAAGTCCATTGATTTTCTTTTAAGACTTATCGCTTAGAAATAATCTTGATTGATGGTTGACTTAATTTGTTTGATCTTTCATTGAATGGGTGATTTCATGCATGTCTTGTTGGCTACTTAAATTATGGGTTGCATGATTGTATGATTTATTTAATCTTGTATGTATGTAGACCTTTAATTGTTTAAGATAAAATAACAAAAGGTGGATACATAATAAAAACCAACTTTCAAAATAAGTTTCAAACATTTGATCAACATCAAGTTAACTTTCAAATTTTCACCATTCTAAAGTCGTTTCAAAACTTTTTTTTTCCGTAAATGCAAATCAAAACTCGATCAACATCGAGTCATTTTCCAATTCAAAATAAAGTACATAACTACTACCAAATATCATTTCACAAGTAAATTTGAAAAAAAGGATGGTTTAGAGCCTTCTATTTCTCTCCTCAACTATTTAGATACGAGTTGCCTTACTCGGCCATTAGAGAAATTTTCATACATTAAAACTTTCAATTTGATTTACTTTAAACCTTTTTCCTTAATAAGACTTATGTAAACACATTTTCGTAATAACTTGAACGAAAAAGGAGATGGTCAAGAGACTTCTATTCCCTTCCCCGAGTACTTGGATACGAGTTTCCTTACTTGATCATTCGAGTATTTTTCGTCCATCCAAAATATGTTAACAATATCAAAATCACTTATTTCAATTAAGGGTGAAAAGGAAGACGGTTTGGAGCCTTCTATTCCTCTTCTCGATTGTTTGGATACGAGGTTCCTTACTTGACCATTCGAGCAATTGTCATCCAATAAAACACTTAGCAAATATCTTCTTAGCAAAAGATATTTCGTCTCAAGATGATGTAAAACAAGGCTCTGTTCATACATGAGTGTCAGTGAGATAAGTGAATTTTTTCCCACAAATGTTGATATTTAGAAATCCATTCAATATGATGCAAACATCCACTCCTATAAAAGTATCGTGGGTAGGCAATGTTTTATGTTATTAGTGACAAAGTATCTTTCACTAAAATTGACCAACAAACAAACATTTTCTACCAGAGCTACGTAGCCTTGAATTCTCTATTGTACATGGAGAAACATAGGAGTGAGACCCGCAATCTTGTCAGAAACATTAATAAAAAAAACTATGTTATGACCCTTTTTATTTTATTTTTACACTTATAATAATACGAAGAAAACAATTGACGTAAGCTAACATTCAAATCGCAAATTTAACTAAAAGATTACAGTTGAGTACAACGAACATGAGGGGTGTTAATGCATTCCCCTTGTGTAATTTGATTCAAGAACTTGAATATAGTTGCGACGACCATCTTCTTTTAAAAGATTTTATTGATGTTTTCCCTTTTCTTATTGGAATAAATAAATTTATGTGCCTACTCTTTTCGAATTATTTTTCATGAGCACGTGATACACTTCGCGAAGGATCATATCTTTCGAGAAACGATAATATATGATATCATAGTACTTCAACTTATTGAAAAGCAGGGTTAGGTTCATTGCGAAGTTGTGAAGTGGGAATATATTTAAATGGTTTATTAGAAGTAAAAAATTAAAACATAATATGTGGGTACTGTTGACGAGATAAATTCCTTTTTGGGTTTTCCATTTGTGTTTCCGGTAAAAATCATAACTTAGAAAGTAAAATGAGAATTGAGAGTCATTTGATCTACTACTCGGGTATAATATATTCCTCTAATTAAATGGGTTAAGGAAGTTTTGTGGCTGAGAGGCATGATTGATTAGTTACAGATTCATAATACATCATGATAGTCAAAGTTGTATTCCTTTAAGAAATCATCAAGTGTGCCAATAGAGGAAAAAACATATCGACCTTGTTTTCACTTTAATAAGGGGCATGATCGAGTCATAGGCAATTATGGTCAAAAAGGTGGTTTGAGAAGACAATATAGTGGATGTACTTACCAAATCACTTATTAGGTTAATGTTGAAGCATTTTTTGGATTTTATCAAGATTTTTGAATAGTGATTCAATCTTATAAAGAGCAAAATAGTGGTTGATTTCTAAATTGGCATCACCATCATTATCACTAAAATAATGGGGATTCACCATGGCCTAGGTATGAAGCCGTGTGTGGTGTTAGAGAATCAAATTAATCTTATTTAGCCTTTTCATTTAATGTTATTTATTTAAATAACCTCAGTCAATGTTGTTCCTTATTTTATGCTGAATATGTGGCCTGTAAGTTATGTTAGTGGGCTTTATGGAGAGATTTTAGCAAATCTATGAAACCGTCATATTTACTATGTATAAGTAGGAAATCTCAACTTAATGAAAGAAACAACTTCTACAATATATTCTCAACCTATATGGTATCAGCCGCTGATCTTGGAAACCTATCCCTTCTCCAAAATCCTATACCATGGCTGCTGAGTTTTCGACAACCATTATTAACCCAAAGGGCTTCCATCAATGACCCGGATGGGATTTTCATGAGACGTTCAGCCCCGTGGTCAAACCGGTTACCGTCAGAGTCATTCTCACGTTGGTTGTCTCCAAGGGTTGGCACTTGCGTCAACTCGACATCAACAATGCTTTCTTGCAAGGTTCAATTTCTGAGCAGGTGTACGTATGCCAACCACCAGACTTCGTCGATCCATCTCATCCCAACTACGTATGTCGGCTCAACAAGGCCCTTTATGGTCTTCGACAGGCACCGAGAGCGTGGTACACTGAACTTCGCTCCTTTCTACTCCAAATTTGGTTTTGTCACTTCTGCTGCAGATGCGTCACTCTTCATCCATTCTAGCGAGTCAGCCTTTATTGCCTTATTGGTATATGTGAACGACATTATCGTCACTGGGAACACCGACACATCCGTCACCCAACTTGTTCAACGCCTTGTTGCTTGCTTCTCTCTCAAGGATCTAGGTACATTGTCATATTTCCTGGGTGTTGAAGTCATCTCGCGTCATTCTGGCAGCCTGTTTTTGTCCCAAAGAAAATATATCAGTGACATACTCATCAAAGCTGGCATGGAAGATGCCAAACCAGTCACAACACCACTCTTTGCATCAACTCCCCTGCTCAAAACAGATGGTGAACCACTTCCCTTACCCACCGATTATTGTTGTCTCGTCGGCAGCTTGCAGTACCTAAGCTTAACACGTCCCGATGTTGCATATGCCGTCAACAGACTGTCCCAATTTATGCAACATCACAACTCTTCTCACTGGGCTGCTCTCAAACGCTTGCTTCGGTACCTTGTCAGAACTATCGACAGGGGCATCATCGTTTCTTCCAGCCCATCCACAACATTACATGCCTTTTCCGATGTTGACTGGGCTGGTGAGAGGGACACTTACGTCTCCACAACCGGGTTCATCATTTATCTTGGTTCCACCCCTATCTCTTGGGGCTCAAAAAATCAAAGAGCTGTGGCTCGTTCCTCCATGGAAGCTGAGTACCGAGCACTCGCCGACACAACATCTGAAGTTCTCTGCCTCCTATTGTAACACCCCCTTTCTATACCCCCAAATAATCACATAACCATTTAGGAACATATTAAAAATTTCATTAGAGTATAATTATAAACATGGTATAAAAGAGGTATGTCATATTATACGTGAAATTAAAACATACAACAACTGCTCAACAAAAGATATGCAACAGTGGGGTAACTTACAATAGAGGAACTTAGTCCTTACACCCACATGTCAATATTTAGAATAAAAGCGGAAAATCTAAATATTGAATAACATCAAACATATAAACATATATGTACATCCAGTATGATTTCAACAACATAATAAATGTTTTCATAAACATTCAACATCCAGATACATGTACAAATGTATCACAAAAAGAATCATACACAATCCTAGCTACTCGGTGCTACATATCAGAGCCGACCGACCAAAAGATGAATACACGCTTCACAAAAAGACCTCCAGCCAACCTACTCTGCAATGCCTCATAGAGCACCATAAAACAACAGAAGGGTGAGAAATAATATCATAATAACAATGCATATAATTATATATAGCATAAAATACACATATTCTCCATTCTCGCCATAATTCATCACAATTCACTCCTATACATCACAATGCATATATAAATATATATGGATAATCACCAAGCATATTCATCATGCATACATCCACAATTCTCCTCATTCCACATAAACATACACATATTATGCTTATTCACCAATGCGCCATATAAAGATGATAAATGCAAATCATAGAGACCGACTCACGACTCTATGCAGACGCAAATGCAGTACCGACTCAATCATCTCAAGTTCACTCAGAAACTTATTTGAACCATCGCTCGTTACCAATGTAACTCTCCGTCGGGCCTACGATGTTCACCCATTGCTCACACCCCACATGGGCACACAATGTTTATGGATTGCTCACACCCTACATGGGCACACAATCCGATTGCTCACACCCTACATGGACACACAATCATTTGTAGTCATCGCTCACACCCCACATGGGCACACGATGATATATATCCATTGCTCACACTCCACATGGGCACACAATGTTTATGGATTGCTCACACCCCACATGGGCACACAATCCGATTGCTCACACCCCACATGGGCACACAATCGTTCAATAGATTCTCATAAGAATCACACAGCACAAGAATGCACATCATGATGCTTCACATGTAAAATGACTCATGACACTCTTGAAATCCATACATATTCACAAATATATTTTCATGCATTCATCTCATACCATCACATACAATGTATACCTATTCACATCAATCACACCATGCATTTATGTTTAATTTAAACCATGCATATATTTTCTAAAAGGCCACAATTCACAATCTAGAATTCACGCTATACGGATACCCACAACATATCATATAACAACACACAAACTCCACATTCGGAAGAAGTTCGATCATAACTGAATCAAAGAAATGACGTTGGATGGAAATAACAAAGAAAACAAGTTGCTGTCACGCTCGCTAGAATACTCGCCTAATGAGGTCATTAGCGAACCACTCGCTACTAGCTCGCCTAGCGAACCTGCTCGCGAGGACTGAAATTAGCTACTGGAAGTGTTCGCTACCTACTCGCTGGGCTGCTCTCCTAGCGAGCACCTCGCGACTTCCCTCGCCACAGCGAATAAGGATCATTTTGGTTCTGTCCAAGTCTGGAAACGTTCGCTGGGTTTCTCGCCTAGCGAATCCTTCGCTACCTCACTCGCCAGACGCTCGCCTAGCGAACACTGTGCTACTCAAAACCCCAACTGTCCAAATATCACCAGAAGTTCATAAAACACCCAATTTTAACCAAACCAGTTCCAATAGTCTCGGCCTAACAATCCTCGACTAAACTACGCAATTTATTCCGAATTCTAACTGTTAAAACATCAGTTTCTATCGATTCTACCAATTTCGACCTAAAGTAGAAAATGTAGAAAAACATCCAAATAATCCAAACAACATATACATAATCATACACATTGATAAGATAATAAGATTTCACATCCTTACCCGATTAAAACGATTCCTAGAAGTCGTTCTTGATGATTTCCAAGTTTTCCTCTTTTTCTCCTCTTCTTCCTCTTTCTTTCTCTCTTTTTCCTTCTTTTCTTTCTTTTCTCTCTTCTTTCTCTTATATATCTTTCTATTCTAATTCTTTCTATCTCTTTTTTCTCTCAAAATATCTACTAATTCATCTTCTCGCAAAATATCTAACTTAACATTAATTAAGAAATATCTAAAATACCCTCCAACTTAATTTCCCGAAAACTCTCAAAAACAATAAAATAACACAATATGCAAATATAACATATTAACACACCAATTCCACAAATAAAATAATAATCACCCAAGTAAAATGAAAGACTCAACAAAAATGGGAAAATCTGAATCGGGGCGTTACAACTCTCCCCCACTTTAGAAATTTTTGTCCTTGAAAATCTTACCTGATTCAAACAACTCCGGATACGACTCTCGCAACCCACTCTCTAATTCCCAAGTCATATTGCCTTCCGAAGCACCTCCCCACGCTACTTTCACAAGCGCATATCTTTGCCCCTCAGCTTCTTAACTTCACGGTCTAAAATCCTAATCGGTAAACCTTCAACCGTAAGGTTATCTCTCACTTCAACCTCGTCCATAGGAATAACATGTGACGAATCCGGAACATACTTCCGAAGTTGCAAAATATGGAATACATCATGCAAATTCGAAAGATTCGGAGGCAACGCCAAACGGTAAGCCACAACACCAACTCGTGCAGTAATCTGATACGAACCAATAAAACGAGAAGTCAATTTCTTCGACTTCAAAGCACGACCCACACCCGTAACCGGTGTAACTCTCAAAAACACATGGTCGCCTTCTTGAAACTCAAGATCTTTCCTTCTGTTATCATGATAGCTCTTATGCCTACTTTGAGAGGCTTTCATCTTTTCCCAAATAAACTTCACTTTCTCTGTCATTTGTGTTATCATCTCCGGTCCAACTATCGACCTCTCACCTGTTTCATGCCAACACAAAGGTGTTCGACATCTCCGACCATACAAAGCCTTAAATGGTTCCATACCTATACTCGAATGAAAAATATTATTGTAGGTGAACTCAATCAACGCCAAATAACTATCCAAAGCACCACCTTGCTCGAGCACACAAGCACGCAATAAATCCTCCAACGATTGAATTGTCCTCTCGGTTTGACCATCCGTTTGCGGATGATAAGCCGAACTCAATCTTAGCTTAGAACCCAAAGCCTTTTGCAAAATTTCCCAAAACCTCGATGTAAATCTAGGATCTCTATCTGATACAATACTCTTAGGAACTCCATGTAACTTCACAACCACAAGAACATAAATCTCTGCTAACTTCTTCAAAGGATAACTAATATCAATCGGAATGAAGTGAGCAGATTTAGTAAGCCTATCCACGACTACCTAAATCGCATTATGACCTCTTTGCGTATTCGGCAATCCTGTAACAAAATCCATCGATATACTATCCCATTTCCACTCCGGAATGTCCAACGGTTGCATCAATCCACCAGGCTTTTGATGTTCCACCTTAGAATTTTGACAAGTTAAGCATGAATACACAAATTGAGCTACATCCCTCTTTAATCCGAACCACCAAAAGATTTTCTTCAAATTTTGATACATTTTATTCGCTCCCGGATGAATATTTAAGTTACTTCGGTGTCCTTCTTCCAATATCATCTTTTTCAACTCCTCATCATCGGGAATACAAACACGACCACGGAATCTCAAAACTCCAAAATTATCAACCTTGAAATCCTCATTCTCATTCATCATTAAATCAACGAACTTCAAATCCAACTTTTGCTTTTCACATACGGTTGCAAGAAAATCATTCGTAACATGTAGCATACCAAGTCTCACACTTCTCGGCGTTATTTCACAAACTAAACTCAAGTCTCTAAAATTCTCCAATAGTTCCCATTCTCTCATCATTAATGCGGACATATGTAACAACTTCCGACTCAAAGCATCGGCAACCACGTTTTCCTTACCCAGATGGTAATTGAAACCAAAATCATAATCCTTCAAAAGTTCTAACCACCTTCTTTGTCTCATGTTCATTTCTTTTTGATCAAGTAAATATTTCAAACTCTTGTGATCACTAAAAACTTCAAATCTTGCTCCATAAAGATAGTGCCCTCAAATTTTCAAAACAAACACCACGACCGCTAACTCCAAGTCATGTGTAGGATAATTATTTTCACGCACTCTCAATTGTCTTGAAGCATAAGCCACAACCTTTCCATCTTGCATCAAAACACCACCTAAGCCTGTCAAAGAAGCATCACAATAAACCACAAAAGGTTCTGTCGGATTCGGCAAAATCAAGATTGGCGCCGTCGTCAACCTTCTTTTTAGCTCAATGAAACTCTTTTCACAATTGATATCCCAAATAAAAGCCTTTCCTTTACAAGTCAATTGCGTTAACGGAAGTGCCAACTTCGAAAATCCCTCAATAAACCTCCGATAATAACCTGCCAAGCCCAAAAAGCTTCGAATCTCCGTAACCGATCTAGGAGTCTCCCATTGCATCACCGCATCAATCTTGGACGGATCAACACTAGTACCGCTACTGGAAATAACATGTCCAAGAAAACTTACTTCCGACAACCAAAATTCACATTTCAACAACTTAGCATACAATTTCTTCTCCTTCAAGATTTGTAACACAATCCTCAAATGCTCTTCATGCTCCTCTTGAGACTTAGAGTAAATAAAAATATCATCGATGAACACAACCACAAAATGATCTAACTGTTCATGAAAAATACGATTCATGTATTCCATAAACACACTCAGCGCATTAGAAACCCGGAATGGCATCACGGAATATTCGTAATGGCCATACCGTGTCCTAAAGGCTGTCTTTTGAATATCCTCTTCTTTCACACGAATCTGGTGATATCCTGATCTCAAATCAATCTTGCTAAAAACACGCGCACCAACCAATTGGTCCATCAAATCATCGATCCTTGGAAGCGGATACTTGTTCTTAATTGTCACCTTGTTCAATTGTCGATAATCAATGCATAACCGCATACTTCCATCCTTCTTCTTTACCAACAGTACCAGAGCACCCCAAGGAGAAACACTTGGCCTTACAAATCTCTTGTCCAACAAGTCATTCAAATTCTACCAACTCTGATGCCGACATACGATACGGTGCCATCGAAACTGGTCTAGTACCCGGAACTAGATCAATAGAAAACTCAACTTCTCTTTCCAGCGGTACATCCGTAATATTCTCCGAAAACACTTCTGGAAAATCACACACCACTATGAACACATCGAGCTTAACTTTACTCTCCACCGACAATGATGCAAATAAACCGAACAATTAAGCTTCGTCCGCTAAAAGTTTCTTCAACTCTTTAGTGGATAGGAAACTCTCATCTTCATCATCTCCCAAAGAAGGAAACCTTACTAAATTATGATAGCAATCTATATGAACTCTATTAAATTGCAACCAGTTCATACCCAAGATTACGTCCAAACTTTCCAACGGCAAACACACTAAATCCATAATGAAGTCTTTACCATACATGGTCAAAGGACAACTTACACACACCAAAGATGTAGTTACCGACCCCAAAGCGGGAGTCTCAATAACCATGTCACCACCCCAAGAAGTCACGAACAAATCCAAACGCTTAACGCACTCATGAGAAATAAAAGAATGAGTCGCTCCAGTATCAATAATAGCAACTAAAGGCGTATTATTAATAAAACATATACCTTTAATCAAATGATCCGCACTAGTAGTGTCTGACCCAGCTAATGTAAACACCTTTCCGCCCGCTTGAGCTTGTTTCGGCTTAGTACACTTAGTACTAATGTGACCCACTTCTCCATAATTATAGCACTTCACTACATTCCTCCTACAATTAGTAGTAGCATGCCCAAGGCCTCCACAGTTAGAACATTTCGCTACTGTTTTCCCACACTCAAAAGATTTATGACCCATTCCACCACACTTGTAACACTTAACGGAACCGGAACCTCCTCCTCCAGATCTCTTATCAAAGTTTCCTCTATGTTTGCCCTTATCAACAGGTGTCACATAAGGTCCACTTCTAGCTTGTTGCTTTCCCTTCCTCTCATTCAAACTTTTATAATGTGTAGAACGAGCCTTGCTATCTTCCTCGAAGATTCTACAACATTCCGTCAAATCTGTAAACTGTCTTATCCTTTGATATTCCACCGCTTGCTTAATCTCAGAACGCAAACCATTCTCATATTTAATACACTCTGAGAACTCAAGAGTAACTGCAACATAATGAGGATGGAATTGAACCAACTCCACAAACTTCGCAGTATAGTCCACCACAGACATACTACCTTGTTTCAGTTCAAGGAACTCCATCTCCTTCTTCCCTTTCACACCTTTAGGGTAATACTTCCTCAAGAACTCAGTACGAAATAAATCCCAAGTTATCTCTTCATCATCCACCTCAAGAACTTGACGCATACCGACCCACCAATCATCGGCTTCTTCCTTCAGCATGTGAGACCCAAGTCTCACCTTATTCCCCTCCGCACAATCCATAACTCTGAAGATCCTTTCAATTTATTTCAACCAAATCTGAGCACCATCGGGATCAAATCTTCCTTTGAAGACAGTTGGTTGATTCTTCCTGAACTCGTCATTAGCATTCACGTTTGGTGCACCTTGCACCGCCCTAGCCATTGCTTCCAAAGCAACAGCCATCGCATTGTCATTACGACCAACCATATTCTGACCATTCCCAAAAATAACAACAAGGTTAAACAACCGTTCAACCAACACAACAATAAGACAAACACAACTGACTCAACACTGGCTCTGATACCACTTAATGTAACACCCCCTTTCTATACCCCCAAATAATCACATAATCATTTAGGCACATATTAAAAATTTCATCAGAGTATAATTATAAACATGGTATAAAAGAGGTATGTCACATTATACGTGAAATTAAAACATACAACACCTGCTCAACAAAAGATATGCAACAGTGGGGTAACTTACAACAGAGGAACTTAGTCCTTACACCCATATGTCAATATTTAGAATAAAAGCATAAAATATAAACATTGAATAACATCAAACATATAAACATATATGTACATCCAGTATGATTTCAACAACACAATACATGTTTTCATAAACATTCAACATCCAGATACATATACAAATGTATCACAAAAAGAATCATACACAATCCTAGCTACCCGGTGCTACATATCAGAGCCGACCGACCAAAAGATGAATACACGCTTCACAAAAAGACCTCCAGCCAACCTACTCTGCAATGCCTCATAGAGCACCATAAAACAGCAAAAGAGTGAGAAATATTATCATAATAACAATGCATATAATTATATATAGCATAAAATACACATATTCTCCATTCTCACCACAATTCATCACAATTCACTCCTATACATCACAATGTATATATAAATATATATGGATAATCACCAAGCATATTCCTCATGCATACATCCACAATTCTCCTCATTCCACATAAACATACACATATTATACTCATTCATCAATGCGCCATATAAAGATGGTAAATGCAAATCATAGAGACCGACTCACGACTCTATGCAGATGCAAATGCGGTATCGACTCAATCATCTCAAGTTCACTCAGGAACTTATTGGAACCATCGCTCGTTACCAATGTTACTCCCCGTCGGGCCTACGATGTTCACCCATTGCTCACAACCCACATGGGCACATAATGTTTATGGATTGCTCACATCCCATATGGGCACACAATCCGATTGCTCACACCCCACATGGGCACACAATCATTTGTAGTCATCGCTCACACCCCACATGGGCACACGATAATATCTACCCATTGCTCACACCCCACATGGGGATACAATGTTTATGGATTGCTCACACCCCACATGGGCACACAATCCGATTGCTCACACTCCACATGGGCACACAATCGTTCAGCAGATTCTCATAAGAATCACACAACACAAGAATGCACATCATGATACTTCACATGCAAAATGACTCATGACACTCTTGAAATGCATACATATTCACAAATATACTTTCATGCATTCATCTCATATGATCACATACAATGTATACATATTCACATCAATCACACTATGCATTTATGTTTAATTTAAACCATGCATATATTTGCCAAAAGGCCACAATTCACAATCCAGGATTCACGCCATACGGCTACCCACAACATATCATATAACAGCACACAAACTACACATTCAGAAGAAGATCGATCACAACCGAATCAAAGAATCGACGTTGGATGGAAATGACAGAGAAAACAAGTTGATGTCACGCTCGCTAGAATACTCGCCTAGCGAGGTCATTAGCGAACCACTCGCTACTGGCTCGCCTAGTGAACCTGGTCGCAAAGACTGAAATTAGCTACTAGAAGTGTTCGCTACCTACTCGCTGGGCTGCTCACCTAGCGAGCACCTCGCGACATCCCTCGCCACAGCGAATAAGGGTCATTTTGGTTCTGTCCAAGTCTAGAAACGCTCGCTGGTAGCTCGTTGGGTTGCTCGCCTAGCGAACCCTTCGCTACCTCAGTCGCCAGACGCTCGCCTAACGAACGCTGCGCTACTCAAAACCCCAACTGTCCAAATATCATCAGAAGTTCATAAAACACTTGATTTTAACCAAACCAGTTCCAATAGTCTCGGCCTAACAATACTCGACTAAACTACGCAGTTTATTCCGAATTCTAACCGTTAAAACATCAGTTTTTATCGATTCTACCAATTTCGACCTAAAGTGGAAAATGTAGAAAAACATCCAAATAATACAAACAACACATACATAATCATACACATTGATAAGATAATAAGATTTCACACCCTTACCCGATTAAAACGATTCCTAGAAGTTGTTCTTGATGATTTCCAAGTTTTCCTCTTTTTCTCCTCTTCTTCCTCTTTCTTTCTCTCCTTTTCCTTCTTTTCTTTCTTTTCTCTCTTCTTTCTCTTATATATCTTTCTATTCTAATTCTTTCTATCTCTTTTTCTCTCTCAAAATATCTACTAATTCATCTTTTCACAAAATATCTAACTTAACATTAATTAAGAAATATCTAAAATACCATCCAACTTAATTTCCCGAAAACTCTCAAAAACAATAAAATAACACAATATGCAAACATAACATATTAACACACCAATTTCACCAATAAAATAATAATCACCCAAGTAAAATAAAAGACTCAACAAAAATGGGAAAATCAGAATCGGGGCGTTACACCTATCTCTCCTCAAAGAGCTCCGCCACCGGATCCACTAACCTGTCATATATTGCGATAATATGGGTGTCACCTTTCTCTCCTCCAATCCTGTATTCCACTCCCGAATGAAACACATCGCCATCACCTATCACTTTGTTCGGGAGAATGTACAACACGGTGTTTTCCGGGTAACCCACGTGTCCACAGGCGACTAGCTCGCCGATATTTTGACGAAGCCTCTCCACCGTCCACAGTTTGAGTCCATAATCAACAAGCTCGGACTTTTCCAACGGTCGTCCGGCTTGCGAGGGCGTGTTAGAGAATCAAATTAATTTTATTTAGCCTTTTCATTTAATGTTATTTATTTAAATAAACTCAGTCAATGATGTTCCTTATTTTATGTTGAATATGTGGCATGTAAGTTATGTTAGTGGGCTTTATGGAGAGATTTTAGCAAATCTCTGAAACCGTCATATTTACTTTGTTTAAGTAAGAAATCTCAACTTAATAAAAGAAACAACTTCTACAATATATTCTATATAGGCGGGTTAATATTGAGTTTTAAAATACTTTGCTCCTTCCAAACATGTGAGGCACGTGGAGTAGTGTGTGCAAGGATGCAAAAGGGGGTGCCTTAAATTATGTGCTACATTTGAGTATTTTTACAGAATCTCGCACTAGGTGAACCAAATTTTAGAGAGAGAATTTGTAGGTTTCATCATTATACATATTCGATTTATCTTTGATCATAATATAAGCTTTGGGAAACACTTCTAGTATCTTGAGAACTGTGTGGTTTATGTATTTAGAGGATGGGAGATTTTGAAGAAAACATGAGTCGTTGCAAATTTATTTTCTTTTAACTCATTTATAATACTTGATTAATGACTCTTGATAAACCATTTATAAAATATTCAAAGGTTGACTCCAGATCGCTGCTAAGGAGGTTCACTCCTTTCCACCATAATGAATTTGACTTAATCTTTCTAGACCTTCATAATACTTATATCTAGTAGCAAGGACATCATCCAAAAGGTATGTATCATATAACATTCACCATTGTCACATACTAAACAATACCAAATTACGAGACAAAGGTCACTTAATCTCAACCCAGTTTTATTTCTTAGGTTTGATGAACTTCTTTTCCACCGAACCAAAAAAATTTATAAGAACTTTTAACCCCACCCAAAATAATTATTCTTTTTAGGCTCACTAACCTCTTTCAAACCTTAACCGACAACTTTAGGTAGAAAAGAGAACTGTGTTTT
Organism: Lathyrus sativus; assembly: GCA_963859935.3. Classification (NCBI taxonomy): domain Eukaryota; kingdom Viridiplantae; phylum Streptophyta; class Magnoliopsida; order Fabales; family Fabaceae; genus Lathyrus; species Lathyrus sativus. The sequence goes on along the minus strand of OZ012741.1, from coordinate 589,922,091 downwards.
GTACCTTGTTAGAAGGACCACTCTCCCTCCTTAACTAATATACCTATTTCTCTATGAATACAATTTGCCAAATATAAGTCTAAATATAGGCTCCCAAGTGGACTCTTGATGAAGTCTGTCACTGTATGAAATTTGGTGAAGAATTAGAGAGAAAAAATAGCGAAAGATGAGTCAAAAGGAAATAGAAAAATCTAAAAATGAAGAAAAATAGCTAAGTGTTTAGGAAAGAGACTTAGTGAAAATTCACGTGAAAAAGAGAACTTTTTGGTGCAGCTACTAGAATAATCACGCGCACCATCGTGCACACGATAGGGATGTACTAGTTACATCGCGCGTCATTGGAGGTGACAAATTTTGAGATTTTTGATGACTTTTTCTGAGATTTTTCTGACGTGTTCTGAGCTCCTCTTAAGGGGAATTTATGCATTGTTACAAGGGTGACAATTTTGACACTTGGAGTATGATTTTATTGCATCAAAAGGTGATTTTGAGAGCATGGAAGCCATTGGAAGTCAATCTTTCAAGGAAATTCATATGATATTGTTGAAGCAGTAAAGCAGCAAGCAAAAATATTATTTTCGGAAGAATTTCCTCCGGGATTTATCGTCTCCACAGGGATTAGTGTGAGGGAAAGAATGTCGTTCGACAATCTCTACGTCTCTAAGCTTGGGTTTGAATGGTTTGGGATAAAAAATTCAAAAGGAAAAACATAAAACAAGAAAAAAGGTACATTCTTAAGAAATGAGAAAACTCGTCAGGAGTTGTATTTCGTTTTACCCATCATGTACTAAAAAAAATATATGGATCGAATGCATGCAACCTAATTCGCTCGTCAATATCATCACGTATCGCTCACAACAAAGTTTATCTCTAACACAAAGTCGAGAGATCAACCGTATCGTCTCATTGTTGATCTCTCACACAACTCGACAACACAGAGCATTAAGAATCGATACCCATGTGAATATTAGTCCTAAATCTATCTCTAGCATTTAGAATCTAACAGATGTTCATCTTAGATCGAGTTTGAACCGTATATCTCTATAGCAATCCAAACCCATTAAGTAAAAAATCAAGATAACCATCGATAAAGAGTTGTAAAAGAGATTTTATACAAAGATCCATAAATATACATACAATCAAGATAAACTTACATACAAAACCCCAACAAATGAAAAATACATAGAGAGGAAGGAAGAAGAACATAAATCTCACGGTTTGTCAACTCCGATTGAAGTGGATTCGACTCCGGATCGTCAAGATGCACCCTCCAATGTTGTTTCTAAGCTAAATCTACTCAAGAATGTGTTTGATGAAGTTGGGGTAAAAAGTTCCCAAACAACATAACCTAAAAAATGCTGAAAAAACACTTAAATAGACAAAAAAAAGTCCCAGTATTCGCCTGGCGAAGTTCCGTTCGCCTGGCGAACCTATACAACTTTTGCTTCTGTAAAAACAGTGTTTTTCACGCGTTTTTGAACTTTCGGTTCGCCTGGCGAACTTTGGCGAACATGACAGCAAACCAACTTGTTTCGACCATAACTTTTTAACCGTAACTCCGTTTTTCGCCCGGTTCGAAGCGTTGGAAAGCTTATTCAATGCTCTATCTAACAATGCTCCAACATCAATGCTTTATTACCTACAAAAAATGAACAAAATTCAATTAAACTCAATGATATTTACAGGAAAACATAATATATACACTATAACGTAAAGTAAACGCATTTATAAACAAAGCGGGGTTTATTCGAACGATTTTAACATAAAGTAACGTTAAGTGCAACAAAACTTATATACAAAAATAGGTAAAATTTGCACTTAACAGATATTCTCTTTATTTCTATTGATATTGTAATTTTAACTATGAGTAGCTAAACTCCTCTAAGTTAGGTTGTATGTGATGAACACTTTTCAATCTTGTCTGATATTAGACACATAGGGATTACTGACCTTCAGCGTATGTGTTGGATTTAAGGCAATTGTTCTAGTTACGTTGGTTGAATAGGAATTGGAGACTCCGATCAGTAGTGGCATATGGCACTACAACAAAATTGACTTTTAGCAGCGCATACAAAGACAGCGCTTTTTAAAAAAGTGCTGCTAAAGAGTCATTAAAAAAAAAAAAAATTCCCTACCAAAGACAAGGCTTTTTGAGAAGCGCTGCCAAAAATGCGCTGCTATAGTGTAATAAATAAATAAAAACATACCTACGACAACGCTTTTAGGAAAAGCGCTGCTAAAGGGTTGCTAAAGGCATGAGCTAAGACAGCGCTTTTCAAAAGCGCTGCTGTAGGGTGTGCCAAAGAAAGCGCTTTTCTAAAGCGCTGCTGTAGGTGTGTGCCAAAGAAAGCGCTTTCCATGTAAAGCGCTGCTATATCCATGGGCTAAGACAGCGCTTTTAAAGCGCTGTTATAGGTATCAAAAAGCGCTGCCATAGGTGTTATTATTATTAAAATAAAATATTACAGAATTTTAAAGAAAGCGCTTGCCTTGTAAAGCGCTGCTAAATGGTATTGTAAAGAAAGCGCTTTGAGAAGCGCTGTTGTAGCTAATAAAAAGCGCTGCCATAGGTGTTATTATAAATAAATTAAAATATATCACAGAATTTTTTAAAGAAACATAACACATTGCTAGCTCGCGCGCGTTCTTCATTCTTTCTTTCTCCTCTCTGCAAACCAGAACCCTATTCACCACGACCGACCGTCTCCCTCCTCCGTCCAACTGTCGTTCCTTCGTCGCTCACCTCCGTTCATCCTGTGTTGCATATCTCCTTCATTTGACCGTCCGTTTTCGACAGCCTCTGTAGCGCATTTCCGCCATTGTTACGGTATTTGAAGTTTTTCATTTTTCATTTTTCTGGATTATTGTCTTAGTATTTCATTTTTCTGGATTATATGATGTTAGTGTTACTTCTTTTCTGAGTTATTGACTTGTTTTTGTTGATACCGTTGATGAGAACTACTCTTTTGATATTGGCTTGAGTTTTGTATACAAGGTGTTTGTTGAAATGCCACAATGAATTTACTTATGTTAACTTTCATTATATCTAGTCGTATACAAGGTGTTTGTTGAAATGCCACACCTTATATGAGTTCTTTTTACTAATAATTTTTATTATTGTTGCCCACAAATCTTATTTGAAATTGGTATTCTGATAAATTAGATATATGTATGTAAATCTTTATGTGATGATGATGATGATGATGAAAAACAGCTAGGATTGTATTTATGATTATAAAGAATGTGTTTACAAATTATAACATTTTTTTCTTCCAAAACATGAAGAAAATTGTGAAAGTAAATTACATATTAGTATTAAGAATTATTTATATCTATTTATTTGATCAATTGTGTCGAATTTTAGATTTATAATATGAATTATAAACATATAGTCTTATAAGTTGATATTGACTAATTGCGGTTGACTAACATTGTTAATTTTTCTGCTTACATCAATTTTGTCTTACATTCAAGTATAAAATTCATATAGTATACGTAAATTCTTAATATGATTAATGAGTGTGTCTCTTCTAATTTAAATTTGTTGTTATAAGAAAAGTTGACACACAAGTTTATTCAAATAACAAAATTATATCTGATAATGATATTGAAGCTTTAATTTTTATTATTGAAGCTTCACACTATTTGTGATTCAGATGAAAGCTTTAAGTTTCTGTTAATCTTGAAGTGAATATAATTTTTGTTTGTTATGCTCATTTATTGAAGTGAAAATAATTACTTATTGACTCTTATTCTTGTAGATCAAGATTCTGTTCGGCTTCTTGCTGTTGAGGGTTGTGCAGCTCTTGGAAGATTGTTGGAGCCTCAAGATTGTATGGCACATATTCTTCCTGTTATAGTCATTTTTTCTCAGGTATATTGAGTATTAATAATATTATGTGGGAAGATTTGCATTTTGTTCCGTCTTGCTAATTTAGTAACATTTAATTTACCAAAATAGTATAAATTAATATGTTAGTAAAAATTGTATAAAATTTTAGATAAATATAAACTCAAGTTATATAAAATTTTAGATATTTTTAGATAAATATAAAATTATATAAAATTTTAAATAACTAATATGTTAGTAAAAATTGTATATGAGTTCATATTAATTGCGAATTAATTAATTTTATTGCAAGAATTATTTAATGTTGATGATGTTATTAATTTTGTCTGTTATAGGGGTTACCTGTGAAGAGCAAGGTTGTGATCGTTTTCAAGCATCCTACTGTGCAACTTTCTTAGGAGTTATTGATTTCTTTACAGGTATTCTCTGTATATTTGTTTAACTTTATTAGTTTAGTTTAGACTACTCAATTAGTATGGATAAAAAATGGATGTCTTCCAATCGATTGTCTAAAGAGTACGAGAGTGGGGTATCGGAATTCGTTAAGTTTGCTGTTGAACACGCCAAAGAGTACGAGGTGCATAACAATGTGGGAGAATTACTTCACCATAAAATGCTCACTCCTGGATATTTAAAAGTATCGATTGATATTGCGTTAGAGGGGGTGCCTTGTTGCCTATACCAGATGAAGTTTCAGACGCAACAGTGGTGGGAGACGCAATAGGAGCGTATGTTGCATGGCCGACAAATATCATTTACATAGATGATGAGGTATGTTGAACACCATTATGAACCTAGCTAATCTCATATTCAAATGTTCCTCGATTTTCTTATTTTCTTATTTTCTTATTTACATTTACATTTTCTTATTTTCTTATTTTCTTATTTACATGATGATCTTAGACTCCTACAAAATCCAAATCAAAAGATGATAGAATTATTGTGCGGGATACCGATTCAGCTGCATCAAAGAAATAGGTACTAATACAGTTACATGGTTATCTTATTATATATTAATTACTGAACTTATATATGACTTTTAGGTTCATGATCAGCAGTTGCAACAAGTCAGCAACTGTAAGATGCCTGAGACTTTTAAGGTGCCCAACAAAAAAAAGACCGAGTCAAAAAAAGCATCTGTTCCTCGATTTAGGATGTGCCTTGAAACATATATAGGAACAACATATGTGGTTGAGGGTGGCATCCGTCAAATACCTATGGAGGAAGGTATTTTCTGTTTTGAAAATCCCGAAACACTTGCTAAGGAGAATTTTGACCAGGTTTTCCAACATTCTGAATTGAGCGTCGATGTTATGCATTCCTACATCAGGTACTCTGATCCATTTTAATTAAATGATTGAACATTTTAAAATTTTCTCATTTAACTGAATATTCTAATGTTGATTATGTTTTTCTTTTAGGCTCCTGTATGACAAGTTGTTGGTCCCGCATGATTTGACTTCCATATTCACATTCTTATCTGCTAGCTGTATCAACGCACGGGCAATAGAGCGCACACCAGATACTGTCAAAGATTACATGGTCCAAAGATTTATGGTCGCGACTATAGAGAAGTTGTTGTTGCCATATAATACTGGTCATGGGTTATATTTTATTCTAAATTCATTTATTATAATTATTCTATTTTTGCCATTAATCTATATAACATTTCCGTCTAAACTGTTGTCTTATTTTATAGTGGACACTGGTTGTTGCTCGTGATTAATCCGATGAAAGAAATAGTGTATTATATAGATTCATTGGATGACGATACAACAAAATATCCTGATCTGAAGAACATGGTTGATACGTAAGTGATGAGATATACTGTTTTGAATAGTTATATATCTTTATTTATTATGTGACATTGTTTTAAATATGCGTTTATATTATGTTAGAGTTATACAAATATTCAGAGTACAAAGAGATGCAACAGTGCCAAAAAGGAAGGCTAACAACATCAGCTGGATCAGAGTGGAGGTATATTTTCCCATGTTTGACTGTTATAGTGGTTCTACTTGATAAAACTATTTAAACTATATATACTGATAAATGTTCGTTTGTTTTTTCCATTTACAGTGTCCTCGTCAGTGCAATGGGATTGATTGCGGATATTTTGTATTGCGCTTTATGAAGGAAATTATTCTTTCAGGTCAAATAGAGATTCCAATCCTGGTATGGATCAATTCATAAGTTATATGATTCATTTTGATAATTAACTGATATTTCATCTGAGTAATTAGTTTTAAAATTAAATTGTGCATGTTCTGTTATATTATGTAGTACTTTGATGAATACAAGTGCGATACTTACTCGAAAGCAAGATTGGAAGAAATTAAGGAGGACTGGTGTCAATTTATTCTTGAGTTGAGAATTGTATAACGTATCTATTTGTAAAGTTATAGGATTTGTAATTACATGTAAATTGAATGTATTTGTGATAATTGGATGATTGAATGTATTTTGTGATGTTGTAATATATTTAAGCAGGTTTATGTGTATTAAAATGGTTATGGGCAAAGTGATGAATACACATAAATAAGGCCAAAGTAATTGTTATATATAAGGCCAAACTGTTGAATTAAAGGCCTGAATTATAAGCAGGGAATGTAATTGTTATAAGCAGGTTTATCGAAAAATATATAAAAAATGTGATTATTTAAAAAAAAAATTTTAAAATCGTGAAGAATAGACAGCGCTTTTAAAAAAAGCGCTGCTAAAGGGTGCAAAGAGAGGCCAAAAAAGCGCTGCTATAGGTTGGAAAAGGGGGGGGGGGTTATGAAAGCGCTTTAAAAAGCGCTGCTAAAAGGGGTCTAAGACAACGCTTTTAAAAGCGCTGCTAAAGGGGGGAGGGAAAAGCGCTGCTATAGGGTTGAAAAAGTGCTGCTAAAAGCGTTGTTGAAGGGAGGGGAAAGGGAAATAGGCAGCGCTTTTAAAGCGCTGCTAAAGGAGGAAGGGAAAAGCGCTGCTATAGGGTTGAAAAAGCGCTGCTAAAAGCGTTGCTGAAGGGAGGGAAATAGGGAATAGGCAACGCTTTTAAAGCGCTGCTAAAGGAGGGAGTGAAAAGCGCTGCTATAGGGTTGAAAAAGCGCTGCTAAAAGCGTTGCTGAAGGGAGGGGAAGGGGGAATAGGCAGCGCTTTTAAAGCGCTGCTATAGGGTGAAAAAAGCACTGCTGAAGGGATCCTTTAGCAGCGCTTTTTCTTTAAAAAAAACGCTGCCTTTACCTTTAGCAGCGCCACTTTTGGCAGCGCTTTTAAGCGCTGCTAAAGGTCTTTTTTGGCATAATGTGGAATTAATGTTTTGTACATCGCTTAATCCTGCTTACGATGATGGACTAGGAATAGGAAGCTCCGAGTAGTGATTAGTGAGTTATTTCGTGATGGATCCGTCATAACGACTTTGTTAATTCGCCGTGAGATTATAGAGATAAGATCATTGTAACATCCTAATTTTTCCATACACTAAATAATATATCTAGTTAGATTTGAGATTTTAACAATGCTAGTTATTAAAAATTAAATGTTGAAACTAACACTTATAATAATTAATTTATTAATTAATTACTTTTTATATTTATTACTTTTATTCTTCAATTTGAATATCATCGTTTCATTTTATAAACTAAACTTTGAAATTTAAATTGGTACTTAAAACCCTTAACTTTAAGTTAATTAATTATTCATATTATTATTATCATTATTGTTGTTCTTGTTTTGTTATTATTAATTGATTTTATTTTATTTGAATATTATCATTTTACTCTATAAACCAATTAATAAATAAAATAATCTTAAGACAATAAAAATATCAAATAACTATCCTTTTTACTATTTTTATTATTATTAATATTATTAACATTTTACTTTTTATAAAAGAAATATATATCTCATTTTCTATTAATATCCTACATAATATTATGTCATGAAATCAAGCTCCCATACCTTTGTCATAAATTATTTTCACAAAGTCATACTAGAACACCTAAAGCACTATTGATGAAAGATTAGTAAATATTTGATAGAGACATATTTACTAGCAAGAGTTGAAAAGTTGGAAGGTATGGGCAAAAGATGATAAATTATGTTATTTTAATATTTTACAACTAGTATAAATAGGGGTCTCTTCCACCCCATTTTCATTCATTCATTCACAAATCATCTTTCTTACTTCTTTACTTCTTTCCTTCTCTAATTTCTTCATATAGCAATATTAGTTTTAGTTATCGAAGTTCCCACGATATCGGTTCGTAACCTTTAGAGTATTTTGTGGTAAAAGTTCTTCTAAAGTTTCAAGGGAGTTTTATACGTCAAAGTTCTGCCCAAATCATTTTCATAAGTAATCGGTAAGCCGTTATAATGTCCATTTTATTTTAATTATATTATTTTAATTATGTTATTTATATAAAGGTTATTTTAAATTTTCTATGCAAATTCCGTTCAGACGTCGATATATTGAACTTATAAAGTCCAAAATAAATTTTACCATTTTAAGTCGTTATAATGCCCAAATTTTATTATAATTTAAATGTTATTAGAAATATACTCTTGACAATTTTCTAAAACAAACAAATTCAAAAGGAGGTATAATATAATTTATATTTGAATTTAATAATTATTTTGGAGGTTATTATGATATATTTAAATAAATAAATATTTCAAGTTATAACGGGATTATGTTCAATTAACCATAAATTATATTCTAATTATTTCATAAATTTCGTACAATCCAACGGTTATCGTAAATTAGGTTCTTGGCAAAGATCGAAGACAACACTTGTGGACTTTCAACAACACTCAACAAAAGGTGGGGGCAAGATTTCGTATACGATTGGGACGGTTAGCGTAAAATAACTTAATATATATGTGTGTAGTGGTGACCTAAGCCCTACTAGCGATAAATAATTAAGGAGAGCCTATTCTCAAATAATGATTTTCACAAATCACTAGGCGAGGTTACGCCGGCCTTAATTAATTATCATAGGAATAATCTTTGACAATTTGGTATTGTATTGTGCTTGCATTATTCGGTTAATTTTATAATTGTTTATTTTATTTATACTTGAATGATTGTGATTGATAGATTAAGGAAATAATCGGTTAATGAGAGAAAAACATTGCTAGATATTAAGTAATTGATCCCCATTAACATAAGGAAAGTTGGATACAATGAGTAGTTATATTTGGTTGGGTTCTGGCTAAGGAAAGACTTGGTCGACTATGCCGTTTACAGTCCACCTCTCTTACCTGGGAAGTTAACCATACAATTACCCATTATACAAACTGAACTTATTATGTAAGGACAAAGATCAAATATGGCAAGACATTGGATGGATTTGGTACTCAACCTAAGTATCTAGATAATAAGTATAACTTGAAAAGTTGATACGATAATTCCCCATTATTAACTTAATACTTATGGCTAAGAGTTGCCACAAGATGAGTGAGTGATCATATAGACTTGCATTAAGGAATGTGTAAGTCCACCGCCGTGCGGTATGGGACGCACGAGGTTGATCAGTCGCCTGCAATCCCGACGGGGATTATTATCTATGCATGCTAGGCAAGACAAGGTTCTTGGCCTGAATTCTCAGGGACGATCGACTTATAACACCTAGGCTCCATGTGAAGTTAGGTGGCGTAGCTCTTGGTAATTGGGAGTACGTTGGTGGCATGTGGTCTAGTGATATCTGATCTTGGTAAATGGGATAGATATCATTGACAGCGTTTAGTGGCCTGAGTCAGCATATAGTTCAGGGATGCATTAGAATAAATAAAGTATATGTAATTGTGGGTATAAGATACGCTTGTTTGTATAAATATGGTTTCCATATATATTATTATTTTACACATTCATTCCCACTTTTAAACTTGTACATGAATCTTAGCCCTGTGTCATTTTTGTTTTGCATTTTGGATTATTTTATGACGATCAGACGATGAGCTCGAATCTTGCGTACTTCCCGACAACTCAGAAGGAAAGGATATGAAGTGACGTGGAGATGTGTTACTATAACATCTAGATTGGGAGCTGTTAGTGTTTTGTCAAACGCTAATCACATCCCTACTACTACAGTCAGTATAAGTGTCAGTCTTGTTGGACTTAGGAGGTCCCTTTTGGTATGCTTTCTTTTTGGTTTCCTTTCTGTACTTTTATTTTATGTTTTATCTATGTGGCAAGGCCGCTAGTCTTAACGGTGTCAAACTCTGTAAAATATATTTGAAGCATATGTATGTGAAACAGTATGTTTTTAAATAATTAAGTATTGTCCTTTAAAAATTTCAAATTTTTCTGTATTTTTATAAGGTTTCATTAGAATTCCACTAATGGGACATAGGCTGTCTCATTTAATGGTATCAGAGCTGGTCGATTCAGCTCGGACCGTAAGTGTCTAGAATTATACTGACTGTATCAAGTTGGATTCCAAACTGGATGATAACTTTTCTTCTGTGCATTGAGTCTTCATCTTGAGAGCCTTCTAGTATAATGGTCTAGGAAACTTATTTAGCACACTTTATTTTTCCTCCCCAACGGTCACAAACCCAACGGTAACGTAACGGACACTTCACAAAATTCACTTTATAAATACTTCACACCCATCCATTATTTTCATATCAATTCCTAAATATTTATCTATACCTTTCAAATGGCTAAATCCTTTCTTTTATTCATCACTCTTCTTGTCATTATTTTGTTTGTTATTGGTATCATCAAGCATGAAGAATTAGGTAAAGATTTCGTAGCAATAATGATAATTATAGTTTTACCACTATTAGTCTTAGCTTGGTTTACAAGTAGAGGTTTTTGAATGAGACATGGTCACGATTTTTGTAATCGTTGTTATTAAATAAATTGATACATTTTTGTTTATACATTAAATGTTGATTATGTTTTCCTGAATTCTAGTTATATTTAAGATATTAATTCAACATTTTAGACACAATTATCCCTTGCCTGTGGGAGACTTGATAAAAATCCTTATCGATGAATCATTCATTGGGATATAAATATACATAATTGTTATGTTCTTTATGTCTTGTGAATGATTGAACCTAATAACTATTCCTTTTCAGGAAGTTATGGTTCAGAACGTCAGAGGTGCGAGGCGTGGTAGGAGTGCTGCTAGAGGCACTACTAGAGGTATACGTAGGAATGCGAGTGATGAAGTTACTCCTGAAGGAGCACCTACCATTCCCATTGGACGAGAAGATCATTCCCAAACTGGAACGAACTCTCAAGCTGACACTCGAGATGTTCGTGAACTTGCTGCAGCTGTGTTAGTTCAAACACAACAAAATGCTCAAATTCTGCAAATCACTCGAGATCATCAACTCTTTCAGCAACAACAAAGGGAAATGGTGCATGAGGATACAGGATTGAACTCGTTTCTGAAAGGAAAACCACCACAGTTTGGTGGTGACTTTAATCCGGAGGGTGCTGAGAAATGGTTGCAAGAAATGGAGAAGATATTTTCTTTCACTCACTGTAGAGAGAATAGAAGGGTTGGTTATGCAACATTCATGCTGACAGGCGATGCTGAAGCTTGGTGGAGAGGAAAGTATAGATTATTGGAAGAGGAAGGAAGAGAAATCAATTGGACCTTGTTCAAAGAAGAATTTTTGGGGAAGTATTTTCCAAAGTTATGTAGGAAAGAGAAGGAGAGAGAATTTCAGAATCTACGTCAAGGTGTGATGACGGTGGGAGAATATACTAGGAAGTTTGAATCCTTGCTAAAGTATTCTGAGTTTTACCGCTTGCATCCAAGGGAAGAATGGATGTGTGAAAAGTATCAAGATGGATTGAAATATGATATCCAGAGGGCAGTTTTACCTCTGCATATTATGCGCTTTGGTGAGCTAGTAGAAAGGTGTCTGGAGTTGGAAGGGATTGACAATAGGAAGAATCAATATGGATCAGGAGGATCAACCCAAAACAACAATCACAAGGGCCACTTTAACCGAGGCCACGGAGGAAGAATCCAACGAGGGGGTAGGCCATATCAAAGGCCTACACCTTATCATAACCAGGATTCTAGAAGGTTAATGTTCAAGTGTTACAGCTGTGGAGGGGCACATCTTAACAAAGATTGTCCAAATAGAAATATTGGAACTTGTTTTCGCTGTGGTCAGAAAGGCCACTTTCTCAAAGATTGTCCCCAAGGACAAAGTCAACCAACAGGCCAGAGGAGCGGCCTAATAAACAATAACAACATAGGGAGAGCAAGAAATGGAGGCCCAAGTGTTGGTCAGAGACCTCAGAATCAAAATAAGCCAACCACAGGAAGAGTATTTACAATTAGAGGAGCTGAGATCTCAAAGTCAGCTGGGTTAATTCAAGGTATGTGTTTAATTGGAGATAAGTTGGTATCAGTTTTATTCGATTCAGGAGCTACACATTCTTTTATATCTACCTCTTGTGCTGAATTTTTGGGATTCGAAATTGTTGATCACGATTATAAGTTGACTATCACAACTCCCTCGGGAGAAAGAATGGTAACTTATTCAGTCTGTGTAGACTGTCCAATAATCTTAGAAAATAGAAGATTCTTAGTAGATCTTGTGGTACTCCCGCTACAAGACCTAGATGTCATCTTAGGAATGGATTGGTTATCAGCCAACGATGTCAACTTGAGATGCAAGGAGAAAATTTTTACATTTGGAGAAGATAGTGGAGAAATCAGCAAAGCTGAAACCCTCACTCAAAGTTTTATGATGCTATTCTCCATGTCAGTAGGAGAAACCCCTAGTGTGGAAAATTTTCCCGTAGTCTGTGAATTCCCGGAAGTCTTTCCAGAAGAAGTTCCAGGTTTACCACCGGTTAGGGAAGTGGAATTTTCTATAGACTTGGTTCCAGGAACTGGACCAATTTCTATATCTCCTTATCGAATGTCACCCTCAGAGCTTGCGGAGTTAAAGAAACAATTAGACGAGATGTTAGAGAAAGAATTTATTAGACCAAGTGTATCGCCATGGGGAGCTCCAATCTTGTTTGTGAAGAAGAAGGATGGTTCTTCTAGACTTTGTGTGGATTACAGACAACTCAATAAAGCCACTGTGAAAAACAAGTATCCTTTGCCTAGAATCGACGACTTGATGGATCAGTTAAAAGGAGCATCAGTATTCTCAAAGATTGACTTGAAGTCTGGATATCATCAGATCAGGGTGAAGGAAGATGATATTCCAAAAACAGCTTTTAGATCCCGTTATGGACACTATGAGTACTTAGTTATGCCATTTGGTTTGACTAATGCTCCAGCAGTATTCATGGATTACATGAATAGGATCTTTAGGTCATACTTAGATCAATTTGTTGTAGTTTTCATTGATGACATTCTGATTTATTCCAAGAATGAGGTAGAGCACAGAGAACATTTGAGAATTGTGCTACAGATATTAAAGGACCTTCAATTGTACGCGAAATTCTCGAAATGTGAATTTTGGTTGAAGGAGGTACAATTTCTTGGTCATGTAATTAGTAAAGAAGGTATTGCAGTAGACCCAAGTAAAGTCGAAGCAATAACAAAGTGGGAGAGTCCAAAGAATGTTGGCGAGATTCGAAGTTTTCTTGGACTAGCTGGATATTATCGGAGGTTCATTGAAGGATTTTCAAAGATCGCTTTGCCCATGACTCAGTTAACGAGGAAAGGTAAAAACTTTGAATGGACTAAAGAGTGTGAAGAAAGTTTTCAGAAGCTAAAGGAAAGATTGACTTCATCACCAATACTCATCTTACCAGACCCATTAGGAAATTTTGATGTGTATTGTGATGCGTCATATCAAGGTCTTGGGTGTGTGTTGATGCAAGAAAGGAAAGTGATAGCTTATGCATCAAGACAATTGAAGGTGCATGAGAGGAACTACCCAACTCACGACCTAGAGTTAGCGGCAATTGTGTTTGCCTTAAAGATTTGGAGGCATTATCTTTATGGATCAAAGTTCACTGTGTTAAGTGATCACAAAAGCCTGAAGCATTTATTTGATCAGAAAGATTTAAACATGAGACAAAGGCGCTGGATGGAATTCTTGAAGGACTATGATTTTGAGTTGCAATATCATCCCGGAAAGGCCAATGTTGTAGCAGACGCTTTGAGTCGAAAGAAACTTCATGTATCTGCAATGATGTTGAAGGAAGAAGAGTTGATTGACAAATTCGTGGATTTAAACTTAGGAGTACATCACAATGAAGGAAGTATATTCATAGGCGCTATTGTCGTGTCTAATGAATTTCTGAAATGGATCAAAGATGAACAACAACTTGATGACCGTCTAGTGAGCATAAAGGAAAATATAAGAAATGGTCAAAATGGAGAGTTTAACATAAGGAGTGATGGAATCCTAAGGTTTAAAGAAAGGTTGTGTGTACCTCAAAATCAGGATATTCAAAAGTTGATTTTGGAAGAGGGCCACAAAAGTAAGTTGAGTTTTCATCCAGGAGCCACAAAGATGTATCAAGACTTGAAGAAAATGTTTTGGTGGGTTGGAATGAAGAGACATATAGCAGAATATGTTCAAAGTTGCTTGGTATGTCAGAAGGCAAAGATTGAACATCAGAAGCCAGCCGGATTGCTACAACCTTTAGATATTCCAGAGTGGAAGTGGGACGGAATAGCCATGGATTTTGTAACCGCTTTGCCTAAGACTCAGAAACAACATGATGCAATTTGGGTGATCATTGATAGGTTGACAAAGAGTGCACATTTCATTCCCATCAACCAGACGTTTAAATTAGAGAGACTAGCTCAGGTATATGTAAAGGAGATTGTTAGATTGCATGGAATACCTTCAAGTATAGTCAGTGATAGAGATCCCAGATTCACATCAAATTTTTGGCATCAGTTGCATTTAGAGTTAGGAACAAAACTGAGGTTAAGTTCAGCTTATCATCCCCAAACGGATGGCCAGTCTGAGAGGACGATTCAATCGTTAGAGGATTTGTTGAGAGCTTGTGCTCTTGAACACAAAGGAAGTTGGGACGAGTTCTTACCATTGATTGAGTTTACTTACAACAATAGTTTTCACTCAAGTATCGGCATGGCTCCATATGAAGCATTATACGGAAGAAAGTGTCGTACACCTTTATGTTGGTATGAGGTTGGAGAAAATAAAATATTGGGTTCAGAATTCGTGCAACAAACGACAGATCAGGTTAAACTTATTAGAGAAAAAATGAAGGCAGCACAGGACCGTCAAAAGAGTTATAATGATAAGAGGAGAAGACCTTTGGAGTTCGAGGCAGGAGATCACGTGTTCATTAGGGTAACTCCTAGGGCGGGAATTGCACGAGCAATCAAAACTAGGAAGTTAACACCAAGGTTTATCGGGCCTTTTCAAATTCTACGGCGGATTGGACCTGTAGCGTATCACATTGCTTTGCCGCCAAACTTGTCTAATCTTCATGATGTATTTCATGTATCACAACTGAGGAAGTATTATCCGGACCCTTCACATGTCATTGAGCCTGAAACTGTGGAACTTAGAGATAATTTGGAATATGAGGCTATACCTGTCAAGATCTTAGATCATCGTATTAAAGAACTTCGTGGAAAGCAAATACCATTGGTTAGAGTCGTGTGGGATGATGTAACTGGTGATTCTACTTGGGAAAGAGAAGAAGACATGCGTCAGAAGTATCCACATATGTTTTAGGTACGCTAAATTTCGAGGACGAAATTTCTTTTAAGGGGGGTGGTAATGTAACATCCTAATTTTTCCATACACTAAATAATATATCTAGTTAGATTTGAGATTTTAACAATGCTAGTTATTAAAAATTAAATGTTGAAACTAACACTTATAATAATTAATTTATTAATTAATTACTTTTTATATTTATTACTTTTATTCTTCAATTTGAATATCATCGTTTCATTTTATAAACTAAACTTTGAAATTTAAATTGGTACTTAAAACCCTTAACTTTAAGTTAATTAATTATTCATATTATTATTATCATTATTGTTGTTCTTGTTTTGTTATTATTAATTGATTTTATTTTATTTGAATATTATCATTTTACTCTATAAACCAATTAATAAATAAAATAATCTTAAGACAATAAAAATATCAAATAACTATCCTTTTTACTATTTTTATTATTATTAATATTATTAACATTTTACTTTTTATAAAAGAAATATATATCTCATTTTCTATTAATATCCTACATAATATTATGTCATGAAATCAAGCTCCCATACCTTTGTCATAAATTATTTTCACAAAGTCATACTAGAACACCTAAAGCACTATTGATGAAAGATTAGTAAATATTTGATAGAGACATATTTACTAGCAAGAGTTGAAAAGTTGGAAGGTATGGGCAAAAGATGATAAATTATGTTATTTTAATATTTTACAACTAGTATAAATAGGGGTCTCTTCCACCCCATTTTCATTCATTCATTCACAAATCATCTTTCTTACTTCTTTACTTCTTTCCTTCTCTAATTTCTTCATATAGCAATATTAGTTTTAGTTATCGAAGTTCCCACGATATCGGTTCGTAACCTTTAGAGTATTTTGTGGTAAAAGTTCTTCTAAAGTTTCAAGGGAGTTTTATACGTCAAAGTTCTGCCCAAATCATTTTCATAAGTAATCGGTAAGCCGTTATAATGTCCATTTTATTTTAATTATATTATTTTAATTATGTTATTTATATAAAGGTTATTTTAAATTTTCTATGCAAATTCCGTTCAGACGTCGATATATTGAACTTATAAAGTCCAAAATAAATTTTACCATTTTAAGTCGTTATAATGCCCAAATTTTATTATAATTTAAATGTTATTAGAAATATACTCTTGACAATTTTCTAAAACAAACAAATTCAAAAGGAGGTATAATATAATTTATATTTGAATTTAATAATTATTTTGGAGGTTATTATGATATATTTAAATAAATAAATATTTCAAGTTATAACGGGATTATGTTCAATTAACCATAAATTATATTCTAATTATTTCATAAATTTCGTACAATCCAACGGTTATCGTAAATTAGGTTCTTGGCAAAGATCGAAGACAACACTTGTGGACTTTCAACAACACTCAACAAAAGGTGGGGGCAAGATTTCGTATACGATTGGGACGGTTAGCGTAAAATAACTTAATATATATGTGTGTAGTGGTGACCTAAGCCCTACTAGCGATAAATAATTAAGGAGAGCCTATTCTCAAATAATGATTTTCACAAATCACTAGGCGAGGTTACGCCGGCCTTAATTAATTATCATAGGAATAATCTTTGACAATTTGGTATTGTATTGTGCTTGCATTATTCGGTTAATTTTATAATTGTTTATTTTATTTATACTTGAATGATTGTGATTGATAGATTAAGGAAATAATCGGTTAATGAGAGAAAAACATTGCTAGATATTAAGTAATTGATCCCCATTAACATAAGGAAAGTTGGATACAATGAGTAGTTATATTTGGTTGGGTTCTGGCTAAGGAAAGACTTGGTCGACTATGCCGTTTACAGTCCACCTCTCTTACCTGGGAAGTTAACCATACAATTACCCATTATACAAACTGAACTTATTATGTAAGGACAAAGATCAAATATGGCAAGACATTGGATGGATTTGGTACTCAACCTAAGTATCTAGATAATAAGTATAACTTGAAAAGTTGATACGATAATTCCCCATTATTAACTTAATACTTATGGCTAAGAGTTGCCACAAGATGAGTGAGTGATCATATAGACTTGCATTAAGGAATGTGTAAGTCCACCGCCGTGCGGTATGGGACGCACGAGGTTGATCAGTCGCCTGCAATCCCGACGGGGATTATTATCTATGCATGCTAGGCAAGACAAGGTTCTTGGCCTGAATTCTCAGGGACGATCGACTTATAACACCTAGGCTCCATGTGAAGTTAGGTGGCGTAGCTCTTGGTAATTGGGAGTACGTTGGTGGCATGTGGTCTAGTGATATCTGATCTTGGTAAATGGGATAGATATCATTGACAGCGTTTAGTGGCCTGAGTCAGCATATAGTTCAGGGATGCATTAGAATAAATAAAGTATATGTAATTGTGGGTATAAGATACGCTTGTTTGTATAAATATGGTTTCCATATATATTATTATTTTACACATTCATTCCCACTTTTAAACTTGTACATGAATCTTAGCCCTGTGTCATTTTTGTTTTGCATTTTGGATTATTTTATGACGATCAGACGATGAGCTCGAATCTTGCGTACTTCCCGACAACTCAGAAGGAAAGGATATGAAGTGACGTGGAGATGTGTTACTATAACATCTAGATTGGGAGCTGTTAGTGTTTTGTCAAACGCTAATCACATCCCTACTACTACAGTCAGTATAAGTGTCAGTCTTGTTGGACTTAGGAGGTCCCTTTTGGTATGCTTTCTTTTTGGTTTCCTTTCTGTACTTTTATTTTATGTTTTATCTATGTGGCAAGGCCGCTAGTCTTAACGGTGTCAAACTCTGTAAAATATATTTGAAGCATATGTATGTGAAACAGTATGTTTTTAAATAATTAAGTATTGTCCTTTAAAAATTTCAAATTTTTCTGTATTTTTATAAGGTTTCATTAGAATTCCACTAATGGGACATAGGCTGTCTCAATCATTCATACAAGGCACCAAATATCAACAAGAGAGAATTATGGAATTCAATACACAACCTGACTGTCTTAGTTATTTTGTTAAATCTCGTATTTTGTTTTTTGCTCTGCAACTTGAACCCCCTTATTTACTGTTTTCTATACTTTGTACAAATATTATCTTGTTCAAACATAATTCATGTGGATTCGATCTTTTATTACTTTGACACTATTGGTACACTTGCCGAGAAGTCATCAACTCCTTATGATGATTTCCTCACATGCAAAGCTCAAGATACTTAATTGGGTGATGCTACTTCTTCCAACCTAAAACGCCCTTTTTCATTTCCAAAAATTGAAGCAACATTGATACTTATTACGTTGTTTTAGCCCAAATTGAATCGATTACCTAAGGATAACTTGAAACTTCTCTTGTTAGCTTTAATATTTTAGATATTCTCAGTTTTAGTCTCACCGGAAAGTCAAGACATCATCTTTATATTGTAAATGAGACACCTCTACTTCATAGGTTCCACCCTTTAAACCTGAGTAAAGACCAAGCTCTAATGTTTTTCCTAACAACCCTTTAAATTTTCAACCACCCATACTACAAAAAGTATTTTCGCCATGGTTGAAAAAAGGGTTTCACCATGTTTGCCTATGTGTGATAATGAAGGGTATGACAGAAAGTGCACTACTTTTCACCTCGAGGGTAAAGTCTGTGGTAAAAAATTGGATGACGCGCTAAATTTAACCATGGTTGGAACTTCAAACCATGGTGATATGTAACTCAACTCATTTTCCCCACTGTTAAATGTTCTTATTATGGTTAAAAGTTAGTCAAAATAACCTTTCCCCACAGTTAGAAGTTAACCATGGTGAAAAGTGAGTCAACCCAATTTTACATCTTTTTCCCATGATTTGACTGAAAAAATTAAGAAATCCCATCTCAACATAGAACATAAATATTTCTAACACAACAAAAACATCATCATCATCATCAACAACAACAACAAAATAAGAAGAACAAAAACAACAACAACAAAATAAGAACAAAAACAACAACAATAAACAACAACAACAACCATAACAATAAAACAAAATCAATAGAATCATTAAAAATTAGATTTCAACAACAACAACAACAAAAACAACAGCAACAAACAAATCAATAGAATCATTAAACGCTAAAATTTAAATCTCAACAATAACAACAACAAAACTAAATTAATAGAACCATGATTTCCTTGCCTAGTTTGAGTTGGAGAAGAGAGGTTGGAGTTTTGAGACTTGTTAATGTAAGACATGATTTTTCAAGTTTTGTATATAAAAGAAATATTATTTTTGAGTTTCGTTTAGTGGTAAAATGAATGAATGTAAAACATTATATATCTTCGAAACAAAAATACTAAGTGATTTTTCATCACAATCAGAATTTTCAACCGTGTGAAAATGTAATTTATTTTTAATTTAAATATTAAAAAAATAAGAAGGCATCACTTTTCACTAGAATTGAAACTCCAACCGTGACAAAAAAAATGATGAAAAATAAAATAAATAAACAAAAATGTTAGTACTAGGATTGAAACCCATGACCATTACAATTTTTTTTCTCAGGTTTGAATTTTGAACTATGGAAAAAGGTAGCTTAAAAAAGAAAAAATTGAAGTTAAGATTTAAAGAGTGTCTCTGAGAGATTTTTTTCCATAGTTGAAAATTTTGACAGTGAAGTAAAGTGACTTAAAATAAAAATAAAATGAATGTGTCTAATAGAATAGATTTTATCTAAATAAATTAGTTGACCGAGATAAAAATTAAAAGAGGGACTCTTTCTTAAGCCTCATTCAAATATTAGTCTTTGTGTAGATCAACCATTAAATAAAGTGACAAAATTATCGAACAACATACAACTATATATGTCTTGACTATAGTTTAAATAGAAGTTACTTAAACAAAGAAACATATTAAAGAAACTATAACAATGCAATAACTTGTATTCGATTACAAGGCTAATCTGTCTTAGTAGATATTCATGATTTTATTAAACCATTTATTTCCTTCAATTATTTCTTCGGAATTCATAGTATATTTTATGATTTTTTATTTGGTGCAACACAACATTTTACCACTTTAATACGTCCTAGTAGGTATACTTTGTTCATATCTGAAAAAATTCTCAGGATCAACCTTGGTTTTCACATTCACCAATCTTTCAAAATTTCCTTTGAAATACTTGCTTCCATAAATTCTAGCAATGTCTAATTTTGTTGTATTACTTGGATGATTGGCACCAATATCAGCATCCCTATAATTAAGAAATGCCTCCCTTGGAGAATTTGAAACATAGGGTGTCATGAATTTATAAAAGGACCTTGAAAAGTTCACATGACGTTCAATAGATTCAGGAGATCCATCAATCCAACTATTAAAATATTGAATCTTGAACAAGTTTCCAGCTCTATGAGGAAATGGAGTTTCCGACGACAATATCTCTTCCATTCTTCCACCATAAGGATTCCATTGCATAAACAAAGTCTCACCTTCAATCATTTTCTTCCACATAGATTCTAAATTTACCTTTTGAATAGGCCTCTTCACATAATCTGATTGACCTTTAAAATAACCTGCTTGGGGTTCCTCTAACAATGCTTCAAGGGGAGTACCTATTGGTTTACCATACGCAAAAAGAGTGGTATTAATCCAAGGCATTGAAAAACAATCACTTTTTTTCAAACCTAATTCAGGAAAACTTTCACTTATCAAAACTAAAAGCTTATCAGTTGTTCCAGAAAATTGACCAATGAAACTAACTTGCACTATACTTTTTGTCCCATTACCAATTTGAACAACATTAGGTTGCACTCTAATGAATAGATCTTTATGCAATTTTGGTGCAACTAGTTGCCATTTGTAAACAACATCAGTTGCACCTTCATCCACATTCCTTTTCACATTGAAAACAGTAACTTGTGAAGGTACTTGAACCAATTTGAGTTTCCATGAAAGAATAACACCAAAACTAGCTCCACCACCACCTCTTATAGCCCAAAAGAGATCTTCTCCCATTGATTTTCTATCAAAGATGTTACCATTGACATCAACTATTATTGCATCAATGATATTATCAACAGAAAGACCATATTTTCTCATCATATTTCCATACCCACCACCAGAAAAATGACCACCAGCACCTAAAGAAAAACAAACCCCAGCAGGAAAAGCAAGATAATTGCTTTTCTTTGCAATGTTATAATAAATCTTACCAACTGTTGCACCTGAATCAACCCATGCTGTTTCTTCTTGTAAATTGACATCAACTGAATTGATATTAAACAAGTCGATTATAACAAAAGGCACGTCTGATACATATGAGTAACCTTCATAGTCATGGCCTCCGCTTCGGATTCTGATTTGGATGTTGTTACTTTTGGCACATTTAATTGTTGCTTGGACATGAGATGCATCTTTTGCGGTTATAATTGCCAAAGGTTTTGGTGTGCTTGCTGTTTGAAATTTCTTGTAAATTATTTTCTTGTTGAGGATGGTTAAAAATGAGGTGTGGTTTGGTGTGTAAATTACTTTAGATGCACGAGAATTATGAGAAAAACAATTGAGAAAATTTTGAGCGGGTGACTGTGATATTGCAGATGAAATAGAGATGAGAATTGTTAAGACTGTCGAGAGAAAACATGATTTCCTCATTGTTACAATGGTATGATAAATTTTGTTTGCTGTTTTGGTGTGCCTCTCTTGGTTCATCCTTATAATCTAATTATATTGATATAGAAAAAAGGAAAAGTCTAGTCTTTTAGAGTGAATAAAAAGAAAAAGTCAATGAAAGTAATATTATCTAAAAATGGTCAAATTTACTTATTTTTAATTGTTTGTTTTAATTTTATTTATAAGAGAAATTTTTAATTTTTAAAAATTTTTGGATTTTAGTCTATAATATTATTTACAAAAATTTTAAAAAAATTCTCTTAAAAATAAAATCAAAGATAATAATATTTTTCTTCTAAATAAATAAATAAAAACTAGATAAGCATATCATGAAAATACGACTTTTCTTCAACGCGCCATGCAATATGCAGCTGAAAATAGTCCTGAAAATAATAATTTAATTGAAATATATTAACAGTGTAAAAAGATTTTACACCGTCAATCAATCATAGTTATTAGATATTTAGAAGAGTTTAACTTTTCTTTTAATCACTTATAAAATAAGACAAACGGATGATAGTAATGAATCAAAATATAAAACTTTTTACACTGAAAGTACATATTAATTAATGTTTGAAAATAAAGCCTTCATTGGAAACCTCAATAATTATTTTATAGTAACTCTTTGCCATCTTATATACGATTCATTTTAAAATATTGGATTCAAATGAGTTTTTGTTAAATAAAAGAATTACTATTAAAGAAACCAATAAAAAGAATGTCCTAATTATTTCCTTTTTCTTCTTTAAGAAAATAATAAACTTTTTATTATAAGCCATAACTTCAAGAATACAAAATCTTTTCATAATTACTAGATAAATACCTCGGATTACTTCCAAGACCGCTATATAAACAGTAAAATCTCGAGTATCTCGTTAAATTCATTTCTTAAAGAAAAGGATTAGGGCATTGGTAATATAAATTATTTTTATATTGTCAATTAATAACATTATATATATATATATATATAGTCAAATTAAATATAAATTTTTAAATTATTTATATGATATAGCAAAATTATACATTGTTATTGAATAACAGTGTATAATATAATCCTATTATTTAATATAGGATGGATTAATTAATTTAGTATATTATTTTTGTTAATAAAATTGTAAGAACAATTAATATATTAATATATATATATATATATATATATATATATATATATATATATATATATATATATATATATATATATATATATATATATATATATATATATATATATATATATATATATATATATATATATGACGTATTATATGAGAATGTCATTTTTATGTGAAATTATGAAAATGAATCTGAATCATTAAATTTTAAAATAAATGGTGGAGATTGAGATGAGATATACTCTCTATTTCTTTGTTTCTTTATTTTCTCCATTATTATAGTTTTGTGTGTAAATAACACAAATTTCTAGGACATGTAACATATAATTAATATTTAGTTGATTTTATATACATAAAAACTATAGTAATGGAGAAAATGGAGAGACAAAGAAATGGAGAGGATCTCATCTCGTGGAGATTATGTATCATTTTCTACTCTCTCCTCCATCGTTTATTTTAATCATTGAAGAGAGAGAAAAAAAATTCACACATAATCTCCACTATTTATTTTGAAATCTAATGGTTCAGATTTATTCTCATGTTTTCACATAAAAATGACACTCTTATAAATAATTTAAGTAATTTCTTAATAATAAATATTTTTATTGTGTATAATTTTATTCTACCGTAGAATTACAGTGGATAGATAATTGAGGAAAGTGAGTTTGTTAGTTGGTCTTAAGTTTCTGATGTGGTGGATAGGGTGACTGATCTGCAAGTTTAGTTGTCAAAAGTTCAAGTCAGGGTAATAGTAAAAAGTGATGTATGTCTGAAAATGAATTTGAATACTTAAGAAATTACGCGTTGTTCCTTATAAATAGGAGAAACAATTGGTAACTAAAAGCATGGATCACAGTTAGTCGTGTGATTGATCTGGACGACAAGCAAATTGTTTCCACGTGCAGAATCTCTTGCACAAAGGTAAAAAGGAGAGTAACTTGTTCTATATTTTATCTCTTACTTCGCTACTAGGTCTTTGCCTTTTGAATCTTGTGAGCGGTCTTAAACAAATTATGTAATAAATAATAATGAGGTTATAACTCTTCCCATCCTATGGGGTTATCACCCACCCTTATGAAACCCCAAAATTCCCTTCACATCCAAAGATTGAAATTCAGACACCCCTATCTAACAATAATCTGACTTCATCAAAGAGGCATCATCATTCTTTCCAAATTTATAATTTGGATATTAATCTCAAAATAAATTCAGGGTGACTTTGGATAACAAAACTTGAACCCAACCTTGATCAGTTTTTAACTCATGCAAGTGTGTTTATTTCACAGCTCAATAATAAATTCAAATTTTAAAATCCGAACTATCTCTTGTGACAATAAGTTACTTGGAAGCAATCTCTATATTTTCTTAGCCTTTATTTGTATTTTGTGTGCGTTCGGATGATAAAATGTTGGATTTTGGGCTATTATTAAATTTTAAATTTGGTGGATAAGCAAAAAATATGAAGGGATGGATCAATTCTCAGTATAATATAAGAGTTTAATAGAGATACATTGAGAGTATAAAAAAAATTGTCATCCAATTAAAATATATTAATCTATTATACCATTTAAGTAATTTAAAATTTTCAATTTAAATTAATGAAATACATAATCGTCATTGATTGATAATGTAAAATTAATTTACTTTGTCAATGCATCATATATTTTCTTAAAATATAATAATTATCTTATTGATTTAAAAATATAAATAAAATGATATTTAATTAATTAATTAATAAGAAACAATTACCCGTGTATGAATATTCCGCTCAATTTCATTTTTTATCTATAAAAGAAATACTAAATTCAAAAGGAAACTTAGACTCAAGTGTTCTTTATTTTGGTCACATCATTCTTTTAAAGATATTAAAAAACAATAATTTTAAATAATTTTGTAATGAGAATATTTATAATAAATTATAATTAATCTATTAATTATAATATATTAAAATTAAGCTTCACACTATTATGTTGACACCTCATTCTCTTACTCTAATCCATTATTAAAAATATGATGTGACATTCTTCAAAATACAACATTTCAAAACATCTATTATTTATTTAAGAAAAGAATGTAACATTTCATTTACAAATTTTATTTAATTAAAATATTTTTATTTTCATATTCCATTACCTATTCCCTTCTATTACTCTAACTAAAATTCAGGTATACTCATTGATTTATTTATTTTACTTCTCTATTTCATATATAATGCTGTATACTTTTAAAAACTGTACATCTACGATACATCGAAACACATATTATTATAAGTTACATATATGTATAAATTATATATCCATCATACATTAAAACTCTAACTATTAAAATTTTATTCTATTTTCTAGTGTGCACACTAGTTTCTTATAAAAAATTTAAATTAAGTGATTTTTAAATAATCTAATAAAAACTATAAGAATTGATTCAATTCTTACAAAAATTAAATTAATCAATTTTCAAATAAATCGATAAAAAATTATGAGAATTAATTTAATTTCTATAAAAATGAAAACAATTTTTTTGTCTCAATAATTTTTTTAACATTATCATTACTTTATTCACTCACAAAAAAGAGATAAACAATTTCGTAACAACCAATATAAAGATACAATGTATTTTGTTTTTCTTATACTAATTTTTTTTTCGTATCTATCTCTTTTGTCTCTATCAATATTTCTAAAAAAAAAATTCATTATATAATATTTTACTTCATAACAAATTATGCATAAAATAATTTTATAAAAAAAAATCATTTTACATGTATCAATTTTAAAACTAAAATAACAAAGAAAAAACCCACATTACCGTGTTTAAAATAAAGCGGTCAAACAATAATTTTAAATAGGCAAACAAATATTTCAATCTTCTTTTTAAAATATAATTCTTAATTATAAATGCAGTTATATATTATAAAGTTTAATTTTAAATATTAAATCTCATTACAATATTAAAAAAAATGATCAAACAATTCTTTCAGATTTAACTTATAATTTTTAAATAGTATTAAAAATATTTCAAATTATTGTTAATATATTATTTTAAATATTATTGCAGATACATATTATAAAATTAAACCATACTTTTTCAACTATAATTTATAATTTATTAATTAAAATTGTCCTATAATATATTGTTAAATTAGAAATAATTGAAATTGAATAGATAATTTCAATTGAATTAAATCAACTGTAAATATTATAAATTAATAATATATTAAATTTTAAATTTTATAATATTATTTAAAAATTAAAAAAAAACTCATCTAATATATTTAGAAACTCAATCTAATATATTATTATATTTTTTTTTTAGAATATAAAATTAATGAAGATAATTGTTCCATGTATCAGTTGTACACTTTAATGACATTTTTTTTAATGAATCATTTTTTGAAAAATAACTTGAAAGCATTGAATGTAAAAAATATATATAATTATCGTATTATAATTGTTGTTTTCTTTTATACAACAAACTCATGCCTACGCACGAGGTACGCTTTAGGGAAGAATACGCTTTTGGATGCACATTTCTTTTCAGACCGTAATAAAAATAGGAAGCTGAAAAAATAATAAATTTAAGAATAATAGTAAATTTAAATTGAAATAGTAATAAATATAGAATATGAAATGTAAACAACAATATTATGAATAATATGATTAAAAAATACAAACTATTGAAACTTGTATTAGATTAATCAATCGTTTTAGTTTTTTTTACAAATAAGACAATGATTTTATAAGAGAGAAAATATTTTTAAAATAAACACAATCCTGATGGTAAAATTGATAAATACAAAGCTAGACTAGTGGAAAAAGAGCTATACTCAAAGAGAAGGGATTGATTACAAAGGGGCTTTCTCACCCGTCTCTACAAAAGATGCCTTTTGAGTTATTATGGCTTTGGTTGCACATTTAATTTGGAGCTTCACCAGATGGAGGTGAAGACAACTTTTCTGAATGGAGAACTTGTTGAAAATGTTTACATGATTCAGCCCGAAGGTTTAATTGAAGCAGGAAAAGAGAAGTTAGTATGCAAATTCAAGAAATCCATTTATGGATTGAAACAAGCATCTAGACAATGGTATTTAAAGTTTGATCAAATTGTCACTTCTTTTGATTTCAATGAAAATGCTTCAGATCAGTGCATTTACTTAAAGACTAGTGGGAGCGATTTTATAATCTTAGTATCGTATATCGACGATATCCTTCTTGTTAGCAACAATTTTAAACCTTTTAATTAGACAATATCGATGTTAAGTAACCACTTTGATATGAAAGACCTAGGTGATGCTTCTGTTAATTTAGGCATCTAAATTTTTCGTGATAAGTCACATGGTGTTCTTAGTTTGTCTTAAAAAAGATATATTGAAAGAATTCTCAAGCGATTTAATATGCAGTCTTGCTCCCCGTGCATTGTGCCTGTCCAAAAGGGCGACAAACTCTCTAAATATGAATGTCCTCAAAATGATAAAGAAATTGCTGAAATGGAAAGAGTTTCATATGCTTCCGCTGTTGGCAGTTTGATGTATGCTTAAGTTTGTACTCGTCCCGATATTGCATATACAGTTAATATTTTATGGAGATACTTGAGTAACCTAGAATTGAGTCATTGCAAAGGTGTTAAAAAGGTCATGTGATATTTGCAAGAAACCAAAGATTACAAATTGACCTATAAGAATTCTGATCAACTTCATGTCATTGATTATTCTGATTCTGATTTTGTAGGTTGCCCTGACGACCAAAAGTCTGCTTTCAGCTTTATTTTATGATGGAAGGAGGATCTATTTCATGGAAGAGTTTCAAACAGACTCTTACAGTTACCTCAACCATGGAAGCAAAATATGTAGATTGTTATGAAGCTCACTTGCAAGCTATGTGGCTGAAAAACTTAATCTCTGACTTCAAATTTGTTGAAAGCATATCTATTCCACTTGTGATATATTGTGACAATTTTTATGTAGTACATTTCTCTCAGAACTTTAAGAGTTCTTCTTGCTCAAAGCATTTCAATATTAAGTATCTATTTGTCAGAGATGAAATTCTTGGATTCCATACTCAAATTGAACATCTTGCCATTGAAAACATGTTGGCAGATTGATAAGTGCTAAATTGTAGTAATTTTGAGTGTAAATAATTGGTACTTATCAGCTTAATTATACCAATAAATCTCAACTTTAGTGTATGTTTTGTGTAGTTTACATTATAGTGTGTAATATGTGTAATCATGTACATATCTTTAAGTTTGATAGTTTTTCTCTCATTTTTGTAGGTATAAAAGTAATAATATTTTGCCATTGTATTATAGAGCATTGAATAAACTTTCCAACGCTTCTGACCACACGTAAAATTGAGTTACGTTTCTCATGTTATGGTCGAAACAAGTTATGAGTTTGCTATCATGTTCACTGTGCAAACTAAAGGTGAGCAAGCTCGCCAAGAGTTCGCCCAACGAACCCAAGGCGAACAAAAATTGCTCAGAAGTATGGAAAAATACTATTGTATGTAGTAACTATGTTTAGTATGTTCACAGTGTGAACCGGAGTTCGCCCAACAAGCACGGGAACCCATTTTTGCCTATAAAGTCACATTTTCAGATTTTTTAAGGTTATCTTTTGGGAGCCTTTGGACCAAATTGATCAGAACCACATTCTTTAGTAGTTTTAGCTTAGAAACAACCCATGGATGATGCATCTAGATGGTTTGGAGACAAATCATACTTCAATCGGAGATGACAAACCGTGAGAAGTTCAACCAGAGATGACAAACCATGAGAAATTTGTTCTTCTTTCTTCTTCTCTTTGTATTTTTTATTGTGTTAGGGTTGTTTTATGTATGTTTACTTAGATTGTATGTTCATCTATGGATCTTTGTATAAAATCTTTTTTTTACAAATCTTAATCGATGTTATCTTTAATTTAATATCTATCTTAATGGGTTTGGATCGCTGTAGACATATACTTTTAAAACTCGACCTAAGATGATGAACTATTGGCTATGGAAAATGGTCTAAATATTCTCGTGTGTTTGTCGGAGCATAATGCTCCGTGTTATTTTTCCATGTGAGATATCACCTTTGAAAGAACACGGTTGATCTCTCGGACTTTGCGTTAGAAATAACCTCCATTTGTGAGTGATACATGGGATTTTTTTACAAGTATTAGGGTGGGTGCATTTGATCGATAGGTTTTTTATCGTACATGATGTGTATAAGGAAATGCAACTCCTGATGAGTTTCTCCTTTCTAAAGAATGTGTTTATTTATTTTCTTTTATACTTTCAATTTCTGCATGTTACCCTTAGAGAATCATTTCAAACTCAAGCTTAGATACATGGGTATTTTCGAACGACATTCTTTCCCGCGAACCGATCGCTATGGAGACGATATAAATCTCAGAGGGAATTCTTCCGAAAATAATATTTTTTTTATTGTCGCTTTACCGCTTCAACAAAATGGCGTTGTTGTCGGGGATTGGTTTTGATATTGAGTTACATTGCAAAAATTTCTATATTTCTAAGCTTTGTACATAATTGCCTATATTCTATATACTTGTATAAATACTTGTTTTGCTTTTGTTTTCCATTATGTTTAGTCAAAGTGTTGTATATATATATTTTTTGTTCTCGTAACGTTTGTTCAAGTGTTTGGTTAGGACATTTTTTTTTAGGTTGGTGCTTTGACGAAAACATCGATATGCCTGTGAGGAAGTTACTAGACAAGCACAAAAATGTGTCAAGCTAACAATATGAAACAAGCGCTTGTTGGGAGGCAACCCAACGATTTTCGAGTTTGTATAGTTTTATGTTTATTAAGTTGGGTTCAATTTTGTTAAGTCGTTAGAAAACTTTTGTGTTTTGTCTCAAGCTTTGTTTTTTTATTAGCTTGAAGATGCATATTGTGATTGTTCAAGTTTGATTGTTTCAACAAGAAATTATTATGGTAGTGTGAAAATTTTAAAGAGAGTCGTCACCGAACTTTATTTAGTCCCAAAGGACAGGGAAACTATCGATAAAACCCATAGGAAAGAGAAACGGGAAAGGGGGTCGGTTATGTGAGAGGAAGGTACTAGCACCTCACGCATCTGTCGTACTCGACGGAAACCGTTTTGCTTGCTTCTAGGCTCGGATGAGTTATCTATCTAAAGGCTACTAACTAAAGAGAAAGAGAAGGAAGAAAGAAAAAGAAAGTGCTCGTAGATGATTGGATTTCTCGTGCCTACGTATCCTCATAGTGTAATAAAGAATTCAGAGCTTCGTAGTTCATGGATCCAAGGAAGAGAAAATAGGCTCTAGGCAGACCAGAGAGAAAGAAAAGAAAAAGGTAGCTCGCCAAGATCTCGCGATCTCGTGCCTACGTACCCTCATAGTGCAATGAGGAAATCAGATTTCCGAAGTTCGGGGAACCAGGATGGAGAAAGAAAAGAAAAATGGTGTCAAAATCAAGAGCGAAAATAAAGGGAAAGACTCCACTAAGGAAGACAAAAGAAAGGTGTCAAAATAAAATAAAAAAGACAAAGGAACAACGTCAAACCCAGGAGAATAAATGAGCAAGAGAATTGATTCGAGATAAGGTAAGATCCATTGTGGAATTCAATATTCAACTGACATAGTTAACCGAAGAAAGAGAAGATTATTTTTTTAATATAAATTTGCAAATATTCAACTGACAAATTAATAATAATAATAATAATAATAATAATAATAATAATAATTATTATTATTATTATTATTAAATTATTATTATTATTATTATTATTATTATTATTATTATTATTATTATTATTATTATTATAATATAATTTATATTTTTTGGTCAAGATAATATAATTTATCTATAATCTATAATCTATAATCTATAACATATATAAAGACAATACTTGGTTTTTGGTGTAGCTTTTTTTTATACCAAATTTACCCTTATTTTAAAATATATAACTTACACAATAACTTCCATTGAACTACTACTATCATCTTTTATATAACTCCCTACTAATAACTTTTCACATAACTTCCATGTAAAATTAATATTAAATAAAAATATATCATTTATATTTATACGTGTGCAATAAAAAAGCGGACAGACGGCTACGCGAGTGCCCGTCTAGACGCTAGTATTAATAATATTAGCAGTGATAAATTTTATTTAAAGAAAAACTAATACCTATATAGTGTCTAGTTAGCAAAAACATATACTTTAACTTAAAAATAAAAAAACAAATGGCAATTTGAAAAAACAAACTTTACTGATAAAAAAACCTAATAAAAAATTTATACTTTCACATAACCTCTTCTTCTACATATCATAACACGATTCAGTTTTTTCATTTTTGTTTTCTCTTTTGATGTATTATCTAATTCTTATTTTCTATCATAACCCTAATTCAAATTAAGTTTGATTTCCACCTAATAATCTGAATCGACTTCCCTTGTCAAAACCCTAATCAATTTATACTTTCACGATTGAAATTGATTTATTACTTTTAAACTTCACTCTGAAACAGAAATAGATTTCTACGGATACCCTCATATTCAAAGCCGAACTCTTCGATCTCCCTCGTAACCGAAATCAAAATTGTCGAGATTGAAATCAAGGTTCTTACCTCTTTCCAACTTCGGTAAGAATCCAAAACATTTGATTTTCCATTTATATAGTTTTGTATCATATTTAATGTTATTCTATTCATTTTGAAGTTGGAAGAGTGAACGTTCAGTGTTATTATGAGTTTTTCATTTGTTTGCTCATATGTATCTATAATTAAGCTTATTTTAATGTAATATTTAACTTTTTTGTTTCAACTGGTTTTGAAGAGTGTTCTAGTTAATCTTCATGGTAAAGAATATTTATATTTATTTTATACAAATAAAAGGTATTCATAAATCTAAAACCTCTCTAGTTAGTAAAATTAAGGTATTTATCTCTGCTCTTTTTACTACTTAATGTCATGTTAAATAGAACTCTTATGGGCTGTTTAGTTGAACATGACAAAGCTTGTATATAGCTTTTTGTGGGTTTGAGCTCCATTAGGTTGAAGTAAATGTAAATTTTTCTATTGATTTTTGGCCAATTGACATGATCTTCTTGTTGAAGTTGTGGGTTGCAAAAGAAGTTTAGTTTAATAGAGAATGGCTTTCATTTAGTGGAGGCACATGCCCCATACTGATTGATGTATATTTTTTTCTGGTAATACTCACAAGCTACATCAGAATACTGAAGCATAAATTTTGAAAAGACTTACAACGCTTTGGAAAACAAAAGTTTCAAGCAAAATTCATCTATTTGGGTGGAGATTAGTTTTAAACAGGCTGTCGACGATATCTCAATTGGCATAACGCGACATTATTCAAGGTACTCTTAATCTTATTTGTCCCCTTTGTCATTTGGTTGAAGAAACTGTCAACCGTTTATTTATTCATTGTTGGGTGGTTTGTGAGGTCTGGAGAAATATTTGTGATTGGTTACAGTTGAATCGGGTTATAAATTCTAATTCAGTGGTGGATCATTTTACGGATTTTAAATGTCGGTCCAATTCTAAGTTTCAGGATAAACTCTATTGTATTTTTTAGATTGTTGTTTGATGGGTGATTTGGATTTCTCGAAACTCAATTATGTTTGAGCAAGCCGAATTGAGAAATTTTGACTTAGTAACGAGATTAAAAGTTTGGTAGGGAGTGGATTTTAGCCAATATGAAGGGTGCATTGGAATTATGTTGGTTTTCCCTCTTTGTAAGGGCCAAGTACCCCTTGTGCTCTTGTTAATACAAATCTTTTGTTTATAAAAAAAAAGAAGAGAAATTCCAAGGTCTTTAATAAGCATCGATATGATTTTATTAAAGAATATCCATATACGTGATTTGGTAGTACTATGTATTTTATATTGACCTCAAAATCACTGGTATTAATATATTGTAGTGTTTACTGTGTTGGTCCTGATTTTAGACAATATTTACTATGTCTTTTCTCAATTTGTTGATAAATTCTATAGTTTTCCTATTCTTATTTTCATCGTTGTTGGCCACAATGGAGATTGGATTATATTTCTTTGATCTACATCAAATCATCCTCAATGTCTTAGAAAGGTGTTTATATATAACAATGTTCTTGTTTTATCTTATTTTATTAGACCTTAATTTAAATTCTCATTGTTAAAAGTGAAATAATATTTAACTTTAGACCTTTAACTCCCTTGTTAAAAGTGAAATAATATTTAACTTTAGGTCTTTAACTCTCTAGTAATAATGTATGTATAAAGTTGTTTACGTGGTGACATGACATGACCGTTTAGAATCAAGTTCTATTACACTATTGTCAAAAAAGTTGATTATGTTTATAGCTTAAGTGAATAGCATATTTTCAACCTAAATTGTATTCTTTTCAATATAATAAATATTTTGTTTATTTTTATATATTTGAGTTTTTTTGGATAGCATAATGATGTATTTGTTTTTGTTTATTTTCTTGATTTTCTCGACTAAAAAAAGTTGCATAAACAAAAATAAGGGTTGATTTTATTGTGTTGAAAATGTCTGGTGTTTTAGGTATGTTTTAAATAAAATGATGATGCAGAGAATTAATCATTTAAAAAAAATTATTTATTGAATTTGTAAAGGACAATGTTGGTGAGGATCTTCGGAAGGACGGCATGAAAGATGATGAATTCCTGAACAAACTTAAATGAGTTAGAAGATTTTTCATTTGCAAGATGTTTATGTAGGCTTGTATTAAACATTAAAGTTTCAAAAATTTATGTCTTTTTATCATTTTACTAGGTAGGCTTGTACATTAAATTATTAAATAATGTTACATATTTTACTTACAAATATGTTTTTGAGTTAGTGTGAACTCAACTTTGTTAATACAAATCTTGTGACATATTTTTAGTCTGAGTTATAGTTGATTATATTTACAAAAAAAAAAATATTATATAGTTATAATATGTAAAAAAAATGTTTTTTATATAGCAACGTCAGAATGAAAAAGTTTTTTATGTTGCAACAACTAAAAAGTGTTGCCTTAAATGTTTTATTAATAAAGGGAACAATTTGCGATTGTACTCAAATATAGCAACACTTCTAGAGTATTGCCTTAAATGCCACACAAAAGCGACCCCTATTCGTGTAATTTAGGAAACGCTTGTTAATAGTATGTTCAAAGAGTGAAAAGAGTGTTGCCATAAACAATAGGCAACGCTTGCATAAAAGACATTTGAAAATCGTTCATTATTCTTGTAGGCAACATTTTTTTCATTTCAGGTAACCATTTTTAGGTGTTACAAGAGGCAATAAATGTTGTAGTTTTGTTATGTAGTGTGTGGTTGTATATGCGTTACTTAGAATCACGGTCGTATGACCGTTATAGAAAACTGAAAAGCGCGCTACCTATAGTCACAATTGTTTTAAATACTCGTTGTGAAAGGTTTGTCAATTTTTTTTTGCCATATATTTTGTCTGACTGCATTTATAAATTTCATCACAATATGCAATATTAAATATTTTAACACAACAACATCAAGAATAACAAGATTAACATGAATAATAAGAATAATAACAAGAAGAACATGAACAATAACAAGAACACCAAAAACAACAAAAACAACAATAACAAGAACAATAACAAAAACAGAAATAAGAATAACAATAAGAACAACAAGAACAATAACAATAACAAAAACAACAACAATAACAAGAACAACAATAACAATAACAATAACAATAACAACAATAAGAACAAAAATAACAATAACAATAAGAACAATAAGAGTAACAACAAGAACAACAAGAATAATAACAACAACAATAAAAACCACAACAACAACAAAAGTAAGAACAACAACAACGACAACCACAACAAAAACAACACGAACAACAATAAAAAATAAATAAATAGAATCCTTAAATAAATAATATTTTACCTGTAAAATCGTTAAACAGGAACAAACTGTAGCACATTAATGAAAGAAATATTTCTGAGTTCCGTTTGTGGAAGAAATGATGTTTTCAAGTTTGGTTTAGCGGATGAATGTTTCATAAATGGAATAAGTTTGGAGGCTGAGTATGAAGTTTGTCTAAGTACGTCTAGGGCAAAAGTGAATGAACTAAGAGTGTTATATATATCTTTTAAAAAAAAGGCGCCACCTATAGATTTGAACTCATGACCATACACCACTTTTCACCACGGGTATTAAATCAACCGTGGTTATAGGTGGTTAAATAAAATTTTAAAAAGTGTATGCGCCTAAGTATCACATATTATAACGGTTGATTGAATATCCGTAGTAACGCAGACGTTATTATATATGTTTTTCGTAGTAGTAAAGCATTAAGAGTAAAGAATCTATTAAAATTAAAGATTGAGAAGAGTTACATAATAAAACGTTATGACTGTAATTAATACATGAATAATATAATGGCTAGATTTATCCCTAACAAAGAGATTTTTAGTTACGCTTACTCATTGTAATTTTACAACTGCAATGATCCCTAAACCCTAAACCCTAGTCTTTAACCCCCTCTCATATATTCTCATATTGAGACCACCGTGAACCTAATCTTTTTATGTACTACCTCAATCCACTAAAACTCTTCTAGAACTGATCTGGGAACGCCTATTTATAGTTGATGATATGAGGCATTCGCTAGGCACACCGCCCAATGCACCTACTTTCTTCTAGGTTAAGCAATTTCAGTTATCCTATAGCTTGTTCTAGCCACTTGTCTTGCCGAGCGCATCTCCTATCCTCGACTATCGAGTAAACTCTTTCTTCACTTTGAAGTACCTTAGCCTTGAAGTCATGAGTGCCTTGACTCGTTGGGCCCATATGTGTTCTTGGTCCAGCGAGATTTATTTTCTTCATCGTGAAGTTACTTAGCCATGAAGTCTTCTTGGCCTCCTATCCTCGTTGGGCGCGCCCATGAATTTGGCCTAATGATCCTTGCTTTGCTTGGAATTTTCTTTACTTGGTCTTTGTGTGTTGCATTGTTGTTTTTCGGTTTTTACCTGCTTTTGATTATTGTACATTTAAAAAGTCCAAACAAATATTTTTTTTTATACTTTTCTTAGATAAATTAGGGGTTTTTATATTAATTACTTGCAAAATAAATTAATAAATATCTACTTATTTAACGTAAATTTGAAACTTATCATTAACATGAGAAAAAAAATTAACCATAAAAATAGAGCATACTAACAAATATGAAAACTATAATATCCCTGATACATCTCAAAATAACATCAAACAAAAAGAAACAGGGTAATGGTGCAAACAACGTTAAGTTACAAGCCAAAAAAAAATCATGAGTAATGTCAAGAATACATAAATAAAAATCAGCAACATCAAAAAAAAAAAAAAAAAAAAGATACAAATGGAAATGATTTGCTCACTTGCCAGTTAGGGCTGGGTCAAGATTAGTGCACTAAAATGAGATGTAGATGCTCATTATGTAAGTTATTTAGAGTCATTTAGGAAGGATCCTTCCATAAACAACTAATGCATGGTTCAAAAAGCCTCATTTCAGGGGCAATAAAAATAGATTTCTTAAGGATTCTTTCAAAATTGATCCATACATGACAAAATTCTATTAATTAAGTTATAAAATTCTATAAATAACAAATAAGTAAACATACCCGACATGTTATTAGATGATAAGAAATATATTGCAATCAAGTGTATTTAATTTGAATGAAAAATGAGAGATTGAATTTTTTAAATATTTTTTTCAAATAAAAGCTGAAGAAATGGAAAAGAGAATAGTCTTAAACATGTATAGACATACGATCTAGAAGGATCCTTAAAAAAAGAATATATTGATATTTTGGAGGAAGTCTCTAAAACATATCTAAGGTGGAGAGAGAATTTTTCTAATATTTTATGATTCTATTTTTTCTTAAATTTTCAGTTTAATAATGTTGGTATCGAAAGGTTTAAACCATTTGTACTTATTATATTTTGTAATTGTTGATTGTAAATTTTAGGCTTAATGCGTTTGGTCTCTTAATTTAATTAAATATTTCGCTTTAATTTTTTAATTAAAAAGTATTATAAAATAGTTTCTTAACAAATATTTCATTGTCTAAAATGGTCCCTTCCGCTAATTTTTGTAAAAAAATGTTAAGTCTTACCTTGTTAGGTATTTCGAATTTAACATGGAATTTGTTAATTTTATTTTGATTTAAACTTTTGAAATAAAAAAGAAACGAAGTTGAACGTATTAGGACAAAGTTTGAGTGAGAGAAACATCTTTTGCATTCTAAAGTTGAACGGTAGTTGAACCTTGCTCTCTTGAAGGAAGAACTCTCTTGAAGGAAGAACGGAGTGTAAAAAAATGAAAGTTGAAGCCCTTACTCTAGTGAAGATGAAACTAAGATGATCTACAATCAACTAACATTTAAAGAAGAAACCCTAAGGTATGAAGACTTAATTGTATGTTTGAAAAATGTAAACTTTTTTCTTTAGCCATCTTCCTTATTATTTCTTCTATCTTATATAGCTTGAGTAGGTCATAGAGAAAACGTTTCAATGTATTATGTATCATTATGGTAATTTTTGTAAGGAGTTTTTAATTTTATCAAGTCGGGTTATAAAGGGTTAGAGATAATTTAGGATGTTGATCCGGATTATAGGAATTATTTTAAAATTTTAGGCAAGTTAAAAGAGTTATTTTACAATGAAATGAATGTCAACGACATTGTTATGTTGGAAGATGACAAGGGAACTAACAAGATGAAAACTATTGCAGTAATGGGTGGGACATGCCATTTATTTGTCACTCATCCTCTTTCACAACCTAACATTATTGAGGAACTTATATTTTCACTAGAATATCCAATTCCTAATGTGTTTGAAGATGTTGTGGATGAAGGGTGTTAATGAGGAGGAATTTAAGAACCTTATCAAAATTTCACCAAGGTTGTAGAGAAAATCAATGTTTAGGAGTAGTATAGGATGCGACACTTTGGTGAATAACATGTCACTTTGGTCAATAAGAGTGTATCTTATGCAGAGATGGGAGTCAAATATGCAGAAGATTGCCAAATATGAAGGTATAATTCTACAAAATATCAAAAGAGGATGGCAAAGGAATCACAAAAAACAAACTATTGGATTGTGAGGTAATATAATTATATTATGCTTTCTATATATAATATCTCTTTAATTAAATTGGTTTATTGTAGCGGTGAGAATTGGATATCAAGCTATTATATTAACTTGAATCATAAAACATTGAATATTCACCACCAAACTTTAATTTATCCAAAGGAAAGGGAAAAGATCGAATAAAATCTTAATTCTGCAATGTAACAACAATGCAAAGAGATCTAAGATTCGGGGGTTGGTTAAACTAAGGGAAGGTATTAGCATCCTATTGCGGTGAGAATCAGATGTCAAGCTATTGAATTAACTTGAATCTTTAATTCTTAAATTCACAACCGGACTTTAATTTATCCAAGGGAAAGGTTTAAAGAAAGAAAAACCTATAAAAATGCAAAGCAAAAAGCAAGGCCTAAAGCTAAGCAAAGAGAGATCTAAAGGTTCGGGGGTTGGTTATACCCAGGGAAGGTGTTAGCATCCTAAGTATCTGTAGTACTCTACAGGAACCTCTTGTTAATATTTGTGTCATGCTAAAGTTGCTTGCTAAAGGGAAATGTGCTAAGGGTAAAGATATAAAGTATATACAAAGTTTGCTCGCCAAGACATCGCATCTCGTGCCTACGTATCCTGACAGAAATGGAATCAGAGCAACTGTAGTTCCCCTAACTAGGGGTGGAACTCTTGACTGTGGTCAAGGTTCCAAGGGGATGTAAGCATTCATAGGGAAGTACTTACATGGAGTGCGGCGACTTCTGAATCTACGTTGAGATTGTTATGGTAGAGAATGTCCACGGCGGGACGCTAAAAATGAGTACGACAACTCAGATCCTAAGGCTAGGATAGACGGGTAAAGAATACCCATGTCGGGACGCTAAAAGTGAGCACGGAGACTCGGATCCTAAGGTTAGGCTAAATGTGACATGGCAGTCAACAAGAGGATTCCTTTCCTTTGGAAAGTACAAACAATCAAATAAAGGATCCAGAAGCCACAAGAGCATAGGCGTCAAAATCGAGGATTAAACACAATGCAATATATCAAGAATTAAATTTACAAAAACAAGAATTAACTTAAAACAAAAAACGAGGATACTCAGAGTTAACTAAAAATAAAATCTAATTAACCACATTTTATTAAGATTAAGATTTAATTAAAACTAATCTAAATAAGACTAAATAACTGAACTTAACTAATTAAATTCTAGTAAACAAAAGACTAATTAAATAATTTAAAAATAAAAAAAAAACTAAAAAGCTAGTTAACTAAGTTAAATTAGTAAACTAAACATAAATAAAACTATGAAAAACATAAAAATAAAATATGTTAAAAGAAATAGCAACCAATCATATTTCGACATGTGGCATTTTAAATAATAAAAAAATTAAAATAAAGAAACTAAAGAACGAACTGAAGCAACAAAAACATCATGCCATTAACTCTCAGATTCACTTCAATGCCGTAAAAATGACCACCGGCCTCCGCTGCAGTCTCCGGCGAGCGTGGTCAAAACTGAAAAAACGAGTACCATTCGAACCATCTCTTCTCCCTCGTTACGAATCCGGTTTCACAACCCTCAAAACTCCAACCAAAACAGATTGAACTATAAAGAAATATAAACCATAAACTACCAAAATCGAATTAGATTTCAAAAAAACAGAGTTTGAAGCAATGGATAAAGGGCTTTGCATCAGCATATCACAAGGAACAAAGTAGTATCAAGAAGTTGAAGAAAAAAAATGGAATACTCACGTAATCGGAGCTAGTCCGTCGAACAACGACTCCGGCTGCGGTTTCCGTTTCAGGTAAGCGCGAATCTCCTCTTACTCCTTCAGCTCGTGTTCCCTTCTTCTCTGGAATTTCTCGCTCTGTTTTCGCCATTTCAGGTTGAACACTTCGTTTTCGCGACGCAAAAGGATGAGGATTTAACAAAGTAACCTTGTCTGGTACAAATTTGTGGTTCGTCATGTATCTGGTTTACAGATTAAGGTAAGCTCCCCCGTTCTCTCTTGCAATTGGTTTGTGTGAGTATCGATGTTGTTGTCTTAATCTGGTGAAGAGGATGGAGTATTGAAAGTTGTTCGTTCAGAAGGTTGAGTTTGTGAGTTGGAAAATGAAAACAGTAAGAGTTTCTCCTCGAGGGTGAAGGTCAATGGATGCTTATGGTTCCCCAGAATGGTCGTTCAACAAGTGACAGGGAGATAGGTAATGGTCTACTTTCTGGTGAGAGGAGCAAAACGCAGAGGTTGAAGTGGTGTGAAGATGGAGGTTTTGAATTTCTGTTGATGTTTGAAAGTTGAGAGATATATGAAGATGGAGGAAAGAAGTGTTGTTCAATTGGAGATAATGGTGTCGAACCCAAATGGCAGAAAAATGAGGGCTCTTAGTGGTGGTTGAGTGATGTAAGTTTATCTGTGTTCTCTGAAGTGGGAGAAAGGTTGTATCAGTTTGGTCATCCTTTTTCTTTTTTCTTTTGCAATTCGAGATTGTTGTGCTTTTGTAGTCGGAATGAAAAGTTGGTGCTGAACTCCCCCCTCTTTGTTTGTCTGTTCTCCCTTCTTAAATCAAATTCAAACCCTGTTCATTTTTTTTTTACTCACGCTGCAGATGGTATGATGATGTTTTCAACTACAGGGTCTTGTCACTGTTTGAGGCAAGACTCAAAAGTAGTACCTTTTGGCTGTGTTATAGCAGCAATACACAAGTCCTGCTTTGGTGTAAAATGATGCTGAAAAATGTGGCAGACTTGGTTAAGGTTCAATAATTTGGAGAAAGTCTTTGCAGCTAGTTATGCACAGCTTGGTGAGAGGTAATTTTGGTGTGTAGACCTAGGCAGGATGGCTTGCATTGTGAACCAATGAGTAGCAGATTTGCAGGTTCTACTTTTG
Source organism: Lathyrus sativus (assembly GCA_963859935.3). Classification (NCBI taxonomy): domain Eukaryota; kingdom Viridiplantae; phylum Streptophyta; class Magnoliopsida; order Fabales; family Fabaceae; genus Lathyrus; species Lathyrus sativus. The sequence continues at coordinate 589,880,873 of OZ012741.1, read as the reverse complement.
TGAAATTTTGTCTTGGAGTGACTTGACTCATTGCTTTCTTATCTATGCAGAATTTTTCTCATGGAGCTTCCTCATAATGTCTGTTTTATAGCAGTTCTGGTGTAAGCTTTAGTTAGGAGCCTTGGGATGGTATCAGCAGATGGTAGTAGGGCCCCATTATTTTCTCTTTTGTTATGTCTTATGTATGCAGTGGCTCATTTGGTTTTGTTATGCAGGTTACTTTCTCTGGTGCAGAATTTGGCAGCATGTGTAACTTTGTTTTTTGGCAGCAGATGCAGGTTTTAGCAAGGTCTAGTGATGTAGGTCTCAATGGTTAGACAAAGTGCACAGCAGGAATTGGATTGATAGCTTGGTCAGGCTCTCATTATTTTTCTTTTAGTTTGTCTTATGTGTGCAAGCTTTTCAATATGTTTAATGTGCTGCTGGTGACTTTGCAGGTGTCGTCTGAGATGGACTAGAGATGCAGTGCTGGTTCTCATCCACAGTTAGCTGTAAATCGACCATGATGATTCCTAAAATTACTAGCAGGAGTCAAAAGCCCAACAACATCGGTATGCAGGCTGCTTTTACGAACTGCACTTGAGGAAATAGGAGAGCAAAGTCCCGGATCCCTAACATTTAGTCGCCTGCCAGACGATGATAACATTGGTATATCCTTTAAATCTGATAACTTCCGCTTGGACGGTAAGGTGATTGGAGTCTTGAACTGAGGTCCGGTTTCAGTGTTAGGTTTCACTGAAGATTCAGATGGATTCTCTGATATACAAGTTTCTGAAGAGTCTTTCCCATTACGTAACAATTTTCTGACTGCCGAGAGTCAATGACTTGGTGTCTTGTATGGGATCCAAAAGACGATGAAAAAGTTAGTGACTTTTCCTTTGCAGACATGGCATCACTTTTCAAGCAAGCATCTTAATTCTTTGAATTAAACTTTAATTTGCTAGTGAGAAATCCACTAAGAGTACGACCAGAAGGCCACTGAACCTGTGTTGAAGAAGCTTCCTGTGTTGTGTAATCATAGCAACTTTATGGCATAAAGATTTTGTGATTTGATGTTGTTGAGAGAGAGATGGTATCCTGGACCTTATTATATGGGACCTACGATTGTTGAATTTTTTTTGTGTGGATGGAAACATGAACTTTAGTGACTTCATGTAATAAATTTCAAAGTGAACTTGATTTAAGTTTGGAAATCTTGGGCTTTTGCTGAATTTTGTGTTGTTAGAAATATGAAATGGATTTTGAAGATTTTCTAACTTAAACGAAATGAATAATCAAACAAAATGAATAATGGGTAGAAAAAGAAAGAAATGGATATTAACAGTGGACTTTATGGTGAATGGATTTAGAACTCATATTAAAAATGGATAATGGAATGGGAATTTGGGTTATAAAAAAAAGAATGTGGATTGAATTTGGGAAGGAAATATTAAAAGAAGTAAATTTGATTGAAAAGGAAATATGAAAAGAAATAAATTTGATTGAAAATTAATTTGAACCGAAATGAAATTCACACTTGAATTAAGTCGAAGAAAGTCCTCCTCAAATCATCTTCTCATTAATTAGATCAAAACCTTAAATCTCCCTTGAAATGATATGAACTGGAAACAAACAAGCTCAAACAGTTGAATCAACAAACAGAAAACTAAACCACTCGAACGAAATTTGTACACCACTTGAAATATACCAACTGCCTTGACATCTTTAAAGGCCCTGCAACTTGACTTCAACTGACAACTACGAAACCCCAGTCTAATAATCTTCAGATATAACACTTTGGCAAACACCAAATTCAATCCTAAAAACAATTTTCTCTTTCTTGCCCAGGATCCAACTACTGCACATATGCACTTAACCTGCTAAACCCAGATGAAAACCCAACCGAACAATGTTGGTCCACTATAAACACAAAGGGATGAGAAACCGTAATCTTTCAAGATCTTGACCCATGATTTTCCATCCGAACCCTCGATGAAACCTTAAGCAAATGGCAACCCCCTTTGCCTCAGAATTGAGTACAACAACAGGAAGGAACAAACTCTGAACAATGGAACTCCAGCTTAAAATAAAACCGCTTGTCCAACCCTGTTTCAGCCACATCTGAAGCTTCTGAAGTCAATTCCTGATTCAAAAAAGAAACAAAGCAAATAAAGAGTCTAGAAACTCGGCTAGTTATGCAATATGATTGACCTATGATGATATGCAATAAATCAAAGAAACTGAGGGTAAAATTTGGGGTATGACAGTTGCCACTATTTAAATATCTTCACTGGATGACATGAGTAAAGAAAATACTCATGAAATCATGGTGAAAGGTATTTAAATACAAATAACCGAAAATTTTGCCCTTAGATGCAATGACATGCTATGATATGGACAAAAGAGAATTATGCAATGCTGACATGCAATGAACTCTAATATGTTGAAAATGATGAGATGCTAAATTGCAAACGGGCACGAAAGCAAAACGGGACAGAGACAACACAGCGAGTAAACACTCACTGGGGAAAGATAGCAACACTAAGGAAGCGACAGACAACATCCATGAACGGAACTGGATGAAAAAGAGACACAACATTCAAAATATCATTGAATGAGGTGAGGAGAAATCTGAGAGATATATCAGGGACAAAGAAACAAACATCAGAGACATTCGGAAGAACATCGAATGAACTTTGAAACACACCAGAGATACTCAGAAAAACATCGAATAAACTCTGGGACACATCCAGAAACAAAATGAAGACATCTAGAAGAGAATTAGATTAAGACAAAGATTCTGAAGGTACATCCGAAACATTTAGAAGAGCAATAAATGTACGGGAAAATGTTTGAAGACATATCTGGAAGAACATCATATAACCAACAAAGGAGTTCTGGAAGAACATCAGAATAGAGACTCAATCTGGAAAACCATCAGAAAGAGATATAAATATCTGGAAAACCATCAGATAAGTTCTGGAAGAACATTAGAACAGAGACTCAATCTGGAAAACCATCAGAGAGAGGAATAAATTCGGAAAAACATCGGATAGATTATGGGAAACCATCATAATCGAAGGAAAATATATGGAAAACCATCAGATAAGTTATGGAAGAACATCAGAACAGAGACTCAATCTGGAAATCCATCAGAAAGAGAAATAAATATTTGGAAAACCATCAGATAAGTTCCGGGAGAACATCAGAATAGAGACTCAATCTGGAAAACCATTAGAAAGAGAAATAAATATCTGGAAAAACATCAGATAAGTTCTGGAAGAACATCAGAACAAAGACTCAATCTGGAAAACCATCAGAAAGAGAAATAAATATCTGGAAAAACATCAGATAAGTTCTTGAAGAACATCATAACAGAGACTCAATCTGGAAAACCATCAGAAAGAGAAATAAATATCTGGAAAACCATCAGATAAGTTCTGGAAATACATCAGAACAGAGACTCAATCTGGAAAACCATCAGAAAGAGAAATAAATATCTGGAAAACATCAGATAGGTTCTGGAACAACATCAGAACAAATACTCAATCTGGAAAAACATCAGAGAGAAATAAATATCTGGAAAACCATCAGAAAGATAAATAAATATCTGGAAAACATCAGATAGGTTCTGGAACAACATCAGAACAAATACTCAATCTGGAAAAACATCAGAGAGAAATAAATATCTGGAAAACCATCAGATAAGTTCTGGAAGAACGTCAGAACAAAGACTCAATCTGGAAAAACATCAGAGAGAGAAACAAATATTTGGAAAACCATCAGATAAGTTCTGGAAGAACATCAGAACAGAGACTCAATCTGGAAAACCATCAGAAAGATAAATAAATATCTGGAAAACCATCAGATAAGTTCTGGAAGAACATCAGAACAGAGACTAAATCTAGAAAACCATCAGAAAGAGAAACATATCCAGAAACACATCGGATAGGAAATGTCATATCTGGAAGAACATCAGACATACACGATAAAAATCTGTTTGGTAGGTGCCAAGTGAGATGGACTTTGACCACAAGGTAAGACGTGGATAAAACACGACCTACGGGGAAATGCAAATGAGGATAAAACACTCATGATATGCATATGTATATGAATTATGGAGATGATATATGATAAAATGCAAATGTAGATGACGACAAGACTCGACTCTTTTGGTGAGATGACAAGACTGGAAAACTGATTCCTCAACACGGAGATCAGTGTTATTCTGCTCGGGGACTAGAGATGTTACTGCTGAACATATCTCAGCCACACTGGTAAACTGTGTCAAGTTCATGATCCTTATAGGAAGGATGAAAAGCTGCTTGGGGATTCTTCAAGTAAACTGCCCCAGATTAGCTGTCTGTTGTAGATGAACTGATAATTGCTTCAGCTTGTCTGATGTTGAAAATGACTGCTTTATTGTACCCTCGGAAGGCTTGCCCCAATCTGAGTCTTGAAAAATCTTCTGAGTAAATCAATTATGAGAAGGATTTACCCCTGACAGGATCACTTGACCAAGTTTCTCAATGTTTGAAAATTCCTTGAGAGGAAAGCCAATTTGCAAACAAAAGTGTTCATACAAACATGGTGATGCAAAGTTCATGCAACTTTTGAAATTAAATTTATTTTTGAAATATGCAAAGCATAAGAGTTTCATATCAGAATGCAGCGGTTCAAAATACTCAAAGTGTAAAGCAAAGGTGTAATGCCAAAATAATTGATTTGCAAAAATCTTTTGGAGTCAGCTTACGCAACCTTGTTGTAGTATGCTTTCAAAATAACCTTGCTTCAGTTAGGTCTTTTGAGGATTGTAACATGGCCTAGTTCACGGTTTAAGAAACAAAGGATAAAGGCTCGAAATTTATTTGTGCCCACCCAATCTACGTGATAATCTTCAGTCCTACGCTCAGTTAACTCAGAATATACACTCAGGTTCCTATAGGAACTGCACTGATTATAGCCATGATGATGATTCAGAAGTCAATAGACTTTTTGAAAAGGCAGCCACTAATTCTTTACAATGTTTAGTTGTTTTGGCATCGAGGATTTTCAGGGTAATAATTTAAAGATCTCCTCTTTTATTATCTCTAACTTTTTCCTGAACTGTTTCTTTTAAAGCTTATAGTCAGCGGGATGCCCCAGTTTTGCCTAAGTCTCCTTCATAGGTTTTGACTTAACGGGGTTTTTCTTTTTGATTTTTTTTAAAGAAAGAGAATGGTTGTCTGGCTTTAATGATTACGGTGAACCATCATCGGCTTTTCAACTTTGAAAAACATCTTCGACACTTGTTTGCTGTGTGCGAAGGAATACTCGTGAATGCAATCTTTATATGAAAGGTGTATTGCAGGAAAGTACAACCGAGTTAACTGAGAACTACCCTGCCCCAGGTTCAGATTTCGGGTTTTTTGTAAAGAAAGAAACTCCAACTTCTAGGCTCAAAGGGTTTGACAAGGGAATAACTTCCTTATTTCTCCAGTATTTGGGGATTGAAACAATGTCTTGCATCGTCAGCAAAGTTTGATTGAAAGCATACTGACAACAGTTATGGGTATAACATTTTCATCATCCTCCCTCAAATAATTGCATAATCAAGAATTTGGACAATAAATAAATATTTGAAAGATAAAGTATAAAAGTGCAAATAATAGACAAAATGAATTGAAATCAAAAGTCGCAATGCTCATTTCGTTGATATGAAAGTACAAACATTAATTAAAAGCAAACAGCTTAAACAAAATGAAGGAAAATACAAACAACGAGAAACAAAAGGTCTAGTGACTAATCAGTACAAAGATGAGCCGTCCTGTCTGAAACAGTGGCGTTTAGGAAGATAATCTACTGAAGTCAGACTGAAGCTTCACTTTTGATGCACTGGCAAGGGATTTTTTTGAACATTTGGGGGACTATCATTAAAATCAAGAATTCCAGTTCTAATCAACTCACGCACTCTGGCTTTCAGTGCATAACAATGCTCCAAGTCGTGGCCTGGGGCACCCTCGTGAAAAGCACAATGGAGATCAGCTCTAAATCCAGCTGGAGGAGGATTATGAGGTTCCAAAGCCTTTGTAGTGATCAGCCCTTATTAAACCAGGTCAGGATACAGTTCTGTGTATGTCATGGGAATAAGATCAAATTGATTCCTATTCTGATACTGATTCTGTCCAACAGCTGGACGTTGAGGAATCTGAGCTGGTCGTGGAGCAGCAACAGCAGCAACAACATGATGATCAATAAACTGAGGTCTAGAGCGAGGCCTTCTTACTTCAGTTATAACAACATTGGTCTGATCCTCTCTCTTCTTCTGGAAATTCCCATAGGATTTCTCTGCACCATTAGAAGATTCAGCAGCTTTGGATACCTTACCATTTTTCATCCCTTCTTCTAACCTTTGGCCAATGGTCACCAGATCTGTAAAGCTTGAAGAGACACTCCCAATCATCTTTTCCCAATAGAAAGGGGACAGAGTATCCATGAATATTCCAGTTAGCTTCTTCTCTGCTAGAGGGGGTTCAACTTGGGAAGCTAACTCTCTCCAACATTGAACGTATTTCTTGAATGACTCTCTTTCATTTGAGACATATTTTGAAGTTGACGGTGATCAGGAGCCATGTCCAGATTGTATTTGTATTGCCTCATAAAAGCGTTGGCAAGATCCTGGAAGCAGTGGACACTGTCATGCTCTAAGTTCATATACCACTTGAGAGAAGCACCACTCAAATTGTCCTGAAAGCAATGGATGAGCAACTTCTGATTGTTGGTGTAAGCTGCCATCTTTTGGAAATACATAACTAGATGGGCTCTTGGACATGAGTGACCTTTATACTTCACAAACTCAGGAGTCTTAAACTTTGCAGGCATAACAAAACCAGAAACTAGGCACATATTGTCTGCATCGACATTGAAGAAGTCAGTACCCTCAACGGCTTTGAGTCTCTTGTCTATGTTCTGAAACTGTTCATGGACAACTTCAGGCTCAACAAAATCTTCGTGGTCTTCCCCTTGGGCACTGGCAGCATTGTACTCATAAAGAGGATTCTCAAAGGGAGTTCAGATAGTCTGGTTAACAGTGTGGACCACAGGTCTGGGCTCAACAAAGACTGGAGCTTGAAAAGGCGGTCTGAAAGTCTGACCAATCATAGCAGTAGATGCAAGGGGTGGAGAGTAGTTGTGAGGTAAACAAAACTCTGGCCAAGTTGAAGGTGGCATCTGAACAGGAGGAGGATCAACACTTGAAACTTCCTGAATGACGGTCCTCTGTGATGGCTCTCTTCTGACAATCAATACTTGAAGCATCTCGGTGAGCTTAGTCATGCCTGACTTCAACTCATCGATCTCCATTCGGATTTCTGCGTTGTGTACTTCCTGCTCTGACATTCTTCGTCTATAGTTAGCTCTAGTCTGATATCGGTGTCGAGGAATCAGCTTGATGACTCAAAAGCACACTGGAAGATAGAAACAACTGGACATGAGGTATGCAACGAACCATGCAAAGATGCAAATGTAATGCAGCACGATGCAAGACAGAATGCAAAACACACAAAATAAAATCAAATGTTTGAGATCACAGCATGAGGTCTGGGTAAAGAACCAACCACATGGTCTGTACTAGGGTTATTTGATCTGTAGAACAGGGTTCTAAGAGGTTCTCAGAGTCAACAACCCATTTTTCGGATATTATCAATTTCCCAAATCACTCGGTAGTCGATAATATTCTCAAGAGAGTCTCGTCTGAGTGTAGTATCGCGTATCAACTACTTCGGGAAGACTCCCTCATAGTCATCGCACTACGTCCTAAAAGGCCAAGTGGGGGTAAAAGGTAACTAAAGTTCCTCAGTGTCATAGGCTCCTAGATTGAAAGTAGTAATGTTTTTACGAATACTCGTTCAACAAAACTACTCCCAAGAAGGCCTCCACTGAGCGGTGGTTTCTCAAGTCAGCTTGGTCGGGAATCAACTCCCTATAAGCCTTCTTAAATATACCACCATCCTATCATAAGTGCACTCAAGTCCGGGTATAGGACTTATCCTCACCACTCAAGGTAACAACCCTGCATACAGAAAACCCCAAGCACAGACAGATATATGTACAAATATACAAATATACAAGTGTAAAAGCAAGCAAACATTAAGCAAACACAAATATAAACAAGGTGGGCTTAACCCTCTTAGGGGAGTCCCCAGTGAAGTCGCCAATTTTGTTGCGGTGAGAATAAGATATCAAGCTATTGAATTAACTTGAATCTTTAATTCTTAAATTCACAACCGGACTTTAATTTATCCAAGGGAAAGGTTTAAGGAAAGAAAAAACTAAAAAAATGCAAAGCAAAAAGCAAGGCCTAAAGCTAAGCAAAGAGAGATCTAAAGGTTCGGGGATTGGTTATACCTAGGGAAGGTGTTAGCATCCTAAGTATCTGTAGTACTCTACAGGAACCTCTTGTTAATATTTGTGTCATGCTAAAGTTGTTTGCTAAAGGAAAATGTGCTAAGGGTAAAGATATAAAGTATATACAAAGTTTGATCGCCAAGACATCGCATTTCGTGCCTACGTATCCTGACAGTAATGGAATCAGAGCAACCGTAGTTCCCCTAACTAGGGGTGGAACTCTTGACTGTGGTCAAGGTTCCAAGGGGATGTAAGCATTCATAGGGAAGTACTTACATGGAGTGCGGCAACTCCTGAATCTATGTTGAGATTGTTATGGTAGAGAATGTCCACGGTGGAACGCTAAACATGAGTATGGCGACTCAGATCCTAAGGCTAGGATAGACGGGTAAAGAATACCCACGGCGAGACGCTAAAAGTGAGCACGGAGACTCGTATCCTAAGGTTAGGCTAAATGTGACATGGCAGTCAACAAGAGGATTCCTTTCCTTTGGAAAGTACAACCAATCAAATAAAGGATCCATAAGCCACAAGAGCATAGGCGTCAAAATCGGGGATTAAACACAATGCAATGTATCAAGAATTAAATTTACAAAAACAAGAATTAACTTAAAACAAAAAACGAGGCTACTCAGAGTTAACTAAAAATAAAATCTAATTAACCACATTCTATTAAGATTAAGATTTAATTAAAACTAATCTAAATAAGACTAAATAACTGAACTTAACTAATTAAATTCTAGTAAACAAAAGACTAATTAATTAATTAAAAAAAACAAACTAAAAAGCAAATTAACTAAGTTAAATTAGTAAACTAAACATAAATAAAACTATGAAAAACATAAAAATAAAATATGTTAAAAGAAATAGCAACCAATCATATTTCGACATGTGGCATTTTAAATAATAAAAGAATTAAAATAAAGAAACTAAAGAACGAACTGAAGCAACAAAAACATCATGCCATTAACTCTCAGATTCACTTCAATGCCGTAAAAACGACCACCGGCCTCCGCTGCAGTCTCCGGCGAGCGTGGTCAAAACTGAAAAAACGAGTACCATTCGAACCATCTTTTCTCCCTCGTTACGAATCCAGTTTCACAATCCTCAAAACTCCAACCAAAACAGATTGAACTATAAAAAAATATAAACCATAAACTACCAAAATCGAATTAGATTTCAAAAAAAAAAAGAGTTTGAAGCAATGGATAGAGGGCTTTGCATCAGCATATCACAAGGAACAAAGTAGTATCAAGAAGTTGAAGAAAAAAATGGAATACTCACGTAATCGGAGCTAGTGCGTCGAACACCGACTCCGGCTACGGTTTCCGTTTCAGGTAAGCACGAATCTCCTCTTATTCCTTCAGCTCGTGTTCCCTTCTTCTCTGGAATTTCTCGCTCTGTTTTCGTCGTTTCAGGTTGAACACTTCGTTTTCGCGACGCAAAAGGATGAGGATTTAACAGAGTAACCTTGTCTGGTACAAATTTGTGGTTCTTCTTGTATCTGGTTTACGGATGAAGGTAAGCTCCCCCGTTCTCTCTTGCAATTGGTTTGTGTGAGTATCGATGTTATTGTCTTAATCTAGTGAAGAGGATGGAGTATTGAAAGTTGTTCGTTCAGAAGGTTGAGTTTGTGAGTTGGAAAATGAAAACAGTAAGAGTCTCTCCTCGAGGGTGAAGGTCGATGGATGCTTATGGTTCCCCAGAATGGTCGTTCAACAAGTGACAGGGAGATAGGTGATGGTCTACTTTCTGGTGAGAGGAGCAAAACGCAGAGGTTGAAGTGGTGTGAAGATGGAGGTTTTGAATTTCTGTTGATGTTTGAAAGTTGAGAGATATATGAAGATGGAGGAAAGAAGTGATGTTCAATTGGAGATAATGGTGTCGAACCCAAATGGCAGAAAAATGAGGGTTCCTAGTGGTGGTTGAGTGTTGTAAGTTTATCTGTGTTCTCTGAAGTGGGAGAAAGGTTGTATCAGTTTGGTCATCTTTTTTCTTTTTTCTTTTGCAATTCGAGATTGTTGTGCTTTTGTAGTCGGAATGAAAAGTTGGTGTTGAACTCCCCCCTCTTTGTTTGTCTGTTCTCCCTTCTTAAATCAAATTAATACCCTGTTCATTTTTTTTACTCACGCTGCAGATGGTATGATGTTGTTTTCAACTACAGGGTCTTGTCACTGTTTGAGGCAAAACTCAAAAGTAGTACCTTTTGGCTGTGTTATAGCAGCAAAACACTAGTCCTGCTTTGGTGTAAAATGATGCTGAAAAATGTGGCAGACTTGGTTAAGGTTCAGTAATTTGGAGAAAGTCTTTGCAGCTAGTTATGCACAGCTTGGTGAGAGGTTTCCATTTTGGTGTGTAGACCTAGGCAGGATGGCTTGCATTGTGAACCAATGAGTAGCAGATTTGCAGGTTCTACTTTTGTGAAATTTTGTCTTGGAGTGACTTGACTCATTGCTTTCTTATCTATGCAGAATTTTTCTCATGGAGCTTCCTCATAATGTCTGTTTTATAGCAGTTCTGGTGTAATCTTTGGTTAGGAGCCTTGGGATGGTATCAGCAGATGGTAGCAGGGCCCCATTATTTTCTCTTTTGTTATGTCTTATGTATGCAGTGGCTCATTTGGTTTTGTTATGCAGGTTACTTTCTCTGGTGCAGAATTTGGCAGCATGTGTAACTTTGTTTTTTGGCAACAGATGCAGGTTTTAGCAAGGTCTAGTGATGTAGGTCTCAATGGTTAGACAATGTGCACAACATAAATTGGATTGATATCTTGGTTAGGGTCTCAGTATTTTTCTCTTTTGGTTTGCTTATGTGTGCAAGCTTTTCAATATGTTTAATGTGCTGCTGGTGACTTTGCAGGTGTCGTCTGAGATGGACTAGAGATGCAGTGCTGGTTCTCATCCATAGTCAGCTGCAAATCGTCCATGATGATTCCTAAAATTACTAGCTGGAGTCAAAAGCCCAACAACATCGGTATGCAGGCTGCTTTTACGAAATGCACTTGAGGAAATAGGAGAGCGAAGTCACGGATCCCCAACATTTAGTCGCTTGCCAGACGATGATAACATTGGTATATCCTTTAAATCTGATAACTTCCGTTTGGACGACAAGGTGATTGGAGTCTTAAACTGGGGTTCGGTTTCAGTGTTAGGTTTCACTGAAGATTCAGATGGATTCTCTGATATACAAGTTTCTGAAGAGTCTTTCCCATTACGTAACAATTTTCTGACTGCCGAGAGTCAATGACTTGGTGTCTTGTATGGGAACCAAAAGACGATGAGAAAGTTAGTGACTTTTCCTTTGCAGACATGGCATCACTTTTCAAGCAAGCATCTTCATTCTTTGAATATGACTTTAATTTGCTAGTGAGAAATCCACTAGAAGTACGACCAGAAGGCCACTGAACCTGTGTTGAAGAAGCTTCCTATGTTGTGTACTCATAGCAGCTTTATGGCATAGAGATTTTGTGATTTGATGTTGTTGAGAGAGAGATGGTATGCTGGACCTTGTTATATGGGACCTACTATTGTTGAATTTTTTTTGTGTGGATGGAAACATGAACTTTAGTGACTTCATGTAATAAATTTCAAAGTGAACTTGATTTAAGTTTGGAAATCTTGGGCTTTTGCTGAATTTTGTGTTGATAGAAATATGAAATGAATTTTGAAGATTTTCTAACTTAAACGAAATGAATAATCGAACAAAATGAATAATGGGTAGAAAAAGAAAGAAATGGATATTAACAGTGGACTTTATGGTGAATGGATTTAGAACTCATATTAAAAATTGGATAATGGAATGGGAAATTGGGTTATAAAAAAAGGAAAAGAATGTGGATTGAATTTGGGAAGGAAATATGAAAAGAAGTAAATTTGATTGAAAAGGAAATATGAAAAGAAATAAGTTTGATTGAAAATCAATTTGAAGCGAAATGAAATTCACACTTGAATTAAGTCGAAGAAAGTCCTCCTCAAATCATCTTCTCATTAATGACATCAAAACCTTAAATCTCCCTTGAAATGATATGAACTGGAAATAAACAAGCTCAAACCGTTGAATCATCAAACAAAAAACTAAAGCACTCGACCAAAATTTGTACACCACATGAAATATACCAATTGCCTTGACATCTTTAAAGGCACTGCAACTTGACTTCAACTGACAACTATGAAACCCCAGTCTAATAATCTTCAGATATAACGCACTGGAAAACACCAAATTCAATCCTAAAAACAATTTTCTCTTTTTTGCCCAGGATCCAACTATTGCACATATGCACTTAACCTGCTAAACCCAGATGAAAACCCAACCGAACAATGCTGGTCCACTGTAAACACAAAGGGATGAGAAACCGTAATCTTTCAAGATCTTGACCCATGATTTTCCATCCGAACCCTCGATGAAACCTTAAGCAAACGGCAACCCCTTTGCCTCAGAATTGAGTATAACAACAGGAAGGAACAAACTCTGAACAATGGAACTCCAGCTTAAAAGAAAACCGCTTGTCCAACCCTAATTCAGCCACATCTGAAGTTTCTGAAGTCAATTTCTGATTCACAAAAGAAACAAAGCAAACAAAGAGTCTAGAAACTCAGTTAGTTATGCAATATGATTGACCTATAATGATATGCAACAAATCAAAGAAACTGAGGGTAAAATTTGGGGTATGACACATCCTAAGTATGTATATTATCTTATAATAACCTCTTGTTGTATTTGTGTTATGTTATTGTTTATTTTCTATTAGTTGGGAATGTTTGATGGGGAAAGACCTAGAGGTTTTACTAAGTATGCTCGCAAAGACTTCGCGGTCTTATGCCTATGTATCCTAACAAGGATGGAATTAGAGCAATCGTAGTTCACCTTAATAAGGGTGAAGAACACTTGATAGTGATAAAGGTTCAAGGGGGGTAAGTGTTTATAACAATAACACTTACATAGAGTTTTAAAACTGTAACCTAAGTATAAGTTGAAAGTCTAATGACTCTAACAAGGTCAAAAGAGGAGTTAGGGTAAGGTTAAGCTACCTATGACATAAAGTTAACAAAAAGATATTTCCTTTGTATTTTATAACAAAAGGGAAATAAGAAGGATGAAGGCTAACAAGCTAACATCACTTGAGGATAACTTGATAAAGTTTAAAGTAAGCATGAACAAGATGAGTGAACATGGACAAGATGAGCAAAGGTGATATTTAAACATGATATCAATTATAAGTGACAAAAGTAATATTCAAATATGATATTAATCATATAAGAAAAAGTTAAAATGAACATGGTAACAACCAAGACACAAGGATATATGTGACAACATCCAGGACTTAACAAAGTCATAAGCAAAACATAGTAACAACCAAGGTTAACACAAGGATCAAAGCACATAAGCATACATGAGACATAGTTCTAACAAGACTAAAGCATCATGAATGTAAGCAAGGATTCAAATCAATCATGGATATAACAATATCAACATGGTATCATGGATGACAAGCTCAAGTACACAATTAAGGCAAGCACGAATTAGGGTTTAATAACACCACTTAATCATGAATATAAGATAAACATGGATAAGTTGTAACAACACTTAATAATGAATATAATTTACATTCAAACATGTATAAGTCATAACAATACTTAAACATGGATACAATTCAAGGGTTCAAACAAGCATGGATAAGTCATAACAATACTTAAACATAGATACAATTGAAAAGCTCAAACAAGCATGGATAAGTTATAACAATACTTAAACATGAATATAATTGAAAACCAATCATGAAAAACAAGTTAAGGCATTACTATAATCATGCAAACAAGTTTGGACATGTTTCAAGAAATAGGTAACAACCAAGGATACATGTTAAGGTTCATGGTGATTACATTCAAACATTAGAACATCATAAAGGTTTGATCATGTTAAGCATATAAGTTATGAATCAAGTAAAGGTATGTTATCAAAGTTCAAGGTATTTATGAACACATAAACAAAGATGGACAAGCATAAGGATTACATGTATACAAGTGTTCAATAAGGCATGAAAAAATCAAAAAACATCATGGCAAAGGTCAAAGGACAAGTTTCAAAACCATACATGGAAAAACAAGTCATTCATACATGAAAAATAATGAATTTAAGTACCCTAAACTTAGGCAAAACTCAAAGCAACAAGTTTTCAACTCCACATAAGATTTACACAATGTACATTATGTTTACACAAGTCAATATGGCCAAGAAAAATCAAAGAACAAGTCAAAACATCACTTAAAGTCTTAAAGAGAACCTAAAAGTGGGCCTAACTTTAACTATACAAAAGTGTATGAAAAAGAATTATTTTTTTGAAATTTATAATGGAAACGTAAAATAGACTGAGCAAGGAAGAGGCATGCAAGAAATTTAGGTCAAAATGATGTGTGGTTTGGAAATTATGCTTGAATGAATTTGGGAAAAACAAAGAAAATGCAAAGTGCTAAAGAAAATAAAGGAAATGACCTCATAAGGACTTGAACATGCGCCATAGGGGCTTCAGGTAAAAGGTATTGCCATTGGGTGCTTAACCCAGTCATGAAGTGCTTATATATATATATATATATATATATATATATATATATATATATATATATATATATATATATATATATATATATATATATATATATATATATATATATATATATATATATATATGTATGTATGTATGTATGTATGTATGTATGTATGTATGTATGTATGTATGTATGTATGTATGTATGTATGTATGTATATGTACATACATACATACATACATACATACATACATACATACATACATACATACATACATACATACATACATACATACATACATACATATATATATATATATATATATATATATATATATATATATATATATATATATATATATATACATATATATATATATATATATATATATATATATATATATATATATATATACACACATACATACATACATATATATCTATATATATATATATATATATATATATATATATATATATATATATATATATATATATATATATACATATACATATATATATATATATATATATATATATATATATATATATATATATATGAAATTCGCTTCAGGAATATATCAAAAAAATAAAACAAACGGAACTGCGGCGAGGGGGATTTGAATCCCAGTTCCTAGTCTCACTTACACACAAACACGTAGCCCTTTAACCACTGGAGTGGTGATACATCCATTGTATCACCCCCACACAAAAAAATACTAAAACCAAATCTGAAAAATGACCCAAGGTGCCATCATCTTCAACCTGATGTTATTCCGCCATTTTCAAATTTTGCAAAAGCGTATCTCTCTGAATGCTCAATAAAAGTGGATGTTATAAAAATGAAAATTGATTATTTTTTTCAAGGGGAATCTGATGGTACAATCCAATTGAGTTAATTCTGCCTCTAACTCAAAAAATCAATGTGAACTCATAAGAACCCTAAAATTGAAGTTCTAACCAACTATCTCATACAAACATGATTAATAACAATTAATGAGGGGGGGGGGGGGGGGGACATCCTGACTATCATAACAAACAAGTTTGTAGCTCAAGATGGATCAAAATAAGGAATGGTTTTATGAGTTTCAGAAGAAAGAAAACTTACCTTGTGGAGCGCAGTTCAAAACCTCTCAAAAGGGGTTACATAAATGATTTGAAGTCCTGGACAACTTCAATGAACCTCCAAGGAACTTTTGGAATGCCTAGAATCACTTGGACCAGTTTCAAACCCTCTAAACCAACTCTCTTGCAAAAATGGAAGGTGTGAAACTTGAAAAGCAAGCAAGAGGTGTTACAGTCAAGAACTAGCACTTGGCATAACGCAAGGGTGATTTATGGAAGGTGTTGAAAGGCTTAGATGTTTTGGAAATGGCCAGAATATGGTTTTAGCATGAAAAGTGCAGAAAGACAACTATGTGATAGGTTGAGAGTTGACTTTGTAGAGATGAGGTATTTGGGGGAGATGAGAGCTTGGACACCTTTATAAGGTGTTTTGTGATGTGTTTGGATAGTTGGTTTGGATATTTTATGAGTGGAAGTGAATTTCGCTAGGTTTGTGCAAAATGGTGTTTTTGGTTCAAAGTGGATGTCTTGATGCATGTTCTATTATGAAGCTTGCTCAAGTGTGTTTTTAAGAATGTTTTCGTTGTTGTTGAAAGGCTTAGAACAAGACTCTATTTATAGGGTAAGAATGAGGATCAACTTATGCAGAACTTTAACTTGATGGTTTCATGGTTTAGTTGGACTGCGACTTGATAGTTTCATGGTTCTCATAGTCCCAATGCAAAGTACAAGGATATCTTGAGTGGTTGGAATCTATTTTTGAGTCTTCTTCTGCAGAAGGAATATGTTTGAGTGTCAAGGCAAGAGTGGTTGGAAAATTTGAGCTTTATGAAAATGGATATGGAGCTTTTTTTGCAAAATATTCCACAAATGGAAGTGAAACTTGGATAATGCTTCGAATTGGCGTGTAATGCACAAAATACTTATGCAAACCTCTGATCAAGGAGAGAGTTACAAGTTACAAGGTTTTCAAAGAAAGATGGAGTAGGTTTGGATTGGATTTGCTTAAGTTCTTGACATGGAAAATGACCTAAAATGCATGTGCGAAAGGTCAACTTTGCCTCTTCGGAACTCATAGCTCAAACATGGGGAAAATGAGTTCTTAGACTCTTAGGAAAGCTTGAAACATGCTCTACAACTTTCATGTTTTGAGTTTTCCTTGAATTAAAATGGATCATGGGGAAAAATGGCTCCCAAGTTTGTTACTTTTACAAGGCATATTTGCATTAAAAAATTTCTAAGTGCTGGAAATCACATTTGAATGAAACACCAACTTCATGGCTTCATAACTTGAAATCTAAGCATTGTTTGGAAAGTCCTCCTCAAGTACAAAGTTGTAGTATGGAAAGAGCTCTTCAAATTTGTCTTTTGGAGCAAAGAAAATGAATATTTGGATTGGAAGTTATGACCTTGGCAAGTTGGACAAAAACCATTGTGCATCCATAACTTAGAAAAATTAAATTTCTCTTTTGTTGCCCTTTTTGAAAGTAACTTCAATTCTCTTGATTTTTCTTGATCAAATTCAATCATAAAACATGTTTCCAATGAATTTTGACTTGAGAAGTTCATATTTGATTGAAAATCCTAAAGTCAAAGTTTTGACTTTGCATTAATGGCTTGTGTACCAAATGAACTTCCAATTTTTGATCTTCAATGTTTTCAATCTCTTGAGATATTTGGAAACCATGGGAGGAACAAAATGGTGTATTTGAATTTCTAGAGTCATATCCCAAGGTTTGAGATCATGTCTTGATCAAAAGTTAAAGATGCAGTTGACTTTGGTTGAAAAACCCAAATTCTTGGCCAGATGAATTTGAATCTTGAAGAACTTGTAATGAAGCCATATTGCACTTGATTATTGATGAAGGGAGCTCTCTTGAGTGTATGAGAACTTGATTGATTGATGGTTCATCCAAAACTTTGACTGATCAATCCTTTGAGCCTCTTAGGGCAAACCCTAATTCACATGTGAGTAAAAACAAACATATCTGGATATTTGGTTAGCTATGCATGATTGACCTAGAATGTTATGTAATGATAATTAAATTTAGGGGCATGACACTTATGATTACATTGTGATTTCTACATGTGTTACATGCGTGCATGTTAATATGACTTCGAGGTTGTGCATATATCATTCAATGGGAAAAATATGATGTTAATCTTTCCAAAAAAGAATGCTCATGTAAAATATGGATATTGACAGGGCTGCCATGTTGTCATGCATGAAGAATCAACACTTAGAACTTGATGAGTTTGTGCTTGACTATCATAAAATGGATCAACATTGACAATATAAACAACAATTTCATCTTGGCAAGAATACTCCACCATCCTATTTCTACGAAGCACATATCCAACTACTCCAAAGCTTTAATTGTTTGACATTGAAGCACTGCTTGCATTCTTTTACATTGGGGAAGCAAACGAAAGAAAACGCAGCAACCAATAAAAATGAAAGCAAACGAAAGTTGAAAGATGAAAACGATTTGAAAACGAAAGCTGGAAGATGAAGATTCAATCTTTGAAATTTGAAAATCAACTCTAAAGTGCAAATATATAACACCGACATTGAGCCAACAAGTTACATTTGCCTACATGTCATGCCAGATAATCACTAATTTATTTTGGATAAAAACTAATAGAATAGACTATTTTAGATAACTGAATATTAGTTAAAGAACTAATTTGTAACATCCTTTAGTTAAAGAATTAAAATAAAATATTTAATTAAATAAAGTAATTTAGAAACTAATATATCTAAATTTTAATAACTATCTTTTTTAATAAGAAATTCATTAATAAGGGAGCAAAAAAATTGCTCAAACAGAACCAACAAGATACACATAACTACTTCCTACTGCTAAGAAGAGGAAAACAGTGTCAATCATAGAATTTAATAGTAGAAGAAAAATTACAAGAGATTCTCATCCAAATCCATAATCTATGAATAATAGCATTGTCTTCCTTCATCCACATGAATTCATCTTGCCTGAATTATTGCAACACTATATACGACAACAAGGCCTTTACTTCATCCCATTTTAATAACTATGATAGTACGATCAAGAGAGTTTAAGCTTCTTCTCACAAATGACCTAAACTAAACAACTAAAACTCGAGGGATATTTCTAATAAAATTTCAAATAATATATTTCACTTTAATTTGGTACATCTAGGAAGCTATCAACTACCTACCCATTACTATTCAATGCCATCAATCTACCATTTATACCATTTCACTAAATTTTCATTTACACTATCTAAAACTCTTTTATGTAATTGACTAAATCATAATTCATTACCCAATCAGAAAACCCATATTGCCAAGTGGCAGAAGTTTTTCAAAAAACTCTTACCATTTCCCTCTCATTCTTGTCTTCCCTTTTACTCTCAGCTTCTCTCTCTTCTCGTACCCTCTTCTTCCCTCTTTCTCTCACCTTCTCTCCCTTCTCGTACCCTCTTTCTCCTCTATCAAAATCCTAACGTATTACTATTAGCTTCACTCAACAATAATCATCTCCTCCCTTTGTTTCCTAAGCACCTCACCTGCCCCTGCATCTACTGCATCTCCATCCTTCTCTAATTTCCTTTTGTTTTTCACATAACAAAACCCCAACCGGTTTACAAAACCCGCCGCCAGTTCCGTAGTCGTCGGTTTTAGACTGTTAGATCCGGTTTTTACGGCTTCGGTACTCTATCGATCTAAAACCCTAGCCACGTTTCGAATCTCACTGTCGTATTTTGTTAGTTTTCCGTCTCTGCGTTTTCTTTGTTTTTGGGAGCATGGGACAGTTGCTTCCAAATTCAAACGAAGAATTTTGTACAATGGGGGAGGATACTAAAATCAGTGATTTGCAGTTAACATATTACGTTAGAGATGCTCTTCTTAAAGTCTCGGTAATAATTCTTAGAGATTTTTAACCATAATTTTTTTGTTCAATTTGATAATTAGTTACAATCGTTAAAAAAATTAAGCTTTATTATTAATTTTATTTTATTCCCTAATTTTATTATTAATTTTATCTTAATTCTCTTGAAGCTGCTCAACTTGTGGTAGGTTCTTTAATTAATGTTCATATATATGATATGATTCCAGACAATTTTGAAAGCGCTTGCTGGAGTAGTGTCCTACATAAACTCTGTCCATCACGGAGCTCTTATTTTTGCTGTAAGTTATGCTATTTAGCGATTGAAGCTTGAAACATTGAATCGATTTTTGATGGCAAGATAATTTTTTGATATGGTTGATCTGGCGAGATATTTTGTTCAGCTTGAGAGAATGAGCTTATGGAATTTGGCTACAACATATAAGAATTATGAAGCCATTTGTAATTTTTAGATGAAGCCAATTGAGAATTTATTGAAGTTTTCTTAATATGTATTTTTTGCAGGCTGCTTCGAAGGGAATGTATATTGATTGGTGCTTGGAGAGGCTTGTGAGGCATTTTACTGCTCCTAAACATGTCATTGATTTTCTACAAAATGAAAATGGAGCTGATAGAAAGAATAAGGTTCTGTCTCAGGTGCATGATACTCTGAAACAAATAGCTGATTTGGTGCCCCTTGCTCCCATGCGTTTATCACCAATAGTTGTCCAGAATATACCACAACATTACGATGTGACAGAGCATGTGAGTTCAGTTTGCATTTTCAGTGAAATGGTTGTTGCAAATTCTTGCTATATTAATTACTCAATTTAATGAATTTATTGTCTTTCATTTCATGTTATGACATGCCAAATGGCATGTTGAAACACGTTCCTTGCTTGACAATGTTAATTTCTAGCATTTGAAATCTTCTGCGTTGTGATTTCAAAATTTTCTGTATACATGTTAAACTTTATTATGATTTAAATACAGTCAAGACTATTTCCTTGTCAATAGATCCTCTCCCTCAGTCCACGGGCAATTTATAGTGATAGTTTGTTTCTTACTTTTTGCAGTATGCTTTTTGAATTAAAATATATAGGTGAAACTTATTCATATATTTATAAAGTAAGATCTTCTCCTCTTTCGTTTTCCAATTTTTCATTAATTTAGTCAACTTACCTAAAACTAGACTTCTTTAATTTTTTCCCTCAAAATTTTCTTGACTATTATGTTGCTTGTAGGAGATTGTCATGTATGTTGAAAATATGTTAAAGCTTGAGAGTGGTGCAATTGGAGAAATTGTCGGTAGTACCATGCTACCTGCACTTGTGGATAAATTGATAGAGTTGGATGTAAGTTTGTTAAGCCCCTGTCAGATTTCAGTCAAAACAATGCTGGGACCTTTGATCATTAAGTTAATTTTATTTGTTCTGGATGTAGGTGGAAATTGGATTGGATGGCAACATGCATCCGGATGCAAAATGCATATTTGAAATGGAGTTAGAAGATATTTTTAATTTTGCAGATGATGATGAGAATTATAATAGTATGCATTTTCAATTTTATCGTGCTTTGTTTGAGCTTATAAGCGGCTTTGGACATATATTTCATAGTGTTGCTGTTGTGTCAGGATATTGAAATTGGATGCAAATTATGATGTTAAAGAGGTTAGATTTTCAAACCCTAATAATGTATGATCTTTTTATAATCTATATATCTATAAATTCTATGTTATTATATCCCTCTATGTGTTATTAGTAGCATATCAACCATTGATTTAGAGTTCTTACATATTTTTCAAGATGGTCCACTTCGGCACAAGCCAAAAAAGAACAATGCACTTGAGGCTTCTGAAAGGTATGTCGTTAGGTCTGTGTGTTTAGCACGCGTGACCAGAAACATTTGTATTTTTCTTGCTATTCTTATGTTGGATTACTGTTGTCATGTTGTAGATATATGTTAGATGGGATCCAACTGAAGCATGTCAGCCAATAATAGACGAAGCACATGTGTTTCATTCGACTATTGAAGTACTCTTTTTATAATGATCTTCATATTGTTTATATGGTAGTACTATTGTACTTTGTTTACTATAGTAGTACTATTGGTTTATCTAAAGGGAACTCTTGATTGATATGTTGTTTGTCTTTGCAAAATTTGCAGAATCGTTCATGCTTCATTGGTACGTTTTGGTTTCCGCATCATTTGTAATATTTGCAAAATTTTAACTGACAATACATGCCCCTTTAACTATATATAATTTGTAATATTTAAATTTTACTTTGTGATTTTGATATTGATTTGTTTGGTCTTGTATTTTGGTTTAAATTGTAGATACTCAGAGAGTTTGTATGTTGTTCTTAGTCTTTGAGGATTGTACTAATATGTATCCAGAAAAAATAACTTGGTTATTCTTCTTCTTGCTCTCTCTGGTTGTGCAAGATCTAATGGGGTGCTCAATGCTGGCTATATCTGTTTTCAGACTATGCACCGAGCTTATCCTGTGTTGTTTGAAAACAAGAATGTTACTGTGAGTTTGTTGCTTCTTTGTTCAGACTATGCAGCGATTACATTTGTGTTATCGCTGAGTAATTCTACCTCTCCTTTGATTATTTTGTTTATGCTATATGTTATGTGATATGATATCATGGTTTTTTTTTGTCATGTTTGTTTTTGACTATTAAGGGTAATTTAGTTTTATAATATAGCCAATAATTTAAATATTTCTATTGTTTACATCTTTTCAACTTTGGATTTTCCAAATTAGGCAGAGTTTACTACAAATGATGCTTGGCTATGTTTCTCTTTTAGGGTTTTGCTATTACAAGTTGTTTTTGTCACATAGTGTCCAAAACATGCATTTACAAAATTAGTTTACACTTTAGGCTTTTATGCTTCTGTCAAAAATTTTGAAAACTTAGAGTTTAACTTCCTTTTTAATTAGTTCATGTTGGAGGAAATCGTGTAAGTTGAATTATTGATAGATTAACATGCTTTTAGCTTAGTTGCTTGTGGTAATGATTTTACTTCTTGACATTTGTGGGGGTGGTGGGCCTATGAGAAAACATGACAATGGAGCCAGTTCTTGTATCTTTTGTTTCCTTTAGTCTTGAGTCAATCCACAAATGTTGGAGGAAGTTAGAAGGAAGCTACTATTTCTCTTTTAAATGCACGATTTTCCACTTTGTTGTGCATATTTGGTCTTTTATTATAGCCAAGGTACCAATTTTTGACATCTATTTATTGTAAACTTCAGGCAAGTTTCCAGTGGAATCTTACTATGTGGATTTGGTTGTTTTAATCTGAAAATCTCTTGATTTTCTTATCAACCAACTGACTCAAGAAGTACTTAGAGTGTTAAAGCTAGTGGAAGAAATCTTACTCACAAGTCTTCCTGATCTGCTGTGGGTTTTAATGATAAGGTAATAATAATAGTAGATTGTGCCTGGGTGAATTAATGTTGTTGGACATTATCTGGCATTTTTCTCATTATCCTTACAGATGATACCTGATCTTGAAAACAAGTTGTTATTGGCAAGGTTTTCAGAAATACAGGCTTTACAATCTTCTACGGTAAGTTTTATTTTCTGGTATCTATCTCCCTGACATCTCTATTAGCCACTGTTTTGTTATGTTATAATTATTCTGCAATTGAGTAAAAGTTTGTTCTTTTAGTGTCTTGTGGTTTCAAACACTTTATTCAAATTCAATCTTCTATTTTCTCCCTTACATTGGAATGGGTGTGTTGTTGAAGCTTTAGAAGAAGAAATTGCACTAATCTTACTCCTACGGCGGTTTTGCAGCCTTACGGAGGTGTGTGGTTTCACATAAAAGTTATATTTTGGGTTCACTGAGTACTTTATTTATTCTTCATTTTTCAATCTCTATTTTTCTTATCCTTTTGTTTCTGTTTACAACTTGTGTTGTAGGGCATAAAATGGTAGTACAAGGCCCGTCAACCAGGTAAGTATAAGGATGCTTAACTTGTTTTAATATTCAAGTGTATATAACTATATATATTACCTAGGGATCTGCCTTTTGTAGTTATTTATAGTTTGAATTTCTGTAGCAGTTATCCATGGATGTATATATTATTCGAGTTGTTTGATTCAATTATTTTTCTATTCAGTTAGAAGAAGATTAAGATGTCTACTACTGAAAACGTATCAGTCATTCTTGAGGTTGAGCAAAATGTAAGTATTAAAGAATGTAAGTATAGTATTGAAGTTTGGGATGAGCTTAACTCTTATGATGAAAAAACGGTTGCATTGCCTAATGGTTCAGAATAGCAGATTCTTGATTTGAGGCTCTAGGAATAAGTTGTTACGCAGGGATAAGGATATGTTATAGTTTTAAATTTACTTTCTATATTTTGTTAGAACTGTAATGAAGTTTGAATGTGTCTTTATTTGAATTGTTTTATATCATTTCTTCAAATTATTGTATTGAAGCATAAACTTTATCTAAATGGACTTGAATAGTTGTTTTCAAATTGATGAGTTATTCTAGAAGTTAAACATCTTATTACAACTGCCTATAACAGATTTTTAGTTTAGCTGACTAGATCGAAAATCCATTATTAATATTATAGATTATGTTATATCTGTGTCAGGTCTTCACCACCAGGGAAAAAGAATCTGCAGCTTCATTTCAAAACAAGAATTCCACCACATTTGTTCACGAGAGGGAAGGTTTGTTAGAACACAGATTGGTTCTTAATAATATCTCTATGTTTTGATGATAACTATTAGGAAATTTTGTACTTAAGAATTATATACTCTAAAATTTGCTTGAGAGTTTTTACTGCAGATAGTAAAGAAATTAATACTCCAGAAGCAAATCTGAATTGAATACAAGAAATTAACTAGACTCTGAAGCGCCAGATGCACTCATTAGAAGATTCTGATTGCTGCCAACAGAAGATTCTGAGCGTAAGCTCCAGAAGAATCTGAAGCAGAAGCTCCAGAAGAATCTGAAGCAGAAGCTCCAGAAGAATCTGAAGCAAGTCAGAAGCATCTGAAGCAAAGAAGAATTTTGTATGAAGAGTTTTTCAAAGCATAGATTCTACAGAAGTTTCTGAAAGTACTAAAGCTGCCAGTACTGAAGTTCTGTTCCAAATATGCTCTGATATTGAACACGCTGAAAGCACTCCTGCTGCAGAAGACTCTGATCCAGCAAGCTCTGATCATCATCAGAAGACTCTGACTCTATTTGACTCTGATGAACTTGCTGAAAACTGAAGAAGAAATATTCAAAGATTATATTCGTTGGAGTAAATCAAATGTCTCTTTCCTTATTTATGCTAGACACAAGAACACAGACAAAAAGGAGTTTTCTGTGCTTTCTTCTTCTAGGAAAGGTCACTTGATGTGAAGACAAAAAGGCTCAGACCTTTTGGGACACTCTTCTCAACGTGCAGCTCCCTTGGGTCAGCTGCCTATAAAAGCAAGTCTCCACCAAATTCTTCAGTGAGACGTTTTGCTAAAAAGAATTAAAACATTCAAGCTCTCATACTTTGATATTCATTCTTAGAATTAATTTCATTGTACTTAAACTTAAGAGAAATATCACTGTTGTGATTAAAGCTTTTTAGAAGCATTCTTACTCTTGTATTAGATTTACATTGATTGTAAAGGGTTTCCTTAAGAGGATTCAGTTGGAATCAGTAGCTCTTGAGAAGACTAAGAACAGTTGTTCTTAGGTGTTACTATTGTAATCTGTTTGATTAAATAGTGGATTAAGTCCTTGTTTGAGAAAGGCAAATCACTCTAGGAAGGGTGGACTGGAGTAGTTGAGTTCAACGAACCAGGATAAAAATACTTGTGTTTTAATTCTAAGTTTTACTCTTTCATACTTATTCAACCCCCCTTCTAAGTATTATCTCACCTTCAGTTGGCATCAGAGCTCCGGTTCTGTGTGTGCTACCACTTAACAGTGTCAGTAAAGATCCAGAGAGAAATACTTTGATATATATTTAGTTGTTACTATGGCTGATAATACCATATCCAATGTTAACAATAAATATGAAGAAAGGGACAGAATCAGCATCAAACCTCCTATGTTTGATGGGGAGAAATTTGATTACTGGAAAGACAGAATTGAAAGTTTTTTTCTTGGATATGATGCTGATTTATGGGATCTAGTCATAGATGGATATATTCATCCCACAGATGGGAATGGCAAGAAGATAAATAGAAAATCTATGACAGATGCTCAGAAGAAAGATTTTAGAAATCATCACAAGGCCAGAACAATATTATTGAATGCAATTTCTCATACTGAGTATGAAAAAATTACAAACAGGGAAACTGCTTTTGATATGTTTGAATCCTTAAAGATGACTCATGAGGGAAACTCTCAAGTCAAGGAAACAAAAGCTCTGGCTCTGATCCAGAAGTATGAGGCCTTCAAGATGGAAGACTCTGAATCTGTTGAAGCTATGTTCTCCAGATTTCAGATCCTCACAGGTGGGCTAAAAGTTCTGGACAAGGGATACTCCACATCAGATCATGTAAAGAAAATCATCAGAAGTCTACCTACCAGATGGAGACCAATGGTGACTGCCTTAAAGATGGCTAAAGATCTGAACAAGATCTCTTTAGAAGAACTCATCAGCTCTCTAAGGAGCCATGAAATTGAGCTTGAGGAAGATGAACCTCAGAAGAAAGAAAAAGGTAAATCTGTTGCTTTAAAATCTAATAAATCTGCTAAAGCTTTGCAGGTTATTGAAGAAAGCTCTGAAGAATCCTCTTCTGAAGAAGAAGATGAATTATCCATGCTGTCCAGAAGGATCAACAGACTTTGGAAGCACAAGGGAAAGAAGTTCAACAACTTCAGAAGATCTGATCATAGAAAGGAATCTTCTGGGCACAGAAGATCTGGCAAGAAAGAAGTTGTATGCTATGAGGGCAAAGAACCTGGGCATTACAAGAATGATTGCCCCAAACTTCAAAAAGAAAAACCCAAGAAAGTTTAACAAAAAGAAGAAGGTTCTGATGGAAACATGGGATGACTCAGATGAATCTGAATCATCTTCTGAATCAGAAGAAGAATGTGTTAATGTTGCACTGATGGCCAGCACAGAAGATCAGGAGGAAGGAACCTCAGGATATGAATCAGATTCGGAATCTGATGATGACGCTGAAGAGGTAATGGCTAAACTTACTAAAGAAGAACTTATAAGAGTTTTATCAGAAGTTCTTAAAAGTTATAACAATATCAAACTCAAATACAAGAAGCTGAAAAGCAATCTTGAATCTGAGATTGATCTTCTAAAGACAGAACTTGTTGAGCAAAAAGAAATTAATCTGAAAATCAAAAATGACTTTGAAATAACTCAACAAGAATCTGAATCTGAGACTAAGTCATGTGAAAACATTTTAGAAAAATATGACTCTAGCTTTCAGAGATTCCTTACTAAGAGCATAGACAGAAGCAAGATGGCTTCTATGATCTATGGTGTTAGTGGGGACAACAGAAGAGGTATTGGATATGAATCTTCATCTAGAAGTAATCCAAAATCTGTTGACAAACTTTTCATCAAGAAGACACCTCTGTATTCTCAATTTAAATTTAGTCACCTAAATGACATTAAACACACAAGCTCTGAGAAGAATACTTATATGTTTAAACCCAAGGCAAGTCAGAATAAACATTATGTTGAAAAATAGAAGTTTAGACAAACCTACAAACCAACTAACCCCAAAGGACCCAAGAAGATCTGGGTACCTAAAAATAAAATAATTCCTATTGCAGATGTTCTTAGCAGCAAGGTCAGGACACCAATCATGGTACCTGGACTCTGGATGCTCACGACACATGACAGGAGAAAAGTCTATGTTCCAAAGCCTGGAACTTAGATCTGGAGGTGATGTGAAGTTTGGAGGGAACCAGAAGGGAAAGATCATTGGATCTGGCACCATTGGAAATGGTAAACTTCCCTCTATTACTAATGTTTTACTTGTTGAAGGGTTAAAGCATAACTTATTGTCCATAAGTCAATTAAGTGACAATGGTTATGATATTACCTTTAATCAAAAATGTTGTAAAGCTGTTAGTCAAAAGAATGGCTCTATCCTATTTAGTGGTAAGAGGAAAAACAACATTTATAAAATAAATCTTTCAGAACTTAAAATTCAAAATGTTAAATGCCTCTTGTCTGTTAATGAAGAGCAATGGGTCTGACACAGAAGATTGGGCCACATTAATATGAGACGTATATCTCAGATTAATAAACTTAATCTTGTCAGAGGACTCCCTAATCTGAAATTCACTTCAGATGCTCTTTGTGAAGCATGCCAAAAAGGGAAGTTTTCAAAATCATCTTTTAAATCAAAAAATGTTGTTTCTACTTCCAAACCACTAGAATTACTTCATATTGATCTGTTTGGACTAGTGAAAACTGCATCCATCAGAGGCAAGAAGTATGGATTAGTCATTGTTGATGACTATAGTAGATGGACATGGGTAAAGTTCTTAAAACACAAGGATGAGTCACATTCTGTGTTCTTTGACTTCTGCAAGCAAGTTCAGAATGAAAAGGATTTTAAAATTATAAAAGTCAGAAGTGATCATGGTGGTGAATTTGAAAATAAATATTTTGAAAAATATTTTTCTGAAAATGGCATTGCTCATGATTTTTCCTGTCCTAGAACTCCACAACAAAATGGGGTTGTAGAAAGGAAAAACATAACTCTTCAAGAAATGGCCAGAACCATGATCAATGAGACAAATCTGGCAAAACACTTTTAGGCAGAAGCCATCAACACAGCCTGTTACATTCAGAACAGAGTGTCTGTAAGACCTCTTCTAAAAAAGACTCCTTATGAACTGTGGAAGAACAGAAAGCCCAACATTTCATATTTTCATCCTTTTGGATGTATTTGCTATATGTTAAATACTAAGGAAAATCTGAGCAAGTTTGATTCCAAAGCACAAAAGTGTTTCATGCTTGGATATTCTGAACGCTCTAAAGGCTACAGAGTATACAACACTGAGACACAAATTGTGAAAGAATCCATTCATGTCAGATTTGATGATAAGCTTGGCTCTGAAAAGCCAAAGCAGTCTGAAAACTCTGCAGATAGAGAAGTAGTCTTCATTGACTCTGAAGTCCCAGAAGCAGACAAAATTCAAGTGAAGGAACCAGAAGCAACGCCAGATGCTATTCCTTTAACTTCTCAGATGAACAATCTAAACATTTCTAAAGAATCAACTATTAGAGGATCATCATCCAGAATTAAAGCTTCTCATCCAGAAAATGCCATTATTGGAAAGAAAGATGATCCCATCAGAATAAGATCCTTTCTAAGATCATCTGAAGCATCACTATTTGGACTGGTGTCAAAAATTGAACCATCTTCTGTAGATGAAGCTCTGCAAGACAATGATTGGATTATTGCCATGCAAGAAGAGCTAAATGAATTCACCAGAAATGATGTATGGGATTTAGTTCAAAGACCACAAGGATTCAATATAATTGGTACAAAATGGGTCTTCAGAAATAAACTGAATGAGAAAGGAGAAGTTGAAAGAAATAAGGCAAGGCTGGTTGCTCAAGGGTACAGTCAACAAGAAGGTATTGATTACACTGAAACTTATGCTCCAGTGGTAAGGTTAGAATCTATACGCCTTCTTATGTCATTTGCTGCACAAAATAACATCACTCTGTATCAGATGGATGTTAAAAGTTCCTTTCTTAATGGTATTATAGAAGAAGAAGTTTATGTCCACCAACCTCCTGGTTTTGAAAATGAAAAATTTCCAGATCATGTTTTCAAACTAAAGAAATCTTTATATGGTTTAAAAAAAGCTCTCAGAGCTTGGTATGAGAGATTGAGCAATTTTCTTCTGGAGAAAAATTTCATCAGAGGCAAAGTGGATACAACACTCTTTTGTAAATCAATTAAGAAAGGTCTTCTAATTTGTCAAATTTATGTGGATGATATTATTTTTGGATCAACAAATATTATGCTTGGAAAGGAGTTTGCTACATGTATGCAGGCAGAATTTGAAATGAGCATGATGGGAGAACTCATATTCTTTCTAGGAATCCAAGTCAATCAAACTCCAGAATGCACTTACATACATCAGACCAAATATGTTAAAGAACTTCTGAAGAAATTCAACATGGCTGATAGTAAGCTGGCAAAGACTCCCATGCATCCTACTAGCTCACTTGGCAAGGAAGAGGTAAGTAAGAAAGTAGACCAGAAGCTCTACAGAGGTATGATTGGTTCTCTTCTTTATCTAACTGCTTCTAGACCTGACATATTGTTCAGTGTATGCTTGTGCGCTAGATTCCAATTAGATCCTAGAGAATCACACTTGACAACTGTCAAGAGGATTCTAAGGTATCTGAAAGGTACTTCTAATGTGGGTTTGTGTTACAGAAAATCTGATGATTTCAAATTAGTTGGATTCTGTGATGCTGACTACGCTGGAGACAGAGTGGAAAGGAAAAGTACTTCTGGAAGTTGTCAATTTCTAGGAAGAAATCTAATCTCCTGGTACAGCAAGAAGCAACCCACAATTGCACTTTCAACCACAGAGGCAGAATATATTGCTGCTGCTGGATGTAGCACGCAGATGCTCTGGATGAAAAGTCAACTAGAAGATTATCAAATTTTTGAAAGTAACATTTCTATCTTCTGTGATAATACTTCTGTTATATGTTTGTCTAAAAACCCTATTTTACACTCTAAGGCAAAACATATAGAAATTAAGCATCATTTCATCAGAGACTATGTTCAGAAGGGAATCATAAATTTAGCCTTTGTTGATACAGATCATCAATGGACAAATATTTTTACAAAACCCCTTGTTGAAGATAGATTCAAATTTATTCTGAAAAATATTGGTGTGGATTTTTGTCCAGAATGATATTTGTCAGAAGCAATTTTTACAGATGCAAAAATGCTTAATGCTCTGAAGTATTTCTTCTGATTGCTTACTTGTTCTACTTAATATTTTTTTTTGTGAAACTCTGAACTAACAATCCTTAGAAGATCTGAACGTTGGCTAACGTTTCATTTCTCAAGAGAATACAGAACACATGCAACCAAACACGTGTCACACCAAATCTGCAAAGGTGGCGTGTACATTACTGAAGAGACGTTTGAAGTGAAGTTTGAATAGTGAAAATCTTGATTTTCCCCCCAATTTGTCAGAAGCAATAAATGTTTGAAATGATTATTATTCTTTTCATTTAATGCTTGTTCAAACGTGCAAAAAATTCTGACTGTTGGTATGCCTAATTGTTTTAGTATAAATACTTGACCTATCTTCACTTTCACACTTTTCACAATCTCAGAAAATTTTATGCATTTTCATCTTCTCTTCGCTCTGCATAAAAACCCTAAACCTAAGCGTGTGACAAAGCAATCTTCAATGGCAACTTCATCATCAACAGCTGCTCAATTCCAATCTTCAATGGCTGCAGTTACTTCTGCAAACATGGGTGTTGCCCCTTACTCTCCTCCTAAAAGAACTCTACTGACCCCTGTTGAAAAGTTGGAGGTTTTGTGTGAATCCATGGTAGAATTTGATTCACTTGCAGAAAATAGCTTTGAATTTCGCTCTATCATTGGTGCTCAAGGATGGGTAAAGTACTTTGATAGACTCTTTGGACCAGTTTACCCCCTCCTTGTGAAAGAGTTCTGGATCCATGCATCAGTTTACCCTAAATTCATCCTATCTTCTGTACTGGGAAAAGAAATCATTATAACAGAAGATCTGATCAGAAAGCTAATTGGGTATGAAGAAACAGATGGTGTTTCCCACTTGCCAGCTGGGCGTGTGGACATGGATGAAGTGTATGAAGAAGTGATGACTGCTGGTCAAGCTTCTAACAAGTTCAAGGATCTGAAGCCTGATTACAAGATCTGGGCTAATATTTTCATGGGATGCAACCATCATAGGAAGTCAACAAACTCTCCAGACTATGTCAATAATGAACAACTCTATTTCATGTATTGCCTCAGTCAGAGCACCAAGGTAGATCTTCCATATATTCTCTTTATGCATATGTGGAACCATATAAATGCCTCTAGAGAGTATGTGAAAGAAAAAGGACAGAAGATCAGAACCTGGATCCCTTTTGGAAGGTTAATCTCAGATCTTCTAACCGAGAATGGATTGGTCTCTGCTCTGTACGCTGCTGGAGTTACAGAGGAATTGGAATTCATAATGGGAAAGCCTCTGAATACCAAAAGTCTTCAGAGACTTAAAATAGTGGATGAACTCACAACAGCTCCCAAGAAGCTGAATGTTTCTGAAATGAGTAAGAAGAGGATTCCTGTAGATGATTTTCCATTGTTCTTTGTTGAAGAACCAAGACACATTGTTGTGATGTACATTGATGAATGTAAGAAAGAAGGAAAGCCTGTTCCCGCAAACATAATACAACTAGCAAGGCAACCTCTACCTGATGCAGAAGAAGAAGAAGAAGAAGCACAACTCCAAAGAAAGAGGACTCAGCCAGCAGCAGAAGCTGCACCTGTTCAGAAAAAGGTCAAGATTGCTGAGAAGCCACAGAAGCTCTTGAAGAGAAAAGATTCTGGAGACACTTCTTCTGTATCAGCCAAGAGAATCAAGATAAAAGGTACTAAATCTTCTGTATCTTCTGCAAGTAATGTTGTTTTAAATGATTCTAATATTAAGTCTGTTCCAAAACCACCCTCTACACAAAATACTTCTGTTACTGCTCCTAGTTCTAAATCACCACAAAAACAAACTTCTGTTCCAACACCAACAACAACAAAAACAATTCCAACACCAAAAGTCTCTGTACCACAATCATCTCAACCAAAAATCCAAATCAAACATTTTGTTCCACAAAAACAATCCTCACAGAATCAACCTTCAGATCAACAACCTACAGAACAACAACCACAACCTTCTGTACAACAAAAATCTTCTGAACCACCTGTACAACAACAACACCCACAAGAAAAACAACCTGAAAAACCACAAGAACCTCCATCAGAAAAACCTCTGAAAATCAACCACCATCAAATAATCCACCATCAAAATCATCTGAACCACCAGCATCTGAACCTACAAAAATGACATTTGTTCCAGTCACATCTGAACAAATCACTATCACATCTGTTTCACCCATCTCAGAACAACCTTCAAAACCCTCTGAAATTTCTTCAGAACCAAAAAACACCTCTGAACCCCACTTTCCTGAAACAGAAGTTCTTGATGTCACACCCTTAAAAACTGTGTTTCAAGTATCTTCTACTTCCTGCACACCAACCACGTCTTCAAACTCCTCAGAATCAGACATCCACCCAGACTTTCTTATCTCTCCATCTCACAGAGACTCTGAGGTAAACCAACCAGAAACCATTATACCTTCTAAAGCTCCCATTCCAGATCCTATTCCCACACCTGCACCATCATCTGAAATATTGATCCCAAATTCTAACCCAAGATCATCTATTTCTTGTGCCCAAGTTTCATCTCTATTTCATAATCTGGCTTATGGTTTCAAACTTAAAGACTTTTATGACAGAGTTGAACCATCTGACCCTATCACCCCTCTGAAACCAAAACTCACAATGACCCTTCCATCTGTGATTCTAGACTATATAAAATCCAAGTCAGATGTAGATTCATTAGCAACTATATCCTGCTCTGCTAAAACTGATAAAGCTGTTGCTTCAGCTATACCAATTTCCTCTGATAACAATGTTGCTTCTGATGAACCCCCCAAATCTGCTTTCCAACCCTACTCAAATGAACCTTTTGATGTAGTTACCCTTCACACCAGAGCAAAACCTCATCTGCTAAATGCCTTAAACAGATCAAAAGAAAAAGCTCCTGGAATTCCCTTCATTCCATATTATCCTCCTCCTCTGATCTCTATTCAGAAATCTCTTTTTCCACCAACTCCCCAACCAAAACCAATAACTCTGGAAACTCTGTTACATCCTAAACCCAGACTTAATGTTAATCCTTTATTTCAATCATTTTTGCACGAAATACAGTTGTATTTAGGTACTGTACAGAAGAAATGCTCAGCAACAATGGATGCCAAAAAATCTGATATCATCTGGAATGGATTCATCAACAGATTCAACTCTGTGGCCTCAAATTTGAAGAACATTTGTTCTGATGATGCGAAGCTCAGATTTGCTGAAGCCGCGAGAACTCTATTCTGGACAGTCAAGAAATCTGAACCTCTGCTCCTTACAGATGCTCCTCCCTCATCAGAAGAATCTACTGAAATTGCATCTGAAGAAAATCAATTGGCCATGACTCTGGTAGACCCTCCTTCTAGCTCTAATGCTCCAGACTCTACAGAACACATGGAAATTGACTCTGTTCAAGCTCCAGAACCTGATCATACTTCTTCATCTGAGTTAAAGAAATAACATCCAGATTTTGAAGATAAGATTGCTGCTCTGAAAGCTGGTCAATCTGAGATCAAGTCCTGGATGGCAAAACAGGATAAGAAGTCTGAGGACATGACATAATGGATGTCTAAGCAGGATCAGAAGAATGAAACTATGGCTAAGTGGATGTCCAAGCAAGAGCAGTCCTCCTTTGAGATTACAGATCTATTGAAGATGCTTTTGTCCAAACACTCTTAGATTTTCTTTTTTTTTCATTCTAATGTTTTTGCATCTGATGTTTGCTATGTATTTCTTATATCTTCCGATGCATGTACTCTTGATCTATTGAATGAATCAAAGTTTTCTCCATTGATC
Source organism: Lathyrus sativus (assembly GCA_963859935.3). NCBI lineage: Eukaryota > Viridiplantae > Streptophyta > Magnoliopsida > Fabales > Fabaceae > Lathyrus > Lathyrus sativus. Next base: position 589,846,313 of record OZ012741.1, on the reverse strand, counting down.
TATCTCATTTACTGTTTCCTTTTATTTGTCTTTTTTAAAGTTTTTACTTTTTGCTTATGACAAAAAAGGGGGAGAAAATATAGATTTGAACTGTTTAATATAACTTCAGCAGAATGAAACTTCAGACATATGTATTCTATGTAACATTTAATCTGAGTATTTCAGAACACTTGATAAGTACACTCTGTAAAAGAAACTCTGAGTCTCTCAGATCATTTGACTATTATCAAACTCTGAATCTTAAATCTGCAAGACATTCTGATTTTAAATGTTAAAAGAACAAACAAGATCTAACTCTGAAGATTACTCAAGACAAAAGGGAAGTTTCTATTCCTTATATGTATTCATCTCAGGGGGAGATTCAACATCTCAGGGGGAGTTATAATTTTAATATTTTCAACTAAACAAAATTTCTGATGTTTTTGTCATCATCAAAAAGGGGGAGATTGTTAGAACACAGATTGGTTCTTAATAATATCTCTATGTTTTGATGATAACTATTAGGAAATTTTGTACTTAAGAATTATATACTCTAAAATTTGCTTGAGAGTTTTTACTGCAGATAGTAAAGAAATTAATACTCCAGAAGCAAATCTGAATTGAATGCAAGAAATTAACTAGACTCTGAAGCGCCAGATACACTCATTAGAAGATTCTGATTGCTGCCAACAGAAGATTCTGTGCGTAAGCTCCAGAAGAATCTGAAGTAGAAGCTCCAGAAGAATCTGAAGCAGAAGCTCTAGAAGAATCTGAAGCAAGTCAGAAGCATCTGAAGCAAAGAAGAATTTTGTATGAAGAGTTTTTCAAAGCATAGATTCTACAGAAGTTTCTGAAAGTACTAAAGCTGCCAGTACTGAAGTTCTGTTCCAAATATGCTCTGATATTTAACACGCTGAAAGCACTCCTGCTGCAGAAGACTCTGATCCAGCAATATCTGATCATCATCAGAAGACTCTGACTCTATTTGACTCTGATGAACTTGCTGAAAACTGAAGAAGAAATATTCAAAGATTATATCCGTTGGAGTAAATCAAACATCTCTTTCCTTATTTATGTTAGACACAAGAACACAGACAAAAAGGATTTTTCTGTGCTTTCTTCTTCTAGGAAAGGTCACTTGATGTGAAGACAAAAAGGCTCAGACTTTTTGGGACACTCTTCTCAACGTGCAGCTCCCTTGGATCAGCTGCCTATAAAAGCAAGTCTCCACCAAATTCTTCAGTGAGACGTTTTGCTGAAAAGAATTAAAACATTCAAGCTCTCATACTTTGATATTCATTCTTAGAATTAATTTCATTGTACTTAAACTTAAGAGAAATATCACTGTTGTAATTAAAGCTTTTTAGAAGCATTCTTACTCTTGTATTAGATTTACATTGATTGTAAAGGATTTCCTTAAGAGGATTCAGTTGGAATCAGTAGCTCTTGAGAAGACTAAGAACAGTTGTTCTTAGGTGTTACTATTGTAATCTGTTTGATTAAATAGTGGATTAAGTCCTTGTTTGAGAAAGGCAAATCACTCTAGGAAGGGTGGACTGGAGTAGTTGAGTTCAACGAACCAGGATAAAAATACTTGTGTTTTAATTCTAAGTTTTACTCTTTCATACTTATTCAACCCCCCTTCTAAGTATTACCTCACCTTCAAGGTTGAGCGAGAGCAAGGAGTGGTCATCCATGATGTCTTCTTGCAACACTATTATTTCAAGCATCAAGTAAAATCAGCATTACCTGAATTCGTATTCTACTAAGTTTTATTACAATCGTATATTTCATTGTACAATATCTTTTGATTATGATGAGTTATTATGAAATCTCAAAACACGTAAGTGCATTATTTCTTCTTATTTTCATTTCTTCTTGATTTTTAATTGTTGTTCTTACATTATAGTGACCAACCTCTGGTTATTCAATGTGCTGGAGTTGGAAATGATACAACTGTAGCTGGTGTCATTGATGATATTATGGATATTCTGGATTTATTTCCTTGAGGGTTGCATGTTATTCTCAGCTATAACAAGTGTTCAAGCATGTGGTAATATGTTTAGTGCAAATCATTCTTCCTAACATAGAATCACAAGCATATTACATCATTCTTCCTGATCACATTGTTTTACTGTTTTGTTTAATATTCAGGTTAATAGCTTGGAAGAGGCCATAAACATTATCAACAAAAACAAGTACTTATTCAACATGCGACTATTGTCATTGCCTTTTGTTAAACTTCTGTTTATTTACTTCTTATTAATCTAATGTTTCTAAAAGGTATGGAAATGGTGCATCTATATTTACTACTTCTAGTGTTGCTGCAAGGAAATTTCAGACCGAGATTGAGGCTGGGCAGGTAAAATTTATTACTTCTTGGAAGCACTACAACAAATAATAATGCTTGTAAATTCCAACCAGTATATGCATTAAGAGGTGTTATTTGTTAACCAATCACATTGCATTTTAACATGAATCTTGGACCAGCTTGGTGTCAAGGTTCCTATTCCAGTTGCTTTGCCATTTTTCACATTTACTGGCAACAAGGCTTTATTTGCTGGCGATCTCAATTTCTATGGTAGAGTGATTTATACAAAATCTGGCTCTTATTCAATCATTTCACTTACATTGTTCAATAGTTACATTTTTCTTATGATATAGGCATAGTGTTTGATTTGAACTTGATATTATGCTTTGTTGAATTGTAGGCAAGGTAGGGGTGAACTTTTTTACACAGATCAAAACAATAACTCAGCAGTGGAAGGATTCAACAGGCGATAGCAAGATTAACTTGGCAATGCCAAGCTCTCAAAAATATTGATTGTTTGAGAGTCATGTGTATAATTTTCTATTATGTTTTAGAACCTTTGCACTCTTCAATAAAATGCCATAGCTTTGCACTCTTGTGTACTTTCTTTTCTTTTTTCTCCTGCTTTTTATCCCCATATCCTTCTCGTGTTTTCTAAAATGATGGCTTATGTTTTAGGAACAGAATCCATTAATATTATATCCATCCACATAAAGCTGTCTTATAAATTGCTTCAGGTTTACCTTGAAATATGACAAAAATATATATATACTTGAAAACCTAAGGGTTGAAAATACATTAAAACCCTTTCTAATAGGATTCTTAGAATGGGTTGTTAACTTTCAAATTTATACCTAACTTACACAGAATGCAAAAAAACGAAATGATTTGTCAGGCGTAATGAGAATGAATTCTCAACATGAACTCAACAGAAAAGAAAAACAACTATCAAAAGATAACATTTTCTAAGCTCACTTTTAAATATTACTATTATCAACCAGAACTCAACTTCTATTATTTTTCTTAGAAAATAAAATAAAAATTTATGTCAGTTTCATGAAAATTAATTTTACTAAAATCTCAAGAAATGTACAAGTATTTTCATTTAATCCTCCACAACAATGTCAAGGAGGCTTCTTACCCCAATTCCCATTTTCAGCTTCATTTCAAGCAATGCCAATGTTCCTAAGGTTCTTTAAACTGTCAACTTTGCTTTGCATGTTAGCCAAATGTTTCTTCCTATTTAAGTGAGAGACAACATTGTTCTCACAATGCAGGACAACATTACAGGCTCTACACATTAATTTGGAATTTTGTATGCTAACAGGCTCAAACATGTTCTTTTGCAGTTTTCCACCTTATTATCCAAAACCGCCTTCAGCACTTTGTTAACAATACCATCTCCATTTTTGACCTTGGAATTTAACATATTGTTAACATTCTTCTGTTTCACCTCCTCTTCTTTGTTAACAATACCATCTCCATTCTTGACCTTGGAATCTAACTTATTGCTAACATTCTTCTGTTTCACATCCTCTTTGGGATGATTGATTTTCAACTTCTGCAGAGCAGTTTGCTTCTTTGCTTTCAAAGCTGCTTCATAACTAGCCATATGTTTCTTTCCATTGAGGTTCGAAAACAAGGTTACCTTGCTCGATGTTGTTACCAAACATAAGGCACAAGTTCACTCTTTCTGCACTTCTTTCAGTCTAGAAGAACTTTGAGGAATCTCTCCACTAGCTCTGTCACTCTCTACTGTTGCTCTGGTTTCTACTATGTCTGATGATGATGCCTTTTGACTTGCCACAGTATTAGCATAGGTTCTCTAGCAACAACAACAATGGCCACAAAAATCATAACCACATCCATACAATTTATATATAACAAAAATATACTTGTAACTTGTAAGCCTAAATATCATATAATCATATAATCATCAGCGTATCTTTTAGGTCCTAACCGAGGGCCTCAACAGATTATGTTATACCAGGTGGATTTTCACATGAACTCTTTTAGGTCCTAACCATAAAAAACAATAAAATAATAGTTATGGCAAATACAGTGCAAGTATCTGCTTTAGTTTAAAATCTGTAACAATAGTTTCAACCACGTTTCTAAGTTTGTTAAATTTGTTTAAATTGTATTCAATCTTTTACAGTCTGTAAAGGGTTTATGTAATCAGTAGTGAATGTTAAAGATATAGACAATATGTTCAAGGGATTTTTTTATCATAGTTTTTCAAAGAAAATATGCAAGCAAAATAGTCAACTCACTCAATTTTTATTAATATTTCTTTTCCCTTTTTTTACCATTAGAATGAGTTTAATTATGCCCTCTCCTACAGTATTATTTAACCAGTCAATTTATATTCTTCAACAGGGAACTATGAATAAATATTCACAGTATGCCGAACTTGGTCTATACAACGTGCCTTGAAAACTTTCTGCTCTTAAAGGATCATGATTTTTGCTGCAGTAAGGAGCATGACAAGGTCTATAAATAGCTCGTTAGAAGAACACATTTGAGTCTCTTATTTCAGGGGACAAGAGATCAGCACATGAATTCACAAGGTATGTTTTTGTTTCAAATAGACATTAGAGTGAATTCAATGTAGGCATAGAGATACATATTCTTTCTTCAATTGATTAGGATGATATTTTGTCCAAATTTGAAAGTTTGATCAATATCAAAGTTCGTCAGTGCGCTTTGTATGCTTTCCGTTATTTTTTTCTTCTTTGATATGTCAATGATGGACATGGTTTAAAGTGAGTCTTTGTGATTGGTAATTGAACATATGGAATCGATCTCGGCAAGCTCTTCATTTGAGGAATATCTTGGGACACTTATAAGGAACGTCTCAAGGAGTATTTTGCCACATATGGGAAGGTGATTGAGGCTGTGATCATGCGAGATCACGCAACAGGGCGTGCTCATGGTTTTGGTTTTGTTGTCTTTGTTATCTTAGATTTGGTTCTTCTTGCTGAGCTTAGGTGTTGAATTCATCGGAAATCCGAACACGGGGTCATTATCTGTTCCTTAAACTATTTTGTTTATTCAATTGTCAAAAAATGAGCTAAATGTATTGGTTTTTTTGATTTATTTACATGACAAATTTCACTCATTTCATTCAGTTGCAACCATCCTCAGTTACCTCACTAAGGCTCATACTCTCCCATAGGTACACCAGTAGTGAATGTATTGTTAAAGTAGAGGGTTATCTTGGAAAATATTATGAGAGTTGTGGTGGATTACCTCTTGAGAACAATATGATACTTGAAGCATTTCATGAATATCAAAACATTGAGAAACTCTAATATATATGAATGTTAATTGTTATTCTCTTACGTGTAAAACTCTAACATGATTTTAGATCTCTATTAGTACCAGCATGTATTCATTATTTTTAATATGTCAAGTCATCATAAAATTTGGTGTAATCCAACTCACTCACAAATTTTAAATGTATACTTTTAGCAATGTCTAGTTTTTAGCAATTATAGTACAAGAAGCATGTCCACTTTATGGAAAGAGATAGAAAAAAAATCATATAACATATTTTGTTTTGTACTGTCTAATCCGAATTCAATCTTTTAGGTTACATGCTTTTATATATACTTTTTTTAATTTTACACAACAATACCTTTTTTTTTATTTTAATCAATAAAATATTTGTAAATATTTATAGTTATTAGTGATATTTGTAAATATTTTAGTTACTAGACATATTGGATTTATGATATTGGTAATTTGCTACATCTTTACTTTTAAATATTTGTAGTTATTAATAATTCTATAATGACAATTATATATTAGCAACAATTAATCCTTATCAAAAGATCTAAAATATGAATGGACTTACTCGTGCGACGCACGGTCTTCTACTCATTATTATAATAATAATACCAATACATGAAAGATTAAACTATATTTGAGCCATTTGTTGAATATTGATGGGGTAAACGTCATTTGGTGGGCCATTAACAGCTCTCCAAGCAAAGACATATACTGCAGACTGTGTCGGGTGGAAAGCATCCCAAAACAAATATTTTTCTCTTGAGAAACATGGCAATTGCATTGGAAGACATGATATTTGCCCTCTATTCCTTCCAACCCCACAACAAGCTCTATCAACAACACTAAATGCTGCAACAACAAAAAAAAATCTTATCAATGATTCGAAAACAATTGAATATTGTAAGCTATAAATTTAACAAAAAACCTAATATCTTACAATAGGCTGCAGGGTTATTGAGAATATCTCCAAAGACACCATAGGTGTTTCCATATGCAAAGATAGCATCACGATGATCCCTGTTAAGCTGCTCAAGTGTTGATCTGAGTCCTGTATTGTAAAATCCAACAATTTGATTTACCGAATCCACACATCTTCCTATAGGTGCTGAACCAGTAGCTCTTTGATTAGGACTGCAACCAAGTGGTCCAACTCCCGCTATGAAGAACTTCCTCAATCCTAAGCTGTAAAGTGCCTTCAATACAACATAACTTATAAATTAATTCATTTTATTTACACAATATCAACATGTTTCATACAAATGATCAACCCTATAATAATTTACCAGAAGTTGTCGCGCGAGAGTACTGGTCAAAAGATTGGCAAATACTGGGGCTGTATAATTGGAACTGCTGCCATAGAATCCAGGTAGGAGGTAGTTGTTGATGTAGTCATTGTTTCCAGTCACCACAATTACTATAGACTTGCCTAAGAATTGATTCAATTCAATTGGATTCATCATTGTCTTATACTGATTCAATGTGCTCCGAAAGCTCTGAACTTGCCTGTTCATGCTAAGCCTATCACCCTGCATCACATCATTACAATTTTAATTACATATTATTACTACATACATTGTTTCAATTCTTCATTTGTATTAAATAGAAGAATAAAAAGGTAAGAATAATTGAGAAAAGTGTATCAGTACATAGAGTCTTCCTGATTCATCAAGAATTCCAGCCGAAGCTGATGCATAATTCACTCCATTAAGTATTTTGGATCCAGTTGTTGAAGGGTCTAAAAAGGGTGGAGGAGAAGGAACACCCAACATATTTGCTGTAGAGAGTAAAATAAATTAAAGCAAGATTATAGAAATAATAGTTAATATTAAAAATTGCTTCAGTCAACTTTAAATCTGTGTTGCTGTATTTGTGAGGTATTATTCGATTTAGATGTGAGACTATGCAATTTTATTTTTTATAAAATGCATTAAATATAAATTATTTTTATTTTCAATTTTCGGTAATGTGAGACTATTATAGTATACCGGAAAAAATAAAAGAATTTTTAATATATAAACCAAATTTAAAATAAATAAAATGAATGAGAAAATTTACCAATGAAATCAATGAGGGATCTTCCGTTGGAAAATCTCCCAGTAGCAACCCTGTTGTAATCAATACCATATGGATAGAAATTTGATTTTGCTAAGGTATTAAGGAAATTGTTGTTACCAACTTCAACAATTGAATCTCCAAAAACAAACAAAGCAGGGACCTTTTGTGAGTTCACATGAACCGCCCCATTAAAACATAGCAAAACTAGAACTAGAAGCACCATAGATTTCATTATACCCTTTCCCTTCATTGGAATTGTGAGAAAATAATATGAAAGTTTGAGTTGGAAATTGGTATATATATATATATATATATATATATATATATATATATATATATATATATATATATATATATATATATATATATATATATATATATATATATATATATATATATATATATATATATATATATATATATATATATATATATATATATATATATATATATATATATATATATATATATATATATATATATATATATATATATATATATATATATATATATATATATATATATATATATATATATATATATATATATATATATATATATATATATATATATATATATATATATATATATATATATATATATATATATATATATATATATATATATATATATATATATATATATATATATATATATATATATATATATATATATGAAATGGTTTCTTTTTCTTTTACAAGAATCCAACTCATTCTCATTATTTTACAAGTTTCTTTGTCTTTTTTCATGCTTTTTGTTAACTCACGTTTTTGTTTTTATTTCCTTTTTATTGTTATGAAATGAGTTTTTGTGTGTCATCTCCTAAATTTTCATGCATATGTTACTTTCTTACAATTATTCCATGAATTCATGCTAAAAAGAATAATTGAAAGTTATTTTGTCAATTAAGTAAAATGAATGAATTTGAAAAATCTTTTGGACATTATTTGAATTTTCAAAGTTTTTTTATATACATATAAATACTATATCGTTACTATGCACACAAACATCTCTTTTAACGTTATTTTAGACAGAAAACGAAGTATTGTAACTTGATCTATACAATAAGCTAGAAGCATGAGTCATGTGCCCTTCAAATGAAATTAAAATTACCGAGCCTTTTCTTTTCTGCTCTAAAGATAAAGAACCAATCTAATGTGCTAGTTTTTCAATTTTGACATAACAAAAAAAAAAGAAAAATAAAATTATAATTTTAAGAGAGAGAGGTTATTTTCTTATTCTTGTATACTTGTAATCTTGTTTTAAAAGTAAGGAAAGAATAATAGTTTATAATTAATCATTGTTGTTCCTTGTTGTTTTACTTTGTTATCTTTATTAACCATAACCCTTGTGTGTTTCTTGATCATAAAAAAACCGTTTATACTTTGTTATAAGGTATCCGATTCACAACAAATTGGTCCTGTGAGCGTGGAAAAGATGCCTTCAACAAAGTATGAGATTGAAAAGTTCACCGGAGTGAACGACTTAGGTCTGTGGCGCTTGAAGATGAAAGCCCTACTGATTCAGCAGGGTTGTTTGAAAGCGTTGAAGGAAGAGACTGACATGGACGTTGCGTTAACGGAAAAAGAAAAGACGGGCATGATCGAGAAAACCCACAACGCAATATTGTTGAGTCTTAGCGATAAAGTTCTTCGACAGGTATCAAAGGAGACTATAGCTTCAGGATTATGGGTGAAACTTGAAAGTTTATACATGATCAAATCTCTGGTGAATTGACTTTACCTGAAGCAAGCTTTGTATTCATTCAAGATGAGTGAAGACAAAGTGTTGGCTAAGCAGTTGGATATGTTCAACAAGCTGATTCTTGATCTTGAAAATATTGATGTGAAGATCGATGATGAAGATCAAGCATTGTTGTTGCTGTGTGCTTTGCCCAGAACACATGTTGACTTCGAAGAAACTCTCTTGTATGGAAGGGAGTCCCTGACCTTTGAAGAAGTTCAACCAGCCTTATATTCTAAGGACTTGAACAAACAGAAGGAGCATAAACCTTCGACGGTGGGCGAAGGTTTGGCCGTTAAGGGAAAATTCTTGCGAAAGGATGGTAAGTTCGACAAGAAGAAAGGTAAAAGTCAACAAAAGTTTTATAGTGGCGAAACATCTGGTATTCGATGTTATCACTGTAAGAAGGAGGATCACACAAGAAAGGTGTGCCCTGAACGTCTGAAAGATCATGGAGGTAATGGCAACGCAGCCATTGTTCAAGATGGCTTCGACTCATCTGATGTTCTTATGGTTTCAAGTGGCGACTCGAGAAAAGAGTGGATTATGGATTCAGGTTGCACTTGGCACATGACTCCAAACAAAGAATTGTTTGAGGAGCTATGTGATCAAGATGGTGGGTCTGTGCGGCTGGGAAACAATGAATTTTGCAAAATTATAGGTATTGGATCTATGAGATTCAAGCTCCATGATGAGTCAATAAGGTTATTGACTGAAGTTAGGTATGTACCTGACTTTAAGAGAAATTTGATTTCTCTTGGTGAATTCGACAGAAAGGGATATGTTTTTCAAGGAGAGAAAAGTATCCTAAGAGTCATGAAGGGGTCGAAGGAAGTCTTGAGAGGTGTGAAGAAACAAGGGTTGTATACCCTCGAGGCTGAGGTTGTAAGTGGTTTGACAAATGTTGCATCCACGAAACCTGTGTCGAAGACAGAATTATGGCACATGAGATTGGGCCATGTCAGCGAAAGAGGTCTGGTCGAAAAGTTGGAATTTTGTGAATCTTGTGTATTTGGTAAATCCTGTAGGGAGAAGTTTAACAAAGGCAAGCAAAGAACACATGGATCCCTGGATTACATTCATGCTGATCTTTGGGGGCCTGCAAGGAATCCTTCACACTCAGGTGCGAGGTATTTTCTATCTATCGTTGATGACTATTCCAGAAAGCTATGGGTATTCATTCAGAAGACGAAGGATGACACTTTTGAGAATTTCAAAAAGTTGGAAGATTCTGGTCGAAACTCAAACTGGCAGAAAGGTTAAGAGTTTGAGAACCGACAATGGCCTTGAATTCTGCAACAAAGCGTTCGACAGTTATTGTGTTGAGTATGAGATTGCAAGGCATAAGACTGTAGCAGGTACTCCTCAACAAGATGGCTTAGCTGAGAGATTCAATCGAACAATCCTTGAAAGGGTTAGATACATGTTGGTTAGTGTTGGATTGAAAAAGGTGTTTTGGGCAGAAGCTGTTTCGACAATAGCTTACCTGATACGTAGATGTCCCTCGATTGCCTTGAGAATGAAGAAACCTAAAGAAGTTTAGTCGGGACATCCACCTAGTCTTGACAAACTAAGAGTATTTGGCTATATGGCCTATGCTCATATTAGGCAAGACAAGGTCGAACCTAGAGCTCTGGAATGCATGTTCATGGGATACCCTGAAGGAGTAAAAGCTTATAGGCTATGATGTCTAGAGCCAGGTCATAAGAGGTGTGTCACCAGTTGAGAAGTTATTTTCAATGAAGCAAAGATGGATTTCAAGAAAACTGATGATGCTGACGAAGAGCTGGAACAAGGAGAGATTCCTGTTGAGGTGGAGCATGTTGATGTTGAATTGCATACTCCAGATGAAGTCGAAGAAGACACAAAAGATGTTGTCGAAGATGATGAGACTGATAATGACTACCTGCTAGCAAGAGATAGGTCGAGGAGAGTCATCAAGCCACCTCAGAGACTTGGGTATGCAGATCTTATAACTTATGCCTTAATCTCTACAAGTGAGGTTCTAGATGAAGAACTTAGAGACTATAAGGAAGTTATGAGGAGTCGAAAGAAGACTGAATGGATGAAGGCCATGGATGATGAGATAAAATCTCTTCATGGTAACAACACCTGGGAGCTGATCAAGAAACCTATTGAAGCTAGATTAGTCAGTTGTAAATGGATTTTCAAAGTTAAGGAAGGAATCAAAGGAGTGGCGTCGAAGAGATACAAGGCAAGATTGGTTTCTAGGGGGTTCACTCAGAAAGAAGGTGTCGACTTCAATGATGTGTTCTCTCCTGTTATGAAGCACATGTCCATTCGAATGTTGCTTGCCATGGTGGCACAGTTCGACCTTGAACTGGAACAAATGGATGTGAAGACTGCGTTCTTGTATGGTGATTTAGATAAAACAATCCTGATGAGGCAACCTGAAGGGTATTTTGAAAAAGGGAAGGAAGATTATGTGTGCAAGCTGAATAGATCCTTATATGGACCGAAACAATCTTCTTGACAGTGGAATAAGAGATTTGATAAGTTCATGACACGCATAAGTTTCATCAAAAGTCAGTTCGACCATTGTGTTTACTTCATATTTCGACCGGGTGATTCATTTGTTATTTTTTTCTCTATATGGATGATATTCTAATAGCAAGCAACAATGTCGAAGATGTAATGAGGGTGAAGGCTAAACTCAATAAGAAGTTTGACATGAAGGATATGGGAGCTGCGTCCAGGATTCTTGGGATTGACATCCAAAGAGATAGAAAGTCGTCGAAATTATGCTTATTTCAAGAAGCATACCTGCAGAAGATTCTTAAAAAGTTTGGTATGTCGAATTCAAAGCCTGTTGTGACTCCGACAAACCCTTAATTCAAGCTGAGTATAGATCAGTGTCTTAGCACTGATGTTGAAAGAACTTATATGAATAGCCTTCCATATGCTAATATAGTGGGTTCTTTAATGTATGTTATGGTTTGTACTAGACCAGACATAGCATATGCAGTAAGTCTTGTAAGCAGGTACATGGTGAATCTTGGAAAGACTCACTGGAAAGCATTAAAGTGGATTCTAAGGTATATAAATTGGTCTCTACATAGAGTCATAATTTATGGTGGAGCCTTGGGTGAAGATAGTAAAGCAGCAATCGAAGGATATGCCGACTCTGATTATGCAGGTTGTATGGATTCCAAAAAGTCTATTTATGGATATGTGTTCACTATGTTTTGGATAGCAATCAATTGGAAAGCAACACTTTAGAAGTTCGTTGTCTTATCAATCACCGAAGCGGAATATATTGCCCTAACTGAAGTTGTGAAGGAAGCATTGTGGCTTGAAGGTTTTGCAAATGACCTAAAACTTCAAGGTCGAGTTATCAATGTTAAATATGATAGCCAAAGTGTAATACACCTATCAAAGAATTTAGTCTATCATGTCAACCAAGCACATTGATGTGAGGCTGCATTTTGTCAGAGGGGTAATCGAGCATCGAGAAGTTCATAATGCTGCTGATATGATCACTAAGACGTTGCCCAGTTGCAAGTTTTTCCACTGTATGTAGTTGATAAAGCTGCATGAAGAAAGCTAGTTTCTTTATGTTATAGAGTTAGATCCAAGGTGGAGATTTGTGAGATATTGGATCAAACTCTAGTAAGGAATTAAGCATGAGGTTGAAGTTTGTTCGCATGTTGTTGTCGGAGTAATGCGTGTTGTAGTCAAAGTTTGTTCTAACATGCATTAGTCAATATTTCTAGGGTTGTTAGCATGTTGAATTGGGCCTTGCTTGTAAGCCCAATTGTTTAAGTTAGCTTGTACCCTAAGTTAGCTTGTAATGGATAATTGTTAAAAAGCCCATTAGGTTAGTGTGCTATTTTTCTTATAAATAGGATGATAGTTTCTCAATCTTGGCATAAGGAAAAATAGGAAGATAAAATCCTAATTTCAAGAGAGAGAGGTTATTTTGTTATTCTTGTATACTTGTAATCTTGTTCTAAAAGTAAGGAAATAATAGCAGTTTATAATCAATCCTTGTTGTTCCTTGTTATTTTACCTTGTTACCTTTGTTAACCCTAACCCTTGTGTGTTTCTTGATCATAAAGAAATAGTTTATACTTTGTTTCAAGACATCCGATTTACAACACAATGAAATTAAACTTGACTTGGATTAATTTTTTTTTTATAAAAGCCAAATTTCATTCCACTAAAGTACTAAGGGTACTCCAACCCAAGAAACAATCGATCAACAACTAGTTTTAAATTAAAGAGCAACTAACTAAAATCTAATGGGTATTTATATCATTCGTAATAGTTACAAAGGATTTGAAGTTTTGATCGAGATGCCAACCACCACCACGAGAAAAAGAAAATTTTCTGCACGATTAATTATGGATCCCCAACTTCATCATTGAAAACGATTTGGTTTCTTGACCACCATATGCACCAACAAATCACAAACCACATCCTACAAGAATTGTTTTTAGAACACCTCCCTCTCAACCTCTCTATCCACCTCATTAAATGACTACAACACTGCATTTCATTGATCCATCTTAAATCAATCCACTCTGACATTTTCTTCTTCTACGATAACGTAATAGTAGGACAAGTGATAAACACATGATTATTATCCTCAACAGGTCCAAAACAGAAGACGCAAACTATATCTTGGGGTTGGGCGAAATTTCACGCACTACAAGATTGTGACGTGTTGGTATCCTATCAATAAGCATTCTCTAGGAAAACATCTTAACCTTCGACGGGAGAGACGTTTTCCACGTGAGATGCAATGCCAACTTCAATGAGGCGTTCAAATTACCTCCTCCCGCAGCCAAAAGTAATCCGTCATAGTAGGATTTCACAGATAAGAAATTGAACTGACCATAAGGCCAAATGACAACATCTGAGGTATCCTTTTTGGGTATACATCCTGCTTAAGCGCAACCAAGTCATTATAATCATCCACCAGTGTAGGATGCAGTACAAGATTAGGAAAACACATCTGCCATCTCCACTGAAGCCCAACCCAAGCTCCTATATCTTTGACCACGTCGTCTTTGCTATCAGATTATTCACACACACGGGTACAACTCATGCAACGTAGAGTTTCCAAGCATCTTATAAACCAAAATGAAGAAAGGCACCGTCCCCTAATATAATAGACCAGAGCTCAGCAAATTCAACAGTCCTAGTAGCATCATTACATTTCATCAAATCTTTCCACCACAATGAATGTTGAGACCTTGGCCTATACACCTCCTTAAACAAAATTCTTTTAGCATAGTCACCATACTTTTCTTCCAATAAACCAACCCATATAGCATCCTTATTTGTAAACCTGCAAAGCCATTTAGAAACCAATGCTTTATTAAACAACCTAATGTCTTTCAATCCTATGCCACCTTCCTCCTTGGGCTTACAAAATGAGTTCCAGCTGACCTAAGCTATTTCTTTTTTTTCAACCGAGCCAAACCATAGGAATCTAGTATAAATTGAAATTAATGTTTGAAAAACCTTTTGTGGTGCCTTGAAAATTGATAAATGATGAACGGGAAGATTCGTGAGTATCGAGTTAATTAAAGTCACCCTGCCTCCAATGGATAGTAACCTCCCCCTTCCAAGGTGACAGCCTTGCCCTCATGCAATCAATGACAGGTTTCTAATAGGGCAACCTTCTGTGATTTCCTCCAATGGTAAGGACAAGAAACTTGAATGGTAACGAGCCAATTTTACAACCAAGAAATTGTTCAGCAACCATCATGAAAAAGACATCAACACATATGCCATACAGACAGCTGTTAGATGCCAAACTTTGCTTATTTTATCTATCAAATGTTGGCATCTTTGATTCTTTTTGTAGATGAATTGAATTGAATCACTCATGTTTTAGATGATATGCTTCATTGTTTGAAAATGTCTTCGTTGCTTTTATTTATGTGGTATTGTGCAGAAATTAGGCACAAAATAAAAAGAGTAAGACACAAGAACTTTGACAAGGAAACCAAGTCAGCAGCAAAACATCAACAAGTTCGCACAGCAAACTTCCTAGTGAATTTACCCAGGAAAAGCATCAACATGTTTTCACAGTAAACTTGCCAGTGAAGGCCCTTGGGAACCTGGCACTGTTCATCCAGAGAGAAAAGGGACTAAAACTTGTTGTGCAAAGAAGCTAGCGAAGGCTTCGCAGTGCGAAGAATTGCTCGCACAACAAACTTCAGATATTTCTCAAGGGCGGTTTAACTGTTCAGAGGAACCTCAGGTGCCACTTTTGGATGTTCGCTAGGTGAACAAGAGCTTCGCAGTGCGAAGGTAACAGCACAACAGCATGTCTATAAGTACTTGGTGCCACTTTTGCCAAAATATCTAATTATTTGTACTTTTCATAGTTTTGTATTTTTCAGCACAAAAACCCTAGTTTCTCCATTTTCATCATCTCTTAGCCATCTTTCACAAAACGAAGGTGGATTCCCATCCAATCTCGATTATTCGACTCGGACGTTGATCAACCTTCTTCTGAAACTTGTTGCTCAAGCTATCATGGAAATGAATGGCTAAAACCCCTCTTGTGTCAAGATTAGAGGTAGCTAGTACTGACTTTATGTATTTTTCTTAATATTTTGTATGTGGACAAAGCTTTGATCAATATAGATGAAGTTATTTGCTATATTTTGTTATATTTATGGTTTGGATTGCTTTAGACATGAATGTTTCAAGTCTTGACCTAATTTCTCCATCTATCAACTATACAAACTCTAGACATAGATTTGGAAGTTGACATTGTATTGATCTTAATGATTATTGTTTCGAGTGTTATTTAGAGAGATCATTTAACGGTCGAAACAATAATATTCACGAAATCGCTTTAGAGATGAACAATTTCGCAAGGATACGTGATTATATTGGTTGAAACTAAGTTCACATATTTGATTGATTGGATACGTTTAAAAAGGAATGGTGAACCCTAATCTTGGCATGCTTTTTATCAAACTAAAACCGAATTTTACCTTGCTTTATTTCTTACAAATTCGTGTTACAAAATAAAAACCAATTTCAAAACCCCTTCTTAAATAAATAAACCATTGAATGGCAAGTACCAAATATTTTTATCAATCCCTGTGGATATGATAAAACACTCTCGACTCATACTTTCGTAGGCGAAGGATCTATTCGCAGTGCGAACATAACAGGTCCTGAATGTACTATATAAGTACTTTCTTGCTTTTTAGATTTATTATTCTATTTTTTTCACATTAGAACTTTATCTCTCTTCATTTCAAGCTTATTTTAGAGAGAGAAATACAAACCCTAAGAGGGATAAGGTAAGATCTTTGATCTCTTGTTGAGGTTTGGATGTAATCTTTTGATACCTTATGTATTTCATCTAATATATATTTGTGAACTAGTTTTGATTCTCTGTTGTTGGTTATCCTTGATTGCTTATTCGTGGGTCTTGACAAAACCCTTTTCAAATCTTTGATCTTAGATTTTCATCTAACAATGAGAAAACTTTTGACATGGTTTTGTAAGTTGATATTCATTTGTGTCTTCTATTTTATTGTGTTGATTAAGTAGCATGAGTAGGATCAGTACGGTATTGTGAGGATGCATGATAATAGTGATGAAGAACGATGTTCACATCCATTTGGCAGATTAGTTGAATTCATGTAAAAAGGGTTAAGCGTATGTACGTATTCTGATCATTGTGGTTAATATGAAGCAGTCATTTATCTGATATGGATGTCGTCTTTGTTTACCTGTTTATCTTTGATTTGAACCGCTATTGACATATACTCTTCAGATCTGGATCTAGGATGATTACGTGTTAGGTCCTAAACTCTAGACATAGATTTAGGCTTAGCATTTGCGTGAGTATTAGTTCTTAATGCTCTGTGTTGGTTTTGTTGCGTGAGACATCACCAATGAGACAATACGGTTGTCCTCTCGACATTGCGTTAGAAATAACCTCTGCTGTGGGTGATACGTAAGGATATTAGACGATTGATTGAGTTATGTTTAACATGATCAGAAGAATGCATGTGTTATTAATTGATGAGATCCAATCCCAACAAGGCTCCGTTTATAACTCAGCATTTACTTTATATTTTCTGTCTTTATACTTTCTACCTTTATTTATTGTCCCGTGAATCTTTTAACTAAAACTTTTGCATAACAAGCTTAGAAATGTATAGGCCGTTGAACGACGTTCGTTCGCACCGATCCCTATGGAGACGATATAAACCCCGGAGGGAATTCCTTCAAAAATAAGTTTTTGCTTCTTGCCGCTTTACTGCAGTTCAAACAACAGCTCTTCCCTGAATTAATTTTCAAGCCTGAGATCAGTTCAAACCCTCTCAAGAATGATTTTAAAGCCCATATGTTTGACCATGATCCATCACACAATAAAATGGTATCATTTGTAAACTGTAGCAAAGAATATGACAGTCTGTCATTGATACTATAAGGTCTTAGAATACCTGCACCTTCAACCCTTCTTACCACCTTTGCCAGCCCTTCTCAAAAATGGAGAGCAGAAATGGAGACAAGGGGTCACCTTGTGTCAAGCCCTTCAAAACCTTGAAGTCGGCAGTGGGACCCACGTTCACTAACACAGACATGAAATTGTTAAAAACTCCACCCTCCATCCACTTCATCCATCTCGAGCCAAAACCCATACCCACTAACATTTTTCTTAAGAAATTCCAGTCCACACTGTCGCAGGCTTGTGAGAAATCAACCTTGAAAAGCAGACAACTTCACTTCTTTCTTCTAGCATCAACAATTAGCTCATTTAACACAAAAAACCCCCCATTAAGTAGTTATCTCCGCGGGATAAACGCAGTTTGGGACTTTGAGATTAATTTGTTCATCACACTCCTCAATCTTGAAGCCAGTAACTTAGAGATAACCTTGTAGACACAACTAATTAAACTAGTTGGTCTATACTCATCCAGGCTTTTGGGTTATCCACTTTGGGAATAAGGGCAAGAAAAGAGGAGGATGTGGCTTTAGGAAGTTGAGTTGAGCCATGAAACTCTTGTACGCATTTGACAATATCCATACAAACCACATCCCAACACCTCTTTGAAAATTCCATATTAAAACCATCTGGTCTAAGGCTTTTATTACATGCGCACTCAAAGATAATATCCTTAATTTCGTCTTCACAAAACAATTCTTCCAATTTGGAACTTTCCTCGCTAGATAATCTTGCTAAGTCAAAGAATTCTAACAATGGTCTCTGAGTGGGAGCTTTGGAACCTAGCTACAAAATGATCCTTGATTAGCTTTTTAACCGGACCTACGTCCTCCACAACCTTTGTCCCTACCTTAACAAATGTAATCAAGTTCCTCCTTGTTCTATGTTTGAGTAAGGAATGAAAGTATTTAGAATTTTGATCACCATCCATGACCCACTTGGCTTTTGATTTCCGTATTAAAATGCTCTCTTTTTGGCACAAATTCTTCCACAAATGTTTATGTGTTCTACTTCTATTCACTATCTCTTTGTTAGTTACTTGACCGTTAAAACTTGCCATCTCTTGTTCCAATTCATTAATGATATCCACATCGCCTTCAATTCTCAGATCAACCCAATCAAACACATTTAAGTTCCACCACTAGATCATGTCCCTTAATAGTTGTAATTTCTTGTTTAACACGTGAGTTACAGTTCCCGAAACCGAGAAGGAAAATCCATTCACTTTCAACAAAAGATAAAAATCCTGGATGCTCATACTAACAATCAAACACTTTGAATGGTTTGGGCCCTTAGTTGATGTTTCTCTCCTTTAACCAAATCGGCTAGTCATCAGAGATATCCATGTCCCCCACATGTTGAGCAGCAGTATTCGAGGTATCCATCAGCCCTGATGAGATCAAGAATCTATCAAGGTGAATCTTACAAATCCCATTCAAATTGAAATAAGTAAACCTATTGCTTATTGTTGGTAAGTCCACAAGTTCCATCAACTCAGTAAAGGCAGCAAATACTTCCATTTCAACATCATTATGTGACCTCTACCCAATCTTTCCTCCTGAGTTTTTATGGCATTGAAATCTCCCCCAATCACCCATTCACCAAGTGATAGTTTATGATTCCACTCAAGTAACTCAGACCACAATCTTCGTTTCTCAGCAAGATAACACGATGAATATATATTAACAGAATACAATTTTTACCTATCCATGTTACATTAATTCCTAGATATTCATTGCCCATAAATCTAGATATTAGACATAAGAAATCCTTCCTCCAAATAGATATGAGATCCTTGAGTTTTCCAACAGAATCAGGAGAACACCACTGACAATCATCGCCTCCCCATAAGTTATATACAAAACTATCAGTCATCTTCTGACACTTAGGTTCTTGAATGAAGACGACATCATCTTTTCCTTTAGAAATAGTCTGTCTGAATCTTCTACACTTTATTGAATTTCCACATCCTCTAATATTGAAAGTGAAAAAATTTATTGATCAACATTAGCAACCACCGACTTGGCCTCAAAAGTTTTCCTATCAATCGCTTTCATCCCTCTAATAATTCCTTCAAACTGTTCATTATCCTCATCACCTTCAATACCCAAATTCTTGATAATATGCCACACCTTAGTTGGGACGTATTTGAGATTCTTTTGAATCCTTGAATTGCCTTGATTGACGTTATTATCATATATTAAATAGAAAAACAAGATCAAACCACCCGAGTATATTGGAGTAAAGTCTTCGATTTCAATGTTATGATTAGATGTGCCTAAGATCTTTGTAGAAGGGAGACCTAGAAAAATTTTAGAGTAAATTAGAGCGGAAAAATATAAGGGGGGAATGGAATCTTCAGGTTTTTCATAAATTTCATTCAGTAACTTTTTCTTCCTGGGCTTAGTACCAAAATATGGACCACCTAACCCAATATTAGAACACGATATTTGATCAGAGGATGTTCGTTTCATGCCCCACCAACAGGACCACCCTAAGACCCTAACACCTCCAACCCATTATCTACTCATTTGAGATCATCAGGCTCTGATGTTCTTGCTACCTATATGATTGACATTGACTTTAACTTTGCCACTTTATTGGCCGATTTGTCTGCTACCCCAATTCCAAAGACCTTCTTTACACCTGCTACAATGTTCAATACCCTAATTTTTACCTCTAAGATCTCACCTTCATTTGCATCATTTTCATAGCATCCAAACATTTTTTTTGTGTGTTTTATGTGTTGCTAACCCCATGGAAATACAAAAAAAAAATGGTCTTCTTGCTTTATTTACAAATTAGGGTTTTGCATCAAGGAGTTCAAATGGTTGACCAATCAGGAATTTAGTGTGATCCTCAACATTCCAAGCTTATCTACTCATTCATGGTGATCAATAGATTCACGTTAACAATAATCAAGTTTGATTTTGTATCAATTCAAGGTCATCAAGTCACAATTCATCAGAAGCCCCAAATTAGGGTTTTGGTCAAAGTCAGTTTGATGTTGACTTTTGAACCAAAACATGATCTAATGGATTGTAAAATGGTTTAAGAGTTTCAAATACATATTTGTGGTCTATTCATATGATTTAATTGGCTCAAGAAGTTTGATTTATTGGTAATTGAAGAATTTCGATTCGACTGATGAAAAGTCAACCAATGCTTAAAGTCAAAGTTTGACTTTTGACATTTTTGCTCAACTATGGATTTCTCAAGTTAAGAATCAAGAAAGTATGGAAAATGATTGAGTTTGATCAATTTAAATCAATAAAATCAAGAAAAGGTCAAAGTTGTCAAAACTTAGGGTTTTGGAAGTTTCCCTAAGTACTAAAAATCCATGATCAACTGATCAACTTTCCAAAGCCATGGTGTTTGATCCAAGCATCCAATTGAAACACTTAAGAGCTGAAATTAAATATGATATTTGATACTACAAGTTGATGAAAATTTGAAGCTAAAATCTTTCTTAAAGTGGACGAAATTGATGGTGAAAGTTGAGGTTTCAAGTTGTTGCAAATTTCATAACACTTAGAAATTTTTCTAAGTTTTTAACCTTCCCAAGTACATGAATTTATGGCCAAATTGTGAATAATCCAAGAAATAATTATTAATGTTTGAGTTTTTCATTTAAATAGCATACTTCCAACTCCATCATGGTGAAAATTTTGATCCAAAAAGCTTTTGCCAATTGAGAGAAATAGGAAGCCAAAGTTGAGGTTTCATGTTGGTGATCAATAGCAAGATGAGCCATATTTCATTAAGTGTTGAAGTCAGTTTGTTTGACACGGCTTTGTATCCAATTTTGAACACTTTCCAAGCCTTTCCTCGGCTCATTATCAACACAAAACTTGTTCATTTACATGCTAACTGTGGATCGATTTTCGTGACCCCACCAATCCTGAGATGGTGAGATCCCCATGAACCATGCTTGTGCCACTTTCGAATTTCTAATATTTATCCTATGATACTTAAAGTGAAGGGGAATAAATCTAAATTAACCTTGTGCGCAAGTGTTTTCCCTACAAATTCAAAGAGATCTGGAATCGGGAGTTGGTTATACTAAGGAAAGCTATTAACACCCTGAGTATCTATAATACTCTATAGGAACCTTTTGTACATTTTTTACTATCAGTCATTTCATCTTCTTAAGTTGTTTATTGTTTATTAGAAAAGTCTTAACCTATAGGTGAATGATAATATGAGATGTTTTTATTCTTTTTGTTTCATGAAAGGTACGGGGACCTAAGGGGTTTTATTTAAAGGTTTGCTCGCTAAGATCTCACAATCTTATGCCTATGTATTCTCAAAAAGGAAATTGAGAAATCAGAGTGTTCGTAGTTCCACCTAACTATGGGTGGAATTTGTATCTTGTTCAAAGCCTAAGATGATGAAGCTAAAAGGGTATTTGTGTGTCTTGTTCAAAGCCCAAGATATGAAGCTAAAAGTTTGTTGGTTTGAAAGAAAAGACAAATTTGTCATCTTTAAAGGGAGATATCTCATCTATTCATCACAAACATTTGAGAATGATATCATAAGGGAAGAAGCCTTGAAATTACATGTTAAAGAATCCTAAGCAATGTCACATCTTCCTTTATGAGTCTTTGCATGCTAAGAGAAGGATTTTAACTTGGATATAGTATCAACAAGTGTGCCACATACATCACTTAGATGAAAGAAAAGTCTTGGACCATGACAAGAGAAGGACGCCAGCTTGAATTTTAAATCAACAAGATGTCATACCTCGAAAAATATGATCCTCGCGATAGACGCGGAAAAAATGTTCGAATAGAGTCGCCACCGAACTTTATTCATTCCAAGGAAGGAATAGGAAAATATCGATAAAACCTTTAAAGAGATAAGAACATGGTTGTCGTAACCAAATTCTAGGTTCGGGAGTCGATTATGCAAAGGGAATGTATTAACACCCTCTACGTCCGTTGTACTCAACGGGAACCTCTTGATTCGATTCGTGAGAAAAGTTAGCTAAGTTTGTTTTCTTCTAAAGATTCGCTTACTAAGGGTAAAATGAGTGGTTTTATATTAGGGTGCTCGCCAAGGATTAGGGCCCTTGTGCCTACGTACTCCCTTGTGCAATGGGAAAGTTAGAGCATCGTAGTTTGTGGTACTACGGGTAAAGGTTTTGGGGTAAAAAGGAAAAGGTAGCTCACCAGGATCTCGCAATCCTAACTCTACGTATCCTCGTTGAAAAATGAGAAATCAGAGCGTCCGTAGTTCGGTAGACTACGGTTTGTTGGTTTATACATTTTAGCAAACAAGTGTTTATGTTGCCTTCTAACTGCTAAACATTGGCTTGTCTGCTCGCTAGGGGAGGCTGAAGCACTAGTTCATATGCACGGAAGAAGGGACTAAACAATGTTCTTTGGGAAAAGTTGTTTGAGTTGTGGATCGCACGAGGGGTGAGGAATTAGTGCCTTCAGAGGTTCAATCGCACGATGGAGAGAAAAGAGAGTTTGATGTACTGGATGTTTTGTATTAGATGACAATTACTTGAAGCTTAAGAAAGGCTCCTCGGGCTTAAGTAATCAGAAAAGTAAGTCGAAGGCTTGACACTCTCTCTTTTTCAACCTTAATTATGAGAGAGTTCTGATGTAATTAGGGCGAGTTAATTGGATGGAGATTACTCGAAGCTTAAGAAAGGCTCCTCAGGACCAAGTAATCGGGAAAGTGATTCAAAGTCTTGACTCTCTCTCTTTTCCATCTCAAAAGGAGGTTATGTTTGGTTAGTGTTTTGAACGGTGGAAGATAGTTAAAGTATTTTAAATGGATGAGGATTACTTAAAGCTTAAGAAAGGCTCTTCGGGCCCAAGTAATTAGGAGAATGACTCAAAGGCTTGACTCTCTCTCTTTTTCATCTTATATTATGAACGAGTTTTGGTATAGTTAGAGTAGTTTATGAATGACGACTACTCGGGGCCTAAGAAAGGCTCACCGGGCCCAAGTAATCGGGAGAGTGAGTCAAAGGATTGACTCTCTCTCTCTCTCTCTCTCTTTTTCATCTAAGTATTGAGAAAACATGTTTGATTTCGAATTATAAATCTTTTAGAGAAGACAATTATTCGGGCTTAAGAAAGGCTCCTCGGGTCCAAACAAATGAGGAGAGAAATCGAAGACTCCATTCCAACTCCCTTTTCATCTTTATCGAAATTAGGTTTAAGTTTGGTTAAGTATGTTGATTTGGTTTGAAGAAAATACTCAATGTGAATCGAGGTTTAAATTTGTGTGTGAAAGAGTGTAATGGTTTGAGCTAGATGGTAAGGAGATCCTAATGGTTTAGGGTAAAGTCGATGGCAGGGCAAAAACGTTCGACTTACAAGTTGGGTATGGTAACGCGTGTACACTATGTAGTGGAGCAATTCGCTTTTTCCTTTTTTTGCTGCAAAGAACGCGTGTTCTATATAAAGTGTGGAAGGAAATATTTTGCTACAAATACTACAACTTATTGAGCAAGTTTTGAATGACACCAAAATTCCATCGAAGTTATACCCCATTCTTTCTAATATATATTGGTTATAAGTGAGACAAAATTAAGAAATAAAACAAAACAAATATTAAAACTAAATATAATTTAAAAAAACCACTAAGCCTGATAATAATGAAAAAAGATTAATTACTGAGAAAATAAAATAAAATTACTAAAAATAAACAAAAAAAAAGTCGGGTAAGAAGGTATTTGAAAAAAAAAAGCGAATCTTCTTTTAATTTTAAAAATTAAGAAAAATCAAATTAATTAGAATAAAATAAAATAAATATTAAATTAACATTGCTAAATAATTCTAATCATCTAAACAAATTAAGTTAAATACAATACTAAAGAAATGATGAAATTAATAAAGGTTAACAAAAGATAAAGTCTAAATCTAAATTAATTTAAACAAAATATAATTTAACTAAGAAATAAAATAAAGAAAAAAAAGGTGATAAAATAAAATAAAATCCTAATTAACTAAGCAATTTAAATTAATTAAAAGATTACTTAACTAGAAGCTACAAATAAAATGAATAAATGCGAACAAAAAGTCGTGTATGAAAATCCCAAAGATGAAAAAATGACTGCACTAAAATTATAAGTGTGGAATAAACGACTCGAAAAAATACAGCGTTTTGTCAGATTTGAAAATATATCGAGACTGATAAAATGGCTCAGACTGATCAAAATGTGACTAAAAAGTCGTCAAAAAATAAAACGGGCGCGTCAGGTTAAACTTTGCGAATAGTAGATCAATATCACTAACGTCTGCAAGCTTAAATTCAAAACTTTACAACCACTGATTTTTTACATACTCGAGAAATACTACAATCGATCTGCCTGTATTTTCCTATAATTTATTCTGACTAATTATTTTAGGAATTATTCATGTTGAAATGCCCGTTATGTTGTGCAAGCAATGCAAATTGAAAAATAAGGTCAGACAAATGAAATTTTGAAAAAGGTAGGACAAATTTGGGGTATGACAGATGCCACTATCTAATTGTCTTGAACCCGAGAGAAATGAACAGCTGTATGTTGTTCATTTTAAGGGTGGAAGTCAATTAGATACAAGAAGACCCCGAAAATTTGTCCTACAAAAAGAGTAAAATGCAATGCAATAATGCAATAAGAAATAATAGAATGGGATACCAGGATGCAAAAGCTCGCAAAACTTTCAAAATAAAACTCTGCTTGGGGAAAGATAAGAGTAAAAGTTGTTGGGGATTATCATTATCAACTGCATGGTTGAAGAATGACTTGTGGGGAATAGAATTCCATGAGCATGTGCGGGTATCAACTCTTTTCAGAGAAATACTCCCGACTTCGAAAGAGGACTGACCAAGATGCTTATGAACAGATCCTGGATCCTGTTATGCCATGCTGCTGGGGACGGAAATGCCATGCTCTGTGTGATGCACGGATATGCAACTAAGATGCATCTGCTAGAGAGTTAAAATGCACAAATAAACGCCTTAGATATACAAATGCTTGAGAATGCAGCTGGGTAATTAGATCTTTGGTTAGGCTTTATTTCTAGTTTTCAATGAAGAATTTTTGGGGATTAGATGAATCAAGATGAAAGGAATCACTGGGTATATTGACATATCAACTCGGAGGTTGAGAAAAGCAAATATACTATCAACTCAAGGGTCGAGAACAAATCCAAACAAGTCAATTTGGGGTTGAAGAAACGTATCAAGATAACTATCAACTCGGGGTTGACAAAGGGTAAAGGCAAATATCGACTCGGGGGTCGAGAGAAAATCAAAATCTATCAACTCGGGGGTTGAGAAAATAAAGACAAATATTGACTCGGGGGTTGAGGAAATAAAGACAATGTCGACTCGGGGGTCAAGAAAATAGCAAGACATCAACGCGGGGGTTGAGAAAATAAAGATAACAATAACTCGGGGGTCAAGATTAAAGTAAGATATCAACTCGGGGGTTGAAGAAGATGTAAAGTAAATATCGACTCGGGGGTCGAGAACAAATCAAAATATCAACGCGTAGTTTGAGAAAAAACAAATATACTATCGACTCGGGGGTCGAGAACAAATCAAAATATCAACGCAGGGGTTGAGGAGATAAAGATAGCAATGACTCGGGAGTCAGGATTTGTGATAAAATGTCAACTCGGGAGTTAAGAGAGGAAATGATTATACATATGGTGCACGTATGTTGTATGCGATGCATATGCGAATGCAAGAAGGCGATTGGTTTTATGAAGGCGCTCACGGGGTGGACTTTTGGTAGTTTCCAATAAAGGATTAGACTTTGAGGGGTGCAAGCAAGGTTAGACTTTGAGGATGTGCCAAGAAGGGTTGGACTCTATTTGGTGAAAGGATTTAACTTCCTGACACACAGTATCTGACAGTGCCATAATCAGAGAACGGATGTGGATGCTCTTGGGCCCCAAGTTGGATCCTTTGCAGAAGTTGTGTACTTGTTCCTAAGAGAACCTTACTTCTTTCTGACGATGACTTGCAAATAATAGTATGAGCGCGGCGAGGTAACCAAAGCATGTTGAATGTGCGAGCGTAACGACTTAACCAATGCAAGTTAATTGTGCTTTTACTCTGCCTCGAGGCTTTTGATGCTTGTTGTGAACTTAACAGTTACTAGTGTCTGGCACGATCTGCTTGACCAACTTTGAAAGCAAAGAGGGAAACTGCCCCTGTTCAGCTAGTCCCCAGTCCAACTAGTCTGCCCCAGTCTGCCGGGTATTTGGAGGATTTCTTTTGGAATGAGATATTTGGGAGCAATCATACCAAGACAAGGCTTGAGCTCGTTTTCCCCAGTGTCTGAATCTTGTAGTGGTTTGCCCTTGTTTGAACCTCAGAAGGATATGCCCCAAATTCACGAGATTATGAGGTAGTCTTGATTCGGGTCAGCACTAATGAGTGATCAAGTTCCTCTTTGATTGCTCCTGGAATTTGCTTGATGTCAAGTACTGATTTGCGGTTAAAATTGTCCATTTGAAATGGTAATTTTAATGCGACATTCATGAAATTTTTGAAAAAAAATCATTTATTAGAAATGACGTAATAGTGTATGACGAGTGGACCATTAGCCCAAACGCAATGCTAATTTAGATGGTGTGTGAAAGATATAGCAATATTATGACACCAAATCAGATTAGAAAATCTCTAGGAGTCAGTTTACGCAACCTTGTTGTAGTATGCTTTCAGGATAAACCCCTCCTCAATTAGGTCTTTCGAGGGTTGTAACATGGTCTGGTTCATGGTTATTGAAACAAAGGATATAAGGCTCAAAATTTGATTTGTACTCACCCCTTCTTCGTGATGATCTCCAGTTCTACGTTCAGTTAATTCCAACATATGCACTTAGATTTTTCCAGTGTAAGACTGAAGATGATAATTCGAGACTCGCTTGAAATGGCAGTCACTTTATTTTTCTTGTCACGGATGTCAATGACCCTTTTGATTCTGACATAATGGTCACCGAATCTTATTTTGTTTTTGTTGAGGATTTGAATACCTCTTTCATTTTTGCTTTTGATTCCTAACTTTTGCATGGACTGCTTTTGCTCTTCGAGTCCATCGAGATTGCCTTGATTTTTGCCTAAGTCTCCTTTTAAGGTGTTCGACTTAGCAGGCTTTTGGTTTTTTTGTTTACTTATGAAAGGCTTGTGACTGCCAAGTCGTTGGTTATTGATGAACAACCGTCATGTCTTTTGGATGTTGTCTCATGATTCAAGTGTGTAATCAGGTTAACTGAACACTACCCTACCCCAGGTTAAGTGTAAGGGTTTGTAGAT
This sequence comes from Lathyrus sativus, assembly GCA_963859935.3. Classification (NCBI taxonomy): domain Eukaryota; kingdom Viridiplantae; phylum Streptophyta; class Magnoliopsida; order Fabales; family Fabaceae; genus Lathyrus; species Lathyrus sativus. Next base: position 589,818,208 of record OZ012741.1, on the reverse strand, counting down.
CCGAAGGGAACTCCTACTTCTATGCTCGAAGTGGTTGACTAGGGACTAACTCCTTATCTCTCCAGTGTTTGGGGATTTGAAATAATTCATGTCATCAGCAGGATTTTATCCAAAAGCATACCATCAGCAATTATGGGTATCATGTTTTCGTCATCCTCCCTCAAATCTTTGCTAAACATGCGATAAAGGAAGTGCAGTGCAATGTTTTGTGATTTTTTTCAATAAATGAGAAAATATGAGTGAATACGAAAGGATTTGTTCAAAAATAGCATAATTATCACATTAATAATGCCATTAATAAACATCAACGTCTAAAAGCAAATAGCACGTAACATAAAAGAAAATGCAAATGCATAGAAATGATACGATCTAAAAATTGCCATCATTGAGGAACTGGGGTTTTCTCTCTTGATCAGCTTTTGGACTAGCTTTCTTGTTCATCGAGACCAACATGATAACCTTCCTCGCACCTACCCTCTGTAGCATCTTCTATGTCATGGATTGATAGACCCGCCTGACCAGATGAAGGATTGATGTGGATATGAAGATCTTGAGGCGTAAATGAGATTATCCTGGAATCAATCAGATCTTGGACCTTGCTCTTAAATTGTTTGCAATCCTCAGTTGAATGCCCCAGGGCGCCAGCATGGTAGCCACATCGTACGTTGGCGTCGAAGCCTGGTGGGTATGGAGGAACCACATGATCCAAGCCCTTGTGCATTATCAATCCACTACTAATCAAACGGGGTAGCATGTGATTGTATGGCATTGGTAACTGATCAAAGTGTCTCTTTGATCTTTGATTATAGTAACGTCGCCATTGCGGGGCATGCTATTGTGTAATCCATTGTTGGTAAAGGGGACCTCTATTAACAGGAGGATATTGACCATGTGGAGAGACTGGAGTCACATGGGATGACCCATAAGATTGCTGACTTTGAACAGTTGAGATGCTTGGGTGCAGAGGATAAGGTATTGAGGATGGAGCTTGTGGAGCGTCCCAGATTGTATTGATGTCATCCTTTTCTTCCTCTTAGAAGCTTACAACTGATTCACTTTCTCTAGTTGGGATGTTCGAGGCGTCGTGAATCTTTCCTTTCTTGAGATGGCTCTCGATGCGTTATCCTACTGATATCAAGTCAGAGAAGTTGGATGTCCCATTTCCCATCATCTTTTCCAAATATGGGCTTTGCAACGAATCTATGAACATGTCAACCAATTCTCTGTCTAAGAGCGATGGTTGAACGCGAGCAGCTACCTCTCTCTATCTCTAAGCATACCTTCTGAATGACTCATTCTCATATTGAGATAGGCTTGCAACTGCATGCGGTTGGGAGCCGCGTCTAGATTATATTGATATTGTTTCACAAAGGCGTTGGCTAAGTCCGACCATGACTGAACATGGCTGCTCTCTAACTGCATGTACCAACTCAACGATGCTCCACTCAGACTGTCTTGGAAACAGTGAATCATAAGTTTATCATTGTGAGCATAAGAGGTCATCTTTCTGCAAAACATCACTAAATGTTGCTTTGGACAACTATCTTTTTTGTACTTTTCAAATCTTAGCATCTTGAACTTTGGAGGTACTACAAGTCCGGGTACCAAACACAGGTCTAGAGCATTCAGATCAAAAGTATCACGCCCCCTTCATAGTTTTAAGCTTCTCTTCCAACACACGGCATCTTTTAGCAAACTCAACATCTTTAGGTCGTTCATTATTCCCCACCAGGTTTGTCCCTTGGGAGTTCGGTGTAGTGAATGTAAATATATGGTACTCAACAGCATCATGAAATGAGGTATGATCATCTCGAATAGTGTGACATTCTTGTATAACCTGGTCCTCAACAGCAATCCGCACAGGATGAGGTTGGGCGAGATTGTTCATTTGAGATGAAATGACGTTCTCAGTGACCATAGGTCGTTGAGGGTTATTCTCTCTCCTCGCTAAGGCTAACATAGCTTCCACAAGTTGGTCTAACTGGTTCTTCATCAAGTCAACATCTGATCTTGACGCGAACTGGTTTTGCTCTTCTGAGTTCATGATTCTTCTAAAAGTTGCTTCAAGTCCGATACGGGTGTCGGGAAACCAACCACGAATTATGGATAAAGGATGGATGAGTTTTTGGTTTTGGAAAATGATATGCAATGCTAATGCTAATGCAATGGTATGCAAATGCAATGCAATGCTCAGGATCACAGGTTCATCATGTCTTCAGGTCAGTCATAATAGCGGGTAAATAATAGATATCTATGATTATCGGAACCCCATGGGTAGGCTCTAAACGAGTAGGTGCCTAGGGTCATGAATCTTTTCCAAGATATTATTACCACAATAAAGGCTCATTCAACAATAATACCCTCGAAAGGATCTCTTCTAGGTGAGGTTTTCGCGTCGTCCCACGAGAAAGGCTCCTCGTGAGTCTCTACTACACAACCATCAAGTCCTAGGTTTCTAAAGGGACCTCAGAGTCATAGAACGAGGTTGAAAATATCATTGTCAGATAACGATATGTTCAAGGGATCATATGATTGGGGCTTTTGTATCAACCCAATAAGGAGTGACCCTCATGAGTTAACACTACCAACCATCATGGGAAATGTTTAAAAGGTCCTTAGAGTTATCAATGCAAGCCTGAAAATATTATTGCCATGGAAAAGGTTCACCATGACAATAACATTCCCAAGGGAATCAACTCTAAGTGGGGCTTTCGTATCCTCCCAACGAGAAAGGCTCCTCGGGGGATTCCACTATACAACCACCATTCTAATCCTATGTTTTTTCTCGAACTCGGGTGTAAAGTCATCTCACAAAGTTCCAACAATCAGAGAACCCCAATAGTGTCTAAAGAAACAAAAATAGGATATATATATATATATATATATATATATATATATATATATATATATATATATATATATATATATATATATATATATATATATATATATATATATATATATATATATATAAGCAAACAAGCAATTAAATAATAAGAGAAGATAAATACACAAACAGATTTAACTCTCATGAATTGAGTCAAGTTAGGCTTGACTCTCTGTAGCATAAGACTATGCATGTTTCCCCAGCAAAGTCACCATCTGACGTACCTCGAAAAATATGATTCTCGCGATAGATGCAGAAAAAATGTTTGAACAGAGTCGCCACCGAACTTTATTCATTCCAATGAAGGAATAGGAAAATATCGATAAAACCTTTAAAGAGATAAGACCATGGTCGTCGCAACCAAATTTTAGGTTCGGGAGTCGATTACCCAAAGGGAAGGTATTAGCACCCTCTACGTCTGTTGTACTCAACGAGAACCTCTTGATACGATTTATGAGAGAAGTTAGCTAAGTTTTTCTTCTTCTAAAGATTCGCTTACTAAGAGGAAAATGGGTGGTTTTATATTAGGGTGCTCGCCAAGGATTGAGGTCATTCCCTTGTACAATGGGAAAGTCAGAATATCGTAGTTCGTGGTATTATGGGTAAAGGTTTTAGGGTAAAAAGAAAAAGGTAGATCGTTAGGATCTCGCAATCCTATGTCTACGTATCCTCATTGAAAAATGGGAAATCAGAGCATCTGTAGTTAGGCAGACTATGGTTGATTGGTTTATGTATTTTAGTGAACGAGTGTTTAGGTCACATTCTAACTGCTAAACATTGTCTTGTCAACTCGCTAGGGGAGGCTGGAGCACTAATTCATATGCACGGAAGAAGGGACTAAACAATGTTCTTTGGGAAAAGTTGTTTGAGTTGTGGATCGCACGAGGGCGAGGAATTAGTGTCTTGAAAGGTTCAATCACACGGGGGCAAGAAAAGAGAGTTTGATTTACTGGATGTTTTGTATTAGATGACGATTACTTGAAGCTTAAGAAAGGCTCATCGGGCCTAAGTAATCGAAAAAGTGAGTCGAAGGCTTGACTCTCTCTATTTTAACCTTAATTATGAGAGAGTTCCAATGTAATTAGGGTGAGTTAATCGGATGGCGATTACTCGAAGCTTACGAAAGGCTCCTCAGAACCAAGTAACTGGGAACGTGAGTCAAAGGCTTGACTCTCTCTCTCTTTTCCATCTCGAAAGGAGGTTATGTTTGATAAGTGTTTTGAACGGTGGAAGATAGTTAAAGTATTTTAAATGGATGAGGATTACTTGAAGCTTAAGAAAGGCTCTTCGGGCCCAAGTAATCAGGAGAATGAGTCAAAGGCTTGAATCTCTCTCTTTTTCATCTTATATTATGAAAGAGTTTTGGTATAGTTAGATTAGTTTATGAATGACGACTACTCGAGGCTTAAGAAAGGCCCATCGGGCCCAAGTAATCGGGAGAGTGAGTCAAAGGATTGACTCTCTCTTTTTCATCTAAGTGTTGAGAAAATAGGTTTGATTTCGTATTATAAATCTTTTAGAGAAGACAATTATTTGGGCTTAAGAAAAGCTCCTTGGGTCCAAACAAATGAGGAGAGGAATCAAATACTCCATTCCAACTCCCTTTTCATCTTCATCGAAATTACGTTTAAGTTTGGTTAAATATGTTGATTTGGTTTGAAGAAAATACTCGATGTGAATCGAAGTTTAAATTTGCGCGTGAAAGAGTGTAATGGATTGAACTAGATGGTAAGGAGATCCTAATGATTTAGGGTAAGGTCGATGGTGAGACGAAAACGCTCGACTTACAAGTTGGGTATAGTAACGCATGTACACTATGTAGTGGAGGAATCCGCTTTTTCCTTTTTCTGCTGCAAAGGACGCGTGTTCTACATAAAGTGGGGAAGGGAATATTTTGCTACAAATGCTACAACTTATTAAGCAAGTTTTGAATGACACCAAAATTCCACCGGATTTATACCCCATTCTTTCTAATATATATTTTGGTTATAAGTGAGACAAAATTAAGAAATAAAACAAAACAAATATTAAAATTAAATATAATAAAAAAACCATTAAACTTGATAATAATGAAAAAAGATTAATTACTGAGTAACTAAAATAAAATTACTAAAAATGAATTAAAAAAAGTCGGGTAAGAAGGTATCCGGAAAAAAAAAGCGAATCTTCTTCTAATTTTAAAAATTAAGACAAATCAAATTAATTAGAATAAAATGAAATTAATATTAAATTAACATTTCTAAATGATTCTAATTATCTAAACAAGTTCAATTACTTACAATACTAAAGAAATGAAGAAATTAATTAAGGTTAACAAAAGATAAAGTCCAAATCTAAACTAATTTAATTAAAATATAATTTAACAAAGAAATAAAATAAAGAAAAAAATGTGATAAAATAAAATGAAATCCTAATTAACTAAGAAATTTAAATTAATTAAAAGATTACTTAACCAGAAGCTACAAATAAAATGAATAAAAGCGAATAAAAAGTCGTGTATCGAAAATCCCAAAGATGAAAAATGATTGTACTAAAATTATCAGCGCGGAATAAACGACTTGGAAAAATACAGCGTTTTGTCAGATTTGAAAATACACCGAGACTGATAAAATGGCTCAGACTGATAAAAATGGGACTAAAAACTTTGTGAATAGTAGATCAATATCACTGACGTCTGCAACCTTAAATTCAAAACATTACAACCACTGATTTTTTGCATACTCGAGAAATACTGTAATCGGTCTGTCTGTATTTTCCCATAATTTATTTTGGCTAATTATTTTAAAAATTATTCATGCTGAAATGCCCGTTATGTTGTACAACCAATGCAAATTGAAAATTAAAGTCAGACAAATGAAATTTTAAAAAAGGTAGGACAAATTTGGGGTATGACACAAGTGTGCCACTTACATCACTTATATGGAAGAAAAAAAAGTTTTTTTATGTTTGAATTTGAATTATGGTGTATATAAGAGATATATTCCTAAAGAGTTGACTCAATGTCTCATCTCTGGGGATAAGTTGATTTATTTGATATCTTTCCAAAGCCCAATATATGAAGTTAAAAAGTTTATTTGAGCTTGAGAGGAAGCTGACTTAACTGGGGGGAGTTTAAATTGATGGTATCTTGAATGAAGCCCAAGAAGAGGTTGTGGTGAAGTTGACTTCATTAAAGGGCAACTAAGGTTTGACCTAAGTTTTAGTTGAGGGAAATCTAATGTTTGAACTGAGTCTAAACTAGGAATGAAGAGTTATAAATGTCAAGAGAAACTTAATATGAGTAATTATATGACAAGTATTCAACAAGTATAGACATGAGTTGAAAGTGGAGGGTCTTCTTATAGAGGCCCAAAAGTTTTGAAAAGGAAATCCACTAGGGCTTTGTTTAATGAAAGTTGAAGATTGAGTTTTGAAAGATAAAATGTTTTGAAAGATAGAATGTTTTGAGAAATTAAAGAAAGTTGTGAGGAGGAGGGTAGGGACTTACACTCTAATAGTGGCCCAAAAGTATTGAAAATGTAATGGGTCTTACACTCTAATAGAGGCCCAAAAGTATTGAAAATGTAACGGGTCTTACACTCTAATAGAGGCCCAAAAAGTTTGAAAATATAATGTGAATGTGCATCAAACAAAGAGATATATTCATCATGGTAATAGTTTATGAAAGAAATACTTGAACATGTGAGAAAATATTTAATCCATGGGAGCAATTACAAAGAAGTTTAAGCAAGCATATGTATTCAAAAGGATTTGAGGATCCAATGAATATAGTAAGGGTAACAGCCAAGCATACTTGAACAAAATGACATGTTCATAACAACAACATGTGGATGAAGGTATAAACATACAAGAGATGACATGTGAGAATACTTAAAGATGACAAGTTTAAAGTTTAAACATCATGTGAACAAGTTAAAGCATTACTTGAACATTTAAGCATGGATACAAGTTGAACATGTTAAGACAAGTAAGTAGCAACCAAACATGGATATTAGGGTTCAAACGTGGTCTTTAAACAAAGTGAAAGTATCACAAAGGTTCAAGCATACAAGCATGTATTCAAAGGCACATTCAAGGCAAAACTCAAGTGTTTAAGAACACACAAACATGGTATGACCAAAACAAAGGCATATATATACATATCAAAGTCGTGTAAGCATGGAATAAAAGGTCACATGTTAATACAAAAATATTCAAGCAAAGCTCGTGATATGAACAAAGTTTCAACATATATTAACATGTGATCAACAAGTGTGCCACTTATATCACTTATATTGAAAACAAGTTTTTTAATGTTTGGTTTTGAATTGTGGTGTATAGAAGAGATATATTCCTAGAGAGATGAATCAATGTCTCATCTCTGGGGAGAAGTTGATTTATTTGAGTATCTTTTTTAAAGCCCAAGATATGAAGCTAAAAAGTTTATTTGAGCCTGAGAGGAAGCTGACTTAACTGGGGGGAGTTTAAATTGATGGTATCTTGTATGAAGCCCAAGAGGAGGATGTGGTGAAGTTGACTTCATTAAAGGGCAACTAGGGTTTCACCTAAGTTGTAGTTGAGGGAACTCTAATGTTTGAACTGAGTCTAAACTAGGAATGAAGTGTTATAAATGTCAAGAAAAACTTAATATGAATAAGTATATGACAAGTATTCAACAAGTATAGACATGAAATGAAAGTGGAGGGTCTTCTTATAGAGGCCCAAAAGTTTTGAAAAGGAATGCCACTAGGGATTTATTTAATGAAATTGAAGATTATTCTTGAAAGATTGAAGGTTTTGAGAAATTGAAGAAAGTTTTGAGGAGGAGGGTAGTGACTTACACTCTAATAAATGCCCAAAAGTATTGAAAATGTAATGGGTCTTACACTCTAATAGAGGCCCAAAAAGTTTAAAAATATAATGTGATTGTGCATCAAACAAAGAGATATATTCATCGTGGTAAGAGTTTATGAAAGAAATACTTGAACATGTGAGAAAAGATTTAATCCATGGGAGCAATTACAGAGAAGTTCAAGCAAGCATATGTATTCAAAATGAATCGAGGATCCAATGAATATAGTAAGGGTAATAACCAAGCATACTTGAACAGAATGACATGTTCATGAAAACAATATGTGGATGAAGGTGTAAACATACAAGAGATGACATGTGAGAATACTTAAAGATGACAAGTTTAAAGTTTAAACATCATGTGAACAAGTTAAGGCATTACTTGAACATTTAAGCCTGGATACAAGTTGAACATGTTAAGACAAGTAAGTAGCAACCAAACATGGATATTAGGGTTCAAACGTCGTCTTTAAACAAAGTGAAAGTATCACAAAGGTTCAAGCATACAAGCATGTATTCAAAGGCACATTCAAGGAAAAATTCAACTGTTTAAGAACACAAAAACATGGTATGACTAAAACAAAGGCATATATACATATCAAAGTCATGTAAGCATGGAATAAAAGGTCACATGTTAATACAAAAATAGCCAAACAAAGCTCGTGGTATGAACAAAGTTTCAACATATATTAACATGTGATCATACACTTGAAAATCTATTAAAGTCAAGTAATAACAAGGATGTACAATCTCACGACATCATTTAAGGTTCACACAAGTTGCATAAGGTTCAAACAAGTCAATGTAAGCAAGGAAAGGCAAGGAATTACTCAAAAGAATCAAGACATGCCTTCAGAAACCCTTAAAACATCACTCACGTTAAGCATGCCTAAGTGCCATCAAAATTATTATTTTATTGTATTTTATTTTCACAAACTAAAAATGGACAATATCATGAACATTTTGCAAAAAGGATGGCCCAAAAATGATTAAAAATGAGGAAGTTATAATCATTTGAAAATGCAAAGAAAATTAAGAAAATTAGTCATTAAAAATACTCGGGAATGGTCCCCATGGGTGTTGAACCCATGACACTTCACTCATAGTTTAAAATAATAACCAACCCTACTACACGTGCATTGTGATAATAAGGTGAGGGTGTGTTATTATATGTGTTATCCTGTTGAATAATCAGAAAAATAAAAAGAACTAGGGCGAGGGGAGATTCGAACCCTAGTTCAGGAAGTGACAAGGTTACATAGCGCGTAGGTTAAACCACTGGGGTAGTGATACATCAATTGTATCACCTCACCCGTTAATTAACATGCCTATAAGTGTCCTAATGCCTGGCCAAAAATGCGCCCAAGGCCAAGTCTTGCCCAACAAATTTAGGTTTTGGACCTGATGCAAAACCTATCCTAACTTCTTCATTTCTTCATGAAAATGGATGAAGTAAAGATGAAACTACCTTAAAATTTCCTAAGGAATCCAATGGTGATGGTGGTTTTGTCAAATGATGTCTAATTTTAAAACTCGAAGGCTACACTAAAAATGGTCTATTCTTGCAAGTTCTGTGTAACAGTCATATATATTCAAATATAACACTCAAAAATTGTTCAAACACAACACATATGATATGTCAAGTATGTATAAACTCAATGAACATCAAAGCACAACATATTTTACAAAGGTCAAGTTCTTTAGGAAATTACCTCTTGAAGCACAAAGCCAAACCTCCAAGATACTTGCTACATAAGTGAATGAATGCCTTGGACACTTCAAATAGACCCCTAGGAAGATTTTAGGATGCTTGAAATCAAATGAAAATCTCTGGAACAGAAAGTGGCCTCTTCTTGCAAAATGGTCAAAAGTGACCAAAATGGAACCTTCACCAAATGATGTTACAGTTGAGAAACTATTATTCAAACAACTTAGGGATGTTATTTAAAGTGTGTTTGAAGTGTTGGATGGGTTTGAAATGGACTGAATCAATACATGGCTTGTGAAATACAAAAAGTCAAAATATAAGATTTTGACAATTGACTTTCTGATTCTGGTGTTTGGAGGGGAAGATGAAGGTTTGAACACCTTCAAGGGATGATTTGTGATGTGTTTGGGAGGTTAATTGAATGGTTTAAGCTCTGGTTTTGAAAATTCGATTCTCACTCTTTGAAATTTTAAAATTTTGAAGTGAAAGAGGAAGAATGAGAAAACATGTGTTGTGATTGTTTTGGTGTGTTTTGAAACATCAGATGTGGTCTCTATTTATAGGGGAGCAAGTTTATTTTGGAATAATAGTGATGGTTTGAAGGATGAGCTCAATGTTCAATGGTTTTGGAAATGCATAATTAATTCCAACACAATGTACCTTATCTCTCCCACTAGCCTAGCTCTTCTTAAGAGTGCATCTTGACTGGTGAGAGTGGTTTGTTTGAGAATGCACTATTCCATATAAGTGCCTCTTGAATTCAAGGCTTAAAGTGATAATGTCTCATCATTTCAAAGGGACTCCTCTTGACTTAGTGGCTCTATCTTGCAGGTTTTGGATGATTCATTCAGATTCTTGTTGAATGAGAATTGTATGATCATCACACTTGGACTCAAGAAATCGTGCACCGCAAGTAATGTCAAATCTGCCTTACCAAAACAGTTGCATAAAAGCATATTGTACACTTCATATCTCCTTGCTAAAATGGAATTATATTGTGTTCTTGGACATTTTGGAAAGTTGAGATGTCACACTTCAACTTTGATATTTGAGGTTTGCCTTGGATAATTGCGGATCATGGAGAAATATGGCCTCAAAGTTGGCTAACGCACAAAATATATGCACTTTTTGGGAATCTACCCTAATTAACAAAGTTATAATTTGTAACAAGCTCTTCAATTTGATCTTTTGATCAAAGAAAATGAATGCTTGGTTTGGAAGTTATTCCTTTGCAAAGTTTGCACCAAATTAGGATTTTCTTCATATCTTAGAAAAACTTTCATTTCTTCATGGTTGCCCTCTTTACAAGTAACCTCACTTTTCTTGATATTTATTGATCAACCATGATTCAAATAATATATTAACATTTTTCTTGACTTGAAGAAACCATGTTTGACCGAAAACTTTAAAAGTCAAACTTGATTTTGGGGACAGTTGACTTTTGTATCAAATGAACTTTGATTTTGTGATCCCTTATTGAAATCAAACCCTTGGCCTATTTGAACATCATGGATGGAATCAAAAGGTGTTTTTGAATGTCTTGAATGATGTCTTGGTCAAAACTCAAAGGTACAGTTGACTTTTCATCAAAAACCATAGTTTGTTGTTTAGATGAATTTGAATTCTTCATTTGCTTATGAATCAAGTTCTTTAGGTTAATCCAATCATATGAATGGACTAGTGTGAGGAATTGGAGGTCTTTGAAACATATCTTGAGGTATTGGCTCACGGCCAGATGAAAAATTCACTTTGAAGACCATGATCAACCAAAACCCTAATTGGTGTACCAGATGAACTTGGGGCTTGATTGACTTGAAATGATGTAGACTTGTGCTTGACTCTTGATGGATAGGATCTCTTGATCTTTATTGACTTAATAAGGGACTTGGTAAGTTGAAGATCATGCCCTTTCTTGATTGATCCTTTGCTTGGATCTCTTTTGAGGCTCAAAACCCTAATTCAAAAATCAAATGAAACAGACAACAATCTTTGTATTTCCAAATGGATTAGTGATGCATAATGTATACACATGTATGATGCTAATGAAATGAAAATTATATGGGATCTTAGGGTCAAAAGTTATGGCATGACAGATGCCCCTATTTAAGGTTCTTCTATATGTAGAGGTGAAGATTGATATCTTAGTCTCAACCAGATAGAAGAGACTTAAATACAACTAAGAATGCACGAATTTCAGATCCTAAGATATCATAAATGATGTGATGCTTGTGAATGCAAGACATGAGACTTGTGAGGATGACACCATAGAAAACTAATAATAATTTGAATTATTGGGAATTAAAGACTTATTCACTAGGGAAAGAAATTAGGACTAAGGATGTAGTCTGTTGGGAAACAAGGAAGTATCTTCACTGATTGGTGAGATGACAACTCCACCAGTGGGACACGACTATAATTCTGATAATTTTAATGGTAACAATCTCCTATTGTCAGAACATGCTTACTCATCTTCTTTAACTAAGTAATCCTACTTAGCAAGTGTAAAACTTCTCTGTGTTTCTAGTCATGAGCCATGAAACTGGTCTTCATTTCTGAAATAAACTTCCCCTCGATCCTGGTTTTTAGCCATGGAACTGGTCTTCGTTTTTGAAATAAACTTCCCCTCGATCCTGGCTTTTAGCCATGGAACTGGTATTTGTTTCTTCTTATGAAGTCTTTCTCTTAAAAAGGTTGAGATAATAAGCTCTGGAAAAGGTCATCACTTGCTGGATTAATAACTTCACTGGGAAACTTCGAGGAGATGTGGCCTAGTTATCTTACGGAATAGATTTCTCAAATAAAGAGACATAATCTATGATGGTCTTCGCCAAACTTCTCGTCGGTATTCACTGGGGAGATAGTCGTTTGATGAAAAATAGACTTCATCATACTTCTCTTCGAGACTTCTTTGGAGAGATGCCATAGGATGAGTGACAATTTGATGTCAGACTTGCTGGGAAATACCGTTATCTGAAATGTAGGGGTTTGCAAACTTCTCTACCAAGATGCCATTTGCTGGAAAGTTCCACCATACCTCCCTTCGAGACTTCTTCGGAGAGATTCCATGTGATGTAGGACAATTTTAAGGTGCTGATGACTTTATTGAAAGAGGGACAAACATCTCGGGAAGAGATTGCCATTTGTCAATCCACCGGGAATTTTTGGGACAAGAACAAGCTTCTTAAGAGACTATCACTTGTTTGTCATGTGTAGATTCTTAAGAGGGATAAACTTATCTTCAACGGAGATAGACAGACTACTCAGAAGGAGACTTCCATTTGTTGATTAGTAGGGACTTCCTGGGGATGTGACGTCCTTTTTTTCATTTTCAAAAGGTTTTACTGAGAGGCTTCCACTGGGGAATTTACTTTTATCTTGGAAAGCAAAGTGCTCCTCCGCTAGGAAGAGTAAGGTTTAATAGGTGCAAAAAATAAATTCTTTCTTGTTCTTTAGAGTTTCAAGTTATCAAAATGGTCAAGAACTGAATTCAATCCAGGAATAGACTGGAGAGAGACCTTTTAAACAAGACACTTCCCAATGAGTAATGAACTCAGACTGGGAATTTATCCTATCCAAGCATGGAGAGAAGGATTGAAGCAAAACTTCCACGAGGATCAAACTCAGTGGGGAGTTAGAAAGGATATACATTTTCTTCTTAAAGTTAATAATTCTATTGGAGAGAGGGAATTTACCACTTGGGGAGAAACACGACCAAAGTGAGTTAACCATGTCAAGAGATGCATATGAATATGAATCATGAATTCAAATATGCATGATGTATGAATGAATGTTATGTTTATGCTGACAAAACAGACACGATACAAGAACTGGTGGTGAAAATAAACAAAATCGGATACTCAGTCAATCTTACATAAATGGAAATTTTGAAGGCAACACTCTATTGGGGAGAGGGACCAAATCTTATATTGATTCCAACATTCATTAGAGGAAAATAAGTTCACTCTTTACTGGGGGCGATGGGTTGAGCACCTCAATATAAGCTAATGATCTGCCACTTGGAGATATTTGTGAGACTAGTCACAAAAGCAATTGATTCTCTATTTTGAGGTTTGATCGTTCTTAGAGTAAATGTTGATATTCCTTCTTATGTTCATAAATCAAAGGAAGTTGTAGTCTATATTTTGAAAGCAAATGTAAATAAATGTTTTTTCAAGAATGAATATCAAAAATAATTTTTAAAAAAAATGTTATTTTGCAAGGCAGAATAATATAAGAATTGTAATCAAATGGGAACAAGGCTCAAATTTTCATTGATAGAATGTTAATCAACCAAAAGCATGATTCTATGGAGTGTTACAAATTTAGGAAATGGTAATTTAAATGGAAAGAGCTACATTGAAATATAATGACCATTATCCTTTTAACAACATCGAATTTTGAGTATTCTTTAGATTTTGTTGAAGGTGATTTGATTGAGGATTCTTTGACAGATGACGTTGCTTTAGATGATCCAATCTTGTTGGATGCAGTTACTTGCCATAAATCCCTAACTTTTTCCTAGATTACCCTTTTCAGGTCTTCAATCTACCGAAATAGTTATTTCCCGTTTATGTCTCTAATTTTTTCCTGGACCGCCCTTTCGGGTTTTCAGTCCACCGAGATGCTCTTTTTTGCCTATGCTACCCTTTTGGGTTTTCAACTTAGCGAGTTGTTCTTTTAGGCGAAGTATTTCTTGACTGCATCAACATTTTTAGGATGGTCAACTCTTCACCATCCATAGTTGTAAGTATTAAGGCACCACATGGGAAGGCTTTCTTAACAACATATGGGCCATCATAATTTGGAGTTCATTTACCCATGGAGTCGGTGAGAAAAGATTAGATCTTCTTGAGCACGAGGTCACCTTCTCTGAATACCCGAGATCGAACCTTTTGTAAAAATCTTTCTTGATCCTTTGTTGATGTAACTGACCATGGCATAAAGTCGTCATCCTTTTTTCTTCGATTAGATTCATTTCATCAAATATACTTTCACACCATTCAGCCTCTGTTAGCTTGGCTTCCATCAAGACTCTTATTGATGGGATTTCTACTTCTACGGGGACCACAACTTCCATGCCATATACCAAAGAGAAAGGGGTTTCCCCTATAGAAGTGCGGGCGGATGTATGATATCCATGAAGAGAAAACGGGAGCATCTCGTGTCAATCCTTGTAAGTCATGACCATCTTCTGAATGATCTTTTTGATATTTTTTTAGCTGCTTCTACTGCTCCATTCATCTTAGGTCGGTAGGGAGACGAGTTATGATGTTCAATTTTGAATTCAGCACATAATTTATTCATCATTTTGTTGTTCAAGTTCGGTCCATTATAAGTAATGATCTAGCTTTGGACACCGTAACAACATATGAGATTGTTCTTGATAAATCAGACCACCAGTTGTCTGGTTACATTGGCGTATGATGCTGCTTCGACCCACTTGGTGAAATAATCAATAGAAACCAAGATGAAGTGATGTCCATTTAAAGCCTTAGGCTCGATCATGCCGATCATATCAATCCCCCACATAGAAAAGGGTCATGGAGAGGATATAACTATAAGAAGCATTGGAGGCACATGAATCTTGTCGGCATAAATATGAAATTTGTGACATTTCCTCATATATTTGTAACAATAAGATTCCATTTTCAGCTAATAGTATCATGCTCTCAACATTTTTCTTAACATTGGCATGAGTGCCAAGGGAACCTTCATGAATTTCCTTCATCAACAAGTTTGTTTCGTGTCTATACACGCATCTGAGCAAAACCATGTTGAAGTTTCTTTTGTATAACATATTGTTGTTCAAGAAGAAGTTACCTGCCAATCTTATGAGAGTCTTCCTATCTTTCCTTAATGCCCCAAATGGGTATTCTTGTCTTTGAAGAAAGCATTTTATGTCGTGATCCAGGGTTTGTCATCGATGATTGCCTCTATTGTGAATATATAAGAGGGCCTATCATGGCGCATCACATTAATCTTGGGTACACTATTCCATTGAATCACACTAATCATGGAGGATAAGGTAGCAAGTGCATCAACCATGTTGTTCTCTTCACGAGGAATGTGATGAAATTCAACTTTGTGGAAGAAAAGTAACAACCTTCTTGCATAGTCTTTTTAAAGAATTAAACCAGATTGACGTGTGTCTCATTCTCCTTTGATCTGATTTATAACCAAGGCAAAGTCTCCATAAACATCCAGATTCTTTATCCTTAAGTCAATGGCTTCTTCGAGACCCATGATGCAAGCTTCATACTCGGCCTCGTTGTTTGTACATTCGAATGTCAATCTGGCTGTGAAAGGAATGTGGTACCATGAGGGGTAACAATGATTTCCCCAATTCCATTTCCATAAGCATTAACAACTTCATCAAATATTAGACCCCAACAGGATTCTAGCTCTGGTCCTTCATCTGGTAACGGTTCATCGTAATATTTAATCTTTAGATACATCACATCTTCATCGAAAAAGTCAAGTCTGAGAGATTCATGGTTATCAATTGGTTGATGGGCCAAATGATCAGCGAGAATACTTTCTTTAACAGCTTTCTAAGCGTGGTACTCAATGTCGTATTCTGATAACAACATCTGCCAACGGGTAACTCTTCCGGTTAAAGTAGGTTTCTCAAAGACATACTTGATCGGATCTATTTCGGAGATTAACCAAGTGGTATGACAAATCATATACTGGCGAAGATGTTTAGCAGCCCAAGCTAAAGCGTAACAGGTTTTCTCGAGCATAGAGTATCAAGTCTCGCAGTCCATAAATTTCTTACTCAGGTAATAAATGACATACTTTTTTCTTCCTGTTTCATCTTGTTGGATAAGTACACAGCCCATGGAATCTTCTAAGATCGTTAAGTATATAATCAGGGGTCTTCCCTTCACTAGAGGAGATAGAATAGGTGGCTTAAGAAAATATTATTTGATACTTTCAAAAGCTTTTTGGCAATCTTCCATCCATACATGGCCTTGATCTTTTCGGAGGAGTTTGAAAATTGGTGTGCATGTCGTAGTCATGAGAAATATGAACCTTGAAATGTAATTCAAACGTCCCAAGAATCCTCTTACTTGTTTCTCAGTTTTGGGCGAAGTCATTTCTTGAATGGCCTTGACTTTGTTGGGATCAACTTCAACTCCTTTTTGGCTAACAATAAAACCTAAGAGTTTTCCTGAACGAACACCAAATGTGCATTTGTTGGGATTCAAGCAAAGTTTGTATTTCCTCAGACGTTGGAATAACTTTAATAAATGTTCTACGTATTCTTCTCCAGTTCTGCATTTAGCAATCATGTCATCGACATATACTTCAATTTCTTTGTGTATTATGTCATGAAATAGAGTTGTCACGACCCTTTGATAGGTTGCGCCTGCATTTTTTAGATTGAACGGAATTACCTTGTAGAAAAAGGTTCCCCAGGATGTAACGAATGAGGTTTTTTCCATGCCCTCGGGTGCCATTCTGATTTGATTATATTCAGAGAATCTGTCCATGAAGGAGAATACTTTGAATTTTGCAGTGTTGTCAATCAACATGTCAATATATGGTAACGGGAGGTCATCTTTCAGACTAGCTTTGTTTAGATCCTTGTAGTTTACACACATCCTGACTTTTCCATCCTTCTTAGGAACGGGTACAATGTTGGCTAGCCATTGAGGATATTTTGACGTAGCAAGGAAGCCTGCATCAATCTGCTTTTGAACTTCTTCCTTAATGTTGATGGCCATATCTAGGTGAGTTCTTCTCAACTTTTGTTTGACTGGCGGACATTATGGCTTTAATGGCAAATGCTGCTCCACAATGTCAGTATCCAACCCTGGCATATCTTGGTAGGACCAAGCAAACACATTTGGAAATTCTTTAAGAAGTTTTATCATAGTTTCTCTGATAGTTGTACTGAGCAGTGCTCCAATCTTAACTTCTTTATTTTCTTCTTCTGAACCCAAATTGACTGTTTCCAACGGCTCTTTGTGGGTTTGAATGGAATATTCCTCATGTCTGAGTAGTCAGGAGATCTCATCTGGAATTTCTTCGTCTTCTTCTTCTTCATCTTCGAATATCGAGAATTCAAAGTTGGGAGAAGGCATTGGGTCATATCACTCAATGGGTTTGATTAAGCTTCACAATGTGATTTTTTTCTCTTTTTAGAAAATATATAAAATGCAAGAGTGTGTGTGTAGTTTTTGAAAACGTTTGTTAATTATTTTTGTTTGTTTTAGGATTATCATTTCCTGAAGAAAAAAAAGCAAAAAGTAAAAATAGCAATAAATACGGGAATTCATAATGACACCTTTATTTATGATTTGTCGATTCTTGAAACTAGGCTTTATAAAAATAAACTCTTCCGCTTTGGGCGAAGTGAATAGGGGAAATTTAGAGACAAGGGAGGCCTTATAAAACATCCTTTCACCTGGGTAAGGTGAGAGGTCAAAATAAAGACGAGGCATTTACTTTGAGATGTGAACAACATTCAGGACATCAACAATTATCCAATTGTGGCGAAATCCTCTATGTATCACAAAGTCTAGTACATCCCTCCTGGGATTATCTTTAGTAATGGTGCTAACTTCTGGAAAAGTTGGGTCAGTAGAGTCTTCTTCCCATGTAGAGTTATTAGAAAAGAGGTCTTCTATTGTTTTCTCGTAAGTATTCTCATGTACAGGAAAATCTCCCTATCCAATTGGTTGGATGTCTTCATATAAGATGTGAGAGCTTTCACTAGGAAATCAAACTTGCCTCTTGGTTGTCCCAAGGTATCCTAGTTCTCTGAGAAAACTGACGAATCATCTCCTTAAATGGTGTTAATTTCTGGTAGTGTAAAGTTGATAAAATCTTATTCAGAAATTCTTGCGACTTCATCAAGACAATGATTGACATATTTAGGATTTTTCAGATAAGGCCTCCATTCTTCCAGAGGAATAGATGAATCTTTTTCGGGAATATTCAAAAGATATGCATTCTCTGGCTGGCTTTGATACCCTGGACCTCCCATGTTAGGATGGTAAATCATACATAGGATCATCCGAGTTGTAGTTGAAGTTATTTTTCATCATAGTATCAGCTTTTAATGAATTAGGAGGAGCAAGGCATCTTTCAGTATCATGATCTCTATAGATCATCATATCGTCTGATTGTGGTATATATTTGAAGTTCTGTTGTGGATTGTAAAAGGGTATGTATGTCTCTTCTTGTGATATATAACCATCATTGTTGAAGTATGATTTACATTCTTCACCTGGATCGGAAGAAGTATCCTTAAAGTCATCTCCTTCGATGGTGTCCACTTCTTGAGAAATGGGGTGGAGGAAACCTCCGTTGCGAAAGAAATCCTGAATAGGACAAATGGCTTTGTCCTACTTTGTAGTTTTTGCGAACGCTTGAGAGAAACCGAGGCCTTCTCTTTCCTTGTTATCGGTAGGAATCATAACTTATCCCCATCCTTTAGTCGTTCCCCCTTCCATTACCCAGATAGCATCCTTGTAAGAGGAAATAGATGCTCTTTTTTGTTGACTGTCCTTGTTACTTACAGAAAGTGCTTGGAATTGAGTTCTGATGATCTCTTTTGGTTCCAAATAGGAGAATGATGACAGATTGCTTACAATCAAAGCTCGTTCGCCATATACTGTAACCAATTTTTTATTCTTTACAAACTTTATCTTTTGGTGATGTGTTAAAGTGATTGCTCCTGCTTCATGGATCCAAGGATGTTCTAACAAACAACTGTATGCTGCCCGAATATCCATTACTTGAAAGGTGATTTGAAAAGTGTGGGGACCAATGGTTATGGGAAGGTCAACTTCGCCAATAACTATTTTTCTAGATCCGTTAAAAGCTTTGATTATAATCTCGCTGCCTCTCATGGGGATGCCTTGAAAGGATAATCGCACCAAAGTTGATTTTGACATGACATTCAGGGATAAACCAGTGTCTACTAGTATGCTAGCTAGAGCATCGTCCATGCAGTTGATTGTGATATTGAGTGTCATGTTATGATTTTTACCCTCCTCTGGGAGCTCATCATCACTGAAGCCTATGTTATTACAGGCAGTGATGTTAGCCACAATGCTATCAAATTGACCCATTGTTATGTCTTTTTCCATGAAAGCTTGTTCTAGAACCTTTTGCAAAGCTTCCCTGTGAGCTTCTGAACTCAGTAGAAGAGATAATACAGATATCCGGGAAGGAGTATGCAATAATTGATCCACAATGTTGTATTCTCTTATATGGATTAGTTTTAAATTCTCATCATTGTTCTTTACAGGCTCTCTGTCGTTTTATTGACCTATCTACTTATCGGGGACTTCAATTTAGGGTTCCTTCTCCCCTGAAATTTCTTCAACTCCTCTGTTGAATACCCGACCACTTCAGGTGACCAGGCTTATATCAGCAATGTTGAGAATGGATGGCAGTGGAACTTACTTTCCATCTTCCATCATGGTGGCATTATACTTATAAGGAATGGCTTTTTCTGATTAGTATGGTACTGGAACTAGCAGGAAAATGACCAAAGGAATCACATCGGTCTTACTGCTGTCATAAGTGACCTCTATTGGTTCCAGTTCAGGGATATCGGGATTCTTTCTACCATTAAAAGGGATTTCCACGCGCTTTGGTTCATTGAATAGAGGAATTATGGTGTAAACATCTTCATCAATTCCAAAATCAATGGGCTCTCTTTCCTGGAATGTTGTGATGACCCTTTGATCTAATAGTCTTTGAATCTCATCTTGGATTTTGCGGCGATTTTTACAAGTTGAGCGATCGTGTTGATTTGGACCGACGCAATCAGGTTCATGCAAGCTTTTTATCGATGATTCTTTGTCACGAATTATGTGATTTCTTGGGAAATCTTGTACCCTATTGATTGATTGATAACCCTCCATTATGTGTGGTATGATCTCTTCTTGGTCTATCTGATTCTGGAGATCTGCTCGCACGAAGTAGCATTCTTGGTCGTTTTCTGAACATATCCCGCAATGTTCATAATTGTGGGGTGGAATACGACCTTGTACACTCTGTATCTAATGCATCTTTACCAAGTCTGTTTTCAACAAGCGGATATCGCAGCTTTATATCTACTTGGGCTTCCATCAGTTATGTTATTTTGATCTGTATTCATGTTGCGATATACTGGAAGCCACCAATGGTCCAACAGATGTTGAAGAGCTCTTTGTATGTTTAGACATCTTTGATTATCTTCAGAAAAGATTTTGCAATCTTGATAGTGGTGTGATGTTAAAAAGCCAAGTATGACTTGTTTGGCGTGTAATTCTACCAAATTGGTGTTTATCATGCGGATAACAAAACTTTGAACCCAGTCTGGACTTCATCGATCATGTGGATTTGATAGTTGTTACTTCCATGATAATCATGAATCCACCTTAGATCCATTTGACGTTGGAAAGAGTCTTACATAAAAGAATACCCCTGATTATCCTTTGAAAAGTTGAGCAAACAATGTAATCGTGCAATGGTAGATGATGGTGTTGACTCTATCTGGAGTGCATTGCTACCAAGTTTACATTCATTAAGCAGATGTCGAAATTTTGAACAATGTTTGGGCATTCATAAACTATGTTTACTCCGTGAATTTTGTGATCCTAGATCCAACCCAGATCCATTTTCTCTTGAAGGGTTGCTTGTACAATGGTGCACCCTTGGTTGTTCTTGGAACAAATGTCGCATTGATGATAGTTGTGAGGTGGAACATGGCAGTATCCACTTTGTCTGCAGTGCATATTAACTATATTTATTTCTAGTAAACATGCATCATGTATTTGGTAACTGTTTCCAGGACCTTCGTCGATTAAGTTTACATAAGTCTTATCATGCTCAGGCAGTGAATTCCTTTGAACATTCGGATTAGTGTCTTTGAAAGACAGAACTCCATTATTGCCAAGTCTTTGTACATCAGATTTAAAACTGGAACAGTTCTCGATGTTATATTTTGGTGCTCCTTGATGATAAGCACAAAATTGGTTAGCCTTGAACCAATAAGGAGGATTCTCAGGAATGACAGGAGGTTTTCATGGTTTGAATGTTCCCTTTTGCTAGCAAAACTAGGAACATCTCTGATATGGCATTGGTATAGGGTAAAAAACTAGTGACCTTGAAATACGATTGTTGTTGTTGTATTGCGGGCGAGCCTGCTGAAGAGGTTGTTGCTGCCTTTGCTAATATTGTGGTTGTTGAATTTGATTTTGAGAAATTTGTGGTTGATATGCCGGAACTGGCGCTAAGTTGGTAAGAGGAGATATTGTTGCTACCTACCGAGGATGGTATCTTCATCTTTGTTTACCCTATGAGATAGTGTTGATATCTTGCTCTTCCTTCTTTTGGAAGGAGCTTTCATACTTCTTGCTACTACTAGATAGTTTTGTATCTTTGACCAATTGCCATACTCGAACTGCTTCCTCAAGGCGTACTCCCGTGTTCACCATCTCTGTGAAGTCACTAGGTGCACTTGTGACCATCGTGTCATAATAGAACGAGCTCAAAGTTTTTAAGAAGATTTTTGTCATTTCCTTTTCCTCGAGAGGAGGACAAATCTGGGCAGAAGTTTCACGCCATCTCTGAGCGTATTCCTTGAAGCTTTCTTTATCCCTTTAAGACATAGCTCTAAGTTGATCCCCTTCAGGCGCCATATCCAGAATGTACGTGTATTGCTGAACAAAATCTTATCCAAGATCTCTAAAGGTACTGATCTTTGTACGGTTTAACCCAATGTACCATTTAAATGTTGCACCAGTTAAACTGTCTTAAAAGTGGTGGATCAGTAACTGTTGATTTTCTGTCTGGGCAGACATCTTTCGAGCATACATCACCAAGTGAATTTGAGAACAGGAGTTGCCCCTGTACTTTTCAAAGTCATGTATGAATTTCTATGGTATTTAAACATTTGGGACCAAGCAGAGGTCGGTGGCATCTTTCTCAAACAAGTCTGGTCCGCGAATAGCCTGAAGTTCTTTCTGCATTTCCAAGAACTTTTCTTGGAATTCATCCATCCTTTCATATACTCCCATATCCTTGCTTGGAGTGGCGTGAAAGATATGTTACTCTAGAGTAGTATGTATCACAGGTTATGGTACAAACATTACTATTGAGGCTCTTGGCGCTTCGGTAACCTGAAGTTTGTAACCTTCAGGTATATGAATCTCTGTTGTGGCTCTTACATCTTCATTGACCTGAAGTTTGTAACCTTCAGGCTTAGAGACTTCAGCTGTAACTCTTGGGCCTTCAGTGATCAGAGGTATATAACCTTCAAGCATGAAATTGAGAGACATTCCCCAGGGTAAACCTTTAGGCATGGTGTACTGAGGAAAACTGACGGGTACCTCAGAGATTGGTGCGGAAAAAATTTCTGAGATCACAGTCCTTTAGGACGGTTGATCCTGAGCTGCTGCCATTGTTTCTATCATAATGTTGAGTCTTTCTAGACTTTCTTTTAGAGTAGTTACCTCCTCTCTCATTTCTCTGTTTTCTTCCTCCAGATCGTCCATTTTCTTCTGATGATTGGTCTGCGTGTTGTATGAATGAGACAGTTTGACTCTAAAGTGCGACAAATATGTGTAAGTTTTTTTTGAAAGATGTGAAATTCTAGAATGATGCATGATGTGAAAAGGATGCAAATGTTCTTTTGTTTTGTTTTCTTTTTTCTTTTTTTAAAAGAACTTTCAATAATTATGTTGCAAATATCATTCAGTGGATAACATAAACACCAATACTTTTGTTTGATAAACTGAGAATATTACAATACGCGTAAAAGGGAAACTAAACCTATATCTATTAAAGAACTCTTTTTGATGAGGTTTAAAACCCTTGTTGCTGACTTTTCTTCGGTTTCTTAAATCGGGCTTCTTCAACTATCGGCGGGTTGACAATCTTCTACCAAGTAAAAAGGGAGAGTAAATTTTCCTGTTCTTTTTGTCTTTCCATAGAATGTTGTTCAAGTATCTCAATCAGAGCATCTTTTTCTTTAGTATTTTTTGGATCTTTGTGTTCTCCAGGCTGACAATTTGATACTTGCTCCTCTAAGAGTTCTTTTCATGTTGAGTTTTGTTAAAAGTGATCTGAAGTTTCTCTGTGTCATTCATGAAGTATGGTATAGATTTCTTTAGGGGAAATACTTCTTGATGAGGTTAAGGCACACTCAACTTGATGGCTCTAGTTTATACCCATTGGAGATAAGGCTCCGCAAAGACGCATTTTTTGCTTTCCCAGAGATTCTCTTCCCTTCTTGTGAATATGACGTCAGGCATGCACAATTTCTCCTTTAAGTGTTTTGTCATTTTCTCCTTCCTTAAAGAAAAGACCTTCCATATGAATGTTTTATGGTATGTTCTTCATAGGGTAACCAAGATGACGACGAGCTAAAACTGGGTGGTACTTGATCCCTCCTTTAGTACCAATGAGGGGTACATTGGCGAAACTTCCACAATTGTCAATGATCTTTATTTCGTCATAGACCCGATTGTACCAATCTATGTCAGAGTGAGTGAGATACATAATCACTTGCGACCATCGCATACCACTTTTAAGATCCCAAAAAAAAACAGATTTGGGCAAATGAGAAATAAACCATTTGTAGAGTAACGGTACACGACATGTAATCATCCCTCTGAGGTATAAGTTCCTTATATGCATGGAGTGGTACGCATCTGCTAGTAAATTTGGGACTGGATTCCCAATTAAGAATATCTTGATAGCGTT
This sequence comes from Lathyrus sativus, assembly GCA_963859935.3. NCBI lineage: Eukaryota > Viridiplantae > Streptophyta > Magnoliopsida > Fabales > Fabaceae > Lathyrus > Lathyrus sativus. The sequence goes on along the minus strand of OZ012741.1, from coordinate 589,794,071 downwards.
GATGTCGACAAAGTCGTCAATGTTGGGAAAGAGGAACAATCCATAGATGAGTAGAACAAAGATATCCTCGAAAGCAACGATGTTTCCTGTACTGGAAAAGTATTAGGCTCTTTCCATCAAAGACTTAGCAGGTAGACTTTGAATTCCTCCCTTGGTGGTTATGTGAGCTTTGATATCTGACACTTTTAAGGAGGTAGCTATTGCAATGGTCTAATCTTTGAGAATCTCTTCCAAACCGGAGAATGGGTCTTGATCAGAAATGGGTAAATCAATCAACTGAGAGTACTCTTTCAATGTTGGTACGAGCTGATAATATGGAAATGTGAAGAAGTGGTACACCGATCATAGAACTGAACCAATGTAGATATAACCTCTTCCATCATGTTGACCTTTAAACGAGACAAAAGTCATCCATACTTAGCTCTGAAAGCTTCAGGGTTAGTAACCAATCTTCCCAATTTTCTCAGGTCTTCCAATTTTGGACTTCTAAAGGTGTATTTTTGAGTTTTCCTTCTACCAAAATCCATAGCATAGTTTCTGATATTTTCAACAACCATATTTTTTAGTTCTTTTGAAAATTTAAAAAAAAAATTGAAATTTTTTGATGGGTGCATGTATGCACAAACACAGATATTTACAAACATGGGTTTAAGGATTTATCATCACAAGCATGGAGCCATGGATCTACCCATTCCAGAGGTATGTACTAGGGGTTTATTTTGTACCTATAGAATGGGTTCTAACAAGGTTCCCAAAATCACTGACCCCTCTTTAGGATATTAACAACAAAGCGATTAACTCATGAGTTGTAATATCCTTTAGATGGATCTCATTTAAGTGTAGTATCACGTATAAACTACTCCCAATAGTTATCGCACTACATCCTGAAATGGTCAAATGGGTAAAAGGTTATTGAGTACTCAGTTTCTCAGGTTCCCAATGGAAAAAGTAATGTATTCACGACTTTCTCGCTCAACATCAGTAATTCCAAGAGGGTACCTCCACCGAGTTAGCAGATTTTCAAGTTAGCTTGTTTGGGACTCACTCCCTATGAGCCTCTTTGACTATACTACCTTCTATCTTAAAGTATGTTATCGAGTCCCAGTTAGGACTTTTTCCTTACCACATGTGTATTAATCACATTCCCAAAACAAATGCATTAAAACAGTTATAGAAAGTAAACAGATAATATTGACAGTAATAATGAAGAATGACATGATATTAACATTAATAGTAAAAAGAGTACAAAATAGGCTTAACCCTCTTAGGGGATGGGAAAGTCCCTAGTGAAGTCGCCATTTTTCTGTGGACCGATTTCTATAACCCCACCAATCCTGAGATGGTAAGATCCTCGTGAACCATGCTTGTGCCACTTTTGAATTTCTAATATTTATCCTATGATGCTTAAAAGGAAGGGGAATAAATCTAAATTAACCCTGCGTGCAAGTGTTTTCCCTACAAATGCAAAGATATCTGGAATCTGGGGTTGGTTATACTAAGGGAAGCTATTAGCACCCTTAGTATCAATAGTACTCTATAGGAACCTTTTATACATTTTTTACTATCAGTCATTTCATCTTCTCAAGTTATTTATTGTTGATTGGGAAAGTCTTAACCTATAGGTGAGAATGAAAGTATGAGATTTTGTTATTATTTTTGTTTCATGAAAGGTACGAGGACCTGAGGGGTTTTATTTAAAGGTGTGCTCGCTAAGATTTCTCAATCTTATGCCTACGTATTCTCAAAAAGGAAATTGAGAAATCATAGCGTTCATAGTTCTACCTAACTATGGGTGGAATTTGTATCTTGTTCAAAGCCTAAGATGATGAAGCTAAAATGGTATTTGTGTATCTTGTTTAAAGCCCAAGATATGAAGCTAAAAGGTTTGTTGGTTTGAAAGAAAAGACAAATTTGTCATCTTTAAAGGGAGATATCCCATCTTTTCATCACAGACATTTGAGAATGATATCATAAGGGAAAAAGCTTTAAACTTGAATGTTAAAGAATCCTAAGAAATGCAACATCTTCCTTTATGAGTCTTTTCATGCTAAGAGAAGGACCTTAACTTAGATATAGTATCAACAAGTGTGCCACATACATCACTTAGATGAAAGAAAAGTCTTGGACCATGATAAGAGAAGGACTCCAACTTGGATTTTGAATCAACAAGTGTGCCACTTACGTCACTTATAAGGGAAAAAATGTAATGTTTGATTTTGAATTGTCGTGTATAGAAGAGATATATTCCTACACAGATGACTCAATGTCTCATCTCTGGGGAGAAGTTGATTTATTTGAGTATCTTGTTCAAAGCTCAAGATATGAAGCTAAAAAGTTTATTTGATCCTGAGAGGAGTCTCATTTAACTGGGGGGAGTTTAAATTGACGGTATCTTGTATAAAGCGCAAGAGGATGTTGTGGTGAAGTTGACTTCAGTAAAAGGGAACTAAGGTTTAACCTAAGTTGTAGTTGAGGGAACCCTAATGTTTGAACTGAGTCTAAACTAGGGATGAACTGTTATAAATGTCAAAAGAAACTTAATATGAATAAGTATATGACAAGTATTCAACAAGTATAGACATGAATTGAAAGTGGAGGGTCTTCTTATAGAGGGCCAAATGTTTTGAAAAGGAATGCGACTAGGGCTTTGTTTGATGAAAGTAAAAGATTGAGTTTTGAAAGATTGAATATTTTGAGAAATTAAATAAAGTTTTGAGGATGAGGGTAGGGACTTACACTCTAATAGAGGCTCAAAAATTTTAAAAATTTAATAGGTATTACACTCTAATATAGACCCAAAAATTTTGAATATGTAATTTGAATGTGCATCAAACTAAGAGATATGTTCATCATGGTAAGAGTTTATGAAGGAAATACTTTAACATGTGAGAAAAGATATAATCCATGGGAGAAATTACAAAGAAGTTCAAGAAAGCATATGCATTCAAAATTAATCGAGGATCCAATGAATATAGTAAGGGTAACAACCAAGCATATTTGAACAAAAGGACATGTTCATGACAACAACATGTGGATGAAGGTGTAAACATACAAGAGATGGCATGTGAGAATACTTAAAGATAACAAGTTTAAAGTTTAAACATCATGTGAACAAGTTAGGGCATTACTTGAACATTTGAGCATGGATACAAGTTGAAAATATTAAGACAAGTAGAGAGCAACCAAAAATGGATATTACGGTTCAAACATGGTCTGTAAACAAAGTGAAAGTATCACAAAGGTTCAAGCATACAAGCATGTATTCAAAGGCACATAGAAGGAAAAATTCAAGTGTTTAAGAACACACAAACATGGTATGACCAAAACTAAGGCATATATACATATCAAAGTCATGTAAGCATGGAATAAAAGGTCACATGTTAATAAAAAAAATAGTCAAGCAAAAGTCGTTGTATGAAAAAAGTTTCAACATATATTAACATGTGATCATACACTTGAAAATGCATTAAAGTCAAGCAAGAACAAGGATGTACAATATCACAATATCATTTAAGTTTCACACAATTCTCATAAGGTTCAATCATTTCAATGTAAGCAAGGAAAGGCAAGGAATCACTCAAAAGAATCGAGTTATGCCTTAAGAAACCCTAAAAACATCACTCACTTTAAGCATGCCTAAGTGCCATAACAATTATTATTTTTGGTATTTTATTTTCACAAACAGAAAATAGACAATATCATGAACATTTTCCAAAAAGAATGGCCCAAAAATGATTAAAATGAGGAAGTTATAATCACTTGAAATTGCAAAGAAAATTAAGAAAATTAGTCATTAAAAATACTGGGGAATGGTCCCCATGGGTGTTGAACCCATGACACTTCACTCATAGTTTAAAACAATAACCAACCATATTGCGCGTGCATTGTGATAATAAGGTGAGGGTGTGTTATTATATGTGTTATCAATAATCAGAAAAATAAAAAGAATTGCGCCGAGGGGAAATTCGAACCCCAGTTCAGGCAGTGACAAGGTTACATAGCGTGTAGGTTAAACCACTGGGGTGGTGATACATCCATTGTATCACCCCGCCCATTAATTAATATGCCTAGAAGTGTCCTAAGGCCAGGCCAGAAATGCGCCCAAGGCCATGTCTTGCCCAACAAATTCAGCTTTTGGACCTGATGCAAAACTTATCCTAACTTCTTCATTTTTCCATGAAAATGGATGAAATAAAGATGAAACTTCCTTAAAATTTCCTAAGGAATCCAATGGTGGTGGTGGTTGTGTCAAATGATCCTCTAATTTTAAAGCTCAAAGGCTACACTAGAAAGGGCTTATTCTTGCAAGTTATGTGTAACAGTCGTCTATATTCAAATATAGCACTCAAAAATTGTTCAAGTATGTATAAACTCAATGAACATCAAAGCACAACATATTTTGCAAATTTCAACTTCTTTAGGAACTTACCTGTTGAAGCACAAAGCTAAAGCTCCAAGATACTTGCTACATAATTGAATGAATGCCTTGGACACTTCAAATAGACCCCTAGGAAGCTTTTAGGTTGCTTGAAATCAAAAGAAAATCTCTGGAACAGAAAGTGGCCTCTTCTTGCAAAATGGTCAAAATTGACCAAAATGGAACCTTCATTAATGATGTTACAATTGAGAAACTATTGTTGGAACAGCTTAGGGATGTTATTTTGAGTGTGTTTGAAGTGTTGGATAGTTTTGAAATGGACAAAATCAAGACATGGCTTATGAAATGCAAAAAGTCAAAGATATGAGGTTTTGACGGTTGACTTTCTGATTCTGGTGTTTGGAGGGGAAGATAAAGGTTTGAACACCTTCAAGGGATGATTTATGATGTGTTTGGGAGAATGATTGAGTGGTTTAAGCTCTGGTTTTGAAAATTCAACTATCAATCTTTGAAATTTTGAAATTTTGAAATGAAAGAGGAAGAATGAGAAAACAAGTGTTTTGATTGTTTTGGTGTATTTTGAAACATCATGTGTAGTCTCTATTTATAGGGGAGAAAGTTTTTTTTTGGAGGAATAGTGATGGTTTGAAGGATGAGCTCAATGTTCAATGGTTTTGGAAATGCATCATTACTTCCAACTCAAGGTACCTTATCTCTTCCAATAGCCTAGCTCTTATTTTGACCAATTCCACATTCTGCAGAGGTGTTTATTATTGTTTAAGAGTGCATTTTGACTAATGAAAGTTGTTTCTTTGACAATTCACTATTCCACATAAATGCCTCTTGAGTTCAAGGCTTAAAGTGATAATGTTTCATCATTAAAAGGGATTCCTCTTTACTTAGTGGCTCTATCTTGCAAGTTTTGGATGATTCATTCATATTATTGTTGAATGAGCAATGTATGATCATCACACTTGGACTCAAGAAATCGTGCACCACAAGTAGTGCCAAATCTGCCTTACCAAAACAGTTTCATCAAGGCATATTGTGCACTCCATATCTCCTTGCTCAAATGGAATTAGATTGTGTTCTTGGACATATTGGAAAGTTGAGATATCATACTTCAACTTTGATGTTTAAGTTTTTCCTTATATCATTGTGGATCTTGGAGAAAAATGGCCTCAAAGTTGGCTAAAACACAAAACAGATTATGTCCAAACAATTTCTAAATGTTAAGGTTCAAAAAGTCTTGAAACCCTAACTTCATGGCTTCATATCTCAAAATCTATGCACTTTTTGGGAATCCACCCGAATTTACAAAGTTGTAGTTTGTAACACGCTCTTTAATTTGATCTTTGGATCAAAGAAAATGGATGCTTGGTTTGGATGTTATGCCTTTGCAAAGTTTGCACCAAATTAGGGTTTTCTTCATAACTTAGAAAATTTTGCATTCCTTCATGGTTGCCTTCTTTACAAGAAGCCTCACTTTTCTTGATTTTTCTTGATCAATCATGATTCAAATCACATATTAACATTGTTCTTGACTTGAAGAAACCATGGTTGACCAAATACTTCAAAAGTCAAACTTGATTTTGGGCACAATTGACTTTTATATCATATGAACTTTGATTTTGTGATCTCTTATTGAAATCAAACCCTTGGCCTACTTGAATATTATTGATGGAATCCAAAGGTGTTTTTGAATTTCTTGAATCATGTCTCAAGGTTTGAGATCATGTCTTGGTTAAAAGTCAAAAGTACAGTTGACTTTTCATCAAAAACCCTAGTTTGTAGTCCAGATGAATTTGAATCCTTTCATTGCTTATGAATCAATTTATTTGGGTTAATCCAATCATATTAATAGAATAATGTGATGCATTTGAGGTCCTTGAAACATATCTTGAGGTATTGGCTCATGCCCAGATGAAAAATTCACTTTGGAGGCCATGATCAACAAAAACCATAATTGGTGTACCAGATGAACTTGGGGCTTAATTGACTTGAAATGATGTAGACTTGTGTTTGACTCTCAATGTATGGGATCTATTGATCTTCATTTGATGAATAAGGAAATTGGTAAGTTGAATATCATGCCCCTTCTTGATTGATCCTTTGCTTGGATCTCTTTTGAGGCTCAAAACCCTAATTCAAAAATCAAATGAAACAAACAACAATCTTTGTATTTCCAAATGGGTTAGTGGTGCATAATGTATACACATGTATGATGCTAATGAAATGCAAATGATGTGGGATCTTAGGGTCAAAAATTAGGGTATGACGCTAACTTTGCAAAGATACCATTTTTGTTCAATCTAAACCACAACAATAAGGATAAAAACATGTTCAAACTGTCCACTCTGAAATTGCACTTTGGCATTTTTTAAAAAGGTTGATCTTTGTCAAAAATTTCTACACAAGTTGCAGCTCTGATAGGTTGTGTTTAGATGTCAAAAGCAAGTTATCCAACCCTAAGAATGAAAGCTAAAAGTGTTCATACAAGCTTAAACCGAGCCATAGCATGTAGTACTTCATTTTGCCATTTTTGTTTGAATTGATCCAGTGAGCAACTACCAAGCCTTGTATCTGATAAAACTTTGTTCCTAACCTAAATCAAACCTCTTCATAGGCAAGCTTGACCTCATTATCTCAACATCCATCATTAAGTACAGAAGTCACATTGAACAACAAAAACTCAAAACTCCATTGAAGCACATTTTTTAATCTCACCCTTCACTCACTTTTCTTCTAATTTCCCTTCATAAATACCATCCAAAAACTACATAGAACCTACTATATGCATTAGAATGCAACTAAAAATTCTCAAAAAACCATATCCAAACCTCACTTTTTACATTTTCAATTTGATTCGAGTAGAGCAACTCAGAAGGTTTCAAGTGATTCCAAGCATACACACACAGTCCTGGGGATCCAAGGAAGCTCACTACACCATTGTTTCATTGCTGGAAGTGTATTTGAAGAGGCAACAGATTCACTTTTTTAGGTAACTTATTCACACTTTGGTTCTCCCACTTAAAAGTATCTTTTTGGTCCACTCTTGTTACACTCATGTTCGTTTTGATGTTGTGGTTTGAATCCTTATGAAAATGGGCATGATTGTTGATGTATGCAATTTAATTTTACTTTGAAGTTTTAGGGTTTCTCTGGTTTTTTTTATCAAATTCATGAGTTAGAGCCAATATAAATGTAAACCAAGACCATGGTTGTACTCCTTGTGAAATTTTGAGCAAAATGATATACCCACATGTCTTGTTTGATGTGTATTCAGTGAAACCAAAAATTTGAAAATTTGAATCTCTTGAGGTAGAAGACAAAGTCATGCGTGCCATTTTTTTTTAATGTTTGTTTAATATTTATTTTTTAAGTTGAACATACTGACAGGCCAGAAGGCCTTGGCTCGTTGGTTACTTGGTTTTGTTGAAACCATGAGGTCCTGGGTTCAACGCCCATGGACCTCTTTTTTAGCACCCTTTTTACTTTTCCTTCCTTATTTTCTTCTTTTTCACTTTATTTATTTTCTTTCCTTCTTTTTCTTTCATTTCTTTTATTTATTTTAATTTCTCTTCATGTTTATTTTTATGTTGTTTATTTAAAATACTAACATTTAAAAACCTAAAAAATATTTTATCTTTATTGGTTTATTTTATTTATTTTATGATCATTGTTTTTTATTATGTTTAACAAGCTTCCATTGCTTACTTCTTGTTAAGTTCATGCTTGATTCTTCAATACCATGTCCTATGATTAATGTCATGTTGATGTTATGCCTTGATTAATGTTTGTCTTTATTTATGAGTTTATTCTTGAGACATGAATGCTTGCATGATTTATGTGTTGATGATTGGTTAACTTTTAGCCATGTGTTAGGATTGAATGTCTTGATAGATTATATCATGTTACTTGATGTTAGGCTTCTTGATAAGTCTTAGTTGATTTTAGGGTTTGACTAATAATGAATGTCTATGTGATTCAAAACCCTAATAAGTTGAGTTCTTGCTTGAATATAATTCTTTGCTATGTTTGGTTGTTTTGTTTTGAGATTTAAATATTTCATGATACATTTGAGATGTTTAGTCTTGATGCATGCTTAGATTTTTAACTTGAGGTTACTTGAGATGTTTTCTTGTGAGGTTAAGTGTATTGTTGAATCATTTCTAAATTCCTTGGTGTCTACCTTACCATGTCTCTTGTATAGTTTGGTAGCTTATATGCTCATGTGATTCATGTTTGGAGGCTTCCTATTGAGTGTTCTCTTACTATGATATCTTTTGCTCATATGTTTTGATTATAATCCACAATATGGCATGTACTCTAATTTGCTTAGATTCTTACTTGTGATTAAGACATGCCTTGTATTTGAGCATATTTTCCCACTTAAGCCTTTGCTTTGTGCATGAGTTGTGATTTGTTTATGGACATTTGTTTTATACTTTATATTTTTCTTGGTCCTTGATTACTTCTTGATACTTGTACATGTGTTTAAATCCAAGGGAAAGGGGTCATAGTTGATTTATTGTCATATGCATGTTCATTGTGTGTCTTGTTGCATCCCTCATCCCTCATTTACTTCATGTTTACCCTTAGGTTTCCTTTTTTATAACTTGAACCTCTTTAAATAAAAAATCTTGGCTTAGGTCATTGCATTTTCAAAACTTTATTTTCTTTTATAAATTCTTCAAGACATCTTAAGCATATCAATAATTTTTTCATAAGACTAAAAAACATAAAACTCATTCAAAGCTTTTGCCATTTGGATTTTTCTTTTAAAACCTTTTCTCAAGAGATTAGACATGAGTCATCTCTATAGTTGAGATATAAATCTCCTATCCCCATAGTAATAATGAAAATGATGTTGATTCTTTTCCATATGAAGAAGTTAGAGGCATACTTGTATATCCTATATCCAAGTTGGAGTCCTTCCTTCATGATGATGCAAATATCCATCTTCTCATACTTGTGAGTTGATTAGCTGAGTATTCTCCTTAAGGTGACAAAATGTCTCTTCATTAAAATAAATCAAAACAAACCCTTTTGTTATTTGTACTCCGAACTATAAGGTTTTGATCCTTCATGGTACGTAGGCATAAGACGTCAGGTCTTTTCAAATCAAAAAAACAATAAAAAATACTTCTTTTCTCATCTCCCCAACCTTTTTTTCAGCAAACACTTTTAACCAAACACAAATATTTCAAGAGGTTCCTATAGGATACTATAGATGCTTAGGATGCTAGTACTTTCCCTTAGAATAACCAACCCCGTACCTTAGTACTCTTTATTTCTTAGCTTTTAGCCTTGCATTTTTATTGTGGGTTTATTCGAACTTTTCCCCTTCCCTTGGAAAAATAAAAGTCCGGTGGTGAAATTTTGTTTTGCAATTCAAGTTACTCAATAGTTTGGTCTTTGAGTCTTCATCGCGACAAAAATGGCGATTTCACTTGGGAAAACCCCAAGAGAGTTAAACCTAACTTATTCTATTTGTGTTATTATTATTGTTTGTTGTTTTACTTGGTTTTATGTTTTTTGGGTGTTTTGTGATCCATGAGTGAAAAGATAAGTCCTAACCCAGACTTGAGTGCAAAATAAGATAGGATGGTGGTATAATTAAAAGTTACATATCTGGAGTATTCCTAAACATGAGTAACGTGTGATATAACCCCACTCAGTGGAGACGCTTTGATGGTAGTATTTTTCATTGCGAGTAGTCGTAATGGATTATTACTTTTGGCCTGGGAGTTTGAGAAGCTGAGGCATATAACCTCTCTTGGCATTTTTAGGATGTAGTGCAGTGATTATCCAGGTGTAGATCTGAGGTAGTTGATACATGATACTACAGTCAGACGAGTTTCTCTTGAGAATATTATTAGTTTGCACAAGTAGTTGTGCAAGCCGGTAATATCCAAAAGATGGATCGTTGACTCTGGGAAGCTTTTAGAACCTTGTTATATAGGTGAAATAAACCTTTAGTGCACACCTTGTGGGATGATTAGACCCATGGCTCCATGCTCGTGATGTCAAACCTTTAAACCTTGTTTGTAACCTTATCTCTGATTGTTGCATAGACATAGAATCATGCATCCATGAAAACTCTTTTGGCTTGGTTTCAAGGAACTTAGATGTATTTTCTTTGTAAACATCATAGGTATCATCATCATGGATTTTGGAAGAAGGAATACTAAGAAGTATAGCTTCAAAAATCCTGATTTGACAGAGTTGAGAAAGTTAGGATCCATGGTATCTAGTCCTGAGGATTTCATCGTTATGGAAAGATTTTGGGTATTCTTAAGACCAATATTGAAGATGGAATTCTTGACACTCTTGTGCAGTTTTATGACCCTCTGTATCATTGCTTCACATTTTCTGATTATCAGCTTGTTCCTACTTTAGAAGAGTATTCATATTGGGTTGGTTTTCCAGTATCGGACAAGATGCCTTTTAGTGTTTATGAGAAGATTCTTGAACCTTCAGTCATTGCATAATCCCTTCATTTGGAGACATCTGATGTGAAAGCTAATCTCACTTTCAAAATGGGAATTCAAGGGTTTACTTCCAGATTCTTGATGGGGAAGGCTTTTGTCTTAGCCAAAGCAAATAGTATGGATGCTTTTGAAGTCATCCTCGCATTACTTATCTATGGTCTTGTGTTATTCCCAAACATTAACAATTTTGTTGATGTTAATTCCATCCAGATATTCTTGATTAGTAATTCAATGCCTACTTTACTTGGAGACACTTAACCTTTTATTCACCATAGGACTTCTAGGTGGTGGAGTCATAACATGTTGTGCACCTTTATTGTACAAATGATTTAAGTCGCACTTGCCCTGATTCATACTCTTCATGAAAAATCCAGATAAGCTTAGGTGGTATCAAAGGCTTATGTCTCTTACTCAGTGTTGCACCCCAAAATTTTCCCACCTTTGACTGGCTTTTGCTTCGCATTTCATCTGCGTATCATCTAGGTCAATCATTTCTCGCATACTTCTCATGTTATCAGCCGGAATGGATTATCGGGATTACAGTCGCTTTGTTTGTGTTTTAGACAGTTGAGATGAGGAGATTTATTTCGGAATCGAGCGGAGTTTGTTCTCTTTCTAGTGGTTCAATCTATGCTGGTAATTCTGTTGTGTTTCGGTGTTCGACCCCCTTTTGTATTCGTTTTTATTTTCGTGTTTTTTGTGATTTATTGTTGCTTTATTTTGTTTAGAATTTGTTTAGATATAGATTTAGAATTTTGATTAGAATTGAATTTAGAATTTAGAATATTAGAATTTAGATTTTAGAATTTTAGTTTTAGAGTTTTAAATAAAATTTTATTTAGAAATTAGACTTTTAGAATAGAGCTTAGAATTTAGTTATAGATTTAATTAGAGTTAGATTTAGAGTTTTTTAGAAATTAGAATTATTTATTTAGATATAGAATTTAGAATTTAGGATTCTCAATAGAATTGTTAAAATAGATTTTTATTTGATTAGAAAATAGTTTTAGATTTTTAGATTAAGAATTAGAATTTAGATTAGTTTTAATTAGTTTAAGTTGGATTAGTATTAATTAGGATTTAGAATGGTTAGATGTTAAATTATAATTAGAATTAGGATTAGATTAAGATTTTATTAGACTTTTATTAATTAAGAATATTAGTTAATTATTTGTTAGAATAGCATTAATTTATAATTAGATTAGGTGTTATTATTAGTTATTGTTGATCAAAATTAGTACACTCATTAACAGAAAAATCAAAAACATCAGCCAGCTAGCAAAACACGTGTCGACTTCTTGGCATATAAAATACTGTTCATTTTCTCCTACCTTGAAAAACCCTAGACCTAGCCGTTTTTACTGTTCACTCTTTCTCCTCTCCAAAAACCAGTCGCGGATTCCCTTCCAACACCATCTTCTTCAGCTCGACCAAACCCCAAGTCCTCTCCTCTTTCTCACCAAGTTCATCATCAGAACAGCCCAGCAAAACCCACCACGAATCTGCGAAACCTTCAACGAACCTCCTTCACAAAACCACCATTTCAAAACCTTCATTCAATTCCTACAACCTCCGCCGCCGGTAACCCCTAACCCAGATTTCCGCCACAAAATCCATCAACATCCATCCGAAAATTCATCAGCCTCCATCCATGAACATCAACCTTCACCAAACCCAAACACAACCGAAACCTAGCTCAAAATCTCTTCCAAAACCCAGTCGTAACAGTTAAACTCGTTTCCTCTTCTCCATTATCTCATTCTAGCTTCCTTCCAAACCTCTTCTGTCACAAACGCAAACCCACCCGTGAAATCTCCACTCACCTCCAACCTCCAATGAGAGATGTGAGAAATTCCCTAATGTACCTCTTCTTGGTATACAAGGGGGAATTAATTACAATCATATTCTTGTAAGGCGTCAGTTTGGGTATCCTATAAAAGACAAGCCTTGCGACATTCTGGTAGCAGGTTTCTTTTACCTTAATGAAGAAGGGGATTTAGATTTGAAGGATAAGGTTGTGCGTGTTTGGCGCAATATTCATATGAAGGGTAAAGATCAGTTGAAAAAGAAGAATTGCATTTCCTTTGAGCCCTATACTCAGTGGGTGCATGCTAGAGCTTATGAACTTAAAATTCCATACCCCCTTGAGAGGCCTTCACTACCATTTGTCATATCATCATCATCCACCATTCCCATTGAGAATAGAGAAGAGTTTCAATAATTTTTGACAAGGATGAAGCTAGATAGAGACACTTGGAAAAGCAAGTATCGCGCTTCAAATGCTGAGAAGATGAAATTGGAGAAACAGTTGAAGGAGAAGGATGATTTGACCGAGATACTTGAGCGACATGCTGTAGAGAGACAAAAGGAGCAAGAGAATTTATTTTTCTCTAGCGTCCAGTCAGTTCCTAGTGTTCATGAGTATTCTGATATTCTTTCTACCTCAGGTGCTTGGAAGAAGATTGTCGACAAACCTGTGCTTGAAAGCGCTCAATTGAAGAGGCAGAAGAGGAAGCATCAGCAAGGAGTTGGACTTTCTTCAAAGGGGATTTCATTGAACCCATAGGATCTAGTTGTTTTCCTCTTGTATTTCTAGGATCTTTTGAGATTGTACTTCAAATTGTAATCCTTCCATTATTAATGAAATGAAGTTTTTTTTCAACTATTCAAAAAGTATCATCCCTTTATGATGTTTGCAATTTTTATTATTAAGTTCATTGAAAACTAACAAACAAATAACTCATTTTCATTGCATATCAGGCATCATTCAACATTAATTTTTTACATTCCTCCAGCTTCTCAGGGACTTATCCATGTCTTTTGAATCCGTTAGTCAAGTTGTTTTGCCAGTACAAAATTCGAGCTAGTCCTCAAAGAAGGATGGATCAACTAGAACAAGAGAATTGCGAGCTCCGAGAGGAAGTGACTATCTTGAAAGACAGTTTGGAAAGGCTCTCTACAATGATTGAAGTTTTGGTGGTTGCTCAGGATCAGCCACCTCCTCCTCCTTAGAGATTATTTCTGCGCCCATTTTTGTGGCACTTGTCAGCGCTCCTCAACACCAAATGCCTTCCGATTTTTCTTGGGGGATGCCTCAAAATTTAGTGCCACAAAGGTATCAACCGCCAGCGACTGAAGTTCATGTTATTTATGTTGTTGTGTATGTGCCACCTCCCGTAGTTCATACTACTACTCATATTGAAGAACCTGTTTTCCACATTCTTCCAAGCGGGGGAAAAAAGTGGTTTGGTCAAACCAAATCAACTACTTGCGATCTATCCCAAACCAAAAACAATTAAAATTGAACTCCTTGTGTTCTATCCTGAACCATGATTTTTGATCGACGCACTGATTTCTTAAGTTCTCAAACCCAACTGATATTAAAGTTAAAGAATTGAAATGCCTATGTGTGCCTATCTGAACCGAGCCAACCTGTTAAATTGAGACGTTTGCAGGTTGTTGTGCCTTAGAAAATAGTGAAAATTTAAACTGAACAGTTGCAAATTGAATGGAATTGCTGAAATGTTTGCAAATTGTTCACCGGTGGAAAACACTAAAAGAACAGTTTTAAAATTATTATGCAAATCTGGTGGTTTTATGCAATAATTCCTGGCTCATGATTCAAGGGAAAATTAATCCAAATGTCATAAAATATAGATGGACGAAAAATGGGTCTTGAAATTTGACTTGACAAAAGTTTTCTCGAACTAGAATTTATATTCAATTACCTTGTATCAATTCATTTTAACTGAAGTAAATTAATTTGGAGGTATACATATTACATATACATAATATTTATTATACATTTACTCATATGGAGTTGTACTTTGAGATCAATCATGTCTAAAAGTATTAGTGTTAATAGAAGATTAGACAAGCCCATGTAGCAGCCGCTAGGGTTTGCTTCGGCAAATCACGTGAAACAAACTGTCAAAGATGTTACGCAGCTACAGGGCAACAAACGTTTCAAAGAAGGATTTGATGGTTTCAACCCATCATCATCCACTCCTAAGGTGCATGAGGAACTAGTCTATGATCATACCCAAGAGTGTTCCACTGTGGTCAAAGCAGTGTCCAAATCCTACAAAGACACAGTGTTGGGAAAAGGTGTCGAAGGACCGTAGGAGGCCGGAGGTGAGGAGGAAGAGAAAGAGCCAGAAATGCCAGATGAGACAGCAGGAGTCAGAATAGAGGAGAACAAAATTGGAGGTTATGAATGTCTTGATTTTTTCCTTTCAAAATTTGAAGAAAAACGTATCCACGGACCATGGAGAAGAGGAGTTATCGTCAAGCTGTTAGGAAGAAAGATAGGATACAAGGTTTTGGAAACTCGTCTAAAGAAAATGTGGGTTAGGAGAGGAGTAATAAGTATCATAGACATGGGAAATGATTACTATCTTGTGGCGTTTTCTCATGAAGAAGATAAGGCGGCAGCACTCTCCGATGGACCATGGTTTATATACGACCATTACTTGATGGTAAAGGACTGGTCGCCCAACTTTTAGCCTGAAAGTGACACGATAGTTGCAATGGAGATATGGATTCTAATAGCAGGACTCCCCATAGAATACTATGATGCTAAGATTTTAGCAACTAAAGAGAATCGAATTAGGAAGACCATAAAAATTGACAAAAACACGACATAGATGGAAAGAGGTAAGTATGCGCGTTTATGTGTTAAAGTAAACCTAACCAAACCACTCTTGGCTATATTCTCCATCAAAGGAAGTATGTTCTAGGTTAAATATGAAGGGTTACATTTGTCACGTGGTAGGTTTGGTCATTACAAGGAAGGCTGCTCTATTAAAAATGTGTTGAACAATGAGAGATCCGATGAAGCACCAAATGGAACTAATAAGAAAAATGAGAACACTGAGATAGAAGGCATGTCAAATGGTCCATGGAGTGTCATTCAGAAACAGAGAAAAGTAATATATTTGGTGTCTGACCGAAAAAACCAAGCTCCGGTACCATTAATGGCGGTCTAAAAATGTTGGGATCTCGGTTCGCAACCTTAAGTGATGATGCTCCTGATTTGAATGTAATAGTTAATGACAATCATGGGGAATTATTATGTAATAATGAAGATGCTGCAGTGAAAGGAAATAATACGGTTATGGAAGTAAATCGTGACCAATCAAAGCAAGGCAATCGTGAGAATAATGCAAAAAGGATAATATTAATACAAGGTCAAAGGAGGTAGGGGACAAGAGTCATGTGGAAGGGAATAATGAGGAGAATATCAGAAAAGAGGTAAGAGAAAATATTAAAGTTAATAAAGGAAAGAAAAAAATGGTTGCTTGTTGGAGTGAGAGGATTAACAAATCATTGGCTACACGTGGAAAAATCTCATTTAAAAGTAGGCAGAATGGTGTGGAATTGTAGGGGAGCGGCAAACAAAGTTTTCTTTACATACTGCAACCAATATGGGATCCAGAACAAACCAGACGTCTTTGTTGTTATGGAAACTAGATGCGATCCAACTAAGTTGGATAGTACCTTTAAGAGGATGGGATTTTATAAGTGTTTATATATGGAGAATAATGGCTTTGCAGGTGGTATCATCATTGATTGGAAAGGAAGTAACATCAACATTGAAGTAATCACAAAAAACTTCTAGTTTATCCATGTTATAGTAAAGGAACCCAAGGATAGATACTGGTATTTTACAGCCATCTATGTTAGTCCATGTGATGATAGAAGGAGAGTTATGTAGGAAGAATTGACTTAAATATCTACTTTGACGGACAAACCATGGATGCTAGCAGGAGATTTTAACGACATTGCAAGCATTGCAGAGAAAAAAGGTGGAGCTCCTGCATCTATTAGGAAGTGTAACTTATTTAGATATCGTATTCAAAGTTTCAAGCTAATAGCTAGGTATAGGAATGACGGGACCTAAATTCACTTGGAGGGGCCCTATAAATCATGGAGGCCAATGTATATATGAAAAATTGGACTGGGTGTTGTGCAACGAAGAATGGCGTCTCGATTTTCCAAATGGCCATGTTAGAATCTTAACTAGAGTGAATTATTCTGATCATCTTCCTCTTCTCATCATGACTGAGGAACATGGAGAGTATGGCATAAAGAGACGGTTTAAATTTGAAAGCGTTTGGCTGACTAACAACAACTATCAAGAATACTTGAGTAAATCTTGGAGCGATGAAATGAGTTTGGAAGACAACCTTGCCAAAATTAGAGAAGAGGTTAAAGTGTGAAAACTCAAAACACTTATCAAGTTATATTTATTAAGAAACAGCTCATGGCAATGGCAATGTTAAAAGGCATCCAATCCAAAATTCAATGCAATCACTACGCCAGAAATGACTTTTAGCAGCGCAACAAAAGACAACGTTTTCTAAAAAAGCGCTGCTAAAGGGTCATGAAAAAAAAAACAAAAAAATAGCATACCTAAGACAGCGCTTGTTAAAAAAGCACTGCTAAAGGGGGGTCAAAGAAAGCGCTTTAAAAAAGCGCTGCTAAAGGGGGGTCTACGAAAGCGCTTTTAAAAAAGCGCAGCTAAAGGGGGTCATAAGGCAGACCTATAGCAGTGCTTTTAAAAGCGCTGCTAAATGCCAAAAAAGCGCTGCTAAAGGGGGTCCTAAGGCATACCTATAGCAGCGCTGCTAAATGCCAAAAAAAGCGCTGTTAAAGGGGGTCCTAAGGCAGACCTATAGCAGCGCTTTTAAAAGCGCTGCTAAATGCCAAAAAAAGCGCTGCTATAGGTTTAAGTAGCTAAATTTAAAAAATTCCAATATTTTCACAGAATCAGAACAGTCTTCTTCTTTCTTATTTCCACTCGCGAACGTTGCCCTATTCAGAATTAGAACAGTCACCGTCGACGCATTCCGTCCGCGCCTCCGTCCGTCGTCTTTCCTCCGGTCATTCCGTCGTCACCTCATTCTGCCGCCGTCCGTCCATTGTTACGGTATTTGAAGTTTTTCATTTTGCACTTTTCTGGATTAATGTCTTAGTATTTCATTTTTTTGGATTATATGATGTTAGTGTTACTTCTTTTCTGAGTTTTTGACTTGTTTTTCTTGATACCGTTGATGAAAATTACTCGTTTGATATTGGCTTGAGTTTTGTATACAAGGTGTTTGTTGAAATGCCACAATGAATTTACTTATGTTAACTTTCATTATATCTAGCCGTATACAAGGTGTTTGTTGAAATGCCACACCTTATATGAGTTCTTTTTACTAATAATTTTTATAAGGGAAATACTGCACATATATTCAATGATTTTTTAGATTATGTTGCTTTAGAAACTTCACACTATTTGTGATTTAGATGAAAGCTTTAAGTTTCTGTTAATCTTGAAATTTATTTATTTTTCTTAATCCTTATTTTTCTATGAAATAGTCTAAATTCACAAATAATCCTTATTTATTTATTAAATTTTAAAACATAAATATATAGATCCGACAACTTTTTTGAAATAAAGTTTGTTTGGCGAGTTACACAACATTTAATGAATTCACGTGTCTTCATGAATGTGGATATAGTTTTAGAATGTATAGATCATTCATACAGCTTTATGTTTGTATATGTATAATGATGTTTGATGTTGCAGCATTACATTGTATCAAAATCTATATTTTGAGGGACTATATCTTTCGTCTTCTTCAATTGCAAGTGCCATGATCAATCTTATTCCCGGAGTTACATTTTTAATAGCAGCCTTTGTAGGGTAATTAATAACTAACTTAACTTATATTTGTTAGTCAATCAAAATTCAAACCAATAATAATATGTTTCTTTGAATATTTTACAGAATGGAAAAAGTAAATATTAGAAGTTTGAGAACTATAGCCAAAATTGTGGGGACTTTGATATGTATTTGTGGAGCTTTGTCTATAGTATTGTTGAAGGGTCCAAAACTATTAAATGCAACGATCATACCTTCAAAATCAATCATGGATGGAAGTGATACTGATAAGAATTGGTTGCTAGGATGTGTTTTTCTTTTGGCAAGTAGTGTTGCCTGGTCATTTTGGCTAATTTTGCAGGTACTTAATTTCAGTACAATCAAAGTCTTAAATAACGGTCTATGCTTACGCGATTTTAGTCGGCACAGGTGTTAGTGGTTGTTGCGGATGTGAATTAACCATAATTAATTCCTTATCATAAAAACCGTCAATAACAGAATCAATAACAAAATCAATATCGGTACCATCAGAGACTGTTTTTTAAAATCTTAATAATTAAAACTTATGATATAACTATTATTCTATAAACATATAACATTTCACCCTTATATATTTTTCAGGTTCCAGTTTACAAAAGTCATCATAATTATTTATCACTGTCAACTTGGATGTGTTTCATTTCAACATTACAATCAGCCGTAGTGACAGTATTCTTGGAGCCAGACCTTAATGCATGGAAGATTAATTCTCTACTTCAATTTGGTTCCACTTTATATGCGGTAATTTTTCATGATGATACACACCAATATTTATACATCATAATCCTAGATAATTTGTAATAAATATATTTTGTAGGGAATTATGGGATCAGCGGTTATGTTTTGTCTTCAAGCATGGTGCATAACACAGAGAGGACCTCTTTTCTCTGCATTGTTTAGCCCTCTTGTGACAGTGATTGTGACTGTATTGGCTGCTTTGGTACTTCATGAGGAAATATATATTGTAAGGTAATGATAATGAAGATTAATTCTATAAATACATATTTAATTATTAATCTGATTAACAGAAACTTCAAATAATGATAAGAACTGAAAATTTCATAGAAATCTAGTACTTAATGATCTACATGGGCCTGTTCAAGTGTATTGTTACTTATCTATTATTGTTTTTGCTTGTGCTGTTGTTAAGATGAATCATGTTCTATTGAATTAAGCTTGGAAGACATTCAATTGAATAATGATACAAAGCTTGAAGAAAACCGTGTATTTGTGGCTGATAGTGAACTCCATGCAGTCTCATACAGAATTCAATAGTCAAGTAAAGATTGTTAAGTTTATTTCTTCCTAATGTGACATCTGATATTGTATCTATTTGTAAAGTTATCAGATTTGTAATTATATGTGAATTGATTGTATATGTGATTTTGTTCTGAGGATCGGACTGTGTTGTAATATATTTAAGCAGGTTTATGTGTATAATATTTCAAAGTGATGAATTATAATGTATACTTTAGTTATTGTGTATAATATTGCAAATTGATGAATACACAAAAATAAGGCCAAAATAATTGTTATATATAAGGCCAAACTGTTGAACTAAAGACCTGAATTATAAGCAGGGGATGTATTGGTTATAAGCAGGTTTATTGAAAAATATATAAAAAATATGATTATTTTTAAAAAAAAAATTCAAAATTGTGAAGAATAGACAGCGCTTTTAAAAAAAGCGCTGCTAAATGGGGGGTCTAAGACAGCGCTTTAAAAAAGCGCTGCTAAAGGGGGGTCTAAGAAAGCGCTTTTAAAAAGCGCTGCTAAAGGGGGGAGATGAAGGGGGATTAGACAGCGGTTATGAAAGTGCTGCTATAGGGTGAAAAAAGCGCTGCTAAAGGCCAAAAAAAAAGCGTTGCTAAAGGCAAAAAAAAAGCGCTGTCTTTACCTTTAGCAGCGCCACTTTAGGCAGCGCTTTTAAGCGCTGCTAAAGGCAAAAAAAAGCGCTGCTAAAGGTCTTTTTTGGCATAGTGAATAGATATCAAACAGGTTTAGTGCAATTGGAGAACAAGCTTCAAAAGGAGTTGGATGAAGTCCTCAAAGAGGAAGAACTCATGTGGTACCAGAGATCCATAGCAAAATGGTTGATCGATGGCGATCGTAACACAAAATACTATCACATGAAGACAGTTACTAGAATAAGGTACAACAAAATCATGTCCTTAAAAAATGACCAAGGCTAGTGGATTGAAGAGGAGGTGAGCTCAAAGGTCTGGTAAATAATTTCTACTATGAGCTTTTTGATCTTAAGAATCGTTGGTGTACATGGATAGAGACTAATGTCAAGTTTCCAATGTTAGAAGCACAAGACTTCCACACCATGAGCAGAAGTTTGGAAGATATAGAAGTCAAAGAAGTTGTGTTTTCTATGAGCCTCTGGAAAGCTCTAGGGTCAGACGGGTTCCCTGTCGGCTTTTATCAGAAATCTTTGAATACGGTAGGGAATAGAGTCTGTGATATGGTGTGTCATGTATGGAATATTCCCAATAAAATCATGCATATAAATCAGACGGATATATGTCTGATCCCTAAAGTTTATCAACCCCAGATGGTTACTCATTTTCGATCGATTTCCCTATGTAATGCAGCTTACAAAATGGTGAGTAAAGTGATTGTAAACAGACTCAAAGTTTGTCTTTCGATACTTGTTTCGCTGTATCAAATTGAATTTATTTTAGGGAGGAATATACAAGAGAACATTATCATTTCCAAAGAGGTTGTGCATTCCTTGCATCATACGAAATGGAAGACAGGTTATTTCATTGTTAAATTTGATTTGTTGAAAGCCTATGATAAATAAGCTAGGAATTCATTTGGAGAGTGCTTTGTAAGATTCAACTTCCCGACACTTAAACATTATCATGCATGTTGTGACTAGTGTGGAAACGAATGTCAAATGGAATGGTGCGAGAAGCAAGTATTTTAGACCGAAACATGGCACCCGTCTGGGCGATCCTATTTTGCCATATATTTTTCTATTATGCATGGAAAAAATGTCACGTCTTATCATGGAAGTGTCACACCCTAATTTTTAACCCAAAAATTCCACCTCATTTACATAATTTTGGCATAGCATCAATCATCTCATGCATGTGTGTGTGTGTGTGTGTGTGTGTGTGTGTGTGTGTGTGTTTTATGCATTGCTAACCCATTGAGATTAAAAGATTATGTGTTTTTGTTTTACTTTGACTGCAAGCTAGGGTTTTGGCACCTAGGAGCTCAAGAAGTTGACCAATCAAGGACTTGCATGATCCTCAACTCTTTAATATGATCAAGAGTCTCCTTACGTAAATAATCGAGTGCAAGATTCCATCAATATCATTTTATCAAGCCCCAAGTCATCGGATGCACCAAATTAGGGTTTTTGATCTAATTCAGTTTGGGTTTGACTTCTTGAGCAAGGCATGATTCAACACTTCAAGACATGTTCCAAGGGCCTAAAGGACATCATATTAGCCCATTCACATGATTTAATTAATTCAATAAGTTTGATTCGTGGCCAATTGAAGAAAATCAAGTGCATCTGAAAAGAAGTCAATTATTCATCAAAGTCAAAGTTTGACTTTTGAGATTTGTGGTCAAACATGGACTCCACAAGTCAAAGATCATGAAAATATTATGGATGTTTTCATTTGATCATGATTAATCAATAAAATCAAGGAAAAGATCAAAGTTGGTGAAATTAGGGTTTTGTAATTTTTCTAAGTTACAAGATTTCATGAATAAATGTCCTACTTTCTAAGACCATAACTTCTTCCTCAAGCATCCAATGGAAACACTTGAGGACTCGTTTTAAATATGGTATTAAATAATTCAATTTGGTGAAAGAATGGACTCAGAATCATTTACCAATTGGAAGTTACAATTGTTCAAAGTTGAGATTTTCAAAGATGTGAAATGTCCAGTACTTAGAAATTTTTCTAGATATGAATCAGTGAAAAGTTCAATTTAGGTAGTTATTTTTCTCCATGATCCAAATTGATTCTTTTCAAGTGATCGGCATCAAATTTGTAGTATTTAATTTCATCTTTCCAATGATACCAAGTGCATGAAAAGATCTTGGTTGAGCATGAAGTTATGAATTCACAAAGTGACCATGGTGAAGCTTATTAGTCCAAGGCAGAATTGTACAACCATGATTTTACATGAGTTCATGACATGTTTTTTTTTATTTCTCAAGCAAATTATGAGCAAGTGGCCAACTAGAAACTTGTTCCACTCCATGAAATCTTCCCTAGGAGATCAAATTCTGCAGAATTGGATCTTGTTCTATCATACAAAAATATCACCCAACATGTTGATTTGTTCTACTTTGGATATTGGACAAAAAGTCACTTTTTGCTTTCAACCACTTTCCATTATTCAAGGAAAGTATAATCTGAGCCAAGATCATTTTGTACAAGCTAAAGGCCATCAAAAATTGGTGAGGAGAAGTCAACTTGCAAAAGCAAAAGGCTACTTGTACTTGAAGTAACTTTATGTAAAAGTGGAATTATCCAATGGATCATGATTCACTCTTTGTCCAATTCTTGCCACTTGCCTCATTTCAGTTCAACTATAAATATCCCATCATTTCATCAGCAAAACATACAACAAATTAAGCAAAACCTCAGCATCACAAAGCTTTCTTCATTGGAGTTCACTTTGTTCTTCATTTTGCATCCAAACCACAAAACCTTTCAATACTCGAAACACTCATAAAACACCTCAACCAACCATCCAAATACACCATAAATCATCCATATCAACTATATAAACTCTCCAAAACATCATAAAACTCCTTCATTAAAAAGTCAACTTTCACTTGGTCATTTTGTTGACCAAGGAGCCAAAACCCAATAACTCTTTGTTATAATCATTTTTGTTCAACCTAATCCTTCAAACATCATCCATAAACATCATATAAGTTGTTCCAAGACTCACATTTCATATGTAACACCTCTAACCAGAAGATCAAATTCTCACTTTCATCACTTGCAAGAAGATTCGAGTTGAGGGATTGAAGTTATTTCAACATAAATCAAGCATTTCAGTAGCATCCTAAAGGTTCAGAGAAGTTGTTTTCATCATCATCCACCATCTGGAAGCTTGTTTGAAGAGGCATTGGACCTACTCCAATAGGTAAGTTGATCACTTCTCAAACTCATAGTTAGAAGCATCATTTTTTTTTCATTCAAGTTACCATAATACTTGTTGCAATGTAAGGAGTAAAAGCCCTATCATATTTGTCATTGATTGATGTTGTGAAGAATTTAATTTTATTTTGAATATTTTAGGGTTTTATGTTCTTGTTAGAAATTATGAAGTTGCACTTAATATTCATGCAAACCCTTAGCATCATTGGATTCCTTGTTTGATTATGAGCATGTTTGGTTTTTACACTTTTGAAATTGATTGAGAAATAAGGAAGTTATGATTTTCTGAAATTCAAAAATAGAGGAAGGTCGTGAGAGGAAGAAGAAGATCATGGCGCGTCTTGTTTCATTTTTAAATTATGTTTAATATATTATGAAATATTTGCAGTTTCAATAACAAATTGGCATTGCGTCCCAGTGATAACGTTGGTTTGTGTGTTTGTGTGAGCATGAAGTCTGAAGTTTGAATCCCCCTCGCCCTAGACTATTTTTCTTTTATTATTTAGTTCATTTTACTTGAAAGTTTCATATTTATTTTCTTGCACGCGTCTTATATTCAAACTAAAGCACATGGCCTGGTGGATAATGTTTTAGGCAATAAGCAATAGGTCGTGGGTTTAACCCCCATAGACAGCATCCCTTCTTTTTTTTATCAATTTACCCTTTTCCTTTTCTTTTTATTTATTTATTTCTTTTAATTAACTTTAATTATTCAATTTAATTTGTTTCCCATTTTTTTAGCCCATCAAAAATACCAAAAACTCTTTTCATTCCACCTTTTATTTTATTTTTCATCATTATTAATATTAATTACATGTTGTCATGTTAGTCATTTATTTTTTAAAATCAACTTTAAAAATCACAAAAATATTTATATGTCTTTTCCCTTTTATTTCTCCCATTAATAAATGATCAAAAATATTGTCTTGCATTGTAGTTGTTTAATTCTATGTTCACATTTTTGTCTCTTTCACTTTTCATTACTTGTTAAAGAATTTTTCAAGTTGTTAAAAATGTAAGTATTCATGCTTTTGTTTAGGGTTTTGGTTTGATTAGATTCTTGTTGATTCTTGATTGTCAACCCTTGGTCAAAGTTGATCATAATAACATGCTTGTCCTTGTGTGTACATATTGTGATTTTTTGTACCATGTTTTGCTTTAATCATAACTTGGTCCCTAACTTGTTTTCTGGAGTATGTCTTGTACATAATGTGTCAATGCTTCTTTGTTCACTTGGATGTTGTATACCATGAATATTTGTGTTGGTTTATGAATTTTGTTCATATTTGTTTATCTATGTTAAGCTTGTATATACCATGCTTCTTTTGTTTATCTCCTTTGTTGAATAAATGGTGAATACTTGTTTATCCATGTTGCCTAATTCCAAGGGAAGGTATCATTGTTGACCATTATCATTTGCATATGCATGTTTACATTATTGTATATATCTCTCTTGTTGTTATCCTTAAAATTGCTAGGAAGTTTCACTTAGGATCCTTTACAACTTAGACAACTTCAATTAGGGTTTCCCCTTTCTCAAACTCAAAACCACTTTCAATAAAATCTTTGAATTTATGTGATTAACTTTCCAAACTCTTTTTAACAAATTCTTTAAGACATCTTAAGCATATTCAAACTCTTTGACAAAGACTAAAAGACACAAACTTCAAATCAAACATTTTTCCACTTTGTCTTTTCAATTTAAAACCCTTTGTAAATAGACTAGACATTAGTCATCCTTAGTTGAGATATAAATCTTCTACCCCATGAAATTATTGAGAAAGATGTTGACTCTTTTCCACTTGAGAGAGGTATGTGGCATACTTGTTAATTCTATATCCAAGTTGGAGCCTTTCTCTCAATGTGAAGCAAAGATCCTTCTTCCATATGTTTGTGGTGGTTTAGATGAGTATTCTCCTTAGGATGACAACTTGTATCTTTTTAAACAAAATCCACCTTAACAAACACTTTTCAATTTACACCCTGAACTACAAGGTTTGGATCCTTCATTAGTACATAGGAACAAGACTTTGTGTCTTGCCAAACACAAAAACAATAAAAAAAAAATTTCTCTTCTCATCTGACCAATCAATTCCATTAGCAAACAACTTTAATCATAACACAAATTCAACAAGAGGTTCTTATAGGATACTATAGATACTTAGGGTGCTAATACCTTTATTGCTTTGTTTTGCACTGCATATTTATCTGTTATTCTTTCTTTACCTCTTCCCTTGGATAAATTAAATATCAGTGGTGATATATTAAGATTTGTGAAGCCTAGCTAACTTAATAGCTATGGTCTCTGATTCTTACCGCGACAGAAATGGCGACTTCACTAAGGATTACTCTCCTTAAGAGGCTTAAACCTATCTTGTTTTATTTGTGTTATTTGTATAGATTTGCATATATTTGTTTGCTATGTGTTTGGGCTCTTGGGTGATCCAATTGTGTTGAGATACGTTTTGACCCAGACTTGAGAAATATAAATAAGATAGAAAGGGTGGTATAATCAAGGAGGCTTTGAGGGAGTAATCCCGAATAAGCTAACTTGAGATCCCCCGTTCAGTGGAGGCCCTCTTGAGGGTGGTATTTGTTGAACGAGAAATCATGAAAAATTTGCTACTTTCAACCTAAGAGCCTGAGAAATTGAGGACCTTAGTTAACGCCTTACCCCACTTGGCCTATTAGGACGTAGTGCAATGGCTATGAAGGTGTAAATCTTAAATAGTTGATACACGGTGCTACACTCAAACGAGATTCTCTTGAGAATATTATTGGTTCTCAAGTAATCGGTGTGCTAATAATATTTGAAAGATGGATCAATGACTTTGGGAACTTGTTAGAACCTTGTCTTGCAGGTACATAAAACCATTAATACATACCCTTTTGGGATGGTTAGGCCATGGCTCCATGCTCGTGACGTTCAACCTTTGAACCCTATATGTTTGTGTGTGTGTGTATATATATATATATATATATATATATATATATATATATATATATATATATATATATATATATATATATATATATATATATATATATATATATATATATATATATATATATATATATATATATATATATATATGTGTGTGTGTGTGTGTGTGTGTGTGTGTGTGTGTGTGTGTGTGTATGTGTATTTTGCATTCATCCATCCATGCATTCATGCATCATTTTCTAACCTTTTCAAGGAACTTAGGGTTATTGTTGCAAACATCATAGGTTTTACCATGGATTTTGGAAGATGAAGAACACAAAAGTACACTTTCAAAAGTCCTAAGCTAGAAGATTTGAGGAAGCTATGAGGGTTAGTTGCAGATCCATTAGCTTTCAAAGATAAGTATGGAAGGATCTTATCTCTGTTGAAGCTCAATATGGTGGATGGAGTTCTTCCTACCTTGGTTCCGTTCTATGATCCTTTGTATCATTGCTTCATGTTCCCTAATTATCAACTCATGCCTACATTGGAGGAGTATTCTTGCTTTCTTGGATTACCTATCTCTAATCAAGATCGATTTTCTGGTTTTGAGGAGACTCCTAAGCATGAAGACATTCCAGAAGCTACTTATTTGAGAATGTCAGAGATCCAAGCGCACATGACTATTAAGGGAAGACTTATTGGATTGCCTGCAAATTTTTTGATGGATAGAGCTCAATATTTTTCTGACATGAAGAGTATGGACACCTTTGAGGCTCTTCTTGCCTTGCTCATCTGGATTATTTCTCTTCCCTAATGTTGACAATTTTGTTTATATTAATGCCATTAAGATCTTCTTGATTGGAAATCCAGTTCCAACCTTGCTTGTAAATGTTTAGCATTTTGGTCATCTAAGGAACTCTCATAGTGGAGAAATGATTATCTATTGCACATCATTGCTTTACAAGTGGTTTATTTCACACTTGTCTTAATCAGCTACTTTTTGGGATCTCAAGGATGGTCTGCTTGGTCACAAAAGATTATGTCCCTCACTCATTCTGACATTTAGTGGTATAGTCATGCTTATGGTGGAGTGGCAATTATTGATAGTTGTGGTGAGTTTTCCAATGTACATCTTCTTGGTACAAAATAAGGCACTAGTTACAATCATGTCTTAGCCCGTCGTCAGCTTGGTTATCCTATGAAGGACAAACCAAATCACATTCATTTGGAGGGTCTTTTCTTCAAGAAAGGTAAGGACAACACTATGCTTAAAGAGAAGATCGTGCACGCTTGGCGTCATGTTCATAGGAAAGGGAGAACAGTGTTAAAGAAACCTGATTATGTCTCTTTGGAGCCCTGCCTCCAATGGGTGCAAGATAGGTCCATCAAGATGAAGATGCCTTATCCTCGTCACGAACCTCTACCTATAGCTGCTAAAGATCCTACCTTGAACATCATGAGTGACGTGGAAAAGCTAAAGATTTCCTTAACAAAGCGCAGTAAGAAAGAGATGCTTGGAGGAACAAATACCAAGTTGTCAACAATGAGAATGCAGAACTCCGTAAGCTTTTAAAGCATAAGGGTGAAAAAAATTGTGCTAAGAAGAGGAAGGTGCAAGAGGATTTATTTTCCTCTGGCATTCCATCAGCTCTTGTTGGTCAAAGTTCAGACATCCCTCCGTCATTATTTGCATGGAAGTTGGTCGTCGACAAGCTCATATTTGAGAAAGCTGAGATGAAGGAGCATATCAAGAGGCTTACCAGACAGTTGTAAGGAGGAGTTGGATATTCCCATGTAGTTTCTTAGGGTTTTAATTTCATTTTCTTGTATTTTCCACATTGTTATGAATTTTGAAATTTGTACCCTATTTTGTAATCCTTCAAAGTTTATTAAGGAAATGAGTTGTTTTTAAGTTATTAAAAAAAGTTTTCTCCATTTTTATGATGTTTGTGATATAACTGATAAGTTTCTTGAAAATTCATATGCATTTTCACTTGCATGCATCATATAGCGTTGCATTTCCTTTCATTCCAGGTCCTTACCCCTGTCTGTTCTCTGCCACTTACAAGCTGAATCATCACTACAACACCTGAGCAGGTTAGAAAAGAAGGATGGATCAGTTAGAGCAGGAAAAAAAAAGAACTGAGAGAAGAAGTCACCACTATGAAAGACAGCTTAGAGAGACTCACCAACATGATGAAAGTTATGGCGGCTGCTCAGAATCAGATCGCCCAATTCTCAAGAAACTGCTCAACAGACTGTGATTTCTGAAATCGTCTCAAAGCTCATTTCTGTGGCACTAATCAATAATCCTTAGTACACCATGCTTCTCGGATTTCCTTGGGGCATGCCTTATCACTTTATTCCTGCAGGGTATTGGCCGCAAGCGATCGAAGCTCTAGTCGTTACCGCTATTATATTTGTACCACCACTCATGGTCCATGTTACCCCTTATAATGAAGAGCATGTATTCCATACCACTCCAAGTGAGAGTGTGGGAGTGGATTAAAGGCTAGATGAGTTTCAAGATCAATTTCTAGAGATGCAGAAAGAAATCAAGGCCCTCCGAGGGAAGGACTTGTTTGGGAAAAGCGCTTCAGATCTTTGTTTGGTCCCTAATGTTAAAATTCCACACAAGTTTATGGTTTCAGACTTTGAGAAATACAAGGGCAACTCTTGCCCCCAAATACATTTGATTATGTATGCTCGAAAAATGTCTACTCAGACAGATAACCATCAGCTTTTAATTCACTATTTTCAAGACAGTCTAACCGGTGACGCTCTTAAATGGTACATGGGTTTAGACAGTTCGAAGATTCGTACTTTCAATTATCTTGGTGAAGCGTTCATAAGGAAGTATAAGTACAATATTGATATGGCACCAGATAGAAATCAGTTGAGAGTTATGCCTTAGAAAGACAAGGAAAGTTTCAAGGAGTATGTGCAACGCTGGTGCGAGGTGGATGCTCAAATCAGCCCACCTTTGAAGGAGAAAGAAATGACTAAAATCTTTTTGAAGACTTTAAGTTCATTTTTCTATGATCAAATGATTTTCAGTGCTCCCAGTGACTTTACTGAAATGGTGAACATGGGGATGCGCTTAAAAGAGGGAGTTCGTGAAGGCAAGTTGGCCAAAGAAGGATGGGCTTCTAGTAGCTTAAAGAAGCATGGAAGTAGCTTTACAAAGAAGAAAGAGCAGGAGGTGGGTGTTGTGCATCATGGCAGATCTAGAAGAAGATACCAACAGCAACATGTTGCGATTGTTTCTCCAGTTATCAATACTCCAGCCTATCAGCCACAGTTTACATAACAGCATGTTCAACCATAACATTATCAACCTCAACAACAACATATTCAACCAGTTAGACAACAAAACCAACAACATTTTCAGCGGGCCAAACCACAGTATAACAACCAGAATCATGTTCAAATGAGGCCAAATTTTGATCCAAATCCAATGACCTACGTAGAGCTATTTACAGCCTTGCTACAGAAGGGCCACATATAGACCAAGTCTCTCCAAATGATCCCAAAGATCTCCTTTTTTGGTATAAGGCAGACAAGTTCTATCCATATCATCAAGAGGCACCAGGCCACAATATTGAGAATTGCTTTGGGATGAAGGCATGCATCCAAAGACTGATCAAGTGCGGGATTCTGTCCTTCAAGGACACTAACCCAAATGTTCAAGTGAATCCTCTACCTCAACATGGAATAGCCAATGTAAATATGGTGTACAGCTGTCCTGGTGATTTTAGAATTTATGATGTGTTGTATTTGAATGATAATTTGGTCAAAATGCATGAAGGAATGGCCAAACATGATCGTTTGCAACCACATGACTATGCCACTTGTAGGGTGTGTTCTAGAAATCTGAGACGAGGGTGTAGGGTGGTGATAAATGTCTTACAAGACTTAATGGATAGGGGAATTATCAAATGCTACAGAAATAGAGACGTCCCTCCATTTTATCCTCATATCAACATGGTCCAAGGATGCCCAGGGAAATACATTGTCTTCGACGTCAGATTTATCCAAAAGTCATCAGTGTGAGTATGCATGGATGTCTGGCAAGACTTTCCTTTTTCAGCCATGAACGTCACAGTTATGCTGCTGTCGCATTTTGTCTTTTAACCCACAAGGATGTCATCTTGTGAGGAATGATATCCAAGATTTGTTGGACAGAAGAGCTATCACCATCACTTATGATAGAAATCCATATGCCATGGATGAAGATGAAAAATTGTTTTTGATAGTACCATATTTTAATGAATTGGAGCGTGTAGAGTTTACCTACGATAGCAGAAGGTCTTTTGTGAATCCTATGATCATCAATATACCAGGCCCAATTCCCTACATTTATGATAGGGTAGTACCGTACAAATACAATGCAACATTTTTGGAAGACAGAAAGAAGGTACCCTTACCTGTTTTGTGTAACGCCCCGATTCTGAATTTTCCAATTTGTTTGAGTCCTTTTTGATTTATTTGGATGAATGTTATTTTAATTATGGAATTTATGTGTCGATACGTTTAATTGCTTTTTGTGCTATTTTACCGATTCGGAGAGTTTTCGGGGAAAATAGATTAAAGGGTATTTTAGACATTTAGTATTTTATATTAAGTGGGGTATTTTGTGAGAAAATGTTTTAAGAGGTATTTTGAGGAGAAATAGAATAGAATAGGAAGAGGTATAAGTGAGAATTAGAGAGAAAAGAAATGAGATAGAAAGAAAAAGGAAGGAAAGAAGAAAGGAGAAGAGAAAGAGGAGAAATGGAGAAAAACCTAGAAATTCATCAAGAAACAACTTCCAAGCTTCAATCAATCGGGTAAGGGTGTGAAACCTTATTATTATATCAATGTGTATAATCATGTATGATTTTTGTTGGATTGTTTTGGATTGATTGGTAGTTTTCTACACTTTCCATTTTAGGTCAAAATTGGTCTAATAGATAGAATTCGTTGTTTAACGGTTAGAATCGTGATTAGACAACGTAGATTAGTTGATATATGTTAGACTAAGGCTACTGGATATGAGTTGGAGTTCATCGGGTGATTTTATCGGTGGTTTTGGATTCTGAACAGTGGGGAGAAGTGGAAATCGCAGACGCTCGCTAGCAGTTCGCTAGGCGAGCAGGTCGCGAGTGTTCGCTGGCAGTTCCCTAGGCGAGCAGGTCGCGAGTGTTCGCTGGCAATTCGCTAGGCGAGTGCGCAGCGAACGGTCCCAGACTTGGGACAGAATGGTTTTGATGTCCTTCGCTTGCAGCGAAGGGAGTAGCGAGGAGCTCGCTGGAGGTTCACTGTGGCGAACGAGGTAGCGAACGAAGTATGGAGCTTCTGTTTGTGCTCGCTAGCAATTCGCTAGGCGAGCAAGTGGCGAACGCTCGCTAGCAGCTCGCTAGGCGAGCGTGTAGCGAACGTAGCAGAATGGGTTTTCCCTGCTGCTGTGTGTTGTTGTGGCTTGGGGTTTTGGTGGCGATCGACCCTTCTTTGGTTTAATAGCTTGTGTGATGATTTGTGATGTGCTGTAGGTAGCCGTATGGCGTGAATCCTAGTTTATGGTTGTGAAGCATAAGTGTGGCCGGTTGGCAATTTTGTGCATTTGCTTAGTTTGAATAGAAATACATGAGGAATTGATTGTGAATGTGAGCCATGTTTGAATGGTGTGAATGAATGATGAATATATATGTTTTGTGATACATATATTTTGAATGCATAAATGAATATATGCGATAAATGTGAATAATGCATGAGTGTGTTTGTAAACATGTGTGCATTTCATGAGTGTCATGAGTCATGTCGCATGTGAAACATCGTGTGCCCATGTGGGGTGTGAGCGATGGTTATTTCTTGATTCCGTAGTGAATCTACAGAACAATTGTGTGCCCGTGTGGGGTGTGAGCAATCGGATTGTGTGCTCGTGTGAGGTGTGAGCAATCGGATTGTGTGCCCGTGTGGGGTGTGAGCAATCCTGAAACATCGTGTGCCCATGTGGGGTGTGAGCAATGGGTGAACATCGTAGGCCCGACGGGGAGTTACTTCGATAACGAGCGATGATTCCATTTGGTTCTTCAATTGAACCTGTTGAAATGAGTCGGTACCGCATTTGCATCTGCATAGAGTCGTGAGTCGGTCTCTATGAGTTGCATGTTGACATCTTGCATGATGTATGGTGAATGAACATAAGTGTAAATGTTTATGTGAATTGTGGATGATTGGAATGATTGGTATGCTTGAAGATATATATGTATATGTGAATGTATGTATATGTATGTTTTGTGAGTTTATGAATTAATATAAACATGGTTGACGCATATTGTATATGCTTGGTGTTATATTGTAAATGTTATGTGGAAATAATGTGTATGTGTAGAAGTATGATTGGCGAATATGCCCAGTTATGAAATGTGCATTGAGGTTTATATAATGAATCGTGGTGAGAATGTGAAGTATGTGTAATTTGTATAATATATAATTTTATGCATTGACTGTTATGATATTGTTTCTCACCCTTCTGCTGTTCTATAATGCTCTATGAGGCATTGCAGAGTAGGTTGCTGGAGGTCCTTTTTGTGAAGCGAGTCTTCATTGTTTTTGGTCGTTGGCTCTGATATGTAACATCTGGGTAGTTAGGAAGCCTTTGGCTCTTTTTGGAGATACAAGTGTTTTGATTCTTTTGTGATACATCTGTGTATGTATCTGCTTATGGATGATTTGTAAACATGAATTAACTGAATGATGTATATATGTTTATATGAATGAATTGATTCAATGTTTAGATGTTTCCGCTTTTATTCTAAATGTTGAGATGTGGGTTTTAGGACTAAGATTTCTTTGTTATGACTTGCCCATTGTTGCATATCTACTTGAGCAGGTGTTGTATGCGTTTAATTTCATGATAATGTGATGCACCTCTTTTATACCATGTTTAAAATAAACTCTGATGAAATTTATATTGAGTGCCTAAATGATTTATTCAATTATTTGGGGGTATAGGAAGGGGGTGTTACATTTTGCCTTCTGTTGTTAATATAGCTGATGTAAGTAGGGTTACTAGAAGCGGTTGTGTATTCTCCACAACACCTCTAAACAGAGCTGAGATTTTCTTTGAATAACCGCCTGTGAATAATTCTACCGTAGGGAAGTCTAGTGGGACTATTCCTATTTCTGATTTCGATGAAGTACTAAAGCTGATTAAGAAGAGTGAATACAAAATTGGTGACCAACTTTTACAGACATCGTCCAAGATCTCCGCGCTGCAGTTATTGTTGAGTTCAGAAGCGCATAGAGAGGTTGTGCAGAAAGTTCTCGAGCAAGATTACATTGACTATGACATGACTATCTATCAATTTTGTGGAATTGGGTAACATTACTTCTTGCAACAATTTGGGATTTTGTGAAGAATAGCTTCTAGAGGAGGGGAGGAATCACAATTTGGATTTGCACATTTTAATGAATTGTATGAATGAAGCGCTTTCCAGTGTGCTGGTTGACACTAGATCATCATTGAATGATACCCAAAACAAATTTATCCATATTTTTGTATCAGGGGGTTCCTATTAGACCAAGTGAAATTATCGTCAAATCCTTTGATGGATCAAGGAAGATTGTTATTGGAGAGGTTGATTTCCTATGACTATTGGGCCTCACACTTTTCAAATCACCTTCCAAGTAATGGATATTCATGGAGCTTATAGTTGTTTGCTAGGTCGACCATGGATTCATGAAACAGGGGCAGTCATGTCAATGCTCCGTCAAAAGCTCAATTTTGTTCGAGAAGGGAAGTTGGTAATTGTTTGTGGAGGGCAAGCATTGGTTGTGAGCCACCTCTCCTCTTTCTTCTACATAGATGCAGATGAAGTAACTAGAACCCAGTTCTAGGATCTTTTGATTGTTGGCAGTAGCGCCAAGAAGAGAAGGATCTCCATTGCATCTCTAAAAGATGCTCAACATGATGTGGAGAGTGGCTCCAATGATGGATGGGGGTAAGTTTTAACATTTCTAGAAAACAAGAATAGAGAAGGTCTTGGCTTCTCTATTGTTTCCACCAAAGTTGTTGCTGAAGATGGGATATGCAGACCAATTGAAGAAGTGTTCCGCATCGGAGGGTTCATTAATCCTCCTGAAGTCGACGTCATCATTGAAGATGAATCTGAAGAAGATTATCCATACTTTGTTGTGCATGGAGCAGTATGCCAAAATTGGAGTGTTGTTGATGTCCCTACCATTGCCCATTTGTCTAAGTAATTTTTCTTTGTTATGTTTTAAAGTTTTTGCTCTGCCCAAGGAAAATGAGTAGTTGTGTGGGCTTTATTTTAATAGTTTTTTTTCTCTGCTCAAGGCAAAGGTGTACTTGTGTTGGGGCTTTTATTTCAAAAATTACTATCATCAATAAAATTGCCATTTTGTGTTGTATCCTATTGTTATTACTTTTTGCTTTTCTAGAAAATGGTAATCATAAAAACCAAAGATATTACATAATCACTTTCATGTTTGCACACACAATCACACTCATTAATTCTAAAATAAAGCAAAACCACATGTGCATATTATTGCACGAACAAACCTTCAAAAACAATGACCCAGTGTCTTCTCCCAATTTTGAGTTTCTTGTGTTCGAAGCAGAAGAGAGGGATGAAGAAGAAATTCCCGATGAGATCTATAAACTACTTAAGCATGAGGAAAAAGCCATTCAGCCTCAGAAAGAGCCGGTCGAGACAATCAACTTATGTACAGAGAAAAACAGAAAAGAAGTGAAGCTTGGGGCATTTCTTGTTCCCGTCGTCAAGGAGAGAATGATTGAGCTACTTAAGGAGTATGTTGATGTGTTTGCTTGGTCGTATCAAGATATGCCTGGGTTAGACACAGATATTGTGGAGCATAGAATACCTTTAAAGCCAGAATATCTTCCAGTCAAGCAAAAGCTAAGAAGAACTTGTCCTGACATAGCCCTCAAGATTAAAGAAGAGGTGCAGAAATAGATTGATGCAGGGTTTATCGTCACGTCCTAGTATCCCGAATGGTTAGCCAATATCGTGCATGTGCCAAAGAAAGATGGGAAAGTTTGTATGTGTGTTGATTATTTGAATAATGCCAGTCCAAAAGATGATTTTCCTTTGCCACATATTGATATGTTGGTCGATAGCACTCCAAAATTCAAGGTATTTTTTTTATTGATGTTTTTCAGGTTATAAACAGATCAGGATGGCTCCCGAAGATATGGATTAGACTTCGTTTATCACACCTTAGGGCACGTTTTTCTATAGAGTGATGCCTTTTGGTTTGGCAAATGCAGGCGGAACCTATCAAATGACTATGACCACTCTTTTCCATGATATGATGCATAAGGAAATTGAAGTTCATGTGGATGACATGATCGCTAAGTCCAAGATTGAAGAAGGTCGTGTGGAATATTTGTAGAAGTTGTTTCAGCAGTTAAGGAAATATCAACTCCATTTGAATCCAAACAATTGTAAATTTGGTGTCCGCTCAGGAAAGCTCTTAGGTTTCATTGTTAGCCAAAGAGGAAGAGGTTGATCCTGAAAAAGTTAAAGTCATTCAAGAAATGCTTGCTCCAACAACGAAAAAGTAAGTTAGAGGATTTCTTGGATGCCTGAACAATATCTCACGATTCATATCACATATGACTGCCACCTATGGGCCCGTCTTCAAATTACTCAGAAAGGATCAAGGTTGTGTATGGATAAAAAATTTCCATAAGGCGTTTGACAGTATCAAAGAATATCTCTTTGAGCCTCCCATTTTGATCTCACTAGTTGAAGGAAGGCCCTTAATCATGTATCTGACTATCTTGGAAGACTCCATGGGTTGTGTACTCGGCCAGCAAGGCGAGACAGGAAAGAAGAAGCATGCAATTTACTATTTTAGTAAGAAGTTCACATACTGTGAGTCTTGCTACTCTATGCTCGAGAAAACCTGTTGTCCTTTAGCATGGGCTGCTCGACGTTTACGTCTCGGTTGATTTCTAAGATGGACCGAATCAAGTATATCTTTGAGAAATCTACTTTGAATGGAAGAATTGCCCGTTGGCAGATGCTATTATCATAATACGACATTGAATATCACACTCAGAAAGCCATAAAAGGGAGTATTTTGGCTGACCATTTGGCTTATCAACCGATTGAAGATCATCAATCTGTCCAAGATGACTTCCCTAATGGAGACGTGATATACTTGAAAATGAAAGACTGTGAAGAGCCATTTCTAGACGAGGGGCCTAAGCCAGATCCCCAATGGGTTTTAGTCTTCAATGGAGTTGTCGAAACCTATGGCAAAGGGATTTGGGGAAATTATTGCAACTCGTCATGGATGTCGTATCCCATTTACTGCAAGATTGATCTTCACTTGTACAATCAACATGGTTGAGTATGAAGTGTGCATCATGGGCCTTGTAGAGGCAATTGACCTAAGAATAAAGAACTTGGATGTGTATGGAGATTCTACCTTAGTAATCAACAAAATCAAGAGTGAATGGGAAACTCTCCAAGATGGTTTGATCCCTTACAGAGATTATGCATGAAGATTGCTCCATTTCTTCAACAAGGTTGAGTTTCACCATGTTCCTCGTAACGAGAACAAAATGGCAGATGCTTTGGAAACCTTGGCTTCTATGATTGTAGTGAACCATTGGTTTGACATTCCCAAGATTGATGTTATGCATCTCGACAGGCTGGTAACTTCTTTCTGAACAATGACGTGTTGTATAAGAGAAACTTTAATATGATCTTGCTAAGATGTGTAGACAAACGAGAATCAGACATGTTAATGACTGAGAATTATGAAGGTTCCTTTGGCACTTATGCCAATGGACATGTTATGGCAAAGAAACTTCTAAGAGCATGTTGTAACTCAAAATTTGACCTACCTTTTCTTTCTAACTTGGCTTATGTTTCATATCATTTAGCATTTTTGCATTTTCATAGCATTGGTTCTTGACAGGGGATCAAGCTTTTTGTGCTCATCATTCAAGAGAGAATATTTCTTGTTCAACCTCAAGCAAGGGTATTTGTTCATGTCAACAAGGGTTCTTCATCATCATATTGGGTCTCAAAGCTTCTTGAGGGGAGAAGTTTGTGTATGGATGTCACCTCCTATCTTGAGGATCATCAGAGGGTCATGAGATTAATCATTTGGATAAGGCATAGCTCAAAAGCTCAATGTGCATCTTGAGGGTTCTCTTTGGAGTCTATATGGTCTCACAATTCATCTGCAAGAGCCTTAGCCAATGGATATGGTGTTAGGATTTCATCAGGTCAACCCAAAGTCAACTGTGGAGTTGAGAAGGTTCAAGACTTTATTATAGGCCATGCAAGCCATGGGAAGTAATAATAGGCCATCTAGAATGATATTTTGAGATTAATTCAAGAAGACTCATGAGTTCAAGGAGTTACTAAATTAGGGTTTCAGTTGATTTCAGTGTAAAATCCCTCCTTTTAGTCTTTAACTTCAAGGACAATTTTCATAATGATGAAAGTTCAATCTCCTTTTCCAAAAAACATGAGACTTTTTCATTATCTTTCAAGCTTTCTTTTGAGTACAAGAACTCGTGCATTGGGTTTATACATCTTAAGTTATGGTGTCAACAAGTTGGTGTCATCAGATGAAGAGAATTTTGAGGTACACAAAGTCAACTCACTTCCAAGGCATTTTTCATATGGAACCAAACTTCTCCTAACTTTCAAGTGAACATGAAAGTTGTTCCTCATTGTCTTAGATTTCTAAAGAGTCCTAGAACTCATCATTCTCATCTATGGAGCTCAAGTTATGGTCTTCACCGGGCAAGGGTATTTTTGGAAACCTAGTTTTAGGTCTTTCATTTCAATGACCAATTCCATGAACTTCATGACCTCAAATCCATTTTCAACCAACATGAAACTTGTGTCATATTGCCTTAACATCATTTTAAACTCAAACTTCATGGCATTTGATGAATTGAGAGATCATTTCTGCTTTGGTGAGCTTGAAGATTTGATTTTTGGACCTAGAGTGATTTACTTCCATTTCAGGTCATCAAATGGTTTAGTTTTGAATTTTTTTTCACACCTTAACATCACCAAATATTGGTTATACCATTTTTTACCTCATTTGTGCAAACATAGAGTCATGTTGCAAGCCACTTTTCCAAATTTCACACCATAAGGAGTCATGGCACAAAACTTGGTACAATCTCATTCTAAATGACTCAAATCAACATGATTCATTCCTACACCCAAAATGTTCATTTTGCTGACCCCAAAAGGATGGTACAAGGAGGGAACCCGTGTGTGCACTAAGAAAGAATTTTTTTGGCCAAAATTGGAAATCAAGGGAAACAGCCAACATGGGCCTGCATGGGACCTCAAAACCCACCATATATAAGTCTTAAATGAAACCCTAATGCTCAGGGAGGAAGCTTGTTGCGCAGAGAGAAGAGAGTGACTCAAAATTTCACCAATTTTTCCTTCTTCGAATCTGGTTTCTCCTTGGATATTTCTTCAAGTCAGTGTTCAAATCATCACCACAGAGGATCAAGGAGGGGTTTAGCATCTTCAAAGCAGAGCTTTCAGTAAGTTTCAAGGGCCAACGGAGCATCTCCGTTTAGTAAGATTTCACAACTTGAAACTCTCATTCTAGGCACTTAACTAGGCTCATTATTGGTGCATCTGAAGCCCTACATCTTGTAGGCAATGTTTGCATTGTTATTATGCTTGTTTGCTTCACTTTAAGTTTGAACTTCAAAAAATTGTGGTCTGTTTTCACTTGGTTAGATGAGCCTTTTTGCAAAACCAACACCATATTTGAATTCCTCGTGAAAAATCCTTTGGAAAGGTGTAGAGTGTTTTGATTTTTATCATGGTTTTGGATGAGCTCTGGTGGCCCCTTCCCGGAGAAGACGACCGGAGCCCTAGCTCCGGCGTCTAGTTTGGTCTCAAGTGAAAGCTGATGTGGCTTTTGACCATGCGCACGTGTCATGTTGACTCTGAGGTGGCACCTGATGTGTATAAGTGGAACGTTGCGTTTCACTTAAAACCTGATTTCATGTAGTTCTGGGCTTTGGTCTAATTTCTAATTGCACCCCCACTCTATCTGGCCCATGCGCCCATTTTCAAAGGATTCAGTTCATAATCCTTATTGCTGGTTGCACCCCTCCTTCATTGTTTGTTATTTTATTTCTTTTTTATTTGCATTTCCAATTTTATTCTTGTAAAAATAGTTTCATGATTCATAAAAATACTAAAAAATGTTCTTTTGACTTTTCAATGTGTTGATTTAATTATCAATATTTTTATTTTATTTTCCATTTATTTTTAATATTTTTAATATAATTTAAGATTAAAAGTGTTTCTTGGTGCACACCTTGAATTGAAATGGATCATTGACCCTCATCCAAATATCCCCTAGGACCAAATTTTCTCTCCCACTTAGGTGATGGATTGAGTTGTTTTTTAGGGTTGATTTGAGGTATTAATGATCATTTTTCAATTGTTTTCCATTGCCTTTTTGTGGACCCTCGACACACTCGATAAGTGGAACACCTTGCCTTCTTGGATTTAATTGGTGGTGCTTTGAGTTGAATCTTGCCATGAGTTTTTGCTTGCTATTTTGTGTTTGATTCATCTTAACCTGGGTATTTTATTTGGCATTTATTGGAGTCTCCTCCTATTTTCGGTGAATATCTCAAGTTCAAGTTTATTTAATTCAAGTGTATGCATGCTATCTTGACCTAGTTTTTGGGATATGATCATGAGTGATCCCTTGATCACCTCTTAAACCTTGTTAGCTCTTGTTAACATGCTTGAGGTGACACCTTGCATGTTTGGAGGTCAATAGTATGTATAACTTGTGCCACAAGTTATGTTTTGATCTTGTCTTTCTACTTGTTTGAGGTGTGAGATATTTAGAAGGACTTTGGTCCTCTAATTGAACTTGATCATGCTTGTCTTTGCTTGTTGTTTTGATCTTGAATTTGAGGTATACCATTTGTGTTTCACTTCTGCCCTAGTTGGTTTGGATGCATGTTCATGATGATTTGGTGACGATGGTTTCACTTTGAGTTTGTCATGAATAATTGTACTTCTTTTGCATTGCTTGTTTGCTTTTCTTTACTTGGTCTTGAAGTAAGTGTTTGGTTGAGTTGACTATGATTTGGTGGCTTCCCCATACTCTTTCCTCCCCCACTTCTTTGTTTGTGCTCTTTGAGTAGCACCTTTTCTCTCTTGATGATTGATGGTACTTGGTTGTAGGACATTGCTTCTCCCATTTCATCTCATCTCTTGTTGACTTGTCTAAGTTCACTTGTGTTTGTCTTATCGCATTTTTTCATATTTGCATTTGTGTTTGCATTTCATATCTCATTTCATCTTCATCTTGTGATTGATGTGTTATGTGTTTACTTGTGCTTCTTGTCATGATCCCTTAGGATTCCTAGT
Source organism: Lathyrus sativus (assembly GCA_963859935.3). Lineage (NCBI taxonomy): Eukaryota > Viridiplantae > Streptophyta > Magnoliopsida > Fabales > Fabaceae > Lathyrus > Lathyrus sativus. The sequence goes on along the minus strand of OZ012741.1, from coordinate 589,753,007 downwards.
CCCTCTGTTTAAGATGGGAGTAGGAGAGACATTAGGCTTTCAATCCTTTACATTATAACATTAGGTAGTTCCCTTTTCATTCCAACTTTAGGACCATCTTGCATGAAAACATTAGGGTTTATTAGTTCCCATTAGAGTCCTGTGTCCTCTCTTCTCATCTCAGAATATCTCTTAAGACACTTAATAAAGGATAACAAGTGTTGTATGCTACGAGCCTTAAGTACATGAGGAATGATAAGTGGGGGGGCCTTCTCTCACATTGTCTAGAGTGTTTAGTGTATGCCCTTTGGGCGATATGCGACACATTCGCTCTTATGTCATAGTCTTTAGTGCAACATGAGTTACAAGCTAACTCAATTCACTTCTCATAAAAAACACAAACAAAATTCAAACCTTTTCATCCTTCGGGACTGTTGCAAACCTAATTTTCAGAAAGAGTATGTTAAGTTTTTGTCCTATCGCAAACAGGCGTCGTCCCTAACTGCTAGAAAGGAGATTTAACATTGCTCATAAAAGACACCAACCAGTGGTCCCGTAGTTTCCCGAACTACGTTTTCTATGATTTCTCATCCAGATGAGGATACATAGGCACAAGACGGCGATGTCTTGGCGAGCAACCTTCCCCCTATCACTCGTAGTTTTCCGAACTACGTTAACTCTGACTTTCCCATTGCACGAGGGAATACATAGGCATAGAGCGACGATGTGCTATTGAGTCTATTCTTGCTTTCCCCCCGTTAGCAGTAGCATTAGATAGTTTTCACCCATAGATTAGACAACAAGCATGGATCCCGTTGAGTACAACAGACGTGACGGGTGCTCATACCTTCCCCTTGCGTAACCGACTCTCGAACCCAAGATTTGGTTGCGATGACCTTGTCTTTTCCCTTTCTCTTAGGTTTTCTTAGATCGTTTCCTTTCCCTCTCTTTGGGATAAATAACATTCGGTGGCGACTCTTCTGTCTGTTTGTCGACTTCTCTCTTTTTCGCAGTGATGCGACAGAGCAGGCTACTATTGGATGACAATGGAGTCTGATTGTTGCAAGTTTTCTAAGAGATGCCACAAGTGCTAGATTTATGCAGACAAAATTCACGTACCACCAACTCTTATAAATGTTATCTCTTTTCCTTAGTTATTATCTATGTGGGGGATTGATATGATTGGAATGATAGAACCAAAGGCTTCGAATGGACACCGCTTCATTTTGGTGGCCATAGCTTATTTCATTAAGTGGGTAGAAGTTGTGTCATATGCAAACATCACTAGACAAGTGGTCATTAGATTTGTCAACAATCAGCTTATCTGCCGCTATGGGGTTCCAAGTAAAATCATCACTGACAATGGGTCAAATTTGAGCAATAAAATGATGAAAGAGATGTGTGAGGAGTTCAAGATTGAGCATCATAACTATTCCCTGTATGGACCAAAGATGAACAGTGTTTTCGAGGCTGCTAACAAAAATATAAAAAAGATCATTCAAAAGATGGTTGTTACATACAAAGACTAGCATGAGATGCTTCCATATGCTTTGCATGGGTATCGTACTTCAACTCGCACATCGACAAGGGTAACCTTATTTTCTCGTGTGTACAGTATGGAAGAAGTGTTCCCGTAGAAGTTGAGATTCCCTCGATAAGAGTTTTGATGGAGGCTAATTTGACCGAGGCTGAATGGTGTCAGAGCAGATATGACCAGCTGAACTTAATTGAAGAAAAGAGAATGACAGCTCTATGCCATGGTCAGCTCTACCAGAAAAGAATGAAAAAGGATTTTAACAAGAAGGTCTGGCCTCATAAATTCAGAGAAGGCGACCTTGTGCTCAAGAAAATCTTGTATTTCATCACTAATTCTAGGGGCAATTGGACTCCTACCTATGATAGCCCATACGTTGTAAAGAAATATTTCTCTGGCGGTGTTTTAATTCTTGCAACTATGGATAGAGAGGAGATCACCCGTCCTGTGAATATTGATGCAGTCAAGAAATATTATGCCTAAAAAGGAAAAGAACAGCTCGCTAAGTTGAAAACCTAAAATGGCGACTTAGGCAAAAAGGAGCGTCTTGGTGGACTGAAAACTAGAAAGGGAGGTCCAGGCAAAAATTATAGACAAAACATAAAAATATTATCCCAGTAGATTGAAAACCCGAAAGGGCAATCTAGGCAAAAGTTAGGGATCATGGCTAGTAACTGCATCAAATTAGACTGGATTGTCAAAGGCAACTTCTATTACCAAGGATTTCTTAGTCAAGTCTTCAGAAGCTCAAGAGCATTTTTGGAACTCAAGATTATTAGGGACGATAGTGGTCATTGTTCTTGATGTAACATTTTCATTATTTACCATTTTCCAAATTTTGTAAAGACTTTCCAAATTTTGTAAAGATTCATGGAGTCACGCCATTTGCGGACTACCATTCAATCAATGAAATTTGAACCTTATCTATTTGATAGCATGTTTTGAAACAAAGTTAAAAATTTTACTTTTGTTTTAAAACTCGTGTTTGTGTGTGTTTTACTTTGATTTATGGACACACAAAAAGACATTAACAATTTCTCCAAGGATGGTAGACTTCAAAATACCGAGCAAATATGTTTTTTAATGCACATATCCCTAGTAAGTCTCTATTTCAAGCGGTTATGACAGGTTTGGTATGCCTTAGAAGTTCCCCAGTGAATGTCTTATGACTTCCATCTTCCCCAGTGAAGTGATTATTTATTTCATTCCCCATGAAGTCTTAGGTCTGGCATCCTCAACTACAACTTTGATTCAGACCTCTCCACTAAAGTGGATATTTATTTTATCCCCTATGAAGTCTTAGGTCGGGTATCTCTAGCTGCAATTTTGATTCAAGCTTCTCCAGTTATGGATGATTCCTTCCCTTGTGAATCTTTCTTCCCCTATGAGGCAGAGTTCATATTGTTATCCCTCAACGAATCTTTGAAGGTAGCAGATAGTTTTGGTTTATCCCTAAGTGAAGTATCTTCATTTCCCCAAAGATTTGGAGCCTTGAGGAAGAACTTTGGTTCATCCCCAGTGATATCCTATCTTGTTGAGATTGGCTGAGTATCCGGTTGAGATGTTTATGTCATCTCTAGTTTACCTCTATTTGTCTGTTTTGTCAACATTAAACATAGCATGGCATACATTCATTCATAAACATATACATGATACATGTGCATTTCTCATTTTTGCAATGTTATTTACTTTCAATCACTTTGGATGTGTTTATCCATGGGTCACTTTGTTTTTCATTTCTCCCAGTAGATTTGTCAACCTTAAGCAGAAAGTGTATATCCCTTCTAATTAGCCACTGAGTTTACTTCTCGTGGAATATTTTTGCTTTAGCCCTCCTTTACACACTTGGATAGGATAAAACCCTGGTTGAATTCATTCCTTCTTGGATAGAGTCGTGGTTGACCGTTTCTCTCCAGTTTATTCATAGACTGAACTTTGGTCTCTAACAATCCTTTGGTTCGAATCTCTCTAGGTTGTTAAACCTAGATCGATGATGCATTTATTTTGCACATTTGGACACTTTGTCTTTCCAGGAAGAATATGTTCATAGATCCCCGTTGAAGACAAATATCCATTCCCCTACAGTGTTTTTGTAGCACTCTCATGGAATTTATACCAGACAACAAGCGGCAATCTCTTTATTTGAGCAGCTTGTCATGTTCTCGGAATTTGGTTGGCAAATGGCAGTCTTCTTTCAGGACAGTTTGTCTATCTCTAATGAAGTTATCAAATTATTGATTAATCATTCCTCATATGGCATCTCTCCAGAAAATCCCATCAGAGACTTTTGCTGAAGACTCTCATAAGTGTTTTTATCTATTTGAGATATCTTGGTACAAACATTCTAGTTGCTCTAATACAATTTCAAACTACAACTAGTAATTCTCCCTAGTGAGGTCATTATTCAATTTTGCTTCCATCGAATGGCATCTCTCCGGAAGTCCCGTCAGAGAAGTTTGGTGAAGATTCTTAGAGATGATCTTTCTCCTTATTTGAGAAATTTATTTTGGCAAGTCAACCGACCTTCATCTCTTTTGAAGATCCTCGGTGAAGTTATAAATCTCTAGTGAAAGTCCTAATCCCCTGCGAAAATTTCATCCCGCAAGTGATTGCCTTCTTAGGAGCTTGTTTATTTTTAACCTTTTTAAGTGGAATACTTGATTAAAGAAGAAAATGAGACCCGTACATGGCTTGTGACCCAAATCGTGGGGAGGTTTATTTTCACGCTTTTCAAGTAGAAGACTTGATTAAATAAGGAACTGAGACTCGTTCGTGGCTTGTGGCCCAAAGCGTGGGGAGGTTTATTTTCACCCTTTTCAAGTAGAAGACTTGATTAAAGAAGGAATTGAGACCCTTTAGTGGCTTGTGACCCAAAGCGTGGGGAGGTTTATTATTACCCTTTTCAGGAAGAAACTGGAACCCGTTCGTGGCTTGTGACTTGAAGTGTGAGGAGGTTCATTTTCACCCTTTTCAAGTAGAATACTTGATTAAAGAAGGAACTGAGACCCTTTTGTGGCTTGTTACCCAAAGCATGGGGAGGTTTATTATTACCCTTTTCAGAAAGAAATTGAGACTCGTTCGTGGCTTGTGACCCGAAGCATGGGGAAGTTTATTTTCACCCTTTTCAAGTAGAAGGCTTGATTAAAGAAGGAATTGAGACCCGTACATGGCTTGTGGCCCAAGGTGCGGGGAAGTTTATCATCCTTTCAAAACATATTATTTGATCATATTCCAATTATAATTATTTATTTCAATTGTCAAAGTTGTCAATCTCTTTCCCCAATGAAGTTGCAACCTGTTCCCCGATACACTTTCAACCCATGTGGCATCATTCTCCACTTGTTAGATCCTTGTCTTAAATTTCATATCATATCATATCATATCACATCATAGGCATCTTTGTGGCATCTTAGGGACAACAATTGTGCATGTTTGTATTTAAGTCTCTCCTATCTAGTCGAGACGAAGATTTCAATCTACATATCTCTAGATAGAACAACCTTAAATAGAGGCATCTGTCACACCCTAATTTTTAACCCTAAGATTCCACCTCATTTATATCATTTTGGCTTAACATCAAACATCTCATGTGCATGTGTTTTATGTATTGCTAACCCATTCAGATTACAAGAGTATGTGATTTTGTTTTACTTTGACTGCAAGTTAGGGTTTTGGCACCTAGGAGCTCAAGAAGTTGACCAATCAAGGAATGTGTGATCATCAACTCTCCAATATGATCAAAATTCTCCTTACATCAACAATCAAGTGCAATATTCCATCAATATTATTTCATCAAGCCTCAAGTCATCAGATGCACCAAATTAGGGTTTTTGACCAAATTCAGTATGGGTTTGACTTCTTTAGCAAGGCATGATTCAACACTTCAAGACAGGTTCCAAGTTTCTTAAGGATATCATATTATCCCATTCACATGATTTAATTGATTCAAGAAGCTTGATCAATGGCCAGTTGAAGAAAATCAAGTGCATTTGAAAAAAAGTCAAATGTTCATCAAAGTCAAAGTTTGACTTTTGAGATTTGTGGTCAAACATGGACTCCACAAGTCAAAGATCATGAAAATATGATGGATTTTGCATTTAATCATGACTAATCAAGAAAATCAAGTAAAAAATCAAAGTTGGTGAAATTAGGGTTTTGTAATTTTTCCAAGTTATAAGATTTAATGAATAAATGCCCTACTTTTCAAGACCATAACTTCTTCCTCAAGCATCTAATAGAAACACTTGACGACTCATTTTAAAGATGATATTACATAATTCAATTTGGTGAAATAATGGACTCGAACTCATTTACCAATTTGAAGTTATGATTGTTCAAAGTTGAGGGTTTTCAAAGATTTAAAATGTCCAATACATAGAAATTTTTCTAGGTATGAATTAGTGAAAAGTTCAATTTTGGTAGCCATTTTTCTCCATGATCCAAATTGATTCTATCCAAGTGATCGACATCAAAGTTGTAGTATTTAATCTCATCTTTCCAATGATACAAAGTGTAGCGGGGAAATTCGTGAGTGTAAGCTATTAATTAACTTAACTCAAAAATGCAAGAGACGTCACCGCACTTTTATTTTATCCAAAAGGAAAGGAAAAAGAGCGAACAAAACCTAAACAAGTTCTAAAACAAGAACAAATAACAGAGACTGGGTAAGGGGGTTGGTTACACAAAGGGAAGGTGTTAGCACACAAAACGTCTATAGTACTCTATAAGAACCCTTTGAAATATCTAAAAAATTTGGTTTGAAAATGGTCTATTTTAAATGAGATTGAGGAGATGAGAAGAGAATTATTTTTTAAGATTTTTGTGTTTGGGGAGACTCATCGACTCATGCCTACGTACCCACAATGTGCAATATAATATCAAAACCTCGTAGTTCGTAGTACAAATGACCAAAAAAAATTTGTTATCATTGATTTTAAATGTAAAGACGAGTCGTCATTTCCAAGCAAATAATTCAACTTAAAGAGATGAATCATGTCTAAACTTATGAAAACATTTTAAAAGAAAAAGTGAACAAAGGCACAAAAAGAGTTGGTGGTTTTATATTTTTTATGTCTTTTTGAAATTGGTCAAAATATGATTAACATTGATTGACATTTATTAAAGAAAAATAAAGTTTTAAAAATCACTTGACCAAAGTCAAGGTTTTATTATGAAAGCGGTTTGATTTTGAAAACAAGAAGGTTTTGAAAAAGAAAGGAAATTTTGAAAAATTAAGAATGGGTGAAGAAGAAGTGACTATCCTAAAGCATAAAGTAAAAAGTTAGAGATAAGAAGGACCTAACCAAATTGTAACACACTTCATAGCAAGAGACACAAGAATTCCATCCGTCTTGAAGCATAAACAAATGAGCAAGCCAAATAAAGACTAAGATCCATAATAGCATATGGAAAGAGTCCTAATTCTAATTCCAAGGATTTAAGAATAGTCCAAGACGTCTGAAGTCTAAGTCCACTCATAATCATAGCCACAAAGTTAAGAGCACCAAGTTTTTTAGAGGTTTAATCTTTTATTAGTGTTTTTTGGTCCAAATAGACAAAAGAAAAAGAACATAAACATAAACAAATGGTCCAAGTGGACAAAGGAAAAATGGCGGAAGCATAAATAATAATATGATATGGGATGATAATAATGGAGTATAAAAATAAAATAGAGATAGGGAGCAAGAAAGAAACATAAACAAAATTAGTACAATGATATTGTTAGTGAGTTAGTGATTAGTTGTTAGAACAAATGATCAACGATGGTCAAATAATGAACTTATGCCAAAGTTAATGAAGACTCATTAGAGGATTAATAAAATCAAAGCCTCCTAACAACAAGTTTCATAGGTAATGAACCTAAGACAAATAATCAATCATACTTGGACTTTCAAACATAAGTTTGAGCCACGAATGATCATTTTCTGATGATGGACAATTTAGCGCTATGTTAAGTAATTGTAATCGGGTTTATGTAGAAACCACGATTATCTGAGGCCGATAAATGAAAATATTAGTGTTAATACATGTTAGAGAAGTGATATGTAGATCACTTTCTGAAAGCAATACCGCACAAAAAGAAAATAAGTAATGATCTCATTTTCATCAAGAACTAAAATAAGTTCCAACGATATTGAAGATTTTCATTGATCAAAAGAAAAAAGAGAAGATGAGAGGGAATTCCAAATTGAATTACAATTTCAAGATCAATCCATCTTTAAGTTCATCCACTCATCTTGGTGAATTAAAGCATTAAACATATCATTAAATCAAAGCACCTAAAATGAATTGAACAATTCACTTTAAAGACGGATTTGAATTAGTGAATGTTTATCCAACTTCATCTACACCCTAAGTCCAATGAATTTAAAGAGGAATAGGGCCTTTGAAAATGCAAAACAAGGCAAGAATCAAAAGAGAAAGGAAGAAAAAGAGGAAAGAACCAAAAAAGTCCCAAAAACAAGAAAAGAACACAATTTTTCCACTGGTTAATCGATTAACCATTTGCCAGTGCAAATGTGTTAATCGATAAACACTGCTAAGACAACAATTTTTTTAAAAAAAAAATTCAGCATCCATGATCCAACCAATCTTCAAACACCTCATGATCATGAATGAGAATTAGCACGAAAATTCAAGTGAAATAACAGCAAATAAAACCAATAAAATACAATTTGCAAGGTCCAAAGATCAAGCAACAAGAATCAACAATAGATCACATTGTGGAAGATGGATCAAGAACAACAATGGTGGAATGAGGGTTTACCACTTCAAATCTGAAATTGCTTCAAATAAACTTCAAGAACCACATTCTAAAGCCTTGATCTACTGAAATTAATGATGAAAAAGTGAAGGGATGAAGGTTTTAGCTCAAAGATTAGTAGGTTCTAATGATGAACTTACTAACTTTCAAAAGAAGAAAGTGTTTTGGTGAATTTGGTAGTTGAAGGAAATTGAGAGAAATTTTAGCAAGGTAAATTTGGCTATCAAAGCTTGTGAAATGAATGAAATGAGGCCTCTATTTATAGAATTTAGGCTTGGAAATTTTGGTGGTTTAGAATTTGGTTTGGAACCAAAATTAGGCTTGGAATTTAAATTTGGAGGCAAAATCAAGATCAAGTGGTGATTAGTGAAGGTGTATGGTGGGAATTAATTGTGATGAGGTAGGAGAATTAAAATGAGGTGATCTAGAATATTCTCATGATGAAATATTTAAATTTGGTGCCAAAAATGATGCAGAATTTAAATTGAGTATTTTCACACAAAAATGCACTAGTTAATTGATTAACTATTTGCATGTGCAATATGTTAATCAATTAACACAGTGAAAATTTGTGAAAATTTGCCTTTTTATGTGTTGTCATGGCTCTGGCTCGATTTTTCTGACTTATCAAAGAAGGCATGGAAATAAACACATGAACCTTTGAGTCTTTTGAATAAAAGTCAATCAAATCTTGAGAAACTCTTGATCAGATGATTTTGAATTATTTGCATATCAATTTTGACTTTTTTCAGTTGAATTTCATTCGAGCTGAGGGACTGTTAAATGGTATTCTTGACCTAAATTCTCTTCCTGAAAAAATATTAGTAAAGAAAAAGAAAACAAATATTTTTTTGGATTTAATTTAAGGTTAGTAAACATAAACATAAACAAACACCAAGCATACAAGAAAACAAGGGTGCCCAATGATGTCCCTCAGAGACAAACCTGCAGAGGAAGGCAAGAGAACCAAATCTTGTGATATTGTTTTCCGTATGAAATGAAAATTATATGTGGGATATTAGGGGTAAAAATTATGGTATTATAGCTGCCCCTATTTAAGTTTCTTTTATCCGGAGATATGAAGATTGACATCTTTGTCTCGACCAGATATAAGAGACTTAAGTATAATAATAAACCCAATTTTTGGCCCTAAGAGACCAGAAAATGATATGATTATGCTTATGGTATGCAAACACAATACCTCTATGGGGAAAACAAGACACAAGAGACAAACAATGTTGGGGAGTGAAAGAAAAAGGAAAGAGAACAGACTCTGCAAGGGAAAACTAAAGAACAAGATTTCATTCTGATAAAATAAATGAATCAACCCAACTAAGGAAGAGAAATCAATTGTCCGCAACTAGGCAAGGATACTCAAACTACAGAAAGGGAGAGGTAAAATACTTTCTACCGAAGAATCATCATCTACCAGTTACAGGGTAGAAAAACAAAGAGATGTATTACTTATTACCAGTTACTGGGTAAGAAGTAATCAACTTGACGAAAAGATAATCAACTACCTGTTACTGGGTAGGAAAAGAAATATTATCAACAATTGGTTACTGAGTAGTTTAGCGAGAGTAATAAACCTGAAGGAAAAGGTTACCAACTATCGGTTACTAGATAGGGTAAAAAAATATCAACTACCTGTTACTGGGTATGAAAAGAAATATTACTAAAAGGAGAGATTACCGACTACCGGTTACTGGGTAGAAAATAACGGTAACTAACCAAAAAAAGATAGACAAATGTTACCTGCTACCAGTTACTGGGTAGAAAAATAAAGGCAACAAACTCGAGAGGAAGGATTACCTTTTACCGGTTACTGGGTAAAAACAAGGATAACCAACCAACAAAGAATGAGAAGAATCACCTGCTACCAGTTATTGGGTAGAAAATAAAGGCGATATACTCAAAAGGTGAAGAAACATTACCGAATACCGGGTAATGGGTAGAAAAATAAAGGCAATAGACTAACGTTGAATTATTACCAACTACCTGTCACTGGGTAGGGTAAATAGAATTTAACTACCTATCACTGGATAGAAAAAGGAAATAAGGGTCAACTACCTGTCACTGGGTAGGACGAAACAAACTCGACTACCTGTCACTAGGTAGGAGAAGAGGTATATTATCAGCTACCTATCACTAGGCAGCTCAAATCACACAACAAGCTTCTCAAATAAAGAGACAACCATCTGTTGGGATTGAAGTATTCACTAGATCGCAACAGGATTCTCATATGAGGAGATAAACATTTGTTTAAATAACGAACCAAGTCGAATGATAACAAGCTTCCACTTTAAAGAAAGGGCTCAACTTCTTCTTTAATCAAGTGTTGAACTCGAAAAAGGACCAAATATGTATTGTCTCTGCTGAAGGGACTGCCATTTGCTAGGTGTCGCTTCTGTAAAAATAAGGTGCCGGCAAAACAGAAGAGTCGCCACCTTTCGTTATTTATCCCACAGAAAAGGGAAAGGAAACGATCGGAAAAACCTGACGAAAAGGTATAATACAAGGTCATCGCAACCATGTCTGGGTTCAGGAGTCGGTTACGCAAGGGGAAGGTATTAGCACCCCTCATGTCCGTTGTACTCAACGGGATCCACGCTTGTTGTGTTTATCTGACGGGTTGGTTTATCTATCTACCTATCAAGGCCGGTCTGAAAAGAAAAGAAAAATGAACTCGGCAAAGCGTCGCGCTTCGTGCCTACATATTCTCGTCAGAGAACGAGAAATCAGAGTCAACGTAGTTCGGCTAACTACGGGTAACGGATGGGGGAAGGTGGCTCGCCAATACGTCAGTATTGTGCCTACGTACTCTCAACAGGTATGAGAGATCAGAGCTTACGTAGTTCGGGATAATACGGATTACAGGGGTTTAGATTCATCTGTTTTTCCGAGTAGGGTTAACAAACAGTTCTAGCAGTTTGATGTATGCAGCTCGCTCGTCGGAGACTTGTGTGTTACCGTTTGCGGTAGAACTAAGAATTAACGACACTCTTTTCTTCAAAAAAGTTTTCCTTGAATTATGGGCCCACGGGGAAAAAGAGGTTTGAAATTTGTTTTTTTTGTCTTTTACGGAAGAAGTGTTTATTATGGACGTCTGTAGTTCGTAAAGCTCTAGAGACTATGACTTGGGAACGAATGTGTCGCATATCATCCAAAGGACGTATACTAAACACTCTAGACGATTGAGAGGAGACCGCTCAATTATCATTACCCAAGTGGCTTAAGGCTCGTAACGCGCTTGTACCAACTCGCCTTTATTATGATGTTTTATTGTTGTTTTTGGAGAAGAAGAGAACGAACTCTACTGGGAAACTGTCAAGCCCTAATGTTGTCATGCCATGGATTCATCCTATGGTTGAGTTTGAAACAGGGAACTCCTATATGTTATCATGCAAAGGTTTCAAACTAAAGTTCTATCATCACTTCCTTATCAAAGGAAGTGAGACTCCTAGGGGATCATGTCAGTGGGAAACAGAAACAGACTGCAAAAATCATTAAAGCAGATAAAACAGCAAAGCCGAACAGTAAAGATGCAGATGCAATGCAGCAATACAAGCAGAGGGAGAGACTCAACCTCTAAGCAATCAAGCAAAGAAAACAATCAAAACAGACAAGCAAAGGGAGCTCAGCTCAACCTTTCAATGCAAACACATCAGATACAAATAAAAACAACACACAAGCAAGGGGAGGATCACCTCAACTCTTAATGCAAGCAAGCAGAGGGAGACCTACTCAACCTCTTAATGCAGTCATGCTCCTAGCCTACAATACTATAAACATGAGACTGTCGCTTGCGCGAAAATAAGGTGCCGGCAAAACAGAAGAGTCGCCATCTTTCGTTATTTATCCCTCAGAGCGGGAAAGGAAACGATCGGAAAAACCTGACGAATAAGGGTAAGACAAGGTCATCGCAACCATTGTCTGGGTTCGGGAGTCGGTTACGCAAGGGGAAGGTATTAGCACCCCTCACGTCCGTCGTACTCGACGGGATCCTCGTTTGTTTGTTTACTTGGACGGGTTGGTTATAATCTATCTACCTATCAAGGCTGGCTGAAAAAGAAAAGAAAAATGACTCGGCAAAGCGTCGCGCTTTATGCCTACGTATTCTCATCAGAGAATGAGAAATCAGAGTCAACGTAGTTCGGCTAACGAAGGGGGAAGGTGGAAAGGTTGCTCGCTAGGATATCGCATCCTATGCCTACGTACTTTCATCTGATATGAAAGATCAGAGCAAACGTAGTTCGGGAAACTACGAGAAAAAGTTCAACTAGAAGGGAGACTATCAAGTCCTACTGTTACTATGCCATGGATTCATCCTATGGTTGAGGTTTGAACAGGGAACTCCTAGATGTTGTCATGCATAGGTTTCAACCTAAAAGCCTATCATCAAATCCTTATCAAAGGAAGTGAGAGTCCTAAGGGATCATGTCAATGATACACAGAATACAGACAAAACAATCAAAAGCATCAGCTTTAACAGTAAAATGCATGCAATGCAAGTGAGGGAGGAAATGTGTGTGGGGCTTCACCCTCCACAAGCTCATCTCGACCTCAAGCCAGTCATGAAATAACAGTAATCATACTGAAAATAAACAACATGCTATCAAGCAATGAACCAGATACAGGAAATGAAGTACCATCAGGTAAACAAACACACTTGCTTGAGAAAGAAAGAAATCACTCTCTAATCCTAACCCTAACACAGAATCTAAACAAATCTAAGCAAAGCAAAACCCTAACAAGAGAAATCATTCCCAATCTTCAAGCTTCAGAACAAGCTTACCAAAGAAAGGGAGCTAAGCAAGCAGACTCATAGTGTCTTCCTCAGGAAAGCACTAGGAGGTGTATACTCAGGAGTCATACCCTATGTGGCTCAACCACTGTGATCAGTTTACATTCCTCCTCAGGAGAAATTAAACTCACAAGCAGGCTCCAACATCACTGGATATTTGAGAAATCCTATCTGAACTAGTGGAACTAAGTGAATAGACTCATAGGACCTTCCTCGGGAAAGTACTAGGAGGCTTCCACTTAGGAGTTGTATCCCATGTGGCTCAACAACATGTGATCAGTTTACATTCCTCCTCAGGAGAAATTAAACTCACAAGTTGGCTCCAACATCATTGGATACTTGAGAAATCCTAGACAAACTAAGGGAACTAGGTGAATAGACCCATAGGACCTTCCTCAGGAAAATACTAGGAGGCTTCCACTTAGGAATTGTATCCCATGTGGCTCAACAACATGTGATCAGTTTACATTCCTCCTCAGGAGAAATTAAACTCACAAGTTGGCTCCAACATCATTGGATACTTAAGAAAGAGGTGAGAAGAAAGAATGAAAGCCATTCATAGTGCCTTCCTCAGGAAAGTGCCATGAACTTCCTTCAAACTTCAGGCTCTCAAACCTCACAGACTGGGAACAAGACAAGCTCTGGGTCTCTGAATCTTGACCTACAATCTTCTCTCCATGATGCTCTCCATCAAGATCTTCAAGGCAACACAAGCCCCTCAACAAATTCCTCAGAATGAACCCCAAAGATGAACAGATAACCCACAGGGGAGACCAAATCAACAGGCAACTTCAGAAAATACCTAAAAATACTAAACTAATGGGGAAAAATCTGACAATTATTCACAAGGGTCCTCAACACCTACTCATAACATCTACAAAGGTCTCTACCTAAAAATCAAAACAAAACTCAATCAAAGAAAGGGATTCATCACCTAAACACAATCTAAACCCTAATTAGGATACCCTAAGTCTACCCTAATTAAACTAATCAAGATTAATTCTAAAAAATCTAGAAAAAATCCTATGGGGAACTATGATTCATCATCTAATTGCACAAAAAAGAATGGATTAAAAACCCTAAGGGAAGGTCCTAAAACAATTCCTACAAAATCAAATACCAAATTAAGACTATTAAAAAGCTATTTATTTGGAAAATCTATTAAAAATATTAAACCTAAAAATAAAATCCTATTTTTATTTTTATAATTTTCTACACATTTCAATCTAATCAAAGAAAAAAGAAGAATTTAAAAATCATTTTTTATCATTTTTTTTATGAATTAAACAAAACAGAAATATTAAAAAAGAAAATAAAAGAAATAAAATGAATTAAAGGGAGGGGGTACAAATAGTAAGGCGCGCCAGTTAAAAGGAATTGGGCCAGCAATAAGGGGGGTGGGAATAGAACTCTGGGCCCAGAATGCCCTTTAAGTGAAACGCCGCGTTTCAACTTATTTGAATCTTCCCTCTCTTTTCTCAGGTTAAATCATCACCGTTGGATTAAATGAATTAGTCAAATTCTGGGAATGATCTAGTGGCTGTTGTTCATCGTCCCAAATGGGACCTAGGGTTTTCAGAACCCTCTCTCCACACACTCAAATTCGAGCTCTCCTATCTCTCTCCACACGCCACGGTTTGACTCGATTCCAAAACAAGAAATGCCCTACTAAATGCCTAGAATACAATGGTACGATCAGTTTTCCTTGATTCCACCTAGGTTGTTCTAACAGAATGCCTAAACATCTTGGTACAACCATGGTTATCTGATATCAACTGAGATCAACCTTCATTAAACTTCAGTCTAATGGTCTACAGATGTTCTACAAGATACCCTAGCTAATACACACTAATTCTTGATGATTAAATCGCCATAAACAACCAATTCTTGAAACTTAAAGATTCCTACACCTGCCATGCATTGTCATAGAATGAGCTATAACTTCTAGGGTTTAGTCATTTAGCCTAGTACAACCTTCCTATACCTCTAAAACTAAGCAATACCATGTAATTCAAGATAATTAAGAGGGAGAAAGAACCTGTCAAGAGGTTATGGTGCAGTGATGTAGAGCACGATTCAGGCCTTGGAATTGCTTCTAGATGATGCTTGGATGATCACCAATCTTCTGTTTGCAATGGTTATGAAGGAGATGGCTTGTGGTGGAAGAAAACTCAAGTTGCTTCAACTTGAAGAAACCTCTCCAATGGCAATGTATCTCTCTCTCTCCTCTGACTTGGCTCAAGTTTCACCAACCTTTAACACTCCTCATGGCATTCTTTTTATAACAATTGATGGATGCTTCTAGATTCATCTAGAATGATGTGGAAAGTTCTTGAAAATTCCATGATATGCCATATTGGTTATCTCATGATATATCACCTCTAACCAACTTACACACCTTTTAAAATCTCACCACATGATAATATGGAATGGTAAGGAAGCTCACATGCCTTGTAATTGCCTTATGTTAAGTTTTCCAACATTGCCTTCTTTTTCAAGTAATAAATTTCCAAAGGAACCTCATTTTTTAAGCCTCAAATGAAAATTCTACTTAAACCAAAGTTCTCAAAATGGTTTTTCCAATCAAAATGATATATTGGATGACCTATTTTGGATTTGTGGATCTCCCAAATCACTTTTCAATTTCAACTTTTCAAAGTTATAAGCCTTTTTTAGTTCATTTTGGACCAATCATGTAATCTCATGCTATGAGCTTTTCCAACAATTTGTGACCTTCTTTCTAGACTTAAAATCACATTTTGAGCAACTTTCATGTTTTGAGTTTTTCCATTTGAGGCTTGGAAATAGGAGTTTTAGGCATTGGCTAAAATGACCTATAACTGACAAATGACCAAAATACCCCTGCCTTGTTCAAACCATAAGTTGAGTTCCACAAATCCAATCAAGGACTTCTACCACTCAAATTAAAGCTAAGAAGATCCTCTTCAACATTCATGTTGACCAAGAGATCATAGGAATCATCCTACTAGGGCAAAAGTTGTCTACAAGTTGGGTGACTTTCAAGGACCCAGATTCACACATCTCAGCTGACCTGTAATTTGTCAAGACCATAACTTGAGCTCTGCAACTCCTATCAAGGACTTCCACCACTCAAATTAAAGCTTAGAACAAGCTCTACAACATTCATGTTGTGGGGAAGATGAGATATCAATCACATCTAGAGCTAAAACTGCCTGGAAGATAGGGGTCAAATTAGGGTTTTCTTACTGCCAATCCTCAGAAACCCTAGCTCAAAACTTCTCAAACTCCTCAATCATGATGAGTTGGTCTAGGAATCATCTTTATATCATCTCCATACATCATTCCATGATCTCATGGCCCTTGGATTAGGTCTCAACCTTCTCCAAAACTTCAGTTGACCTAGGGTTGACCCAGTCAAAACCCTAATTCTTCCATTCATGGTTGAATCTTCTGAACTCTTGCACAATGACATCTCAGGGCTTCATGATGGCTATCAAGACATCTCATAAGCTTTCTCAAAACATCAAGTTCTTTCTCAAAGTCTCAGAATCATCTGAGGAGCACCCACAACTCTCAAGCTATGAAGCACACAATCCTGGTTTCAATCCACTCCTCTGAGGATCTCTTGAACTTTCTGATGAATGTATCAACTCTCAAACACTAGATGGATAAATAATTGTTGGTCAAATTTTGGGGTGCAACAGCTGCCCCTATTCAAACGGCTTGAACCTGACTGGGTGAGAAGCGAACGGCTCTCAGCCAATCAAGGTGCGAGACGGTTGAATACCGGTAAACCCGAAAATTTGCCAACTGCCCGAGCACACGGTACTCTGCGGGGAACAAATCTTTGAATACTGCAACACTAGCCGCACGACAACTAGCTGGAGAAATATCGATCGGACGTCACCGTCAGAAACAAACATCATTCTGAGAGACACTCGACATCGCCGTCGTACCAACATCATCCCTGCTGGGGATTTAAAGAGTCTGACCTCGCTGTCAAACAAACATCCAACCTCGCCGCCGGAAACAAACATAAAACACTGAACAAAATCTGACCTGGGGTTCACCCCTGGTAAATGGAACAAAAAGTACACTTGCATACTTGAAATTACTCCGCTGGGAATGAGAGACTCAACCGAGCACACTCTGATCTGGGGTTCACCCTCAGAAACATAACGAACATCGGAATACTGCTGCACACTGCCTGCCGTAGAACTTCAACACTACAGATATATGAAACCCTGGCCCCTGGCCACTTCCAGCTTCAGCTAGAAAAGATCTTCAAGTACTTCTGAAGATAAGCATCCTTGGCCTTCAAGGATGGCAACCCTGCAGGAGGTATCTTTGACTTCAGTCTAAAGCAATGGTCCTTGACCTTCAAGGATACATGGATCTACCTTCAGGCAACTCCACCTCTGCTATAGAGCATCCGAGACTTCAGTCAGGGATATACTTCGGCCTTCAGTCCGAAAAACGAATCCTAGGTCATTCATGACCTTGGGGGTAACCTTGCCCTTAGGCACCTTCGCTTCAGCTTAAGAAAATCTGTGACTTCAGTCAGAGAAACGGTGTCCTGAGCCATTCATGACTCTACAGGGATTCAAACACTTTGCCTTCAGGCAAAACTCCGCTTCAGCTGGAGAAACATCTTCGACTTCAGTCAGAAGAAACACTATTCACTTGATCGCAATCAATCATCACCTCAGGACAACTGACTTGGTCTTCAGACTCACACGAATCACTTTTGTTGTATCTACAACCCTGGAACCTTATCTTCATCCATCCGTTGAATCTTCAACACGGAAATCTGGACTCACCGGAACCTTCTGATATCGCCATCAGGCGCTTACGAAATCCATCTTCAGATTAGACATCGTTGTGGGGGCAGACATATCATGCTGCTGAGGACTTCAAGAATCATCTTGCACAAACAACTCCATCGGGCATCTTCAAGAATCGTCCTGAACTAATAACCTTTCTGGAGCAAACATTCTGTTGGGAATTCCAGGAATCTTCCTGGGAAACTCTTGCTGGAGACGCTATTGGGGAGCTCAAGTATCATACTAGACGAACCACTCGGGAAGCTGTACTGAGGTCTTAAGAATCGTCTTAAGCAACCGGCTCTGCTGAGGGATTTGAGAATCATCTCGAACTGATGACTTCGCTGGGGATCTCAAAAATCATCTTGAGCGAGCGAACTGTGGGGATTACACCGGGGTCTTTAGAATCATCTAAGAAAACAACCTTGCTGGGGAGAACATCAAGAATCGTCCTGAGCAACCGGTCTTTCGGTAGTACATCTGTACAAGAATGATAATGATCTAGATCATGCTTATGATGCGTATGCTTCTGCGCTACGCCTCACACAGTGGAAATGATATGCATTTATGCTAAATGTCGTGCAATCATGCACAATGCTATGCAACGTTTGAATGCTATGCAGTCATGTACAATGCTATGCAATCATGCACAATGATGCAGTGTTAAATGCTATGCAGTCGTGCACAATGATGCGATCCCATCAGCAAAATAAATGCCGAAGGGGGAAATCCTCCTGTCAAGGAGAAAGAACCACTCAGGTAGAGGAATCATCCTGCTGAGGAGAACATGAACACGCCAAATATCAATCAGGCTCTGTCTGGAGAATTGATCCTCCGCGGACTGCTGCAGGGGGACAACTTCAGCTGACTGCTGCAGGGGACGAAGCTCTACGAGAACTTGGATCTGCTGATATCAATCGCGAGAATGAATTGCGCGGCCGTCTCGGCTACTCTTCTGGGAATGACCACTCTGTGGGGAACCAACTTCAGCTGCTCCACACTCCACTGGGGAAAAAACCAATCATGATCTGATCAACTTCCAAGGGTTCGAATCTCTTGGACATCTGCAAACTTGGCTAAGGAAGGAGAAATCATTCTGCTTCGCTTGGAGAGAGTGCGACTCAGGGGGAAAATACAGCATCGGCTGTTCTACGCTCTGCTGGGGAAAATTGATCATGATCTGATCAACTTCCAAGGATTCTGCTTTTCTGCGGACTCAGCCGGGGAGAGAAATCATTCTACTTCATTGGAGAGTGCAACTCTGATGGGGAATCTCAATTTCGCCGGGGAAGAAAGAATCATCTGACTTTGGGGGAGAGTACAACTCTGCCGGGGGATACAACATCAGCTATTCCAACACTCTACTGGGGAAGAGGGAACCATCCATCTTCAGGAGAGAGCATGACTCTGGTGGGGAATCTCAACTCCGCTGGAGACTTCAGTCTGGCACCATCAGTTACTGCATCCTTCGGCATACGAACAGCCTCCTACAAGACTTGCACTTGTGACCCGGTGCTGGGGGAACACCTGCTTCGGCGAATTTACTGGGGAAAACACGAGCTTCGGCACCCGAACACTTCTCTGACATCTGCATTTGTGACCCGGTGCTGGGGAAGACGACATCATGCTTCAGCGCTTGACTCAGCTGATGAGGTGACATTCCTTCAGGATGCGTCTGCTTGGGGAAGAGAATCACCTCTACCTGGGGAAGACATATCAATGCTCATTATCTGATTCCGATTCTGCGGAGGAGAGACTACTGAACTCTGCTGGAGAAGGAGGACTCATCCTGCTTCGAGGATACGCACGGCACATCTTCTGGCGAGGTGCTACACCTGCAACAGCACAAACAAACAGACAAGATACCCTCCTCAAAGGGACCTATCAGGGTTATTATCTCGTGACAATGTTCAATTAATTAATTGTTTCAACAATCGATGGGCCTAGGCCCGCAGGTTTATGTATGCGCATTTTATCAAAAAACATCGGCGTTCTCATTCGCAAACAAAACAGATAAATGCTAAACAGACAAGTAGAATTGCTGAATAATGTGCATTTTATTGATGATGAACCCCTGAATGGGCAAAAATGTTTTACAACAGAGGCAAGCTCCTGGAATGAGGAAGCCGCGCAAAAAGAAAACATAAATATACATCAGTATATACAAATGTCGGCAATCGAGGCGTAGACGAACACCATGAGTTGATCCCTCTAAGACCCACTCGACTTCGATACTTCTTCGATGCTTCAGCTTTGGAAGAGATTGATTCGGATAAACGGCCCTCAGGTCTTCCGAACCACTAAACAATGAAAGTCCAAACGCGGAACGCAGTCATTTGCTTATTCAATTCCCTAACTTTTGCGTGAACCGCCCTTCCGGGTTTTCAGTTCACCGGGATACCCTTTTTTGCCGAAGCCGCCCAGTGTAGGTTTTCGACTTCGCGGGTGTACATTTTTTCAATATATCCCTAATTTTTGCCCGAACCTTTTATTCTGTTTTTGGTTCGCCGGGATGCCCCTTTTTTGCCTGGACTCTTTCTTTTTTGTCCAGCGGGTCGCTTTCAAGCAAAGTATTTTTTAACTGCGTCCGCGTTCACCGGGGATGCAAAATCTTCACCATCCATCGTGGATAACAACAAAGCTCCTCCCGAGAAGACCTTGCTGACGACATACGGCCCTTCGTAATTCGGAGTCCACTTGCCCCGGTGATCAGAGTGTGGCGGAAGAATCTTCTTCAGGACGAGATCACCCGTCTGAAAGCTTCGAGGACGCACCTTCTTATCATAAGCTTTCTTCATTCGGCTTTGGTACAGGCGACCAAATGCAATCGATGCTAACCTCTTCTCGTCCATCAGGCTGAGCTGGTTCAAGCGATTCGTAACCCATTCTGCTTCATCAAGTTTTACATCAACCAAAACTCGCAAAGAGGGAATCTCCACTTCTAGCGGTAGGACAACTTCCATACCGTACACCAAGGAGAAAGGAGTTGCCCCGGTCGACGTACGCACCGTCGTACGATAACCGTGCAAGGCAAACGGCAGCATCTCGTGCCAATCTTTGTACGTCACAACCATCTTCTGAACAATCTTCTTGATGTTCTTATTGGCCGCTTCAACGGCGCCATTCATCTTCGGCCGATAAGGAGATGAGTTGTGGTGTTCAATCTTGAAGCTCTGGCACAGCTCCTTCATCATCTTATTATTCAAATTCGAACCATTATCAGTAATGATCCGCTCGAGAATTCCATAGCGACAGATGATGTCCCTCTTTATGAATTTAGCTACCACCTGCTTGGTCACATTAGCGTACGAGGCTGCCTCCACCCACTTGGTGAAGTAGTCGATAGCTACCAGAATAAAACGATGACCATTGGATGCAGTGGGCTCGATCTTGCCTATCATGTCGATGCCCCACATGGAGAACGGCCAAGGGGAGGACATGACATTCAATGGGCACGGCGGCACATGAACTTTATCAGCATAAATCTGGCATTTGTGACATTTTCTCGCGAATCTGAAGCAATCCGACTCCATAGTCAACCAGTAATATCCTGCTCTCAGGATCTTTCTCGTCATGGCATGCCCGCCGGCGTGCGTACCAAATGTGCCCTCATGGACTTCTTCCATGAGCATACTTGCCTCTTTCTCATCTACACATCTGAGTAGCACGAGATCGTGGTTTCTCTTATACAGCACTCCATCAGGATTGAGGTAAAAGTTTCCAGATAGCCTCCTCAGAGTCTTCTTATCCTGGGTTGACGCACCCGCAGGATACTCCTTAGTCATAAGGAAGGTCTGAATGTCGTGGAACCATGGCTTGCCGTCGGTGGCATCCTCGATTGCGAGCACATATGCGGGTCTGTCAAGACGCGAAAGAACAATGCTTGGAGCTTCATTCCAAAGATTGACCTTATACATTGAAGCCAACGTGGCTAAAGCATCAGCCATTTGATTTTCAGCCCGGGGTACATGATGAAGTTCTACTCGGTCGAACAACGGAAGCAGCCTTCTGGCATAATTCATGTACGGCACTAGATTCGGTTGACGAGTCTCCCACTCCCCTTTGATCTGATTGATTACAAGCGCTGAGTCACCGTATATGTCTAGATTCTTGATTCTCAAATCAATTGCCTCTTCTAGACCCATAATACATGCTTCGTACTCGGCTTCGTTGTTGGTAACTGAAAACGTCAGTCTTGCAGTAAACGGGATGTGGGATCCGTGAGGAGTCGTGATGATAGCCCCGATACCACTTCCATAGGAATTAACCGCTCCGTCGAATATCAACTTCCACTGAGACTTCCTATCCGGCCCCTCGTCGGGCAATGGCTCATCGCAATCCTTCACTTTGAGAAACATAATATCCTCGTCAGGGAATTCGAACTTCATCGGCTGATAGTCTTCGATTGGCTGTTCGGCAAGGTAATCAGACAATACGCTCCCTTTGATGGCTTTTTGAGAGACGTACTGAATATCATATTCTGTTAACACCATCTGCCATCTGGCAATCCTGCCCGAAAGAGCCTGCTTCTCGAAGACGTACTTGATCGGATCCATCTTCGAAATCAGCATAGTGGTGTGATTGAGCATATACTGTCGTAGACGTTTGGCGGCCCAGGCTAATGCACAACACGTCTTCTCCAGCATCGAGTATCGAGATTCACACTCAGTGAACTTTTTACTCAGATAATAAATGGCATGCTCTTTCCTGCCTGTCTCGTCGTGCTGACCGAGAACACACCCCATACTATTCTCCAGAACTGTCAAGTACATGATTAATGGCCGTCCAGCCACTGGGGGTATCAAGATTGGAGGTTCTTGAAGATACTGCTTTATCTTATCGAATGCCTTCTGGCAATCCTCATTCCAAGTTATCGCCTGATTTTTCTTTAACAACTTGAACATCGGTTCACAAGTGGCCGTGAGCTGGGAGATAAACCTTGCAATGTAGTTTATTCGGCCCAAGAAACCACGAACTTCTTTTTCTGTTTTCGGCGCTGGCATCTCTTGGATAGCTTTTATCTTCGCAGGATCAACTTCAATACCTCGTTCACTAACGATAAACCCCAATAACTTTCCGGACCGCACTCCGAAAGTGCACTTGTTAGGATTCAGCCTCAGCTTGAACTTCCTAAGCCTTTCGAACAGCTTCAGCAAATTGACCAGATGCTCTTCCTCCGTTTGGGACTTTGCAATCATGTCATCAACATAGACTTCGATCTCATGATGAATCATATCATGAAACAAAGTTACCATTGCTCGCTGGTAAGTGGCCCCTGCGTTCTTCAGACCGAAGGGCATTACCTTGTAGCAAAACGTGCCCCAGGGGGTAATAAACGTCGTTTTCTCCATGTCCTCCGGCGCCATCTTAATCTGATTGTAACCGGAGAAGCCATCCATGAACGAAAACACGGAAAACTGGGCTGTATTGTCGACCAACACATCGATGTGAGGCAACGGGAAATCATCCTTAGGGCTCGCCCTGTTCAAATCCCGATAATCGACGCACATGCGTACCTTACCGTCCTTCTTCGGTACAGGCACTATGTTGGCGACCCACGGAGGGTAGGTGGTAACGGCTAGAAATCCTGCGTCCAACTGCTTCTGGACTTCTTCTTTGATTTTTACAGCCATGTCTGGTCTCGTCCTCCTAAGCTTCTGCTTGACTGGAGGGCAATCTTCTCGCAACGGCAAGCGATGGACCACAATATCTGTGTCAAGTCCGGGCATATCCTCATATGACCAAGCAAAGACGTCACTATACTCTCGAAGCATCTCGACCAGTCTATGCTTGACATCATTCTGCAGCGCAGCCCCAACTCTGACATTTCTGACGAGCTCTTCAGAACCCAGATTTATGATCTCAATCTCCTCCTCGTGAGGCAGAATAACCTTCTCCTCTTGTCTCAACAAGCGGGCCAACTCTTCCGGAAGGTCTTCGTCTTCATCAATCTCATCCTCGGCTTGATAGATCGGGCAATCAAAGTCGTAGTGAGCCGTAGAGGGTCCAGAGTCGATGTCATCTGTTACGTGGATCCTGCAATAACAAGGGTTAAGTTTAAAGCAGGAATATGCAGGTTAGCACGAACCTCGTTGCCATTTTGCTGTTTTTCAAAACAAACATAAAATATGAATAACAGAGAACACAATATTTGATTACGAAGAAAACGCCTTTTATTTATTAACAAAATGCATACACATAATCCAACAAGGCCCTGACAGTAAAACCTCTATGCCCCGGGCAGGACATAGGGTTGTACAAAGATTGTAAAAAGCAAATCATTACTCTTCACTCGTCAGCTCGATAATCTCCTTGATGGTCCAGTTGCGAAGGCGCTCGCCTGGCTTGCTTGGTTGAATCCAGGCATCAAGATCACAATCACTGTCTCCGCTGTCCTCCGACGTAGCGTTGATACTCTCAAAGATTACTCCCCCCTTGGTGAATAGGATCGGCCCTTTCCCATGAGACGAGCTGCCAGAAGAAGATGAAGCTTCAGCTTCAGGAGAATATCCCAATCCAAACTTATCCTGTTTGAATGGTATATCCAAGACATGCCCCCAGCCTGGGGTGGAACCGGCTTCGACAACGGCTCTAGCTTCCTTAAACGAAGAGAGGTTCACCTCTTGCTTCTCTGCAACAACGGGAGCTACCTCCTTCACCCTGACGGTTTCGAACGCCTGGAAAAGAGTCTCATGGATCTCACCATCCATTTCGACATATTTGAAGGACGACAGGTGGCTTACCATGATGTCCTCCTCTCCACAGACTGTCACTATGCTGCCCCCAACAGCATATTTAAGCTTCTGATGCAGCGTGGACGTCACGGCACCAGCAGAATGAATCCACGGCCGACCTAAGAGGCAACTATAGGCGGGCATGATATCCATAATATAGAACACCGCATTAAACGTCTCTGGACCAACTTGAATTGGCAGGGTCAATTCTCCGAAGACGTGGCGCTTGGTTCCGTCAAAGGCCTTCACGACCAGATCACTGGGCGTGCACAGCAGTCCCCGGGTATCCAACTTCATCAGTGCCTTCTTCGGAAGCACGTTTAGCGAGGAGCCCGTATCTACTAGGACATGTGACATAATCGTGCCTCTGCACTCTATCGAGACGTGCAGGGCATTGTTGTGATCTCTTCCCTTGGGCGTCAGCTCCAGATCTGTAAAACCCAGCCCATTACCAGCGTTGACATGGGCTACTACTTCCTCAAGTTGATTAACTGATATCTCCTGCGGCACGTATGCAGCATTCAATACTTTCAGCAACGCGTTGCGGTGCGCTTCAGAACACAGCAACAGGTTAAGAATCGAGATCTTCGACGGAGTCTGGTGAAGATGATCTACAATCTTGTAGTCACTTTTCCTGATCAGTCGCATGAACTCTTCTGCATCTTTAACCAACAAGTCTTTCTCTGCCCCTGCAGGAACCTCCTCAACAGCTTTACCTTTGCCTTTGTCCACAGCGTCAGCTCGGACTACCTTCTCTGCTGCAACCTCTGCCGGCGCGAACACTCTGCCACTTCTGGTGATACCACTGGCCTCAGCAAGATTCTGTGCAGTCGATCTGGACGGCTCCAGCTCTACCTTTTGACCATTACAATACACTTCAGCGCCATAATGCCATGGAACGGCATTGGTACTCTCAAATGGGATTGGTCCAGCCCTGGTGATGGTGATAGTAGGCGGACGAGGTGCAGAAATAGTGATAGGGTGGCGAGGAATGGTAATAGTAGCAACTTCGTCCGCCTGCTTCAGCATGACTTCCCCTGACGCATTCTCAATGCTTCGACTAAACTGCAAAATACCCTCGGTCATCAGACTTTGGATGCCTTCAATCAACTGCTCACACCCATCAGGAAGTGTAGCACATGCCATACAAAACTCCCCACACCCGGGAAAGAAGCCTTTCTTTAGCAACTTGGCTTTAACGAAACTCAACGGCGTCTTCAAATCTCTGACATCAGTCAGCAAGTCTGAATTCTCTTCAGTGATAACAGCATTTACTCCGCCTCCCCTATGATGAGGCATTGGATTCTTGGTGACGTTGGGCACGCTGTCAGAAAAGTTGATCACTTTGGCGTCGACCAAGTCCTGGACTTTATGCTTAAAAGCTTTGCAATTCTCAACTGTATGGCCAGGTGCCCCAGAATGAAATTCACAAGTAGCATTAGCATCATACCCCGGTGGTGGTGCCCCTGCCAAGGGAGCCAGCGTCCTCTTCTGAACCAGTTGGAGCTGAAGCAACGTCTGCAGAAGCTGTGCATATGACATAGGAGGAGTTTCCAAATGACGGTTTGCCAGGGGACCCCGATTCTGATATCTCTTATATCCCGGGTTATTCTGTTGCTGGGGCTGCTGCTGCGGCTGCGGGGGAGCAACTGGGATGTTTATGCTAGCGATCTGAGACTGAGGGCCCTTGCCCTTTCTCCTAGCATTAGTGACAGCACTGGCATCGCCCTCTCGACGCTTGCCAGTATAGGGTTTCTTGCTAGCTCCTCCAGATGAGGATGATTCGCCTTGAATCTTGCCGATCTTTATACCATTTTCAACATGCTCGCCCAAAGTGATAAGCGCTGAGAATGTCCCGGACATGCCACTAATCAGCTTCTCATAATAGACTCCGGGAAGAGTAGCCACAAACATCTGTACCAACTCACGCTCAACCATCGGCGGTTGAACCCGAGCAGCCAATTCGCGCCACCGCTGGGCGTACTCCTTGAAGCTTTCATTGCTCCGCTGCGAGAGATTCTGAAGCTGAACTCGGTTGGGAGCCAAGTCGCTATTATATTGATAGTGGAGAACAAACGCTTCAGCGAGATCCTTCCACGTGCGCACAGCAGCGGGTTCCAAACCCATATACCATTCGAGCGATGGGCCAGAAAGACTATCCTGAAAGAAGTGCATCAGCAGCTTCTCATCATCAGAATAAGCGGACATCTTTCTGTAATAAGATCGGAGATGAACACGGGGACAAGTAGTGCCTCTATACTTCTCAAAGATAGGCACCTTGAACTTGTGAGGTACTTTAAAGTCAGCAATCAACCCGAGTTTGGACATATCAACGCCCAATGTGTTCTGATTTTCTATATCTCTCATTTTATCTTCCAGCGCCTTGAACCTGAGTCGAGCCTCAGCAGTCAACTCAGCCTCTACACCCCTCTGAGAGAAAATGTCGTCCTGATGGTCCTCCAGCCACGGTTGAGGCACCACCATATTGCCTGCACCAACATTGCCGTTGACCGGCCCCACGGTAACATTGGCTCCCAAACCACCATTGACGGCGCCCGCCGCATTAAGTCCGAGACTAGTCATAAGATTGCCGTTAGCACTACCGTTGCCCCCGGCAGCAGGAACAACGTTCTGTGGAGTATCCCCTTGAGGAGGAGTGGGCACGGCCCCGCCATGAAGAATTCCATTGCTGTCAACCCTGGAGATGAGAGGTTGAACCAAAGTACGCAGCTGGTCTTGCCCATTTGCAACTACTTGCATCAACTCCATAAAACGATCCATCCTTTCACGAAGCTCCTGAACATCTGACTGTACTTGGTCCATGATTCTCGTTTGATTGGCGCGAGTTGAGTAGCGGTGGATGAATCTTTGATCAATCCTGGAGATTGAAAGCAGCTCGGAACCTGAGTACCTGAAAAACCTGTCAAGATCAAAGGTTAGGAAAAGCAACAGAATGTATGTCATGCAAGAATGCTTCATGCAAATGCATGCGTGAGTCTGTGTGCTTGAGAGATTTCCCCCGATCCCGGCACCTGCTGACAATAATAAGGAGAGGAATCCAGGCCCAATCATGGAAACAGTAACCTCACATAGCAATAGTCAGATTCGACATATCAAGGACCGAGAACTCATACACGACAGTCTTTCTGAGAACGGCTGCAGTAACACAATGATAGATCTTGGATCAGGGAAACGGTACCTGTCACAGACACACGCTAATGGAATGATTATGCAAGCTAATGCAAGATGCAGGTATGCAACAATATATCCAGGTGGCTGCTGTGGAGATTCGATGTCAGCGATCGCTGATGAGAAGGAAACCCCGGTGTAAAACCACTGATCTGATCTGTTGTGAATAACCATCTGATAGGATCGAGATCAGCATTCTGCCCTGACGAGAACGAAGGCCTGATAATAAAGACCCCGGATGCAAGATCAAGGAATATCTGTTGATGAAGTCTTCAGACCCCAAATCAAAAATCTGCCCTCTCAAGAACAAAAATACAGCTGCTGATGAGATCTTCAAACCCCACTCAAAATCTGCCCTATCAAGAACAAACAACAACTGCTGACGAGATCCTCAGACCCCACTCAAAAATCTGCTCCATCCAGAACAAACCTCTGATAACAATACTCTGATCGGAACCTGCTCTATCAAGAACAGACAAACACCCGATGATAAGATCCTCTGATCAAACCCTTGCTCTGTCAAGAACATATCTGCAACTGAGAACCCAACATAACTGATTCACTGTCAAGAAAACCAGGTAGTCTGGAGGTCAAAGTTTCCTGCAATATCCCAACCCCACTCACAGGTATGGACCTAATCCACGGACAAAGGTACGGCATCCTATGCGGTTGTCAGCGTCACAGACATTCATGAGTGACAATACGATTCCCCGAAGGAGTGGCATCGTCAAGTCATGAAGAGGCCTCTCTTAGCTGACTTCCAAATGATCGGTCCCCAGAGTCGACAATCCTTACGTCTGGACTCCCCTCAGATCCTCAGGACCGGAAAGGAGCACCTCTGCAAGAATCTCGTCTGAGCGCAGATTTTCGTAGGGAACTGTGCCTGCTCAACAGACAGGTTCGTCTACTACTTCTCCACAACTATATCTAGGTGTGTACTCAAAGCCCAGGTCCGGCTTCTCACTCACAGTAACATCCCTCTCCCACAGCAGCACAGATAATCATATCGAACTGGAAATAAAATGCGGGAAATAAAATGCGGGAAGTAAAGATGAGAAGTAAAAATGCGATAAATAAACGCAACCCAACAAGCAAACACACAAATGATAGGATTGACTCACGCAGGGGATGGGAAACGGTCCCAGCATAAGGGATGGGAAAAGTCCCTAGATGCTATATGGTCCCCAGCAGAGTCGCCAGCTGTCGCTTGCGCGAAAATAAGGTGCCGGCAAAACAGAAGAGTCGCCATCTTTCGTTATTTATCCCTCAGAGCGGGAAAGGAAACGATCGGAAAAACCTGACGAATAAGGGTAAGACAAGGTCATCGCAACCATTGTCTGGGTTCGGGAGTCGGTTACGCAATGGGAAGGTACTAGCACCCCTCACGTCCGTCGTACTCGACGGGATCCTCGTTTGTTTGTTTACTTGGACGGGTTGGTTATAATCTATCTACCTATCAAGGCTGGCTGAAAAAGAAAAGAAAAATGACTCGGCAAAGCGTCGCGCTTTATGCCTACGTATTCTCATCAGAGAATGAGAAATCAGAGTCAACGTAGTTCGGCTAACGAAGGGGGAAGGTGGAAAGGTTGCTCGCTAGGATATCGCATCCTATGCCTACGTACTTTCATCTGATATGAAAGATCAGAGCAAACGTAGTTCGGGAAACTACGAGAAAAAGTTCAACTAG
This sequence comes from Lathyrus sativus, assembly GCA_963859935.3. Classification (NCBI taxonomy): domain Eukaryota; kingdom Viridiplantae; phylum Streptophyta; class Magnoliopsida; order Fabales; family Fabaceae; genus Lathyrus; species Lathyrus sativus. Next base: position 589,723,512 of record OZ012741.1, on the reverse strand, counting down.
AAGGGAGACTATCAAGTCCTACTGTTACTATGCCATGGATTCATCCTATGGTTGAGGTTTGAACAGGGAACTCCTAGATGTTGTCATGCATAGGTTTCAACCTAAAAGCCTATCATCAAATCCTTATCAAAGGAAGTGAGAGTCCTAAGGGATCATGTCAATGATACACAGAATACAGACAAAACAATCAAAAGCATCAGCTTTAACAGTAAAATGCATGCAATGCAAGTGAGGGAGGAAATGTGTGTGGGGCTTCACCCTCCACAAGCTCATCTCGACCTCAAGCCAGTCATGAAATAACAGTAATCATACTGAAAATAAACAACATGCTATCAAGCAATGAACCAGATACAGGAAATGAAGTACCATCAGGTAAACAAACACACTTGCTTGAGAAAGAAAGAAATCACTCTCTAATCCTAACCCTAACACAGAATCTAAACAAATCTAAGCAAAGCAAAACCCTAACAAGAGAAATCATTCCCAATCTTCAAGCTTCAGAACAAGCTTACCAAAGAAAGGGAGCTAAGCAAGCAGACTCATAGTGTCTTCCTCAGGAAAGCACTAGGAGGTGTATACTCAGGAGTCATACCCTATGTGGCTCAACCACTGTGATCAGTTTACATTCCTCCTCAGGAGAAATTAAACTCACAAGCAGGCTCCAACATCACTGGATATTTGAGAAATCCTATCTGAACTAGTGGAACTAAGTGAATAGACTCATAGGACCTTCCTCGGGAAAGTACTAGGAGGCTTCCACTTAGGAGTTGTATCCCATGTGGCTCAACAACATGTGATCAGTTTACATTCCTCCTCAGGAGAAATTAAACTCACAAGTTGGCTCCAACATCATTGGATACTTGAGAAATCCTAGACAAACTAAGGGAACTAGGTGAATAGACCCATAGGACCTTCCTCAGGAAAGTACTAGGAGGCTTCCACTTAGGAATTGTATCCCATGTGGCTCAACAACATGTGATCAGTTTACATTCCTCCTCAGGAGAAATTAAACTCACAAGTTGGCTCCAACATCATTGGATACTTAAGAAAGAGGTGAGAAGAAAGAATGAAAGCCATTCATAGTGCCTTCCTCAGGAAAGTGCCATGAACTTCCTTCAAACTTCAGGCTCTCAAACCTCACAGACTGGGAACAAGACAAGCTCTGGGTCTCTGAATCTTGACCTACAATCTTCTCTCCATGATGCTCTCCATCAAGATCTTCAAGGCAACACAAGCCCCTCAACAAATTCCTCAGAATGAACCCCAAAGATGAACAGATAACCCACAGGGGAGACCAAATCAACAGGCAACTTCAGAAAATACCTAAAAATACTAAACTAATGGGGAAAAATCTGACAATTATTCACAAGGGTCCTCAACACCTACTCATAACATCTACAAAGGTCTCTACCTAAAAATCAAAACAAAACTCAATCAAAGAAAGGGATTCATCACCTAAACACAATCTAAACCCTAATTAGGATACCCTAAGTCTACCCTAATTAAACTAATCAAGATTAATTCTAAAAAATCTAGAAAAAATCCTATGGGGAACTATGATTCATCATCTAATTGCACAAAAAAGAATGGATTAAAAACCCTAAGGGAAGGTCCTAAAACAATTCCTACAAAATCAAATACCAAATTAAGACTATTAAAAAGCTATTTATTTGGAAAATCTATTAAAAATATTAAACCTAAAAATAAAATCCTATTTTTATTTTTATAATTTTCTACACATTTCAATCTAATCAAAGAAAAAAGAAGAATTTAAAAATCATTTTTTATCATTTTTTTTATGAATTAAACAAAACAGAAATATTAAAAAAGAAAATAAAAGAAATAAAATGAATTAAAGGGAGGGGGTACAAATAGTAAGGCGCGCCAGTTAAAAGGAATTGGGCCAGCAATAAGGGGGGTGGGAATAGAACTCTGGGCCCAGAATGCCCTTTAAGTGAAACGCCGCGTTTCAACTTATTTGAATCTTCCCTCTCTTTTCTCAGGTTAAATCATCACCGTTGGATTAAATGAATTAGTCAAATTCTGGGAATGATCTAGTGGCTGTTGTTCATCGTCCCAAATGGGACCTAGGGTTTTCAGAACCCTCTCTCCACACACTCAAATTCGAGCTCTCCTATCTCTCTCCACACGCCACGGTTTGACTCGATTCCAAAACAAGAAATGCCCTACTAAATGCCTAGAATACAATGGTACGATCAGTTTTCCTTGATTCCACCTAGGTTGTTCTAACAGAATGCCTAAACATCTTGGTACAACCATGGTTATCTGATATCAACTGAGATCAACCTTCATTAAACTTCAGTCTAATGGTCTACAGATGTTCTACAAGATACCCTAGCTAATACACACTAATTCTTGATGATTAAATCGCCATAAACAACCAATTCTTGAAACTTAAAGATTCCTACACCTGCCATGCATTGTCATAGAATGAGCTATAACTTCTAGGGTTTAGTCATTTAGCCTAGTACAACCTTCCTATACCTCTAAAACTAAGCAATACCATGTAATTCAAGATAATTAAGAGGGAGAAAGAACCTGTCAAGAGGTTATGGTGCAGTGATGTAGAGCACGATTCAGGCCTTGGAATTGCTTCTAGATGATGCTTGGATGATCACCAATCTTCTGTTTGCAATGGTTATGAAGGAGATGGCTTGTGGTGGAAGAAAACTCAAGTTGCTTCAACTTGAAGAAACCTCTCCAATGGCAATGTATCTCTCTCTCTCCTCTGACTTGGCTCAAGTTTCACCAACCTTTAACACTCCTCATGGCATTCTTTTTATAACAATTGATGGATGCTTCTAGATTCATCTAGAATGATGTGGAAAGTTCTTGAAAATTCCATGATATGCCATATTGGTTATCTCATGATATATCACCTCTAACCAACTTACACACCTTTTAAAATCTCACCACATGATAATATGGAATGGTAAGGAAGCTCACATGCCTTGTAATTGCCTTATGTTAAGTTTTCCAACATTGCCTTCTTTTTCAAGTAATAAATTTCCAAAGGAACCTCATTTTTTAAGCCTCAAATGAAAATTCTACTTAAACCAAAGTTCTCAAAATGGTTTTTCCAATCAAAATGATATATTGGATGACCTATTTTGGATTTGTGGATCTCCCAAATCACTTTTCAATTTCAACTTTTCAAAGTTATAAGCCTTTTTTAGTTCATTTTGGACCAATCATGTAATCTCATGCTATGAGCTTTTCCAACAATTTGTGACCTTCTTTCTAGACTTAAAATCACATTTTGAGCAACTTTCATGTTTTGAGTTTTTCCATTTGAGGCTTGGAAATAGGAGTTTTAGGCATTGGCTAAAATGACCTATAACTGACAAATGACCAAAATACCCCTGCCTTGTTCAAACCATAAGTTGAGTTCCACAAATCCAATCAAGGACTTCTACCACTCAAATTAAAGCTAAGAAGATCCTCTTCAACATTCATGTTGACCAAGAGATCATAGGAATCATCCTACTAGGGCAAAAGTTGTCTGCAAGTTGGGTGACTTTCAAGGACCCAGATTCACACATCTCAGCTGACCTGTAATTTGTCAAGACCATAACTTGAGCTCTGCAACTCCTATCAAGGACTTCCACCACTCAAATTAAAGCTTAGAACAAGCTCTACAACATTCATGTTGTGGGGAAGATGAGATATCAATCACATCTAGAGCTAAAACTGCCTGGAAGATAGGGGTCAAATTAGGGTTTTCTTACTGCCAATCCTCAGAAACCCTAGCTCAAAACTTCTCAAACTCCTCAATCATGATGAGTTGGTCTAGGAATCATCTTTATATCATCTCCATACATCATTCCATGATCTCATGGCCCTTGGATTAGGTCTCAACCTTCTCCAAAACTTCAGTTGACCTAGGGTTGACCCAGTCAAAACCCTAATTCTTCCATTCATGGTTGAATCTTCTGAACTCTTGCACAATGACATCTCAGGGCTTCATGATGGCTATCAAGACATCTCATAAGCTTTCTCAAAACATCAAGTTCTTTCTCAAAGTCTCAGAATCATCTGAGGAGCACCCACAACTCTCAAGCTATGAAGCACACAATCCTGGTTTCAATCCACTCCTCTGAGGATCTCTTGAACTTTCTGATGAATGTATCAACTCTCAAACACTAGATGGATAAATAATTGTTGGTCAAATTTTGGGGTGCAACAGAGACTACCCTAATGCATCAAGCAATGTCAAACAAGGAAGAGAAATAAAACCAAAATGAGCAACAGGGAAGTCATCCCAGGCTACATCAGGTTGGATATGTGTCAACACAAGAGTTCATCATGGGCTCAACCTCTTGAGGAATGCACAGAATCCAACCAAAGGAAGGATTAGGCTCTCCCAAGAGGGATCCTATGCCAATAGGACAGAAAAGACTGGGTATTAGCCCTAGATATCAATCTAAGGTATCTGGTTAAAGTGTATCAACACAGAATGTCCATCTCAGGCTCAGCCTGTTAAGGAATGCACAGAATCCAACCAAGGGAAGGATTAGGCTCTCCCAAGAGGGATCCTAAGAAAAGGACTTGGAGAGGGATGACAGTATATAAACCAAGGGAATATACCATGCCAGGAATGTCAATATAAGGCTCAACCTCCTAAGGAATGCACAGAATCCAACCAAGGGAAGGATTAGGCTCTCCCAAGAGGGCTCCTCATCAAGACTTGAAAGAGAAATATAGTGCAGACCAAAGGAATGTACTATACTGATGAATGTCAATTCAAGGCTCAACCTCCTGAGGAATGCACAGAATCCAACCAAAGGAAGTATTAGGCTCTCCCAAGAGGGCTCCTATTCAAGACTTAGAGAAAGAGGGTAGGGCAAAGCCCAGGGAAGAAAACACATAGGGGCAAGAAGGCACTACAGCAACTTCTAAGAAACCCTAATGACTAGCTACAAGGATCACCTAAGCTAGGAGAATTCAAAGTCTCTATCAAGTCCTAAACAAGGTTCTAAAGAGGTACCTACCTAAGTTCTATTCTATCAAGAAAGGATTTGAAACTTAGAGTTAACTAATGTTCACTTAAAAGACTAATCTATGAAGTTATCCTAGTTAGGGTCACCTAAACTATAATCAACTTGTAAAATGGGGGAATAATAGAATATCACTTCTAAAAATGCTAAGTAAAATCCTAGATGATCCTAAAGGTGTTAGGGAACTATAGTAGGAAATTCAAGATCAAAACCTGAATCTAAGAGGTCTAAACAATTTCTACATCTCCATGTGTACTAAAAGGAATCCCTAAGGGGGAAAGCTCTAAAACCTATCTCAAACTCAAAATTAGAATCATCTAAAAAATACAATAAAAATCATACAAACCTATCAAGGAGTCTATAACAAGCATGCAAAATTTCAACACCAAATTCTAATCCAAGAAATAGTACTAAAATCAGAAAGTAAACTACTCATTTTTACATTTTTAAACATGTAATAAAAATGGAAAAATAGCACAAAATGGAAAATTAACTAAAATTCTAAATAAATGGCATACAAAAATAAAAAATAATCCAAGGAACATACATGATTTTTTTCACATTTTTCTGAGCAATAAAACTATTTTTTATGCATTTTCTATGACAAAATGAATTAAAAGAAAATAGAAAAAACAATAAAGAAACTCAGAAAAGATCAAAATAACGTGGCCACTGGATGAGAGGACTGGTCCACTGATCTAAGGGGGAGAGATGCGCCACGTATCCTTCAGCCTACTTAAGTGAAACGGTTCGTTTTGCTGTGTACATGATGATACGCGTTTGACTTTGATACACGGTAGTCCCTAATCCTGGCTGTTCACTCCAAAAGTAGTACAATCCAACTCATATCATGGTGACACCTCAGTACTCAAAGTCACAAACCCTCAGAATGATTCCCATGCGTTAGATCTTCAGACCTAGTCAATTGATTCAACTTAATCCAAGGGCCTCAGATCATCTTCTTCGTTTGAAAACTGAAAAGGGGAGAAATATCTCACGGTGGTCGGAGAAGACTCCGGTCGTCTTCTCCGGTGGCACCAACATCACCAGAATTTCAACCTTAACCAAACCTCGTGAAACTTATGACGTTTTATTCGTCTCTCCACAAGGATCATCATGATATGATTCTTTTTTACTTTTCTCCAAAGATCAAGCAAATACGAGCCCTAACAGAAATGGTGTTCTTGCAAAAATCATCACTAAAATTCAATCTAAGGCCACCAATATACTCTACTCTCCTCCCTGAGTAAATATCCATGATCAATTCTTGAAAACACTCACTATATAGCCATAACCGTGCCTCTGAATATTTCACTCATCATCAAGAATCATCTCAAAACCTCTCTAAATCATACCTAAATCCATCTAATGTTCAAAAATTACCTAACCGCGTGCAATTTCTATCCTAATTTAGTCTCATCATAGCATAATAATGAAAAGAAAGAAACCTGGTTTGAGCTTCCACAGAGAGTGCTACAGCCTCCAAACCTTGATCAAACTTGCTCAGAATCGTTCAGTGATGCTTGCTGAAGAATCTTGGAGCTTCAATTCCCTATGCAATGGCCTCCAAGATGAAAAACGATTTTCACTCTGTAACTAACTTTCTCAAGTGCTCCTTACCTCATTCAAGCTTTTCAAATCACCAACCTTGCTATGAATTCATCCAGAACCTTATATAGGATTGTTTTGGATCATTACCTGGCCCCGTTATGGCCCAATTCACTCAATCCAATTTTCTGATTTTTTCTCATTTTCCTCTCATGATAGTCGTGTTTCAAGCTCTGTTTCAACTTCATTCTCGCCCAAATGGCTTGCATAATACCTCATGAATATGAATGGATCAGATTGAATCCTCAATTCAATCCTATGGTGCACATTGGTTATGTTACTTCAACCTTAAGCAACTTGGAATCATGCCATGAACCAAACCTTAACTCAAAAATGTGAAAATGCCAAAATGCTCAAAATGTCTTCTACCTTCAAAAAATGCACAAACTTGCCAAGTTTTGCACAAAAATGAATTATTTATGAATTTTCTCTTTTTATGCCTTTTAATTATCCTCCATGAAAATTCCTTCATACACTTCCATATTTAATCTATATCAATGAATCTTTGGGTCATGGTTGGACAAGTAACACCATTTTGAACAACTTTCAAGTTTATCAAAAGTCCATTTGAGGTGTCTAAGTTGATGAAATTGACCCATAACCAAAAATGACCTATAATTCCAAATTCCCAAAATACCCTTGTCTTGCAAAGCTTGTAACTTGAGTTTTACAAATCCAATCATGGACTTCTAGTACTTTCTAGAAAGCTAAGAAGATAAGGAACAACATTCATGTTGGCCAAAAGTTCATGAGAATCATCTTTCTAGGGAAAAAGTGTCATGCAAGTTGGTTGACTTTCAAGCTCCAAATTCACATTCCTCTGATGACCTGTAACTTGTCTGGCTCATAACTTGAGTTCTATAAACCCTATCAAGGACTTCTAGTACTCAAATTAAAGTTATGATCATGCTCCACAACAATCATGTTGGGATCAAGGTGAGATGAAAATCCCATCTTGAGTTATGTGGTCTTGAAGTTAGGCACCAAACCAGGGGATTTTACACTGTCAAGCATAGCAACCCTAGCCTAGGAACTCCTCACACTCTTGATTCATGATGAGTTGACCTTGGAATCCTCCCTTGGGCATATTAATACATCAATCCATGATCACATGGCCTTGGAATTTAGGTCTCAACCTTCTTCAAATCATCAGTTGACCTAGGGTTGTCCAGATGAAACCCTAATTGTACCAATCTTAGTAGTAGCTCCTTATCCTTTGCATAATGACCTGTCTAGGCTTCAAAGTGACTTTCAATATTTCTCATGAGCTCTCTCAAGGTCTCAAGTCCTCTCCCATGGCTTCAGAATCATCTGATGACCTTCCCACAACCTTCAAGTTAGGAGGCATACACTCTTATATCCAACCACTCTCTCTGAGGATCTTTGGCTTCTCTGGTGAGGATATCAACCCTTTAACACTTGAATAAGGTTCTTAGTTAGCCTCACAGCCTTGTGTATCCTTTGATTGGTAGTTATATCTCTTGATCTCCTGCCCACATGTCAATGCAATGCAGATGATAATGCTAAAATGAATGCAATGAAACACAAGCTAGGTAAAGAAAGGTTAGACAAATTTTGGGGTGCAACAGCTGCCCCTATTCAAACGGCTTGGACCTGACTGGGTGAGGAGCGAACGGCTCTCAAACAATCAAGGTAAAAGACGGTTGAATACCAATAAACCCAGAAATTTTCCAACCGCACAAGTAAACAATACTCTGATGGGGACAGATCTTCGGAAACTGAAATAATAGTTGCACGGCAACTAACTGGAGAATTACTGATCTGAAAATTTAATTTCACTGTAGATCTTCGTCTTTAATTCATCAAGGGATCACCAGTTATACGGTAACTGGTGAGGGATAGCTGATATTGATAGTTGAACGGCAACTTGCTGGTGAATGCTTAATCTCAAATCTCCGTCAGGATGATCCTTCGACTTCGCTGTAGATCTTCGTCCTCAAGTCATCAAGGGATCACCGGTTACACAGTAACTGGTGAAGGATGGTCGATTATGATGTCGGGCATTCTGCGCCATAGCAGAAGAATTCCTTATCGTCACCTATTGACTCGTCAGGTCGCTAGGAACGTCGACAATATCTTCGTCGGACTCCGTCAGTAAGTCAATAAGGGGTCACTGGTTGTACGACAACTGGTGGCTTGCCAACCGCACAAGTAAACGATACTCTGATTGGTAGGACAATCTTCGAAATCTGAAATGAGAGTTGCACGGCAACTGGCTGGTGAGCGACTAGTCTCAGATCTCCGTCAAGATGATCATCAGATTTCACTGCAGCTTCTTCCTCAAGTCATCAAGGGATCACTAGTTACACGGTAATTGGTGATAGATAGCTGATATTGTCGTCAGGAACTCTGTGGCACGGCAGCAGAAGAATTCCTCGGGACTCATCGGGTCACTAGGAACTTTTGACAATCGGGTCAATTATGTCGGCGGGCATTCAAAGAAATTCGCGGGCGTCAGCCGGACTTCATCAGTAAGTTGGAAATAGAATCCTCAATCAATCATGAACCAATAGGGATATCTAAACTTTTGTCGTCAGGCACTCCTCGTCAGCTAGGAGAACTGCTTCGACATCGCAGTCGGACTTCATCAGTAAGTCAGGAGGAGCTTGGCACTGCTGCCGAACTTCAATCATTAAGTCTTCAAGGAAATTTCAACTTCTCTGTTTGAAACCTGTTGGGGATGACACATATCCGCTGGGGATTCTGGAGAACTATCAAGTAACTCTACTTCGGAGATTTCAGAATCATTCTGAACGAATAAACTCTGCTGAGGAATTCAAGAATCATCCTGAACAAACCACTTCGCTGAGGACTTCAAGAATCATCCTGAACAAACAACTCTGCTGAGGAAATCAAGAATCATCCTGAACAAACAACTTCGTTGGGGATTTCAAGAATTATCTTGAGCAAACAACTCTGCTGGGGACTTCAAGAATCATCTTGAGCAAACAACTTCGCTGGGGACTTCAAGAATCATCTTGAGAAAACAACTCTCTAGGGACTTCAAGAATCATCTTGAGCGAACAACTCTCTGGGGACTTCAAGAATCATCCTGAACAAACAGCTCTGCTGAGGAACTCAAGAATCATCCTGAACAAACAACTCTCTGGGGACTTCAAGAATCATCCTAAACAAACAACTCCGCTGAGGAACACCTGCACACAAGAACAGTAACGACCTAGCTCATGTTTCGCATGCATATGTTTGACAATGGCGTAATGCTCCACACGGTGGAAATGCTATGCGTTTAGGGTAAATGTTATGCACTCATGCACAATACTACGGCCGAATCAACAAAATAAATGCTGAAGAGAAAATCCTCTTGTCAAGAAGAAAGAACCACTCTGGTGGGGAGGAAGGAATCATCCTGCTGTCAAGAAGAATTCACACCAATCTCAATTGGACTTAACCTGGGGAAACGAACCTCAGACAACTTCCTGCAGGGGACAAAGTTCTATGAGAACCTATACTTGATCAACGGGGTATACAAACCACAAATTGCTGAGGAAACGATATCAATTGCAGAAATAAACAGCACGGCCTTCGCAACTAGAATCTTCATGGAGAAACGGACCCCGATGGGGAAGTATAACAACAGTTATTCAAACACTCTACTAGGGAAGACCAATAATGCCCTGAACGGCTTCCAAGGACTCGGCTCTCTTGGGGAACGGCAAACTCGGCTGGGGACATGCAACCAAATGCTGGAATAAATCCTAGCTGCCAGGGATAATACAACTCTGTGGGGAATTTCAATTCTACTAGAGACTTCAGTCTGAACTATCAAAAGCTGAACACTTACGGATAGTCTTCTACGAGAAAACTGCCTGTTGACCCACTGCTGGGAACGGGTATACACTTCTGCGTATGACTCAGCTGGGGAAATGATGATGCTTTCTAGGATACATTTGGTTGGGGAGAATCTATCCCCATTCAGGGAGACATATCAATACTCACAGTCCCGTGTTCAGATTCTATGGGGAAACACTACTGAACTCGCTGGGGAAGAAGGAATCATCCTGCTTGGAAAACATCTGGCGTACTGCCTGGAGGGTGACGTCCCTGCAACAAAATGAACAAACAGACAAGATACCCTTCACAAAGGGACCTATCAAGGTTATCATCCTGTGACAATGTTCAGGTAATTCAATGTTTCAACAATTATCGGCCTAGGCCAGCAAGTTTATGTATGCGCATTTTATCAAAAACATCGGGCGTTCTTTTTCGCAAACAAAACAGATAAAAGCTAAAACAATCAAACAAAAATACGGAATAGTATATGTTTATTGATAACGAGCCCCTGAATAGGCAAAATGTTTTACAACAGATGCAAGCTCTTGAAATGAGGAAGTTGCGCAAGCATAAACATAAATATACATCAGTATACACAAATGTCGGCAATGCAGCATAGACGAACACCATGAGTTGATCCCTCTATGACCCACTCTACTTCGATACTTCTCCAACGCTTCAGCTTTAAAAGAGATTAATTCGGATAAACGGCCCTCAGGTCTTCCCAAACCACTAAACAATGAAAGTTCACTCATGGAACGCAGTCATTTACTTTTTTTAATCCCTAACTTTTGCCTGAACCGCCCTTTCGAGTTTTCGATTCACCGGGATACCCTTTTTTGCCAAAGCCACCCTTTCAGGTTTTCGACTTTGCGGGTGTACATTTTTCGTTTATATCCCTAATTTTTTCCCGAACCCATTTTCCTTTTTTATGGTTCGCCGGGATGCCCCATTTTTGCCTGGACTTTTCTTTTTGTATCCAGCGGGTCGTTTTTAAGCAAAGTATTTTTTTAACTGCGACCGCATTCACAGGGGATGCAAAATCTTCGCCATCCATCGTGGATAACAACAAGGCTCCTCCCAAGAAGACCTTGCTGACGACATATGGACCTTCGTAGTTAGGCGTCCACTTGCCCCTATGATCGGAATGTGGTGGAAGAATCTTCTTCAGGACGAGATCACCCGTTTGAAAGCTTCTAGGATGCACCTTCTTATCATAAGCTTTCTTCATTCGACTTTGGTACAGACGACCGTAAGCAATCGATGCTAATCTCTTCTCATCCATCAGACTGAGTTGATTCAATCGATTCTTAATTCATTATGCCTCATCGAGTTTCACGTCAACCAAAACTCGCAAAGAAGAAATCTCAACTTCCAATGGTAGGACAGCCTCCATACCGTACACTAGTGAGAAAGGAGTTGCCCCGATTGATGTGCGTACCATCATACGATAACCGTGCAATACAAATGGCAACATCTCATGCCAATCTTTGTAGGTCACAACCATCTTTTGTACTATCTTTTTAATGTTCTTGTTGGCCGCTTCGACCGCACCATTCATCTTCGGCCGGTAAGGTGATGAGTTGTGATGTTCAATCTTGAAGTTCTGGCATAACTCCTTCATCATCTTGTTGTTCAGATTCGAACTATTGTCAGTAATGATCCGCTCGGGAATTCCATATCGACAGATGATATCCTTCTTTATGAATCTGGCTACCACTTGCTTGGTCACGTTAGCGTACGAGGTTGCCTCCACCCACTTGGTGAAGTTGTTGATGGCTACCAAAATGAAGCGGTGACCGTTAGATGCAGTGGGCTCGATCTTGCCTATCATGTCAATGCCCCATATGGAGAACGGCCACGGGGATGACATGAAATTCAACGGGCACGGCGGCACATGAATTTTATCAGCATAAATCTGGCATGTATGACATGTCTTCGCGAATTTAAAATAATCCGACTCCATCGTCAGCCAGTAATATCCTGCTCGTAATATTTTCCGCGTCATAGCATGTTCGCCGGCGTACGTACCAAATGTGCCTTCATGGACCTCCTCCATAAGCAAACTAGCTTCTCTTTCGTTCATACATCTGAGTAGCATGAGATCGTGATTTCTCTTATACAGAACTCCATCAGAATTGAGGTAGAAATTTCCAGACAGCCTCCTCAGAGTCTTCTTATCCTAGGTTGACGCTCCCACAGGATACTCTTTAGTCATAAGGAAAGTCTGGATATCATGGAACCATGGCTTGCCATCGGAGGCTTCCTCAATTGCAAAAACAAATACAGGTCTGTCAAGATGGGAAATGACAATTCTTGGGGCTTCATTCCAAAAATTGACTTTGTACATCGAAGCCAACATGGCTAAGGCATCAGCCATCTGATTTTCAGCCCTAGGCACATGATGGAGTTCCACTCGATCAAAGAACGGAAGCAGCCTTCTGGCATAATTCATGTACGGGACCAAATTTGAATGACGAGTCTCCCACTCCCCTTTAATTTGGTTGACAACGAGTGTCGAGTCACCGTATACATCCAGGTTTTTTATTCTCAAATCAATGGCTTCTTCTAAACCCATGATGCATGCCTCGTATTCTGCTTCATTATTGGTGACCGAAAAATTCAATCTGGCAGTAAACGGGATGTGGGATCCCTGGGGAGTCGTAATGATTGCCCCAATACCACTTCCGTAGGAATTAACGGCACCATCGAATATCAATTTCCACTGGGACTTCCTATCCGGCCCCTCGTCGGGCAACGGTTCATCACAATCTTTCACTTTAAGAAACATGATATCCTCGTCAGGGAATTCAAATTTCATCGGCTGATAATCTTCGATAGGCTGTTCGGCAAGGTACTCAGATAATACACTTCCCTTGATGGCCTTCTGGGAAACATATTGAATATCATACTCCGTCAACACCATTTGCCACCAGGAAATCCTGCCTGAAAGTGCTTGCTTCTCGAAGATGTACTTGATCGAATCCATCTTCGAAATTAACATGGTCGTGTGATTGAGCATATACTGTCGTAAATGTTTGGCAGCCCACGCGAGTGCGCAACACGTTTTTTCCAGCATTGAGTAACGGGACTCATAATCTGTGAACTTTTTACTCAAGTAATAAATGGCATGCTCCTTTCTGCCAATCTCGTCGTGCTGACCGAGAACACAACCCATGGAATTCTCAAGAACTGTCAAGTACATGATTAAGGGTCTTCCGGCCACTGGGGGAATCAGAAGTGGAGGTTCCTGCAGATACTGTTTTATCTTGTCAAATGCCTTCTGGCAATCCTCGTTCCAGATAATCGCCTGATCTTTTTTCAATAATTTGAACATCGGTTCACACGTGGCCGTGAGCTGAGATATAAACCTAGCGATGTAGTTTATTCTGCCCAGGAAACCACAAACTTCTTTTTCAGTCTTTGGCACTGGCATATCTTGTATTGCTTTTATCTTAGCAGGATCGACCTCAATGCCTTTTTCACTCACAATAAACCCCAGTAGTTTTCCAGACCGTACTCCGAAAGTACACTTGTTAGGATTCAGCCTCAGCCTGAACTTCCTAAGCCTCTCAAAAAGCTTCAGCAAATTGACCAGATGTCCCTCCTCTGTTTGGGACTTCGCAATCATGTCATCAACATAGACTTCAATCTCGTGGTGAATCATGTCATGAAACAAAGTGACCATCGCCCGCTGGTAAGTTGCCCATGCGTTCTTCAGACCGAAAGGCATTACCTTGTAGCAGAACATCCCCCAAGGCGTAATGAACGTAGTTTTCTCCATGTCTTCCGGCGCCATCTTGATTTGGTTATATCCGGAGAAGCCATCCATGAACGAAAACACGGAAAATTGAGATGTATTATCGACCAATACATCAATATGAGGGAGCGGGAAATCATCTTTAGGGCTCGCCTTATTCAAATCTCGATAATCAACGCACATCCGCACCTTACCGTCCTTCTTCGGTACAGGTACTATGTTGGCGACCCACGGAGGGTAAGTAGTGACCGCTAAAAATCCATATTTGGTCGTGTCCTTCTAAGCTTCTGCTTAACAGGAGGACAATCTTCTCGCAGTGGTAGATGATGGACCACTATGTCAGTGTCGAGCCCGGGCATATCTTCATACGACCAAGCAAAGATGTCACTATACTCTCAAAGCATCTCGACCAATCTTTGCTTAACATCACTTTGTAATGCAGCCCCTATCCTGACATTTCTGACAAGTTCCTCCAAACCCAGATTAACAATCTCAATCTCTTCCTCGTGAGGCAGAATGATCTTATCTTCTTGTTTCAACAGACGGGCCAACTCTCCTGGAAGGTCTTCATCTTCATCAATCTCTTCTTCAGCTTGATATATCGGGCAATCAAAGTCGAAGTGAGTCGTAGAAGGTTCAGAGTCGATGTCATCTGTAGTGTGAATCTCTTTGCGCGTCACTTGGATGACATCCTGGATGGACCAGTTGTTGAGGCTCTAGCCTGGTTTGCACGGCTGAATCCAGGAGTCTAGGTCACAGTCATTATCTTCGTCGTCTTCAGACATGGCGTTGACATTCTCAAATATCACCCCACCTTTTGTGAACTGAATCGGCCCTCTGACGCACGGGGCACTACGAGAGGAGGATGCATCAGCAGAAGGAGAATACCCTAACCCAAACTTGTCCTGCTTGTTAGGGATATCCAGAACTTGCCCCCAGCCTGGGGCAGAAACAGCTTGAACAACAGCTTGAGCTTCCTTGGAGGAAGAGAGATTCATCTTAGGTTTTTCGATCATCACTGGAATCGCATCCTTGACTTTAACGGTCTCAAACGCCTGGCACAAAGTTTTGTGGATCTCTCCATCCACCTCAACATATTTGAAAGATGATAAATGGCTCACCATTATGTCCTCTTCTCCACAGACGGTCACGATGCTGCCACCTACAACATACTTCAGTTTCTGGTGCAAGGTGGAAGTCATTGCGCCCGCAGAATGGATCAAAGGCCGGCTCAATAGACAGCTATAGGCTGGCATGATATCCATGATATAGAAAACCGTGTCAAAGGTTTCTGGCCTCACTTGAATGGGTAGAGTTACCTCTCCAAAGACGGTCTGCTTAGTTCCATCAAAAGCTTTTACCACCAGATCACTGGGTGTACATATCAGCCCTCTCGTATCCAACCTCATCAGAGCTTTCTTAGGGAGCACGTTCAGAGATGATCCCGTGTCCACCAGCACATGGGACATAACCTTTCCTCGACATTCTATCGAGATATGCAAGGCGCTATTGTGGTTCCTTCCTTTCGGCGTCAGCTCTAAGTCAGTAAACCCTAATCTGTTACCAGCATTCACATGAGCAACCACTCCCTCTAGCTTGTTGACGGAGATCTCTTGCGGTACATATGTTGCATTCAAAACCTTCAGCAGAGCGTTGCGGTGTGCCTCAGAACACAACAACAGATTCAGGATAGAGATCTTAGACGGCTTCTGGTGAAGATGATCAACGATCTTATAATCACTTTTCTTGATCAGTCTCATAAATTCTTCGGCTTCTTTCACAAGCAGGTCTTTTCCCACCTCCCGGGAGGTTTCTTCAACGACCTTACTTTTTCCTCTGTCAGTCTTCTCAGCTTTGTCAGTCACAATCTCCGGTGGAGAGAACACTCTTCCACTACGTGTTATCCCCCCAGTCCCAACTAGGTTGTCAACAGATTGCCCGGATGGCTCCAACTCCAATTTCTGTCCATTGCAATAGACATCTTCCCCATAGTGCCATGGGACAGCGTTAGTGCTCTCAAATGTTATAGACCCAGCCTTCGTGATGGTGATCGTGGGTGGCCTTGACGCAGAAATGGTAATTTTTTTACGAGGGATGGTGATAGTGGAAACCTCATCCTTCTGCTTCAGCATTACTTCCCCTGATCTGTTCTCAGCCTTCCGACTAAACTGGAGAACTCCTTCGTTCATCAAGCTCTGAATCCCTGCTACCAACTTATCACATCTGTCTAAATGATTCGCACAATCCATACACAACTTTCCACAGCCCGGGAAAATACCTTTCTTCATCAACTTGGCTTTAATGAAACCAAGTGGTGTCTCCAGGTCTTTGACATCAGTCAATAAGTCTGAATCTTCCTCTTCAATGATGGCATTAACCCCATCTCCCCCATGGTTAGGCATAGGGTTCTTCGTAACATTCGGAGCATTATCAGAAAAGTTGATTATCTTGGTGTCAACCATATCTTGCACTTTGTGCTTAAATGCTTTACAGTTGTCAATCGAGTGGCCAGGTGCCCCCTGTTGCACCCCAAAATTTGCCCTCACAATACAAGACTTTGTGTTCCAAGAAGGTTCACAAGGTTCACAAAATTCATAATTGGTCAGAAGAGTTGACAATTCCCTCAGACAATGCACCTCCTAAGCAGTGCATCCAAAACTAGGGTTTTGACTTTAATCAGGCTAAATGGACTTCCAAGACTTCAAGTGAGCTTCATAACATCTTATATGTGTATAAGAACCCCCATGTCAAGTTTCAAGACTTTTCTCAAAAGTTTGCTCAGTCAGATGATCAGATAAGTCAAAAGCAGTCAATGCAGTTAAAAGGTCAAACTGAGGTCAACTGTGGTCAAACCAAAGTCAAACTTCATGATTTTTTTTTTTGCCAACATCAAAGAGAGGTTGGGTGAGAAATATTATCATAATAACTGTAATACCCCAAATTTTGCCCTAAGATTTGTCGTCGCATTTCATTGCATTTAATCAATCACTAACAAATTTGTGTAGTCGTTTGACTTTTTGCAGGTAAATATCATATGGCATGCATTTTTTTTCTAAAAAGTAAAAATGGCACAATTGGCAGGAGGACATGTGTAAGGAGTTATGAGTGTGAGAGGTTGAGAGTTCGAATCTCACCTTTGGCACTTTTTGTTGTTTTTATTATTTTTACTCTAAATTTTTCTATCTTTCATTAAAAAAAATAACAAAAATAGTTTTTTATTATTATTTAATTATTATTTTCGTATTTTAATTAAATCATTTTTTAAAATATTATTTTTTTCACTTTTTTCTAAATTATTCATAAAAATATCCAAAAAATCATAAAATAAAAAATATTGAAAAAAATTTTGTTCTTTTTATAATATTTTTATTTTAGGAATCAATAGGATTATTAGTTTTTATTTTAAGTTTATTTTAATTATTTTAAATTATTTAAATTTTATTTTTCTTAACTAATTATTTAGTTTGGGCTTTAAAATGGGCTTTAGGGACATTATTGACAATTTGGTGTTAACCCTAATTTGTTCCCTATATATACATGTGTTGCCTTGTTGGAAAAGAGGAGAGAAGGAAAAAAACCTAAGAGGAGTGAGTGCCGTTTGCCGTTATTTAGTTTTCTTCTTCATCCATTACTATTGTTTCTTTTTCTTCATCGTTTACCGTTATTTCTTTTCCTTCATCTATTACTGTTGTTTCTTTTTCTTCATCTTTTACCGTTATTTCTTTTTCTTCATCTATTACCGTTATTTCTTTTTCTTTATCTATTACTGTTACGTTTATATATATATATAATTTTTAAATTGTTAGAGTTTATATATATAAGATTTTTGATCGAATTATGTCGATACGATGTTTGCACATTTGTGTGCATGACACGTGACATTTGTGTTAGTTCGATCTGGTTGCGATGATCGCATTTTTGTGTGAGCAATAATACTATTTTTTGCTTAATTTCTTTTACTTTGCGATAAATTTTGTTTCGTCCGATTTAGATCTGGTTGCGATGAGCGCATTTCTGCGTTAGCAACATTGTTGGGTTATTTGGCACATTTAAAATTCATTATTGCTTTATTATTATTATTATTATTATTATTATTATTATTATTATTATTATTATTATTATTATTATTATTATTATCATTATTTATTATTATTATCATTATTATCATTATTATTATTATTGTTATCATTAATTTATTAAAATTTGTTGTAATATAAAAATCTATTTTTTTAAAATAAATGACATTAACATCTTTTTTCCAAATTAATATGAAAACCTAATTTTAATTTTCTATATGATTCTATGTATATATTTATTATAATTCTTGTAAATTTTTGTAAATAAAATTAAACCTTATAAACACTTAATGTAAAATTTTGGTGAATGTGATTATTGATTAGTTAAAATTTGTTTTCATCATAATGCGTAAATATTTTTCTTAATAATTGTTAATATATAATTAGAGATAATTAAATTTTTGTAAATGATTAAGAAATTTATAATTATGTTATATTTAGAACTTTATATTATAGTAATTATTTAATCATTTATGTTTCTAAATAAAAATCAAATCTTATGATATTTAGAACTTTATATTATAGTAATTATTTAATCATTTATGTTTCTAAATAAAAATCAAATCTTATGATATTTAGAACTTTATATTATAGTAATTATTTAATCATTTATGTTTCTAAATAAAAATCAAATCTTATGTTTAATCACGTTATTAATTAATTATTATTGCTAATCATATTTTGTTGCTTATTATTATTTTGAAATTTCTATCTTATTATTTTTTCTAACTTTGTCTATTTTTCTCATTATTATTGTTTCAACTAATTATTTTCACTAACTTTATATTTATACTAACCTTATTTAATTTTTCTTATTATTTACTAACCCCAATATTTTATTTACTTATTTGTTATTTTTTTTATTATATTTATTTTGATCATATTTTACTATTTATTTTATTTATTATAATTTTGTAATTGCCTCTTAGATGTAAATTGTAATCATTTAATTATTATTATCATTATGGTTAGTAATTAGGGAGTGCCAATATGTATGATATTTAAAAAAAATAAATTAGATCATTTTAATATAAGATAATTAAATTAAACATTTCACACACGTAAGTCGATTTTAATCGCCGTCTCACTTCTTAAGGATATCCCTCAAGTTGCCTATGAATATTGGTTAAGTGGGGTGTATAAAGCAAGTCCCTCAAAAAGAAAATCATCAAAGTCCCTTATGGTTGCCTTTACGAATCGAGTCCCTTTCGAAAAATGATGATAGTCCCTCTAGTTTGCTTATTACACCCCACAATGGCCTTCAAAAATCCAATTGTCCCTCACATGTCCCTTAACATCCAAAGTAAGGACTACCTACTCCATTATAGTAGGGATAGTCTTACTAAGGAAAGGATAAAGAATAAGAAAGACCTTAAAACATTAGGGTAGGCTACTCCTAGATACTTGCTCACTTCAAAACTTTTTCACACTTAAACAAATTTTCAACAAGTTTTCAAACAAGTTCTTAACACATCCTTACATGGATTATTTATTAACTATTCTGAAAATTTTCTATTCACACACTACACTTTCAAAACAATTCAAAAGTGAGCTTAAGTACCTAAGAGCCCATGGATAACCATGGATGAAAAGGGTGCTAACACCTTCCCTTTTCATAACCTACCCCCCGGACCCAAAATATTCTCTAAGGTCTTTCCTGTTCTTTTATAACCTTTCCTTATGGATAAAATAAAAGTCGGTGGCGACTCTTGCTATCCGCAACATTGTTTAAAGTCAGTTCTCCCACCGTGTTACAGAACTGGCGACTCTGCTGGGGACTTATTTAAGAGGGGTACCCTTAGGAATTAAGATCACTTTAAATTGTTTGCCTTGTTTGCTTTATTATTATATTGTTGGGGTGCTCTTATGTGTGAAAGGTCCTAACCCGGATCTAGTGTACCTTAGGTAAATGGCAATAGACCAAGGAAACTGTACGACGTATATCAATATGGTTGATCTGGTGGCCATAGTTAGTGCGACTTCTTGGTTGGTGCTTATATTCCTTAAGTCAAGTTGAGGATAATATTGAGGCTGCCATATGTTGTCAATGCACTAACTGACTTTTAGAACCCTAGTTAACTCATCTTGGCCTTTAGAAAGTAGTGAGGTAACCGGCTTTGGTGCAGACTGAAGTTGGTTGACACTCGATACTACGCTCATTGAGATCTTAAACTTGGAGGGTTTTGGTTGGCAAGTAAGTTGCCTTCTGAACAACCACCCTTGTGAAGGATCAATGATATTGAGATCCCTTAGAACCTGGTTACTTTTGTAGGACAGGATGAACCATCTAACTTCAGGGGAGGGTACTTACCTTTAAACCTCATGCAAGCCTTTAAACCTAGGGCAATTGTGTGACTTGTTTGTGTGTGCCACATGTTTGTGATTGAACATAACATCATGACATCATCATGCATCATAAGCATATCATTTTCCCTAACCATTTCAAGGACCAAAGGATTTATCTTTGTTCTTTGTTGCAGGTCATGGCTTCTGCTCGTAGAAACACCATCAGGATCAACTTTGTAGGGATACCTGCTAAGCTCAAGGAGTTGGTTTCCCTAGTGCCTGATCATTCCCAGTTCAACAAGAGGCATGGTCACTTATTGGATCTAGTTACTTCAGGGTTCAGTGAAGACATGATGAGTGTGCTGTTTCAGTTCTTTGACCCTGAGCACCATTGCTTTACATTTCCTGATTATCAGCTGGTTCCAACCATGGAGGAGTTCTCTAAACTTCTGGGTATACCTGTTCTTGATCAGAAGCCATTCACAGGCTTAGAGAAGGAGCTTAAACCAGAAGTTGTTGCTGCAGCTCTACATCTGAAGAAGTCTGACATTGTTCTAGAGACGAGAAGTGGAGTTAAAGGTATTCTTGCCAAGGTATTAGTGGATAAAGCTCAAATGTTCTTGAAAGCTATGAGCTACGATGCTTTTGAGGAGATCTTAGCCTTATTGATTTATGGCTTAGTGTTGTTCCCCAATCCTGATCAGTTCATAGACGTTCATGCCATCAACATATTCCTGAGTCACAATCCAGTGCCTACCTTACTTGGAGACATCCTACATTCTCTTCACACCCGTACTACAAGAGCAAGAGGAACTTTGATGTGCTGCATACCTTTACTTTCTAGGTGGTTTATTTCTCACCTTCCTCGCTCAGTAATGAAGAATGAGCAAGGGTTCAGATGGTCCAAGAGGATCATGTCACTTTCTCACTCAGACATCCATTGGTGCTCCAGATCTACGGAGAATGTCACCATCATTGACCGTTGTGGGGAGTTTCCTAACGTGCCGCTTCTAGGCATAAGAGGAGGCATCACCTACAACCCATCTCTAGCTTTACGACAGTTTGGTTACGCCCGGAGCGATGGTCCACATGACATGTTGATTCAGGGCATTGTGTTTGACTACGACAACGATCTTCAGGGTTACCGTCAGAGATTCATACGAGCTTGGGAAAAGGTAAACAGGATTGACAGCAAGACACTGGAGCCTAAGTACACCATTCCTATGGAGGCTTATCTCAGATGGGTACGATTTCGTGCTCAGACACTCATGATGCCATATCCTGCCATCCTACCAGTTACCATGGAACCTGTTGCTGAAGGAGACACAGCTTATACCATCCTTCACCCAGACATGCCTACTGATGTGGAAGACTTGCAGAGATCATGGATCCAACTGAAAGAGCAAAGGGATACTTTCGAGGCTCATTACAAAGCAAGCCAAGCAAGGATCCTAGAGCTAACAAAGCTACTTCATAAAGCAAGCATGTCTATGGGTGCCAAAGAAAGCTTTAAGGAGTATGCTCAGAAGTGGAGAGACTTAGCTGGAGGAGTTCAACCCCCTTTGACTGATAGGGAATTGGTTGATATGTTCATGTGTACGCTGAATGGTCCGTTTTACAGTCATCTCATTGGAAGCTCATCATCTGGCTTCACTGAGTTGATCATGACAGGAGAGCGAGTAGAGAATGGCATCAAGAGTGGTAAGATCCAAATGGGCACTTCTTCATCAGGTGCCGCAAAGAAGCCTCCCACTGGGAAGAAAGAATCTAATGCTGTGTATGGTCAGCCTGATCGTAACAGAAGGCATCAGTCTGTTAGTGCAGTTCATATTTCAAATCCAACTCCTGCAACAACAGAGCAGCCTCAAGGCAACCAACAGAGGGCTAGAAGACAGTTCACGAAGATCAACATGTCAATGGCTCAGGCATTGCAACACTTGTTGAAAGCTGAACTTATTACCCTGAGGGAGGCCCCTCGGAATCCCAATGTTACCTCTCCCAAGTACAATCCCAATGCACGATGTGCATATCATTCAAACTGTCCAGGACATGATACTAATAACTGCTGGGTCTTGAAGAACAAAATTCAGGATATGATTGATGCTGGAGAAGTTGAGTTTGATCCACCAGGTACTCCAAATGTGATTACAGCTCCAATGCCAAATCACGAGAAGACTGTCAACGCCATTGATAAAGATATTGATGAAGATCTGCATGTCTATTCAGTTATGGAGTTGAGCACACCATTGTCTGTTATCAAAAAGAGGTTAGTACAAGCTGGGATCTTTCCAGGTTGTCATGAAGATTGTCTATATTGTACCTATAAGCCGGATAGTTGCTTCATTTTGAGAGATGGGATTCAACGTCTCATGGATAAATATACTATAGTGTTTGAAAGAAGACCAGCATCTGTAGAAAGTATGGTGGATCATCTGACTCAGGGTAAAAAGATTGAAGAGGTTGACATGGTTGACAAAGTACCACTAAGAATCACTTCAAAGGGTCCCATTAAAATCACTCATCAGGGCCCAATCAAGATTACTGCTGAAGGTCCTGTGAAAGTTGTCACTGAAGCCAGAGTAGCTCCTCTGATCATTACCACTCCTGGTCCTATTCCTTATACATCTGACAAAGCTGTGCCTTGGCACTATGGGTCTGATGTTTACATCCATGGTGTCAAACAGGAGCCTTTACCTGATATGCCTGTTGACATTGATAATATTGCCGGATCTAGCAAGATCACTCGTAGTGGAAGAGTCTTCTCTCCTCCAGTTGCTTCTAAGAGTGCGGTTACTCCTGCTGTTACTTCCACCACTGATGCTCGGGGCAAGGGTCCTGTTATTGAGCCTGTATCTACTGATGTGCCAGCTGCTGATGACCTCTCTAAGCAGATGGAAGAAGTATTGAAAATCATTCGCAAGAGTGATTATGATATTGTTGATCAGCTGGGGCATACTCCCTCAAAGATTTCTATGCTCTCCCTGTTATTATGTTCTGAGGCTCATGCCAAGTCATTGATCAAGTTTCTAAAGATGGCTCATGTACCCAGTGCAATTTCTGTGGACCAGTTTGAGAATTGTGTTGCTCACCTGACCTATGACAACGGGTTAGGATTTTCTGATGCTGACTTGACCCCTGCCAAGAGGGATCATAACAGGGCCTTGCATATTTCAATTGAATGCAGGGGCACTACCCTGTCTCATGTGCTGATAGACAATGGTTCCTCTCTGAATGTGTTGCCTAAGGAAGTCCTGAACAAGCTGAGTCCTGAAGATACGGTATTGAAGCCCAGTAATATTGTGGTAAAGGCTTTTGATGGTTCTAGAAGAGTAGTGCATGGGGAAATTGATCTTCCAATCAAGGTTGGCTCTCAGGTGTTTACTGCTACATTCTATGTGATGGATATTCGTCCTTCGTACTCATGTCTGCTTGGTCGTCCCTGGATCCATGGGGCAGGTGCTGTGACCTCCACATTACATCAAAAGTTGAGATATCCGGTGAATGGAAAAGTTGTTACTGTCTTTGGAGAGGAAGAATACTTTGTCAGCCATGTAAACACTTTCAAGTATCTGGAAGTAGAAGGTGAATACATTGAAACTCCATGTCAGTCATTTGAAGTGGTTCCCTGGGCTGTTAAGGATTGTGTGACTCCTCCTGCTGTGAAGAAGGTTCCTGTGGTCATCAGAAACCCTCCAACAATGGCAATGGCCTCCCTCAATGATGCAAAAGCTGTGGTGGAAGAAGGTGGTTGTACTATTTGGGGTCAGCTTCCTGATATTCCATACAAGTCTGACAAGTTTGGTTTGGGTTTCACTGCAGAGTCCCAGAAGGCTGTCCGTCGTGCCTGTGTTGTTCGTATCACCAATCAAGGGGTTATCAATGCTGTGGGAGATCAAGATGAAGACTACAACTTGGAGGCATGGATTTTTCCTACTGCGGGTGCTGGACTCAATAATTGGAAAGCTGAAGATGTTATCCCTATCTCCTTTAGTCAGGAGTAAATACTATTACTGTGTTATGTTTTTAAATTTATAATTTCTGGAACAATTAAAACTTTCAAGCCATGTGCCTTACCCGGGGCACAATGGTGTGCTTGTTACGGGTTGTCATCTCATTTGCATACTTCATTCGATAAAATCAGTGGACGTTTCGTTTTCGTAAATATTGTGTTCCTTGTCTTTCTTTTTCTTTTATTTTTGCTTTATCAGCTATGTGTTCTTACACACACCCACGTCACTAAAATGCCGATCCTCATCCACTCTGGATCCAATTGATAACAGTTCTACTATTGCCAATTACAATTTCGAGAATCCGATCTATCAAACTGAAGACGGAAACGAGGACGATTGTGAAATATCTGTAGGGCTTGCTAGGTTGTTACAACAAGAAGAGAAAGCTATACAGCCACATGAAGAGCCAGTCGAAGTTGTGAATCTAGGAACTGAAGAAAACAGAAAAGAGGTCCAGATAGGGGCTGATTTAGACAACACTGCTCAGCATAAGAATGCAGGGGCAACATATCAGCGTGCTATGGTGGCTTTGTTTCATGATATGATTCATCATGAGATAGAAGTATATGTGGATGATATGATAGCCAGGTCTCAGAATGAAGAACAACATCTTGATCATCTGCACAAGTTGTTTGAGAGGTTGAAGAAATACAGGTTGAGATTAAATCCAAACAAGTGTACTTTTGGAGTTAGATCTGGAAAGCTCCTGGGTTTCATTGTCAGTGGAAAAGGTATTGAAGTGGATCCTGCAAAAGTGAAAGCTATACGAGAGATGCCAGCTCCCCGTACTGAGAAGGAGGTTAGAGGTTTCTTGGGACTACATTGCAAGATTTATTTCCCAATTAACTACCATCTGTGAGCCAATCTTCAAGTTGTTGAAGAAAGATCAGGTGATGGAATGGAATGATGAGTGCCAGACTGCCTTTGATGAAATCAAGAGATATTTGCTAGAACCTCCAATTTTAATGCCACCAGTTGATGGAAGACCCTTGATTATGTATTTAACAGTATTAGACAACTCAATGGGGTGTGTATTGGGGCAACATGACGAGTCTGGTCGAAAAGAGCAGGCAATATACTACCTTAGCAAAAAGTTTACCGACTGTGAAACAAAATACTCACTGCTCGAGAAAACTTGTTGCGCTTTGGCACGGGCTGCTCGCCGACTAAGACAGTATATGTTGACCCATACTACCTTGTTGATTTCAAAGATGAATGGGGCAGTTGAAGCTGCTAATAAGAACATTAAGAAGATTGTACAGAAGATAACTGTTACTTACAAGGATTGGCACGAGATGTTACCATTTGCTCTGCATGGTTATCGTACTACAATACGTACTTCAACCGGGGCAACCCCATTCTCCTTGGTCTATGGTATGGAAGCAGTTTTGCCTATTGAAGTTCAGATCCCCTCCTTGAGAATTATGAAGGATGCAGGCTTGGATGAAGATGAGTGGATTCAGACTCGACTTGACCAGATAAATTTGATTGATGAGAAAAGGTTAGCAGCAGTTTGTCATGGCCAGATGTACCAGAAACGGATGATCAAAGCTTTTAACAAGAAGGTTAAGCCAAAGGTATATCAGGCTGGTGACTTGGTAATCAAGCGTATCATATTACCACAGGGTGATCCTAGGGGCAAGTGGACTCCAACATATGAGGGACCATTTGTAGTCAAGACAGTGTTCTCAGGAGGTGCCATGATATTGACTACAATGGATGGTGAAGACTTCCCACAACCTGTAAACGCAGACATAGTTAAAAAATACTACGCATAAAAAGAGACCCGCTAGGTTGACAGGCCTAGGCAAAAATAAGGGCATCCCGGCAAACCAAAAGGGTTTGGGCAAAAATTAGGGATATATATATAAAAAGATGTACACCCGGAAAGTCGAAAACCTGAAAAGGCGGCTTGGGCAAAAAAGGGTATCCCGGTGGATTGAAAACCTGAAAGGGCAATCCAGGCAAAAGTTAGGGATTAAAGCGTATGACTATGTCTCGTTTGGATCACTCATGAAACTGCAACCAGTTGTACTACTTACTCAAGCTCAAACAGATAAAGCTCAATCCAATCGTTTCCGTCTCAACAGCAAGAAGATGAGATACTTGAGGGGCAATAGTAGAATTGAAACTCAATAGGATTATTTCCCACATAGCTGATTCTTTTTGTAAAACTTCATGACAAAATTCTCTTACTAGGGTTTATGTCTCCTTGTACAAACTTACCCGTGTATGGGTCACTTTTGATATAAATAAATTCCATCTTTTGAATCCAGATTTACTTTTACCCTATTTACATAAGCGAAACGTCCATTGGTTGTGTTTGAATGTATGTATGCCTTTGAATATGATTGATGGTTACCAGAAATGCATGTATGCTTTTAATATGATTGATGTTTACCAGAAATGCATGAAAATGCAGTAATAGTATTTACTAAGGACGAACGAGGGAAGGATTTCAACGAAGCTTCGCCGGTTCATCTTTACAAGGCAGTTACAAACCATCAGTAGGACTAATCCATTTTCACAAAGTCTAATCTCCCCTGGAATTTATATCCATCTCTTTTATCCTCATACGGATATACGGGAAATTACTTTCCAATAAGGGCACGATGAACGAAGACGGGATGTTATACTTATCCTACTATCAAACGAAAACGAAGGTTATCTATACCCTACTGTCCCCAACAACGGGAGGTTATCTATACCTTGTTATCCCCAACAATGGGAGGTTATCTATACCTTGTTATCCCCAGCAGACGGAGGGTTATGTATTCTTCAACAACGAATCGGGATTTATTTTCCTTGGTCAGCAGTTGTTATACAAGGATATCCAGACACTTCCAGCAGTGTCATATCATACATGCATCATTTACATCATACCATAACATATATGTCTATAGTACATTACCTAAGTGCATCATGTCATACATGCATACATAAAGCATAAACTAATGTTGTTATACAGAATGCTACCTTGTTTTCAGGTTAATTATCCAACAAACAAGCTTATGATCTTTGGGACTGCTTTATTGTAACCTCAGGGTTACTTTATCCTCCTGATGAGCTTCTTATTACTTTGGGACTGCTTTATTGTAACCTCAGGGTTATTTTATCCTCCTGATAGCCTCTCATGACTTCAAGACTGCTTTAGAGCTACTGATTGCTCTATCCTCCTGAAATCATCCTATTACTTCAAGACTGCTTTAGAGCTATTCATTGCTCTATCCTCATGAGGTCATATTACTACTTCAAGACTGCTTTAGAGCTATTGATTGCTCTATCCTCCTGAAGCCATCTAATTATTTCAAGACTGCTTTAGAGTTATCCATTGCTCTATCCTCCTGAAATTACATTATTATTTCAAGACTGCTTTAGAGTTATCCATTGCTCTATCCTCCTGAAATTACATTATTATTTCAAGACTGCTTTAGAGCTATTCATTGCTCTATCCTCCTGAAATCATTACTTCAAGACTGCTTTAGAGTTATTGATTGCTCTATCCTCCTGAAGACATATCACATTATTATTTCAAGACTGCTTTAGAGCTATTGATTGCTCTATCCTCCTGAAGCCATTATTATTTCAAGACTGCTTTAGAGTATTCATTGCTCTATCCTCCTAAAATTACATTATTATTTCAAGACTGCTTTAGAGCTATTCATTGCTCTATCCTCCTGAAATCATTACTTCAAGACTGCTTTAGAGTATTCATTGCTCTATCCTCCTGAAATTACATTATTATTTCAAGACTGCTTTAGAGCTATTCATTGCTCTATCCTCCTGAAATCATTACTTCAAGACTGCTTTAGAGCTATTGATTGCTCTATCCTCCTGAAGACATATCACGTTATTATTTCAAGACTGCTTTAGAGCTATTCATTGCTCTATCCTCCTGAAATCATTACTTCAAGACTGCTTTAGAGTATTCATTGCTCTATCCTCCTGAAATTACATTATTATTTCAAGACTGCTTTAGAGCTATTCATTGCTCTATCCTCCTGAAATCATTACTTCAAGACTGCTTTAGAGCTATTGATTGCTCTATCCTCCTGAAGACATATCACGTTATTATTTCAAGACTGCTTTAGAGCTATTCATTGCTCTATCCTCCTGAAATCATTACTTCAAGACTGCTTTAGAGTATTCATTGCTCTATCCTCCTGAAATTACATTATTATTTCAAGACTGCTTTAGAGCTATTTATTGCTCTATCCTCCTGAAATCATTACTTCAAGACTGCTTTAGAGCTATTGATTGCTCTATCCTCCTGAAGACATATCACGTTATTATTTCAAGACTGCTTTAGAGCTATTCATTGCTCTATCCTCCTGAAATCATTACTTCAAGACTGCTTTAGAGCTATTGATTGCTCTATCCTCCTGAAGACATATCACGTTATTATTTCAAGACTGCTTTAGAGCTATTCATTGCTCTATCCTCCTGAAATCATTACTTCAAGACTGCTTTAGAGTATTCATTGCTCTATCCTCCTGAAATCATTACTTCAAGACTGCTTTAGAGCTATTGATTGCTCTATCCTCCTGAAGACATATCACGTTATTATTTCAAGACTGCTTTAGAGCTATTCATTGCTCTATCCTCCTGAAATCATTACTTCAAGACTACTTTAGAGCTGTTGATTGCTCTATCCTCCTGAAGCCATTCTATTACTTCAAGACTGCTTTAGAGCTATTGATTGCTCTATCCTCCTGAAGCCATTATTACTTCAAGACTGCTTTAGAGCTATTGATTGCTCTATCCTCCTGAGGTCCGATTTATCACTTCAAGACTGCTTTAGGGTTATCATTATTGATCGCTCTATCCTCATGAAGACATGCTGTTACATCAGTGTTACTCCAGACTCCTGACAGTTCTCATTATACTATTGAAGAACTTTCCCCTAGTGGCATCTTTAATCCCACTCAATCATGTTCAACCAACCATCAATATCACTCCATGCACTGGTGAGTGCAAATTTTTGGGCTTTTGTGTTCAATCCCCTTCAACCTTCCAGGTTACGACTGGCAAATATACCAATCTAACCCCTCATGTTTCAGAAAATTGAACAGGGGCAGCTGTTGCACCCCAAAATTTGCCCTCACAATACAAGACTTTGTGTTCCAAGAAGGTTCACAAGGTTCACAAAATTCATAATTGGTCAGAAGAGTTGACAATTCCCTCAGACAATGCACCTCCTAAGCAGTGCATCCAAAACTAGGGTTTTGACTTTAATCAGGCTAAATGGACTTCCAAGACTTCAAGTGAGCTTCATAACATCTTATATGTGTATAAGAACCCCCATGTCAAGTTTCAAGACTTTTCTCAAAAGTTTGCTCAGTCAGATGATCAGATAAGTCAAAAGCAGTCAATGCAGTTAAAAGGTCAAACTGAGGTCAACTGTGGTCAAACTTCATGATTTTTTTTTTTTTGCCAACATCAAAGAGAGGTTGGGTGAGAAATATTATCATAATAACTGTAATACCCCAAATTTTGCCCTAAGATTTGTCGTCGCATTTCATTGCATTTAATCAATCACTAACAAATTTGTGTAGTCGTTTGACTTTTTGCAGGTAAATATCATATGGCATGCATTTTTTTTCTAAAAAGTAAAAATGGCACAATTGGCAGGAGGACATGTGTAAGGAGTTATGAGTGTGAGAGGTTGAGAGTTCGAATCTCACCTTTGGCACTTTTTGTTGTTTTTATTATTTTTACTCTAAATTTTTCTATCTTTCATTAAAAAAAATAACAAAAATAGTTTTTTATTATTATTTAATTATTATTTTCGTATTTTAATTAAATCATTTTTTAAAATATTATTTTTTTCACTTTTTTCTAAATTATTCATAAAAATATCCAAAAAATCATAAAATAAAAAATATTGAAAAAAATTTTGTTCTTTTTATAATATTTTTATTTTAGGAATCAATAGGATTATTAGTTTTTATTTTAAGTTTATTTTAATTATTTTAAATTATTTAAATTTTATTTTTTTTAACTAATTATTTAGTTTGGGCTTTAAAATGGGCTTTAGGGACATTATTGACAATTTGGTGTTAACCCTAATTTGTTCCCTATATATACATGTGTTGCCTTGTTGGAAAAGAGGAGAGAAGGAAAAAAACCTAAGAGGAGTGAGTGCCGTTTGCCGTTATTTAGTTTTCTTCTTCATCCATTACTATTGTTTCTTTTTCTTCATCGTTTACCGTTATTTCTTTTCCTTCATCTATTACTGTTGTTTCTTTTTCTTCATCTTTTACCGTTATTTCTTTTTCTTCATCTATTACCGTTATTTCTTTTTCTTTATCTATTACTGTTACGTTTATATATATATAATTTTTAAATTGTTAGAGTTTATATATATAAGATTTTTGATCGAATTATGTCGATACGATGTTTGCACATTTGTGTGCATGACGCGTGACATTTGTGTTAGTTCGATCTGGTTGCGATGATCGCATTTTTGTGTGAGCAATAATACTATTTTTTGCTTAATTTCTTTTACTTTGCGATAAATTTTGTTTCGTCCGATTTAGATCTGGTTGCGATGAGCGCATTTCTGCGTTAGCAACATTGTTGGGTTATTTGGCACATTTAAAATTCATTATTGCTTTATTATTATTATTATTATTATTATTATTATTATTATTATTATTATTATTATTATTATTATTATTATTATTATTATTATTATTATTATCATTATTTATTATTATTATCATTATTATCATTATTATTATTATTGTTATCATTAATTTATTAAAATTTGTTGTAATATAAAAATCTATTTTTTTAAAATAAATGACATTAACATCTTTTTTCCAAATTAATATGAAAACCTAATTTTAATTTTCTATATGATTCTATGTATATATTTATTATAATTCTTGTAAATTTTTGTAAATAAAATTAAACCTTATAAACACTTAATGTAAAATTTTGGTGAATGTGATTATTGATTAGTTAAAATTTGTTTTCATCATAATGCGTAAATATTTTTCTTAATAATTGTTAATATATAATTAGAGATAATTAAATTTTTGTAAATGATTAAGAAATTTATAATTATGTTATATTTAGAACTTTATATTATAGTAATTATTTAATCATTTATGTTTCTAAATAAAAATCAAATCTTATGATATTTAGAACTTTATATTATAGTAATTATTTAATCATTTATGTTTCTAAATAAAAATCAAATCTTATGATATTTAGAACTTTATATTATAGTAATTATTTAATCATTTATGTTTCTAAATAAAAATCAAATCTTATGTTTAATCACGTTATTAATTAATTATTATTGCTAATCATATTTTGTTGCTTATTATTATTTTGAAATTTCTATCTTATTATTTTTTCTAACTTTGTCTATTTTTCTCATTATTATTGTTTCAACTAATTATTTTCACTAACTTTATATTTATACTAACCTTATTTAATTTTTCTTATTATTTACTAACCCCAATATTTTATTTACTTATTTGTTATTTTTTTTATTATATTTATTTTGATCATATTTTACTATTTATTTTATTTATTATAATTTTGTAATTGCCTCTTAGATGTAAATTGTAATCATTTAATTATTATTATCATTATGGTTAGTAATTAGGGAGTGCCAATATGTATGATATTTAAAAAAAATAAATTAGATCATTTTAATATAAGATAATTAAATTAAACATTTCACACACGTAAGTCGATTTTAATCGCCGTCTCACTTCTTAAGGATATCCCTCAAGTTGCCTATGAATATTGGTTAAGTGGGGTGTATAAAGCAAGTCCCTCAAAAAGAAAATCATCAAAGTCCCTTATGGTTGCATTTACGAATCGAGTCCCTTTCGAAAAATGATGATAGTCCCTCTAGTTTGCTTATTACACCCCACAATGGCCTTCAAAAATCCAATTG
Source organism: Lathyrus sativus (assembly GCA_963859935.3). NCBI lineage: Eukaryota > Viridiplantae > Streptophyta > Magnoliopsida > Fabales > Fabaceae > Lathyrus > Lathyrus sativus. The sequence continues at coordinate 589,691,023 of OZ012741.1, read as the reverse complement.
TCCCTCACATGTCCCTTAACATCCAAAGTAAGGACTACCTACTCCATTATAGTAGGGATAGTCTTACTAAGGAAAGGATAAAGAATAAGAAAGACCTTAAAACATTAGGGTAGGCTACTCCTAGATACTTGCTCACTTCAAAACTTTTTCACACTTAAACAAATTTTCAACAAGTTTTCAAACAAGTTCTTAACACATCCTTACACGGATTATTTATTAACTATTCTGAAAATTTTCTATTCACACACTACACTTTCAAAACAATTCAAAAGTGAGCTTAAGTACCTAAGAGCCCATGGATAACCATGGATGAAAAGGGTGCTAACACCTTCCCTTTTCATAACCTACCCCCCGGACCCAAAATATTCTCTAAGGTCTTTCCTGTTCTTTTATAACCTTTCCTTATGGATAAAATAAAAGTCGGTGGCGACTCTTGCTATCCGCAACATTGTTTAAAGTCAGTTCTCCCACCGTGTTACACCCCCGAATGAAACTCACATCTCGCATTCGCATCGTAGCCCGGTGGAGGTGTCCCTGTCAAGGGAGCCAAAATTCTCTTCTGAACTAGCTACAACCAAAGCAAAGTCTGCAAAAGATGGGCATAGGACATAGGTGGGGTTTCAAGATGACGACTTGACAATGGTGTTTTATTTTGGTACCTCTGGTACCCTTGCTGGTTCTGTTGCTGCTGTTGTTGAGGTTGTTGGACAACAGGAATAGTAATGCTAGCGACCTGCTGGCGCTGGCCTTTTCCTTTTCCCCGAGCATTAGACACTGAGCTCGTCTCACCTTCACGTCTCTTACCACTGTAAGGTTTCTTTCCCCCTCCAGCTGAGGATACATCTATACCCTGAATCTTTCCGAGTTTGATGTCATTCTCCACATGTTCTCCAGTGATTATGAGGTCGGAGAAGCTTCTCGACATACCACTGACAAGCTTCTCATAATAAACTCCTGGAAGAGTAGCTAGGAACATCTCGACAAGTTCCCGCTCAACCATCGGTGGCTGAACTCTTGCTGCCAGTCCACGTCATCTCTGGGTGTACTCTTTAAATCCTTTGTTGTTCTTCTGAGACAAATTTTGTAGCTGAACCCGGTTGGGAGCCAGATCGTTGTTATACTGATAGTGGCGTATGAATGCTTCAGCAAGGTCTTTCCACGTACATACACTTGTGGGTTCCAAACCCATATACCACTCAAGCGAGGGGCCGGACAGGCTGTCTTGGAAGAAGTGCATCAGTAACTTCTCATCTTCAGAATGTGCAGACGTCTTTCGGTAGTACGACCTCAGATGGACACGGGGGCAAGTGGTGCCCTTATACTTCTCGAAGTCGGGTACCTTAAATTTGGGAGGCACCTTGAAGTCTGAGATCAGTCCCAGCTTGGTCATGTCAACGCCCATGGTATTCAAGTTCTCAAAACTCTTCATCTTGTCTTCGAGTGCTTTGAACCTTAAACGGGCTTCAGAATTCAGTTTGCCCTCAGCTCCCTTCATTGAGAATAAGTCCTCTTGACGATCCTCATGCCAAGGTTGATGGTCATTGCCAGCAGCAAACCTAGCAGCATCAAGACCATACAGATTACCAGCATCAGCGTTCCCAGCATTACTCGTTCCTCCAGTATTGCCATTGCCTATACCAGCATTACCATTGGCCTCAAAGTTGCCATTTCCGGCTCCAGTCGTATTCCCATTAGCTCCAACATTAGTAACAACATTACCATTGCCACTTACGTTCCCTCCAGTCACAGGGATGTTAGCATGAGGGGTCTCAACAAGCGGAGGGTTCACCACATTCTTACCATGTAGCACGTCGTTGTTGTCGACGCGTGCAATCAGAGGTTGCACCAGAGTTCTGAGCTGATCCTGGCCATTAGCGACCACTTGCATGAGATCCATAAAACGATCCATCCTCTCTTTGAGCTCTTGAATGTCAGTCTAAACCTGTTCCATTACTCTGGCTTGATTTGCTTTGGTAGAATACCGGTGAATCTTCCTTCGTTCAATCCTGAAATAACCTGCAAACACAAGGGGTTAGAAAAACAGCTCGGGGTACCCTGTTATGCAAATGATTCATGCAAATGCAAACGTGTGTCTGTGCCTTGGGGAGATTCCCCCCCCCCCCCCCCCCCCCCCGATCCTAGTTTCCAAGACAAATAAAGTCCAACATCCAATTGTTGCACCCCAAAATTTGACCAACCTCTTTGGCTTATGTTATATTGCATCATTAGCATTAGCATTGCATAACATTTTGCATTCCACAGGGGATCAAGGAGTGCGTATCTAAACAGAAAATTTGTCAAGGATTTCTAGACCTGATCAAGAGTTTGTGTTCAAGTCATCAGAGACAAGCCAAAGCCTTTTAAGACAAACAGATAAACATATATGGTTGTCATGCTCAATACATGACAAATAGGGGTTCCATTGCTTCTTTGGCTATGGCTGTTATTATTATTGGGAATGAAGACAGTGGTGGGATTGCTGGCTTTTGGGCTTTAGTTGAATATGGAGCTCCAGTTAGCCGTGCAATCGCGGGAGAAAACGGGTTTTGAAGACACAGACACTATTGTGTGATATGTTACTTAGGGATTCTCATACTGGGATTGTTACCCAGAGTCCTAGTATTATAGACTTGGTTAAGTGTGATGGGGCTGCTTTGCATTATCAAGGAGGCTACCACCCGTTGGGTGTTACCCCGACCGAGGCTCAGATAAGGAATATTATAGATCAGTTGTTGGTCTTTCATAGTGATTCCACGGGTTTGGGTACTGGTAGTTTGGCTGATACTGGTTACCCTGGGGGTGTTTCTCTTGGGGATGCAGTTTGTGGAATGGCTGTTGCGTATATTACTGGAAAAGACTTTCTTTTCTGGTTTAAATCTCATACGGCTAAAGAAATTAAATGGGATGGTGCAAAACATCACCCGGAGGATAAGGATGACGGGCAGAAAATGCATCCTCGTTCTTCTTTCAAGGCCTTTTTAGAAGTGGCGAAGAGCCGTAGTATGCAGTGGGATAATGCAGAAATGGATGCAATTCACTCCTTGCAGCTTGTCCTGCGAGACTCGTTTAAGGAAGCTAAGAATAATGATTCAAAGGCTGTTATGCATACCCAATATGTCAGAACATGGTTACAACAAAAAAATCATCCATCAAATAGAAAATCGCCTTCCTTTCTCATTGCCTTTTCAAGAGAGCACTTCAAGAGTACCTAGTCTTAATAGAAAAGACAGTGAAACCGATGTTAACGTGCGGCTTCCAAAGTTACGAAGTACGTGTGGTAGCAACAAACAACAACGTTGATAGTTGATGAATGTCATTCTCCCACTCTCGCAGTGCACTTGCACTAAAATCTCAACTCTTCTCCTTGGCACGTAAGAGCCCATTCATTACGAAGAAACTCCACGCACAAATCACCAAATCTGGTCTTAACCAGCATGATCCCTTCCCCAAGACTCTTATTGATGCATACGGCAAATGTGGTCTCCTTCAAGATACACTCAAGCTGTTTGACACATTGCCTCACCGAGACCACGTTGCTTGGGCTACTGTTCTCTCCACTTGCAACCTCTCCAATCTCCCATATAAAGCTTTATCCATCTCACGTTCCATTCTCAATAAAGGGGTTGCAGCCAGACCACTTTATTTTCTCTTCTCTCATCAAGGCTTGTGCTAACTTGGGTGATGGTTATATCAAGCCAGGGAAACAACTCCATGCTCGTTTCTTGCTTTCACCTTACTCTGAAGACGATGTTGTTAAGTCTTCGCTTGTTGATATGAATGCCAAATTCGAGTTGCCTGATTGTGGGCGTGCTGTTTTTGATTCCATTCTTACGTTAAATTCGATTTCTTGGACTGCGATGATATCTGGGTATGCGCGAAGTGGACGAAAAGGTTGAGGCTTTACGATTGTTTCGTCAATCTCTATTTAAGAATTTGTATGCTTGGACTGCTTTGATATTTGGGTTGTTTCAGAATGGGAATGCAACTGATGCGCTTTACTTGTTTGTTGAAATAAGGGGTGAAGGTGTTAGTATTGCTGACCCGTTAATCCTTTCGAGTGTGGTTGGTGCTTGTGCTAATTCAGCTGTTTGGGAGCTTGGAAAACAGACGCATTGTGTAGTCATAGCCCTTGGCTATGGGTCTCGTTTGTTTATAAATAAGGCACTTGTAGATATGTATGCCAAATGCAGTGATCTTGTTGCTGCTAAATATATATATTGTGTGATATGAGAAGAAAGGATGTTGTTTCTTGGACTTCGATAATTGTTGGCACCGCTCAGCATGGGCTGACTAAGGAGGCCTTGGTTTTGTATGATGACATGTGTTTAGCTGGTGTTAAGCTAAATGAGGTGACTTTTGTGGGGTTGATCTATGCCTGCAGTCATGTTGGTTTAATTAGCAAGGGTCGTGTTTTGTTCGAGTCTATGACCGAAGATTTTGGAACTAGACCGTCTTTGCAGCATTATACTTGTTTACTGGATTTTTTTTTAGTCGATCGGGACACCTTGACGAGGCAGAGAATCTCATAAGAACAATGCCGGTAAAACCTGATGGACCAACTGGGGCTGCATTACTCAGTGCTTGTAAGCAGCAGGGCAACATCAACATGGCAGTCAGGATTGCTGATAATCTATTAAACTTAAAACCGGAAGACCCTTCCAGCTATGTATTGTTATCTAATGTATATGCCGGAGCTGGTATATGGGAGAATGTTTCAAAGGTGCGAAAGTTAATGGTGGTCAAGGAAGTTAAAAAAGAGCCAGGATATAGCTCCATTGACTTGGGAAGCCAGATACAGCCGAAGCCTTTGACACATTTCTTGAAAGGAGGAAGCCTGCTGCACAAACAATCGCTTCTCCAACTGACAACCAGAGAAGAAGTGGAAGGTGTATCCGTACCAGCAACAACACCTGAGAATAGTACTGCCTCAAAAACACTGATTCTAACGGCAACACCAGCGGCAACAACAAATAACATCAGCTCGGAAGACTCTCAAGAAGTTTCTGAACCAGAGGTGTGGTCTGCAGTACAGAAAAGAGAACTAGTTCAAGCATTAAAAAAAAACTTTTCCAAAGGAAGCTAGTCAGAGATGGGAGCGAGTAGCTGCTGCTGTACCGGGGAAAACTGTGATTCAGTGCAAGGAAAATTTGCCATGATGAAGGAAAATTTCAGGAACAAGAAAACTGCTGTTTGAATTATCATTCATAACCCATATCTGTGAAATTTTGTCCTCATGCTTGTTAGATTTTTTTTACCACAATTTGAACAGAATATGGAGTCTGGAAGAACAACATGGTTCTAGCGTATCATTGATAAAAACATTTAAAACAGAGCTGGATCACACACGTATCGGGGCCAAAGAATTGCTACGAGACCGACAGGGGGATCATTCATGACATACATGGGAGCATGCCCGCAATTCTTCAGGATAGTTTGACAGCTGAAGCAAAAGCTGATAAAAAGGGTTCTCTGGTTGTGGCAATGCATCGGCAGAAGGAAGTACAAGTGTACACAGAAATAATAACTGTAGGAGTTGCAGTTTCCTCCAATTAGATGGGTCATTGAGGAAAAGTACCCAAATTTTTATTGGAAAAAGTAATTGGGTCGTGCTGATGTTTGATTCTTCTGAACAGAATGACGTAGGAATTTGCAGGCCTCCTAAATTGCACCACATTCATTGCAATGGACTAACTCTGTCAGAATATGATGTTCACATGTGTAATAGCTTATGAAACACCTTCTTATGGTGCTCACCATTTCTCATTGTGTCATTTTGGTTCGACTAAGCAAGCCAAAGGTCCCATTAAGAATCCTAAGTGGGTTGCTGGGCTTCATAAAAAGCAGAAAATCACTGAGTTGGATACAGTTATTCTGGCAATTAATTGCACACCTGCTGCTAAGAGAATATTTGACAGACATGTGGTCCCAAGAAGATCCTTGAGCCTAGTATCCCTATTTCCAATGTTTTTGGTTCTCATAGGGCACCTGTTTTGCAAGTTTTCGGCTCCGATCTCCACCATGTTCTATATTGCTCTTCAGTTTTTCCAATCACATTTTAATCATGAATCAGAGTCATGGTTGTATGTGACATTAGAAGATGTATTCAGGAAGACGGCATGGATAAATATCCGAATCCGTTGTTGTCAGATATTGTATCGGCCAATTCTTCTTCAGGAGAATGACCATAGGGTAACATTGACATACATGCTGAACATAATAGTTGTGGTGAGGCATCCTGCAGCGATGCTGGAATGGAGGAATCAGACAAGCCCTGTGAGACAATGGAGCTGGCAAAGTCTGACTGGGGTGTAATTAAGAAGTCTCCTCCATAAGCCACTGATTCTTGGGGCATGGGCTGTCTTATCTGCGAGCTAGCCTCTGGTTTAAAATTAAGTAAAACAGAAGAGTTACGTAACATCGCCTCCATTCCCAAGTCTCTGCTTCTAAGATTACCGGCAGCTACTAAGTTCCACACATTCTCGTAGTTTGAACACCTCAAGGACAATAGATAACAGTGAGTTGGTAGACGTTATACATTCCATGGAAATTCTCAGTTTGAAAGATAGTGTTGAGAAGGACACCTTCTTCCGCAAACTTCCAGGATCATGATAAACCTGCAAAGAAATTAAGATGTATCAGTAAAAAATTGTTGTGTTACCACAGTGAAAATCATGAGTAAAAACAGACAAATTCAAAAGCTACAAACAGACAAAGAACATGCTGTTTTCAATCCCACAACTTCAGCCCTTGCTACCACTGCAAAAAGTATCTCATTTTCTTTCCCAAAGAGGAAGAGACCCAAAGTTCCCACAACTTCTCTAATTTAAACCCTAAATCTCACATCATATATATACTGGCTACTGCTCATTCAGAAAACCCTAACAGAAAAACAGCTGCTTTTTTTTTTCTCCACAACTCATCTCTATCACAAATAACTGGAAAAAGGAGATTGAAGAAGGAGCTCACCTGTGCTCTGTATCAGCAATCTGGTGGTATTGCTTCTACACTGTAAGTACTCTGTTACTCTTCCTGTCTTTATAGTTTTGGACTGCATTGTTTGGACTGTTCTGTTTCCTGTCTTCATAGTTTTCACAATCTTGCTAGAAAACCCACAACCATTCATCATCATCAAACACAACCTTCCACCCTCTTTCTCCAAGCTCAGATTCCCATATGAAGCCCCTTTTCACGAAATCGTTTCACTGACTTCAAACTCGTTCAAACTTACTTCCAATCTCCACCGAAACAGATTCGAAAACTCCTCCGAAACCCAGCAAAAAAAACTTGTCGAACCATACTTCAAATGAACCCAGCAAACATCTTGCGCAACTTCAACTCAAATCAACCCCCTGCAAACCAAATCTTCACCGTATAGCCAAGTTCCGCCATTTCCGAAACCTCTCAAACCACCATTCAATCGAAAACCTGCATAATCTCAATCCCAAACCGCCATATCCAACTTCAAATCTAAACATGGATTCTCCATCTTCAAACTCCAAACAAACTTCACCAAAAATGTCAAAACCCATGTTCAGAAATTGAAACCAAAGAGGAAGAAGAAAAGTAAATCACAAATGAACTGTTTCCTCTCCATCATCGTTCTCCACCATTAACAAATACATCAACCCAGTTTTGTTCTCAAAACCCCATCTTCCACCACAGATCCATCTTCGACAACCCTCAAACTTCAACCACAACAACAAATCGTTCCACCTCCAACAAACATCGTGAAAATTTCTGAAACCCAACCGAAAACCTTCTCCATTCAAATCCCTTTTTCAACTCGTTTCTCGTCGGTAACGAAACCGCTCCACCATCTTCCTCGACTTTCCCCCTTCAGCAACAAATCCGAAATCGATTTCAACCTTCAAACCCACACACAGATGCAAACCGGATCGAAATGAAAAGGAATTGAGAGACTAGAGAGGTCGTGAGACTGGATTGAGAAATAAAATGGATAGTTGATGCTTCACTTTGGTTTTTTCTTTCATCGACTTCTGCTTTTCGTTCTCCTTTTGCGGAACTTGATTTTGCAGCTGTTACCATTATGATTTAGCCTGGACAAATGATGGGTTTGGGTTCAGAGTTGACCCGTTAGATTTTAATAAATCTGTTGTTTTTTTTAACCGTGTAGCTGGTTCTTTTGGTTTTGACCATATGGCGTTTGGGCTTTTGTGAAACCCATTGAGTTTCATGTTATATACCTTCGTCTTACCGTTAAACCCCCTCCTCTGTTTTACTTCTTTTTCTTTATTCTAATTTATATTTTATATAGATTTATTATATATATTGCTTTTAAAACCTTATTATTATTATTATTATTATTATTATTATTATTATATATAAATTCTTTTTATATTAAATTTTCTGTTAGAATTATATTAGAATTTTATGTATATTTCTTTTAGAATCTATATATTATTTTCTTTTAGTTCTTATATTTAAAAGTTTATGCATGTTATTTTTAGAGGTCGGATCCATTTCTCATTTGTTTTTGGGCACTTTTGCCCTATTCGGGTCGATGACGAGACCTCCGTAATTCATTACCAGTCAAATTATTGATAGGTAATGTTGGATCTGAGACCACCTCTTTTCTATCCACATTACTTGTCCCGACTTGATTCAAAAACTTTGTCAAACAATTTTCACAATCAAATTATCTTTGTATTGAATTAAAAGAGGGGATTAAGTGTAGACTTTCTTCCTCTCCGAGTGTTGGGATACCCACTGTAGTGAGGGTGGTTCCGGCACTCGTCTTTCAATACGAAGACGTTTCCCGTCCATTTTCAAATCTCATCTCCTTAAAATCGTTTCTTTGTGTTGAGTTGAAAAGAGGATTGGGTGTAGACCTCTTCTTCTTCGAGCGTAAGGATGCCCACTGTAGTGAGGGTGGTCTCGATGCTCATCTATCAACACAAAGACGCTTCTGACGTTTCCTCATAAAACCTCGGTCTCGTACTGAGTATACTTTCCATAATAAATCAATTTCTCTTTGTATTGAATTAAAAAGAGAGGATTAGGTGTAGACCTCTTCCTCTCCGAATGTTGGGATGCCCACTGTAGTGAGGGTGGTCTTGATATTCGTCTTTCAATACGAAGACGCGACTTTATCCACCATCTCGTTTTCACAACTTTATCCCGCAACCCTTTTCACACCTAAAACCTCGGTCCTGCACCGAGTGTATTTTCAAATCATTTTCTTAACAAAAACTTGAATGGTCGTGGAGTGGTTAGGCGTAGGCCTTCTCCTATCCCGAGTGTTGACGTTTACCGTAGGGTTCTCTGTCGCAAAGCACTTACCATTCAAAACCAAAAACATCTTTAATAAGAGAACGAAGTTCTCTTTACATTGAATTAAAGAGAGAGGATTGGGTGTAGACCTCTTCTTCTTCGAGTGTTGGGATGCCCACTGTAGTGAGGGTGGTTTCGACGCTCGTATTTCAATACGAAGACGCCTCGTTCGTCACACCTTTTTATAACAAAAACTTTGAGACAAAGAATTGGGTACTACCCGTAGGGGTTACTATCTGAGGACCTGTCTCGCCCCCTAAAAACAACCCAATCAATCAAACGCGACTTCTTGCCTCGAGTGGCGAAAACCTAATCAATCTTTCAAAAAGGATATGTTACGTCCGTTCTACCGCAAACAGGTAATGCCTAAGTCTCCAACGAGCGAGCAGCAAAACACCTAACTGCTAGAATGCGCACGATAGCATCATCCATAAAAAACATCAACACACCGTAGGCCGAACTACGGCTGCTCTGATTCTTTACTTTCTCAAGTAAAGATACGTAGGCACAAGGGCCACAATCCTTGCCGAGCATATTTCCCCCATATCTGTAGTTCCCCGAACTACGTCGACTCTGACTTTCTCACATCTATTGAGAATACGTAGGCATAGGACTGCGAAGTCCTACCGAGTCTGTTCTTTCTCTTTTCTTCCTCGTTCTCCCTTTCCTCCTGACTTTCCTGTTTCTAACCCTTTTCTTTTACCCTGTGGAACACTCTTTATAGCATAATATTTAAGCAAATAAATTCACTCATCGACAAACAAAAGGTTCCCATCGAGTACGATGGATGCGAGGGGTGCTAATACCTTCCCCTCGCATAACCGGCTTCCGAACCCGTTCTTGGTTGCGAGACCATCTTATCCGTTCGTTTCTTAAGGTTTTCTCGATATTTTCCTTTCCCCTCATGGGATAAATAAAGTTCGGTGGCGACTCTTCTGTCCTTTCTTTTCGCCTCCCCGTCGTTGCGTGATGCATTTTTCGAGTAGCGACAGCTGGCGACTCTTCTGGGGATACCTTAGCAAGCCACGCCTATTTTGTTTGTCGCATTTGTGCTTTATTTGTTTTGCTATTTATTTTATGTTTTTGTTTCTTTCTAACTTGCTGGGTTCATTTGGTTCGGGTTGTGAGGATAAAGCTTTCTACCCGAGCTTTCAAGTACACACTAAGATAGGAGGTGGGTTCTTTCTGATTTGCGAGACTTAGGACTCGTTGAGTTGGATCGAATTCCACCGCTCAGATGAGACCCCGTTGGAATGGTTATGTCTTACGTGTAGTCGTAGTGACGTCTTTATTTCCGACGTGGGAGTCCGCGACTCTGAGGACCTTTGTAGAACCTTATTCCAAAGGTTGCTGAGACATGACTCTGTGTTCATCCTTTGAAGGGATTACCGTCTTACGAGTAGTCGTTATGATGGAAAACTTTCGAGGGCTAGTGCATGGGACTTTGTTTAAAAGCCTTTGGAACGCCCTCTCGAACCAGTAGATTGCTCACCCGATGGAAAGATACCTTGTGTTCTTGTCTTGCAGGATTTGTGACGTTAATCTTGTTGTTGTTCCATTGTCATATGCATTCATAAAACATTGCATTACATATCATTTTGCATATCAAGAGACTTAAGAAGCTATGATTATCCCAGGTATTGGTGAACTCAATGGCTGATATAAGAAAGAGAAGCACAAATTCCATAAAGTTTAGGGAACCAAAATTGGAATCAATTCAAGACCTTCTGATTGACGTGCCGAAAGTTATCAAGATCAACTTTCAAGGGGAATATGGGAAATTGCTTGATCTTCTCCACTCCATAGTTGATACCTGGGCCCTGTATGCTATGGCTCAATTTTATGATGCGCCTCTCCGGTGCTTCACTTTTCAAGACTACCAGCTGGCTCCCACCTTGGAAGAATATTCTCACATTTTGAACATTAAAATTAAGGATCAACCTGTCTATACTGGTTTGGAAGAAGAACCAAAACCTGCTGTCATTGCTCTTGCTCTTCATATGACCAAAGAAGAAGTCAAGAAGGGTCTAACCAGTAAAGGGGGTGTTCAGGGTTTTCCATTGAAGTTTTTGCTAGAAAAGGCCGCTCAATACAAGGTTGATGAAGATTGGGAAAAGTTCGGTATAAGTATTGCTCTGATGATTTACGGGATTGTCCTCTTTCCAAATGTGGACAATTTCATAGACATCACTGCCATTGTTCTCTTTATGCAGAAGAATCCCATCCCTACACTCCTCGCCGATGTTTATCACTCTATTCATTGGAGGAGTGAAAAGAAGGCGGGAATGATCCAATGCTGCTCTCACCTACTATACAAATGGTATGCTTCTCATTTGCCCAAGAAAGGACCGTTCGTGGAAAACAAGAAGGAATTGAAATGGTCTCAGCGCATCATGTCTCTGGAAGCTAGTGATATCGCTTGGTACTCTCATGAGTACTATGATGTGGAAATCATCTTCAGTTGTGGAGAATTCAGTAATGTACCTTTGATCGGTAGGGCCGGTTGTATTAACTTTAACCCAGTCATGGCATTACGTCAGTTGGGCTATGCTATGGAGGGCGAGCCCGAAGCAGAGAAGGTTCAGAGTTTCTTTCTGCTAGCCACATCAGAAGACCCTGCGTTTGTCAAGAAGATTGCTAAGGCTTGGGGCAAGATTCATACAAAGGGAAGGAAGGAGTTAAAAGCAAAGAATTGTGTGGCAAAGGAGCCATACAACCGGTGGTTACTAGCCAGAGTAGATGAAAGGTCGTTGCCATTTCCCTTAGAGCCCTCTATGCGAGAAGCACCTCCTGCTCCCACCCATGTACCCATAGAAGAATATGAAAAACTGAAGCTAACAGTGGAGAGATTGACTAAGGAGAATCAGGACCTTCAGAATGAAGTCCACCAAGCAAAGGTGGAGAGTGGTCAGTACAAAAGAAAGGTGGAGTTTGAACAGGATCAGGCGGCTGAGAGTAGCAAGAAGCTAAAATTAGAAACGGATCTGAGAGTCAGGTACCAACAGGGTTACGAAGGGGCTGACGCATCATTAACAACTCTCCGGCAGCGCCTAAAGGACACCAAAGCTTCTTGTGATAGGGCATGGCACTTCTTTGAGATTGCCTCTGCCGAGAAAAAGGAAGTACGAGAGAATCTTGAAGCTGATATTGGGAATCTTGAGGAACAACTAAGAAATGCCTTGACCCTAGCGGAAAGTGAACGAAGACTCAAAGAGGAGGCCTTGAGGGGTTCATATGTCACATCTGACGTGTGGAATAACAAGTGTCAAGAATTGGAGACCGCCCAAGAGACAACCCTTCTGTGGAGGAATCGTTTTGAGGCTTTGCAAAGAGATGGTGCGCAGTGGCTCGAGAAAGAGGCTCAGCTCAATGAGTTGCTGGACACCCATGTGGATTCTATTTGTTATTACCAGTCGACTCTGGATGCGTGCCGTGCTAGGTACAACAATTTGGTGGAGCATTGCAACCTTATGATCCGTGATATCCCATGGAGGTTAGAGAGCGCCATTCAAGATTTGGAAGGAAATGATATTCCCCCTTCTGTTCACCACTTTATCCAGCTCTGCGACCAAATGTTTAGGAGGTTCATGTTCGAGACGAAAAAGCTTGAAGAGCGTCTCCAAAAGGAGAAATTCTAGTTTTTAGTACTCTTGATTTTTAGTCATTTAGTGTTTTCCTTGTAATGAGAATTGTTATTCGGCATAGTCAGCAAATGTGTGTATTGAATCTCCCCGAATTAATGAGAATTTGCTTTTGGTCTAATTGTGTTTTCTTTATTATTTGCTCATTCGCAATTCTATGATACCGGTTATAATCATAAGTTTTGAAAGTCTCTTGAACATTTGCATGGACTTGTGCATCATTTTGCATTCCCTGAAACTCGACCTCACACCGCTTGCCATTTCAGAGAGAAAGAGAGGGAAAGAGGAAGAGCAAGTTGACTTCTCAACACTCCTACAACACGCGGGGAAATCAGCAGAGAATTATGGATCAGGTTCAAGCCGAGCTTTTGGAGTTCCGTGAGAAGATGGCACAATTCATGGAGATGATGCAGGGGGTGGCCAATGGACAGGACCAGTTAAGGACATTGGTTCAACCCTTAATAGCTCAAGTGGATGGAAGTGGCGTCTTGCACGGCGGGGCTGCTGTTGTTCCCCCTCCTGCTAATGGTGGAACCTCGCAAGTCAACGGTGGCCCAACCGTAGTCAACCTTCCGGGCGGAAGAGAACAAACTGGGATCCCCATCCCGGTTGTGGCAGGCGCCATACCTACTAGCGTGAATCCTCAATGGGACCAAGATGAACAGGATGACATCTTCTCCATGAGAGACCTTGGGGGAGGGCTACGATCCGACACCAATAGAAGGTTTGACGAAATAGAAGAAAAGATGAAGAGCATTTTGGAAAGCCAGAACACTATGGGACTTGACATGTCCAATCTGGGACTAATTCCGGGACTTAGGATTCCTCCAAAGTTCAAGGTGCCAGATTTCGATAAATACAAAGGAACGACATGTCCAAAGGTGCATATCCGCTCCTATTTTCGAAGGATGTCGGCATACTCTGATGACGAGAAGTTGCTTATGCAATTCTTCCAAGATAGTCTGTCAGGGCCTTCTCTGGAGTGGTACATGGGTTTGGAACCTGCCAATATTCGGAGTTGGAAGAATTTAGCAGAAGCCTTTGTCCAGCATTACCAGTATAATAGTGACCTGGCACCAAATCGCGTGCAGTTGCAGAATCTATCCCAAAGAAGCAATGAGTGTTTTAAAGAATACGCCCAAAGGTGGCGAGAGCTTGCCGCTAGGGTTCAACCTCCCATGGTGGAAAGAGAACTGATCGATCTATTCGTGGCCACGTTGCCCGGAATCTACTACGAGAAGTTGGTGAGTAACATGTCAGGAAGCTTCTCGGACTTAATTATCACGGGCGAAAGAGTTGAAAACTGTATAAAATTGGGGAAAATTCAAGCAGCGGAAGGGACCTCATCTGGAGGTGGGAGAAAGTTTTTTGGTGCGAAGAAAAAGGATAATGAAACAAATGCAGTGTACGGCTTTAACAACCGAAAGAGATACTTGGATCAGCGTCAGCAGCGACCGTATTACCAGCAACCGTCACAAGTAGCGAGTATTGCCATCCCGGCGACACAGCCTCCACAGCAACAGCCGCGTCAACAACAGGAGCAGCGACCTCAACAACAGAATTATGCACCAAGACAGTTCCAGGACAGGAGAAGGGTGGCGGATAGACACTTTGACACACCGCCAATGCCATACGCTCAGTTGCTACAACACTTAATTCAACTGCAGTTGGTCCAGAAAAGGACAATGGCACCTCTAACTGGCCAACCACCTCCTGGATATGACGCCAACGCTAGGTGTGAATTCCACTCTGGCGCCCCCGGCCACAGTATTGACAACTGTAAAGCCTTCAAACATAAGGTACAAGACCTTATCGATAGTAAAGCTATCAATTTCAATCAGGATGCGCCAAGCGTGGATCGAAATCCCATGCCTAACCATGGTAAGGGTGGCGGTGTGAATGCTATTGACAGTGAGGAAGGCCTGAACTTGGTGTCCAGAGTAGAGGATTTGAAGACGCCGTTAAGTTTCGTGAAGAGCAAGTTGTTAGAAGGAGGGGTATTCCCAGGCTGCGGAGAGGATTGCGAAGACTGTATGATCTGTCCGGTAGGATGTCGGAACCTAAGGAACCATATACAGCACATGATGGATGACGGTTTGTTACAATTTGATAGAATCAGTGAGAAAAATGCTGAAGAGGTAGTCATCGAAGATAAGGATGAGGTGGCCACCATATCCATCCCATACAAAACAATTACAATTTCTGCGCCTCCGGCGAGGCCCACTATTATATTCACAAAGGCAGGGCCCGTACCCTATGAAAGTTCTAAAGCAATTCCTTGGAACTATGGGGCCTAGGTCTACTGCAATGGTCAAAAGCAGGAACTGAGAGGTTCACCGTTGGATTCTGTTGATAATTTGGTAGGAACTGGAGGAATGACTCGGAGCGGGAGAGTATTTGCGCCTCCCGAAGTAAGCACAGAAAGGGCTGATAAAGGTAAGGGTAAGGTCATAGCGGAAGAGAATTCTCAGGCCAGAGAAAAGGAAACTTTGCTGAAGGATGCGGAGGAATTCATGCGCTTGATAAGAAGGAGTGACTACAAAATTGTGGATCATTTACAACAAACTCCTTCAAAGATTTCTATCTTGTCACTGCTGTTATGTTCTGAGGCTCACCGGAATGCTTTGCTCAGAGTTTTGAATAATGCTTATGTACCTCAAGAGATATCCGTGAATCAGTTGGAAGGCGTGGTGGCCCATGTCAATGCAGGTAACGGGTTGGGGTTCACAGACCGTGACTTGACACCAAAAGGGAGGAACCACAACTTGGCTCTGCACATTTCACTTGAATGCCGAGGAACAATGATGTCACATGTACTTGTTGATACAGGGTCGTCTTTGAATGTGTTGCCAAAAAAGGCATTGATGAAGATCGATCACCAGGGTCTATATTGTACGCCCAGTGATTTGGTTGTGCGGGCTTTCGATGGAACCCGAAGATCTGTCTTTGGGGAAATAACTCTGCCTATCCAAGTAGGCCCAGAGGTGTTTGAAACAGTCTTCTACATCATGGATATCCAGCCTGCTTATAGTTGTCTTTTGGGTCGGCCTTGGATACACCTAGCAGGCGCTGTAACATCGACTTTACACCAGAAATTGAAATATATGGTGGATGGGAATATTGTGACCGTTTGCGGGGAAGAAGACATCATGGTGAGCCATCTGTCTTCATTCAAATATGTGGAAGTCGACGGCGAAATTCAAGAAACGCTGTGCCAGGCTTTTGAGACTGTCCAAATCAAGGAGAAGGCACCGGTCGAGCTCAAAGCTCCAGAAGTTGCCATGTCGTCATACAAGGAAGCACGGGCCGTGGTGGAATCCGGGTCAACACAAGGATGGGGACAGGTGGTAAGCGTCCCAAACAAGCAAGATAAGTTCGGATTGGGATATAGCCCACATGGATTATCTTCACAAAGCACTCCACGTTACAAGGGTCCTGTCCAATTTACTAGCAGTGGAGTCATTTTCGATCAAATCAATGCCATATCAGATAAGGAAGGGGACAGCGACTGCGATATGGATGCGTGGATCCAGCCATGCATCCCCGGCCAGGGCTTGAAGAATTGGAGCGTAGAGGAAGTTATCACAGTGACTTATGAAGAGTAATTGATTTGTCTTGATTAATGTATTTCCATATGCTCTGCCCAAGGCATAATGGACTTTATTTGTAGGGCCCTATCTTTATGCATGTGAACAATCTTTTATCATCAATTAAAAGGCGTCTTTTCATTCAGAATTTTGTGATCCTTGTTGTTCTTGTTTTATCTTTAACAATAAAATGGCAATGTGGTTTGTGTTTTTGTTTGCATATCATTTAAAAGCATAAAATCATCATCATCGCAGGTTACACATTTCAGATACCACCGACTCAGACTCGTCTATGACTCGGTATGACTTTGACAATCCGATCTTTCAAGCCGAAGAAGAGATCGAAAAAGACGAAGACCTGCCTGAGGAGCTTGCCAGATTGTTAAGACAAGAGGAGAAGGTCATCCTGCCTCATCAGGAGGAAGTTGAAGTTATCAACCTGGGAACAGAAGAAGACAAGAAGGAGGTCAGAATAGGGGCTACACTGCAAAGTAATGTCAAGCAACGTTTGGTAGAGTTACTCCAAAAGTACAAGGATGTTTTTGCTTGGTCATATGAGGATATGCCAGGACTCGACACGGACATCGTGGTTCATCGTCTGCCTCTTCGTGAGGAATGTCCTCCTGTCAAACAGAAATTGAGAAGAACAAGGCCAGATATGGCAGTGAAGATCAAGGAAGAAGTTCAGAAACAGTTAGATGCCGGATTTCTTGCTGTGGCCAACTACCCTCCTTGGGTCGCTAACATCGTGCCCGTGCCTAAAAAGGACGGCAAAGTTAGGATGTGTGTTGATTATAGGGACTTGAATAGAGCAAGCCCAAAGGATGATTTCCCGCTTCCCCATATTGACGTGCTTGTTGATAACACCGCGCAATTCTCGGTGTTTTCCTTCATGGACGGTTTTTCCGGATACAATCAAATTAAGATGGCGCCGGAAGATATGGAGAAAACGACTTTTATCACACCTTGGGGGACCTTTTGCTATAAAGTAATGCCTTTCGGGTTGAAGAACGCAGGGGCAACTTATCAACGAGCAATGGTCACACTCTTTCACGACATGATGCATCACGAAATCGAAGTTTATGTCGACGATATGATTGCAAAGTCCCAAACGGAAGAGGGGCACTTGGTGAATCTTCTGAAGTTGTTTGAGAGGTTGAGGAAGTTCAAATTGAGGTTGAATCCAAGCAAATGTACTTTCGGCGTACGGTCAGGAAAGCTGTTGGGGTTCATCGTTAGTGAGAAAGGTATTGAGGTTGATCCCGCGAAGATCAGGGCGATTCAAGAAATGCCAGCACCAAAGACTGAGAAGCAGGTTCGTGGTTTCTTAGGTAGGTTGAACTATATTGCAAGGTTCATATCTCACCTCACCGCCACTTGTGAGCCATTGTTTAAACTTCTAAAGAAGGATCAGGCGGTCGTTTGGAACGAGAATTGCCAGAAGGCGTTTGAGAAAATAAAAGAATACCTACAAGAACCCCCAATACTGATGCCCCCGGTGGCTGGGAGACCGTTGATAATGTACTTAACAGTTCTTGAAAATTCTATGGGTTGTGTTCTCGGTCAGCACGACGAGACTGGAAGAAAGGAGCACGCAATTTATTACTTGAGTAAAAAGTTCACAGACTGTGAATCCAGATATTCAATGTTAGAAAAGACATGTTGCGCGCTTGCTTGGGCCGCCAAACGCCTAAGACAGTATATGCTAAACCACACAACCATGTTAATTTCAAAGATGGACCCAATTAAGTACGTATTCGAAAAGCAGGCGCTATCAGGAAGGATCGCTAGGTGGCAGATGATTCTGACAGAATATGATATTCAATATGTATCTCAAAAAGCTATTAAAGGTAGTGTTCTGTCAGAATACCTTGCAGAGCAGCCAGTCGATGATTATCAGCCAATGAAGTTTGACTTCCCTGACGAAGACATTATGTACTTGAAAATGAAAGATTGCGATGAACCATTGCCGGGCGAGGGACCGGAATTGGGTTCCCAGTGGAAGTTAATCTTTGACGGCGCTGTTAACTCATACGGTAGTGGGATTGGGGCAATCATTACAACTCCCCATGGGTCCCATATACCATTCACCGCAAGGTTAACATTCCCATGCACCAATAACGAGGCCGAGTACGAAGCATGTATCATGGGTATTGAAGAAGCAATCGACTTAAGAATCAAGAACCTTGATATCTATGGAGATTCAGCCTTAGTGGTCAACCAAATCAAGGGGGAGTGGGAAACGCGCCAGCCAAATCTGATCCCATACATGAACTACGCAAGGAGGTTGCTACCTTTTTTCGATCGAGTAGAGTTTCACCATGTGCCGAGGGCAGAGAATCAGATGGCCGATGCTTTGGCTACTCTATCCTCGATGTACAAAGTTAACTTCTGGAACGATGCTCCAATAATTGTCATTTCGCGGCTCGATAGACCAGCATTTGTGTTCGCAATAGATGAAGCTCCTGATGGTAAACCATGGTTTTATGACATCCAAAACTTTCTTAAGAACCAAGAGTATCCGCCTGGGGCATCTACCCAAGATAAGAAGACTTTGAGGAGATTGTCCGGCAATTTCTATCTGAATCCAGACGGTGCGCTCTATCGGAGAAACCATGACTTAGTGCTACTAAGATGCGTGGACGAAAAAGAGGCAAATTTGCTTATGGAAGAGGTCCACGAAGGTGCTTTCGGAACACATGCAGGTGGGCATGCCATGTCTCGGAAATTGTTGAGGGCAGGATATTATTGGTTAACTATGGAGTCAGATTGCTTCAAGTACGCCAAGAAATGCCACAAATGTCAAATTTATGCCGACAAGATTCATGTACCGCCGTGTCCTTTGAACGTCATGTCATCGCCGTGGCCTTTTTCCATGTGGGGCATTGATATGATTGGGAAAATCGAGCCGACCGCGTCCAATGGACACCGTTTTATCTTAGTGGCTATTGATTATTTCACCAAATGGGTCGAAGCGGCCTCTTATGCCAATGTCACAAAGCAGGTAGTGGCCCGATTCATCAAAAGAGATATCATCTGTCGATATGGGATACCCGAAAGGATCATTACTGACAATGGTTCTAATTTGAATAACAAGATGATGAAGGAACTGTGCCAGAGTTTCAAAATTGAGCATCACAATTCTTCTCCCTATCGCCCGAAAATGAATGGCGCCGTGGAAGCGGCCAACAAGAACATTAAGAAGATAGTACAGAAGATGGTGATAACTTATAAGGATTGGCACGAGATGTTTCCCTTTGCCTTACATGGATATCGCACTTCGGTGCGTACTTCAACTGGGGCAACTCCCTTCTCGTTGGTGTATGGCATGGAAGTTGTTCTGCCATTAGAGGTCGAGATCCCTTCTCTAAGAGTACTGGAAGATGTCAAACTAGATGAAGCAGAATGGGTAAAGAACAGGTTGAATCAACTCAGTTTGATGGATGAGAAAAGATTGGCGTCTCTCGCGTACGGTCGTTTGTATCAGAAGAGGATGAAGAGCGCCTATGATAAAAAGATACGTCCTCGGAACTTTCAGGCAGGCGACTTGGTGTTGAAGCGAATTCTCCCACCGCAGAACGATCACAGAGGCAAATGGACTCCCAACTACGAGGGACCTTATGTTATAAGAAAGGTTTTCTCAGGAGGAGCCTTGCTGCTTTCAACTATGGATGGTGAAGATTTTACATCCCCAGTGAACGCAGACGCGGTCAAAAAATATTTTGCTTAAGAAAGCTCGCTGGAAAGAAAAAGAGTATCCAGGCAAGAATGAGGCATCCCGGCGAACCATAAAAAGATAGGTTCGGGCAAAATTAGGGATATAAGAAAAATGTGAACCCGCAAAGTTGAAAACCTGAAAGGGCAACTTTGGCAAAAATGGGTATCCTGGTGAATCGAAAACCCGCAAGGGCGATTCAGGCAAAAATTAGGGATTTTAAAGCAAATGACTGCGGCATGCGCATTGATTATCACAAGCATAGTGGATTCTAGGGAGAACTCGAAGATCGACCATTCAAATCAATCTCTTCGGAAGTTAAAGCATCGGAAAGCGTCAAAGCCACGCGAGTCATGGATGAGTCGTCACATGGTGCTTGTCTGTACCACGTTGCCGACATTTTTGTATATTTTCCTTGTGATTGTCTTTTTGCGCGACTTTCTCTTTTCAGGAGTTGCATCCAATGTAAAGTTGCCTATTTTCAGGCCTTTTATCAATAAAATATACTATTCAGAAAAAGCTTTTGTTCTGGTTTTAAATTTTTACCGTTTTGTTTGCAAGAAACGCCTGATATTTTTTGATAAAAAACCTTACATACATAAACTTGTGGGCTTTGCTAACTATTAATCAAGACATTTGTTTTAAATAAGGTCATAATTGATAAACTTGGTGTCAGCTGTATAACACATTTGTCTAGCTGTTGTCATTTTCCCCAAGCAGAGATTGATGTTGATTCCCTCCTTATCTAATCTCCAGCCAAACCAGCGGAGTTAATTTTTTCCTCCCCGCAGAATAAGGGCTGACTCAAAGATCGTTCATTTCCATCCTCAGCAGAGAGAGTGTGGGATAATCTCCCGGTAAATCTTATTCAAAATCCCTAGCAGATAGCGGATTCAATCTCCGACAGAATGGAGCTATTCCTCAGCAATCTGTTGTGTTTCCCCAGTAGAGTTATTCTGGCTAATCATTCATAACTGATTTCCCCGGTGGAGTGGAGTTGTTGCCTCCGGCCGAGTTGCTTGTTTCTCAAAAGAGTTGTAGGCTGATAGGCCATCCAGGATGTTTTCCGCATCAGAGTTTGATTTGGATCCCCAGCGGTTTGGTTTTGTTCTTAACAGAGCAGTTTTACCCAGAAGTTTTGCTCGGAGGCCATCCAGGGCTTGTATTCCCCAGCATGAGTTTATTTGCGCTAGGCGTATCTAGCTCTGACTCAACGGAGTTGGCTCTTTCTCTTTAGCATTTATTTTGCTAAAGTGGTTCATTTGCATTTACATACATGCATAGCATCCACCCAAACGCGAAGCATTTCCATTTCGCATGGAGCATTTCGTCATATTCAAACATATGCATATGAGACACAAGCCAGGTCGTTACCCTTTTGTTTCAAGTGAATCTCGCAGATGATTAGTATCTTTGCCCGTGTGTTGGCTAGACCCCAGCTCATGGTGTTTCCCCAGCGGAGTTATTTTGTGATTATCACCAATGGATGGTCTTAATTTCGTTCGAATCTCGTTGCTCGCTTATATTTAGCGAAGGCTTGGCGGCGATGTCAAGTGATTTGGTTCTTCAACGACGATGTTGAGAAGTTTGTTTTGACGGCGAGGTCAAGTGATTTGGCTCTTCAACGGCGATGTGGAGTGTTTCTGACGGCGATGTCAGATGGTTTAATTCTTCAACGGCGATGTTGAGAAGTATGTTTCTGGCGGCGATGTCAGAGTGATCTGTTTGTTCAGCGGCGAGGTTGGATGTTTGTTTCTGGCGGCGATGTCGGAATAATTTGTTTGTTCAGCGGCGAGGTTGGATATTTGTTTCTGGCGGCGATGTCAGAGTAGTTTACTTATTCAGCAGCGAGGTTAGATATTTGTTTCTGGCGGCGATGTCAAGTATTTATATTCTTCAACGGCGATGTTGAGAAGTTTGTTCTGACGGCGATGTTAGATGATGTAGTGTTTCAACGGTGATGTTGAAAAGTCTGTTTTGACGGCGATGTCAAGTATTTATATTCTTCAACGGCGATGTTGAGAAGTTTGTTCTGACGGCGATGTTAGATGATGTAGTGTTTCAACGGTGATGTTGAAAAGTCTGTTTTGACGGCGATGTCAAGTATTTATTTTCTTCAACGGCGATGTTGAGAAGTTTGTTCTGACGGCGATGTTAGATGATGTAGTGTTTCAACGGTGATGTTGAGAGGTTTGTTCTTGGCGGCAATGTCAGGTAATTTGGTTTTTCCAACGGCGATGTTAGATTTTGTCTTGACGGCGATGTCGGAGGATCGTATCTGTGGATTCAATATCTGTTTGTATTTAACAAAGGATTGACGACAAGGTTATATCTTTTTACCGACTTAGTGTCGAGGCCTGACCGTGAGGTCAGATGCTTTTACCGATTATTTTAAGAGATGACGGCGAAGTCAGGTTATATGAGAATTGACGGCGAGGTCAGATGTTTGCTTGATTTATGATTGACGGCGAAGTCAGAAGACGATTTTGGAAAAATTTGACGGCAAAGTCAGAGTATATTGAAGACTGACGGCGAAGTCAGGTGGTTTACCAATTGGATGTTGAATTCTGACGGCGAAGTCAGCTGACGGCGAGGTTAGATGCTATTAAGGGTTGATGGCGAGGTCAGGCATTTGTACTTGATTGATGACTGACGACAAAGTCGGATGTTCTGCTTGACATGCGTGCCTGGCGGCGATGTCAGAGGTCTCATTTTACGGTTGGCAAATTTCTGGGTTCTTTGGTATTCAACCGCCTTTTACCATAAATGACTGAAAGCAGTTTCTTTTCATCCCTTCTGGTCCAGGTCGTTTGAATAGGGGCAACTGTTGCACCCCAAAATTTGACCAACCTCTTTGGCTTATGTTATATTGCATCATTAGCATTAGCATTGCATAACATTTTGCATTCCACAGGGGATCAAGGAGTGCGTATCTAAACAGAAAATTTGTCAAGGATTTCTAGACCTGATCAAGAGTTTGTGTTCAAGTCATCAGAGACAAGCCAAAGCCTTTGAAGACAAACAGATAAGCATATATGGTTGTCATGCTCAATACATGACAAATAGGGGTTCCATTGCTTCTTTGGCTATGGCTGTTATTATTATTGGGAATGAAGACAGTGGTGGGATTGCTGGCTTTTGGGCTTTAGTTGAATATGGAGCTCCAGTTAGCCGTGCAATCGCGGGAGAAAACGGGTTTTGAAGACACAGACACTATTGTGTGATATGTTACTTAGGGATTCTCATACTGGGATTGTTACCCAGAGTCCTAGTATTATAGACTTGGTTAAGTGTGATGGGGCTGCTTTGCATTATCAAGGAGGCTACCACCCGTTGGGTGTTACCCCGACCGAGGCTCAGATAAGGAATATTATAGATCAGTTGTTGGTCTTTCATAGTGATTCCACGGGTTTGGGTACTGGTAGTTTGGCTGATACTGGTTACCCTGGGGGTGTTTCTCTTGGGGATGCAGTTTGTGGAATGGCTGTTGCGTATATTACTGGAAAAGACTTTCTTTTCTGGTTTAAATCTCATACGGCTAAAGAAATTAAATGGGATGGTGCAAAACATCACCCGGAGGATAAGGATGACGGGCAGAAAATGCATCCTCGTTCTTCTTTCAAGGCCTTTTTAGAAGTGGCGAAGAGCCGTAGTATGCAGTGGGATAATGCAGAAATGGATGCAATTCACTCCTTGCAGCTTGTCCTGCGAGACTCGTTTAAGGAAGCTAAGAATAATGATTCAAAGGCTGTTATGCATACCCAATATGTCAGAACATGGTTACAACAAAAAAATCATCCATCAAATAGAAAATCGCCTTCCTTTCTCATTGCCTTTTCAAGAGAGCACTTCAAGAGTACCTAGTCTTAATAGAAAAGACAGTGAAACCGATGTTAACGTGCGGCTTCCAAAGTTACGAAGTACGTGTGGTAGCAACAAACAACAACGTTGATAGTTGATGAATGTCATTCTCCCACTCTCGCAGTGCACTTGCACTAAAATCTCAACTCTTCTCCTTGGCACGTAAGAGCCCATTCATTACGAAGAAACTCCACGCACAAATCACCAAATCTGGTCTTAACCAGCATGATCCCTTCCCCAAGACTCTTATTGATGCATACGGCAAATGTGGTCTCCTTCAAGATACACTCAAGTTGTTTGACACATTGCCTCACCGAGACCACGTTGCTTGGGCTACTGTTCTCTCCACTTGCAACCTCTCCAATCTCCCATATAAAGCTTTATCCATCTCACGTTCCATTCTCAATAAAGGGGTTGCAGCCAGACCACTTTATTTTCTCTTCTCTCATCAAGGCTTGTGCTAACTTGGGTGATGGTTATATCAAGCCAGGGAAACAACTCCATGCTCGTTTCTTGCTTTCACCTTACTCTGAAGACGATGTTGTTAAGTCTTCGCTTGTTGATATGAATGCCAAATTCGAGTTGCCTGATTGTGGGCGTGCTGTTTTTGATTCCATTCTTACGTTAAATTCGATTTCTTGGACTGCGATGATATCTGGGTATACGCGAAGTGGACGAAAAGGTTGAGGCTTTACGATTGTTTCGTCAATCTCTATTTAAGAATTTGTATGCTTGGACTGCTTTGATATTTGGGTTGTTTCAGAATGGGAATGCAACTGATGCGCTTTACTTGTTTGTTGAAATAAGGGGTGAAGGTGTTAGTATTGCTGACCCGTTAATCCTTTCGAGTGTGGTTGGTGCTTGTGCTAATTCAGCTGTTTGGGAGCTTGGAAAACAGACGCATTGTGTAGTCATAGCCCTTGGCTATGGGTCTCGTTTGTTTATAAATAAGGCACTTGTAGATATGTATGCCAAATGCAATGATCTTGTTGCTGCTAAATATATATATTGTGTGATATGAGAAGAAAGGATGTTGTTTCTTGGACTTCGATAATTGTTGGCACCGCTCAGCATGGGCTGACTAAGGAGGCCTTGGTTTTGTATGATGACATGTGTTTAGCTGGTGTTAAGCTAAATGAGGTGACTTTTGTGGGGTTGATCTATGCCTGCAGTCATGTTGGTTTAATTAGCAAGGGTCGTGTTTTGTTCGAGTCTATGACCGAAGATTTTGGAACTAGACCGTCTTTGCAGCATTATACTTGTTTACTGGATTTTTTTTTAGTCGATCGGGACACCTTGACGAGGCAGAGAATTGAAGGTGAGAAAATACTTAGAAGGGGGGGGTTGAATAAGTATGACAGAAAATAATCAAAGATAAAAACACAAGTATTTTTATCCTGGTTCGTTGAACTCAACTACTCCAGTCCACCCTTTTCAAGAGTGATTTGCCTTTCTCAACAAGGACTTAATCCACTATTCAAATCAACTGATTACAAATAGCACACCTAAGAACAACTGTTCTTAGTCTTCTTAAGAGCTACTGATCTAACCTAGATCCTCTTAAGGAAAACTTTCTTTACAAATTAATGTAATACAATGAAAGAGTAAGAATTGCTTCTATGAAAGCTATAAACACAACTGTGTTATTTCTCTAAGTTTAGAACAATGTATGAACAGTGAAGAATATGAAAGCTTTGAGCGTGAGAGAGTTCTTGTCAATATTGTTGTAATTCTTGGCACTTGAAGAATGAGCTATGATGTCCTTTATATAGCCACTTGAATATTGGAGAGAATATTTTACCGTTAGAGAAAATATTTCCAATATCAAAATAGTACTGTCCTTTGTACTATTACAGCAGAGAGACGGCGCACAAAATGTGGGTGTAGCAATTGTCTGCTGAGCTGTGATTTAACTATATCAGGAATGTACCAGAGGAATAATCTTCTGTGCAGAGAATTTTGTCTATCCCAATTAAGGAAAGATTTGCTGGCATATTCCAACGGATATATTAAAATATTCTTCTTCAAATAATTCAGATCAACAATCAATATCAGAGTCTTCAGTCTTCAGAACCTTCTGGAAACTTCAGAGCCTAATATGTTCTTCAGATGTTGATGAATCAGAGTCTGGTGCAGCTGTGTGCTTGAAGCGTAACATGCTCTTAGATCAGAGTCTTCACTCAGATCAGAGTCTTCTCTCATTCAGAGTCTCTTCACTCAGAGTCTTCTCTTATTCAGATTCTTGATAATACATGCAGCGTGTTGTATCTTCAGAATCTTGATAACTAAGCTCTTATACTTCAGATTCTTCTAATCTTCAGATGCTCTTGAGCCATTCAGAATTCATTGTTCACATCAAATTTGCTCTTTAAGATTAAAATCTTTTGTGCCTGTAGAAAACAGTTTAGAACAAATTTAGAGAGTATAATTCTTGTATACAAATTATCATTAATGTTATCATCAAAACATAGAGATATTACTGAGACACAATCTGTGCTCTTACAATCTCCCCCTTTTTGATGATGACAAAACATGAGCAATTTGTTCAATAAAAAATGAATTAAAATTACTCCCCCTGAGATTAACAATCTCCCCCTGAAATGAATACTCTAATGGAATTAGATACTTCCCTTTCTGGTTGAGTATATTTCAGATTCAGAGCCTGATTTCATTTCAGATTCAGAGCCTGATTGCATTTTGGGTTCAGAGCCTGATTAACATCCTGATTGAAGCCTGGTTGACAAATCCTGGTTGATATATGTTTGACTTCTAGAGTCAAAGCTTGATGCCAAAGCTTGATGCCATATTAAAGCTTGATGCCAGATGAACAACTTCAGAACACTTGGTTGTTTATCTTGCCATTTCCTGTCTTGAGTTATCTTTCAGATCATAGTACTCAAGGTTAGATATCAGAGTCTGGTCTTTAGATATCAGAGTCTGGTTTACTCAGATTTAGCTATTTTTGATCAGGTTCTGAAAAGATAGATCTCAGGAAAAACTTCAATGAAATTTGTCAGAGTCTGGTTAGATAAATTTGTCAGATTCTGATTAGATTCAAAGAATGTTAGTAACATGTCTGACTTAGTTCAGATAATTGCTTATAGATTTGAACAATCGGATTCTATTTTGTTTCTCCCCCTTTTTGTCATAATCAAAAAGATTTTTTAAAAGACAGTAAAGATGCAGAAGAAACACATATCCAGATAAGCAAAAGATCATTTTCATTAAGATAACATCCAGATTCAGATAGAAGCAAACAAAACATATCAGAAGACAATCAAAAACAAAACAAAGCATGAAAAACTTGTGCAAAAGCATTAAGAAGGTTTGGCAGATGAGGCTTGTTGAGAAGCGATGAGTTGCAGC
This sequence comes from Lathyrus sativus, assembly GCA_963859935.3. Classification (NCBI taxonomy): domain Eukaryota; kingdom Viridiplantae; phylum Streptophyta; class Magnoliopsida; order Fabales; family Fabaceae; genus Lathyrus; species Lathyrus sativus. The sequence goes on along the minus strand of OZ012741.1, from coordinate 589,663,562 downwards.
AGTGCTGTAATCCTCTCTGAATTCTCATCTTGCTTAGCCATCCAAGTTTTCATTTCTTCATTTGTCTTCTTTTGATCAACCATGAAGTCCTTTAGTTCCTTGACATCCTTCTGAAGATCTGTAGATACTGAAATAGAAGATTCTGGAACAGTGGATTCTGAAACAATCTGAGTGACATTGGGTGCAGGAATTTCTGGAGGTGGAGGAGCTTCTAGAAGAAGAATAGGAGGAGGGTTTTTCTTAATCCTTTTCTGATAAGCAGCAAACCTTACTTTTGATAATCTAAGACATTGAGTCCTGATTTTCAAAGCCTCCCTATTCAGTCTGTAAAGATATTTCTTCCAGACAGCATTAGCAGCCTCTTTATCCATAGTGGTCATGCACACATCCATAATGTCAGCAAAGTCTGAGACATTATCCTTGTCAAAATTTCTTAACATAGTATAAACACTTGATCCCAATTCTGCTTCATCAGGAATTCTGGGTTGGGTTGGTTGTGTTTGTGGTGTTTGTTTAGAAGGTTGAGGTTGTGGTTGTGGAGATGGATGTTCAGATGTTTGAGGTTCAGATGTTTGTTGGTTAATTTGTGGTTCAGAAGTTTGTTGGTTGGTTGGTTCAGATGATGGTTGTGGTTCAGATGTTGGTTGTGGTTCAGATGTTGGTTGTGGAGTGGATTGGATTTCAAGATGTTGTGGATTGAGAGTTTGAGTGGGGGAATTTTGTGGAGAAGGTGGATGATCAGAGGTGGGAGATTTAAAAAGTTGTTTCCAAACACTCTCAGTACGAGGTTGTTTGAGATCATTCAAACATTCATTAATGAAACCAGATGATTCATCATCAGATGATGTATCAGATTGGTTAGATTTTTCAGAAGTTGAAGATAAAATGATAGAACGGTTTAAGGGTGTAATATCTAAAATCTCATTAGGATCAATGGGATTTTCAGGTTGGTCAGAGTGTTCAGGGTGAACATCCTCTGGAATTGTAGATTCTGGGATGGGGTTTTGAGGTTGTGGTGTTGTTTGTTGAGTTTGTTTGGATTGTGGTGTTTGAATGATTGTTGGTTGTGGTGTATGAGTCTCAGATGGTCTAGATCTTTTAAATATGAGGGGTGAGTCAGATGGTGTGGTAGCAGAATGATGAACAGGATTAGAATCAGTGTTAAATACCTGTTTCAGAGTATCTCTTATCTCTTCAAAAGTTGCTGCAGGAGGATTTTGTTGAACCTTCTTCAGCTTCTTTCTTCTTCTTCTCAGCATCTGAATGCTTTCTTTTCTTCTGATGACCTTCTTTATCAGCTTTTCTCTTGCGTCTTCTTTCCCTTGTCTGATCAGGAAGAACTTGGCCTTCCTTCTGCACAAGATTTGCAGGGATCTCAACACCATCTCTGATGCAGCAAGCAACATACTCAGCTATTAGCTCTCTGGGTTCATCTGAGGTAAATAGAGGAAAGTCCTCAACAGGAATCCTTCTCCCCCTAACCTCTTCAGAGTTAGTTTTCCTTGGTTTCTCAGATAAATCTTCAACCAATTTCATCCTTCTCAGAGTTAAGCCATTTATCTCAGAGCCAATGATAAAGTTCAGATCTTCTGTCAGCCCAGCCTCTTGCAGATGCGCCACAAGTTGGTTTTCTACCAGAATATCTGAAATCAGTCTTCCCATAGGAATCCATGATCTGACTTTTCCAGTTTTATCTCTTGCTGTTTCCCTTGTTTCCTTGACATGAGATACCAGATGATTGAACAACAGATAAGGAAGATCAATCTGAATGTTTTGATGCAAACAGTACATGAAGTAAAGTTGTTCAGCATTAACATAGTCAGATGAGTTTGAGGAGGGTCTGTGAAAAATGGTGTTCAAGAAAATCTTAGCCCAAATCTTGTAAGTGGGTTTCAAAAACTTAACCTTCTTACAAGGTTCACCAGTAGTGCAGATTTCTTGACAAACATCCTTCAGGTCTTCACGCGCAGAAGATAGAGAGGTTACTCCATCAGTTGCCTTGAAACCTATAAGTTTCCTGATCAGATTTTCAGTGATAACAATCTTCTTACCCAGCACAGAAGAATGAACGAACTTTGGAGTAGCGAATGCATGGATCCAAAACTCCTTCACTAACTTTGGATACACAGGACCCATCAGCCTATCAAAGTAACCATCCCAGCCTTGTGCCTTGATTGAAGGAACCAGATCAAACCCATTATCAGCAAGGTCTTCCAAATCCACGAAACTTTCACATAACACTTCTAGAGAATCAACAGGAGTCAGAAGAGTGCGTACTGGTTCAATGATAGTGGTAGAATCTTTGGTAGTAACTGCTTTTGATGTGGATGCCATTGTTGATGAAGAAGAAGGAGATGACGGTTTCTGGGTTCGTTTAGGGTTTGAGAAGAGAGAGAACAACAGACAAAAGCGCATATGTGTTGAGAATGTGAAAAGTGTGAATGTGTTGTGAGAGTGGTTTATATAGAAAAATAAAACACGCATGGGAAACACAACAGACATACATAGGACACATACGCACGTTTGCATTTAATGAAAAGTAATCATTTTTAATTATGATATGACATTTGGGGGGAAAATCAAGACAGATTGAGATTTTCAAAGCAATACCTTAAACGTCATAGTCAGTAGGTGTACTCCATCTTTTCAGATTCTGAGTGACACGTGTTTGCTTTGCATGTGATTCTGTAACTCTTAAGAAATGAAACGTTTTCAACTTTCAGATCCTCTGAGATGGTCAGTACAGAGTTTCACACAAAAATAAATCACAGATAAATTAAATAAGCAAAACAGATGAAATACTTCAGAGTGTTAAACACTTAGCATCTGAGAAGTAGACTCTGAGAAATATTACTCTGGACAAAAATCCATACAAATATTTTTCAGAATAAACTTAAACCTATCTTCAGCAAGGGGTTTTGTGAAAATATCTGCCCATTGATGATCTGTATCAACAAAGGCTAAATTTATTACACCCTTCTGAACATAGTCTCTGATGAAGTGATGTTTAATCTCTATATGTTTAGCCTTAGAGTGTAAAATTGGATTTTTGGATAAACATATAGCTGAAGTATTGTCACAGAAGATAGAAAGATTACTCTCATAGATTTGATAATCTTCTAGTTGACTCTTCATCCAGAGCATCTGAGTGGAACACCCAGCAGCAGCAATGTATTCTGCCTCTGTGGTTGATAGTGCAATTGTTGGTTGCTTCTTGCTGTACCATGAGATCAGATGACTTCCAAGAAACTGACAGCTTCCAGAAGTACTTTTGCGCTCAACTCTATCTCCAGCATAGTCAGCATCACAGAATCCAACTAGTGAATATTTGTCAGATCTTCTGTAACACAAACCAACATTAGCAGTACCTTTCAGATACCTTAGAATCCTCTTAACAGCAGTTAAGTGTGATTCTCTAGGATCTGATTGGAATCTAGCACATAAACAAACACTAAACAGAATGTCTGGTCTAGAAGCAGTCAAATAAAGAAGAGATCCTATCATACCTCTGTAGAGTTTCTGATCTACCTTCTTACTTACCTCTTCCTTACCTAGAGTGCTTGTAGGATGCATTGGAGTCTTTGCCATTTTGCTATCCAGCATGTTAAACTTCTTCAGAAGCTCTTTAACATACTTCGTCTGATGTATGTAGGTGCACTCTGGAGTCTGATTTACTTGGATTCCCAGAAAGAATTTCAGTTCTCCCATCATGCTCATCTCAAATTCTTCCTGCATACATTTAGCAAACTCCTTTCCAAGCATAATATTTGTTGATCCAAAAATAATATCATCTACATAAATTTGACAAATCAACAAATCTTTCTTAATGGTTTTACAAAATAGTGTGGTATCCACTTTTCCTCTGATGAAATCCTTCTTAAGAAGAAAATTACTCAACCTCTCATACCAAGCTCTGGGAGCTTGTTTTAGTCCATAAAGAGATTTTTTTAGTTTGTAAACATGATCTGGAAAATTTTCATTTTCAAAACCAGGAGGTTGGTGGACATACACTTCCTCTTCTATAATTCCATTAAGAAAAGCACTTTTAACATCCATCTGATAAAGAGTGATGTTATGTTGTGCAGCAAATGAAATAAGCAAGCGTATAGACTCTAACCTTGCAACAGGAGCATATGTTTCTGTGTAGTCTATGCCTTCTTGTTGACTGTAGCCTTGAGCAACCAGTCTTGCTTTGTTCCTTTCAACTTCTCCTTTTTCATTCAGTTTATTTCTGAAAACCCATTTTGTTCCAATAACATTGAAACCTTTAGGTCTTGGAACCAGATCCCAGACTTCATTCCTTGTGAATTGATTCAGCTCCTCTTGCATAGCTAAAATCCATTCATTATCTTCCAGAGCCTCATCAACAGATGAAGGTTCTATAATTGACACTAAGCCACAGAAGGAAGATTCAGAAGTTCTGAGAAATGCTCTTGTCCTTATTGGATCATCTTTCTTTCCAATTATCACATCCTCTGGATGAGAAGCTTTCATTCTGGAAGAAGATCCTCTGACTGTTGGTCTTTCAGAAATATGCAGATTGTCAAGTTGGGAAGTTAAAGGTGTAGCATCTGGATTTTCTTCAGAGTCTTTGTCTTTAGTCTTGTTTGCCTCTGAGCCTTCAGAGTCTGTGAGAATAACTTCTCTATCTGCAAAACTTTCAACTTGCTTTGGCTTTTCAGAGCCAAGCTTATCATCAAATCTAACATGAATAGATTCTTCCACAATCTGTGTTTCAGTATTGAATACTCTGTAGCCTTTAGAGCGTTCAGAATAACCAAGCATGAAACACTTCTGTGCTTTGGAATCAAACTTGTTTAGATGATCTTTAGTGTTAAGCATATAACAAATACATCCAAATGGATGAAAATAAGCAATGTTGGGCTTTCTGTTTCTCCACAATTCATAGGGAGTCTTTTCCAGAAGAGGTCTTACAGACACTCTGTTCTGAATATAACATGCTGTATTTATTGCTTCTGCCCAAAAATGTTTTGCCAGATTTGTCTCGTTGATCATGGTTCTGGCCATTTCTTGCAATGTTCTATTTTTCCTCTCTACAACTCCATTTTGTTGTGGAGTTCTAGGACAGGAGAAATCATGTGCAATTCCCTTTTCAGAAAAATATTTTTCAAAATATTTGTTTTCAAATTCGCCACCATGATCACTTCTGACTTTAATAATTTTGCATTCTTTTTCAGTCTGGACTTGATTGCAGAAGTCAATGAACACAGAATGAGACTCATCCTTGTGTTTTAGAAACTTTACCCATGTCCATCTGCTGTAGTCATCTACAATGACTAACCCATACTTCTTGCCTCTGATGGATGCAGTTTTCACTGGTCCAAACAGATCAATGTGAAGTAATTCCAATGGTCTAGAGGTGGAAACAACATTTTTTGGTTTAAAATGGGATTTTGAAAATTTACCCTTTTGACATGCGCCACACAGAGCATCTGAATTGAACTTCAGATTAGGGAGTCCTCTGACCAGATTGAGTTTATTAATCTGAGATATACGTCTCATATTAATATGTCCCAATCTTCTATGCCAGACCCATTGCTCATCATTCACAGATAAAAGGCATTTTACATTTTGAACTTTAAGTTCTGAAAGATTAATTTTGTAAATGTTGTTTTTCCTCTTTCCACTGAATAAGGTTGAGCCATTCTTTTGACAAACAGCTTTGCAACATTTTTGATTAAAGATGATATCATAACCATTGTCACTTAATTGGCTTATGGACAATAGATTATGTTTCAATCCTTCAACTAACAGAACATTAGAAATAGAGGGTAGGTTACCATTACCTATCGTACCAGAGCCAATGATCTTGCCCCTCTGGTTCCCTCCAAATTTCACGTCCCCTCCAGATCTAAGTTCCAGGCTTTGGAACATAGACCTTTCGCCCGTCATATGTCGCGAGCATCCAGAGTCCAGGTACCATGATTGGTGTCTGGATTTTGCTGCTAAGGATATCTGCAACAGGTATTATTTTGCTTTTAGGTACCCAGATCTTTTTGGGTCCTTTGGGGTTAGATGTTCTGCGGTTTTGCCTAAACTTCTGTTTTTCAACATAGTGTTTATTCTGGCTAACCCTTGGCTTAAACACATAAGTACTCTTTTCAGAGCTTGTATGTTTAATATCATTCAGATGACCAAACTTGAAATGAGAATACAGAGGAGTCTTCTTGATGAAGAGTTTATCAACAGACTTTGGATTGCTTCCAGAGGAGGATTCACATCCAATGCCTCTTCTGTTGTTCCCACTAACACCATAGATCATAGAAGCCATTTTGCTTCTGTCTATGCTTTTAGTGAGAAATCTTCTAAAACTGGAGTCATATTTTTCTAAAATATTTTCACTGGACTCTGTTTCAGTATCAGATTCTTGTTGAGTTGTTTCTAAATCATTTTTGAGTTTTAAATTTATTTCTTTCTGCTCAACAAGTTCTGTTCTCAGAAGATTAATCTCAGATTCAAGATTGCTTTTCAGCTTCTTGTATTTGAGTTTAATCTTGCTGTAGCTTTCCATCATGTCAGATAAACTTTCAACAAGTTCAGCTCTGGAGAGTTCAGAAAATACCTCTTCAGAGTCAGAGTCTGATTCTGACTCAGATTCAGATGATGACGTTCCTTCATCTTGATCATCTGTGTTGGCCATCAGCGCAACATTTGCACATTCTTCCTCAGATTCAGAAGATGATTCAGATTCATCTGAGTCATCCCATGTAGCCATCAGAACCTTTTTCTTTTTGTCAAACTTCCTTTTGGGTTTTTCCTTTTGAAGTTTGGGACATTCACTCTTGTAGTGTCCAGGTTCTTTACATTCAAAACAAGTGATCTCTTTCTTGCCAGATCTTCTGTGTCCAGAAGATTCTTTCTTTTGATCAGATCTTCTGAAGTTGTTGAACTTCTTCCCTTTGTGCTTCCAGAGTTTGTTGATCCTTCTGGACAGCATTGATAGTTCATCTTCTTCTTCAGAAGAAGATTCCTCAGAGCTTTCTTCATTAACCTGCAAGGCTTTAACAGATTTGTTAGATTTAAAAGCTAAGGATTTACCTTTATCTTTCTTCTGGGGTTCATCTTCCTCCAGCTCAATCTCATGACTTCTCAAAGAACTGATGAGTTCTTCTAGTGAGATTTTGTTCAGATCCTTGGCCAGCTTTAATGCAGTCACCATAGGTCTCCATCTGGTAGGAAGACTTCTGATGATCTTCTTGACATGATCAGATGTTGAGTAGCCCTTGTCCAGAACTTTCAACCCAGCTGTTAGAATCTGAAATCTGGAAAACATAGTCTCAATGTTCTCAGATTCTTCCATTTTGAACGCTTCATACTTCTGTATAAGCGCCAGAGCCTTTGTTTCTTTCACCTGAGAATTTCCCTCATGAGTCATTTTGAGAGACTCAAACATATCATGAGCAGTTTCTCTGTTGGTAATCTTTTCATACTCTGTATGAGAGATTGCATTCAGAAGTATGGTTCTGGCTTTGTGATGATTCTTGAATTCTTTCTTCTGCTCCTCAGTCATTGATTTTCTATCAATCTTTTTGCCATCCTTAGTAGGATGTTCATACCCATCAATGACTAAGTCCCAGAGATCAGCATCATACCCCAAGAAAAAACTTTCAAGTCTATCCTTCCAATAATCAAATTTTTCTCCATCAAACATTGGAGGTTTGGTGCTGATTCTGTCTCCTTCATATTTGTTGCTTGATGTAGGAATATCACCCATATTAGCAACCAAATAAATAACAGAGTATTTTTCTCACTGGATCTTTATCTGTCACGGTTAAGCGAATGCACACTCAGAACCGGAGCTCTGATGCCAACTGAAGGTGAGAAAATACTTAGAAGGGGGGGGTTGAATAAGTATGACAGAAAATAATCAAAGATAAAAACACAAGTATTTTTATCCTGGTTCGTTGAACTCAACTACTCCAGTCCACCCTTTTCAAGAGTGATTTGCCTTTCTCAACAAGGACTTAATCCACTATTCAAATCAACTGATTACAAATAGCACACCTAAGAACAACTGTTCTTAGTCTTCTTAAGAGCTACTGATCTAACCTAGATCCTCTTAAGGAAAACTTTCTTTACAAATTAATGTAATACAATGAAAGAGTAAGAATTGCTTCTATGAAAGCTATAAACACAACTGTGTTATTTCTCTAAGTTTAGAACAATGTATGAACAGTGAAGAATATGAAAGCTTTGAGCGTGAGAGAGTTCTTGTCAATATTGTTGTAATTCTTGGCACTTGAAGAATGAGCTATGATGTCCTTTATATAGCCACTTGAATATTGGAGAGAATATTTTACCGTTAGAGAAAATATTTCCAATATCAAAATAGTACTGTCCTTTGTACTATTACAGCAGAGAGACGGCGCACAAAATGTGGGTGTAGCAATTGTCTGCTGAGCTGTGATTTAACTATATCAGGAATGTACCAGAGGAATAATCTTCTGTGCAGAGAATTTTGTCTATCCCAATTAAGGAAAGATTTGCTGGCATATTCCAACGGATATATTAAAATATTCTTCTTCAAATAATTCAGATCAACAATCAATATCAGAGTCTTCAGTCTTCAGAACCTTCTGGAAACTTCAGAGCCTAATATGTTCTTCAGATGTTGATGAATCAGAGTCTGGTGCAGCTGTGTGCTTGAAGCGTAACATGCTCTTAGATCAGAGTCTTCACTCAGATCAGAGTCTTCTCTCATTCAGAGTCTCTTCACTCAGAGTCTTCTCTTATTCAGATTCTTGATAATACATGCAGCGTGTTGTATCTTCAGAATCTTGATAACTAAGCTCTTATACTTCAGATTCTTCTAATCTTCAGATGCTCTTGAGCCATTCAGAATTCATTGTTCACATCAAATTTGCTCTTTAAGATTAAAATCTTTTGTGCCTGTAGAAAACAGTTTAGAACAAATTTAGAGAGTATAATTCTTGTATACAAATTATCATTAATGTTATCATCAAAACATAGAGATATTACTGAGACACAATCTGTGCTCTTACAAGAATCTCATAAGAACAATGCCGGTAAAACCTGATGGACCAACTGGGGCTGCATTACTCAGTGCTTGTAAGCAGCAGGGCAACATCAACATGGCAGTCAGGATTGCTGATAATCTATTAAACTTAAAACCGGAAGACCCTTCCAGCTATGTATTGTTATCTAATGTATATGCCGGAGCTGGTATATGGGAGAATGTTTCAAAGGTGCGAAAGTTAATGGTGGTCAAGGAAGTTAAAAAAGAGCCAGGATATAGCTCCATTGACTTGGGAAGCCAGATACAGCCGAAGCCTTTGACACATTTCTTGAAAGGAGGAAGCCTGCTGCACAAACAATCGCTTCTCCAACTGACAACCAGAGAAGAAGTGGAAGGTGTATCCGTACCAGCAACAACACCTGAGAATAGTACTGCCTCAAAAACACTGATTCTAACGGCAACACCAGCGGCAACAACAAATAACATCAGCTCGGAAGACTCTCAAGAAGTTTCTGAACCAGAGGTGTGGTCTGCAGTACAGAAAAGAGAACTAGTTCAAGCATTAAAAAAAAACTTTTCCAAAGGAAGCTAGTCAGAGATGGGAGCGAGTAGCTGCTGCTGTACCGGGGAAAACTGTGATTCAGTGCAAGGAAAATTTGCCATGATGAAGGAAAATTTCAGGAACAAGAAAACTGCTGTTTGAATTATCATTCATAACCCATATCTGTGAAATTTTGTCCTCATGCTTGTTAGATTTTTTTTACCACAATTTGAACAGAATATGGAGTCTGGAAGAACAACATGGTTCTAGCGTATCATTGATAAAAACATTTAAAACAGAGCTGGATCACACACGTATCGGGGCCAAAGAATTGCTACGAGACCGACAGGGGGATCATTCATGACATACATGGGAGCATGCCCGCAATTCTTCAGGATAGTTTGACAGCTGAAGCAAAAGCTGATAAAAAGGGTTCTCTGGTTGTGGCAATGCATCGGCAGAAGGAAGTACAAGTGTACACAGAAATAATAACTGTAGGAGTTGCAGTTTCCTCCAATTAGATGGGTCATTGAGGAAAAGTACCCAAATTTTTATTGGAAAAAGTAATTGGGTCGTGCTGATGTTTGATTCTTCTGAACAGAATGACGTAGGAATTTGCAGGCCTCCTAAATTGCACCACATTCATTGCAATGGACTAACTCTGTCAGAATATGATGTTCACATGTGTAATAGCTTATGAAACACCTTCTTATGGTGCTCACCATTTCTCATTGTGTCATTTTGGTTCGACTAAGCAAGCCAAAGGTCCCATTAAGAATCCTAAGTGGGTTGCTGGGCTTCATAAAAAGCAGAAAATCACTGAGTTGGATACAGTTATTCTGGCAATTAATTGCACACCTGCTGCTAAGAGAATATTTGACAGACATGTGGTCCCAAGAAGATCCTTGAGCCTAGTATCCCTATTTCCAATGTTTTTGGTTCTCATAGGGCACCTGTTTTGCAAGTTTTCGGCTCCGATCTCCACCATGTTCTATATTGCTCTTCAGTTTTTCCAATCACATTTTAATCATGAATCAGAGTCATGGTTGTATGTGACATTAGAAGATGTATTCAGGAAGACGGCATGGATAAATATCCGAATCCGTTGTTGTCAGATATTGTATCGGCCAATTCTTCTTCAGGAGAATGACCATAGGGTAACATTGACATACATGCTGAACATAATAGTTGTGGTGAGGCATCCTGCAGCGATGCTGGAATGGAGGAATCAGACAAGCCCTGTGAGACAATGGAGCTGGCAAAGTCTGACTGGGGTGTAATTAAGAAGTCTCCTTCATAAGCCACTGATTCTTGGGGCATGGGCTGTCTTATCTGCGAGCTAGCCTCTGGTTTAAAATTAAGTAAAACAGAAGAGTTACGTAACATCGCCTCCATTCCCAAGTCTCTGCTTCTAAGATTACCGGCAGCTACTAAGTTCCACACATTCTCGTAGTTTGAACACCTCAAGGACAATAGATAACAGTGAGTTGGTAGACGTTATACATTCCATGGAAATTCTCAGTTTGAAAGATAGTGTTGAGAAGGACACCTTCTTCCGCAAACTTCCAGGATCATGATAAACCTGCAAAGAAATTAAGATGTATCAGTAAAAAATTGTTGTGTTACCACAGTGAAAATCATGAGTAAAAACAGACAAATTCAAAAGCTACAAACAGACAAAGAACATGCTGTTTTCAATCCCACAACTTCAGCCCTTGCTACCACTGCAAAAAGTATCTCATTTTCTTTCCCAAAGAGGAAGAGACCCAAAGTTCCCACAACTTCTCTAATTTAAACCCTAAATCTCACATCATATATATACTGGCTACTGTTCATTCAGAAAACCCTAACAGAAAAACAGCTGCTTTTTTTTTTCTCCACAACTCATCTCTATCACAAATAACTGGAAAAAGGAGATTGAAGAAGGAGCTCACCTGTGCTCTGTATCAGCAATCTGGTGGTATTGCTTCTACACTGTAAGTACTCTGTTACTCTTCCTGTCTTTATAGTTTTGGACTGCATTGTTTGGACTGTTCTGTTTCCTGTCTTCATAGTTTTCACAATCTTGCTAGAAAACCCACAACCATTCATCATCATCAAACACAACCTTCCACCCTCTTTCTCCAAGCTCAGATTCCCATATGAAGCCCCTTTTCGCGAAATCGTTTCACTGACTTCAAACTCGTTCAAACTTACTTCCAATCTCCACCGAAACAGATTCGAAAACTCCTCCGAAACCCAGCAAAAAAAACTTGTCGAACCATACTTCAAATGAACCCAACAAACATCTTGCGCAACTTCAACTCAAATCAACCCCCTGCAAACCAAATCTTCACCGTATAGCCAAGTTCCGCCATTTCCGAAACCTCTCAAACCACCATTCAATCGAAAACCTGCATAATCTCAATCCCAAACCGCCATATCCAACTTCAAATCTAAACATGGATTCTCCATCTTCAAACTCCAAACAAACTTCACCAAAAATGTCAAAACCCATGTTCAGAAATTGAAACCAAAGAGGAAGAAGAAAAGTAAATCACAAATGAACCGTTTCCTCTCCATCATCGTTCTCCACCATTAACAAATACATCAACCCAGTTTTGTTCTCAAAACCCCATCTTCCACCACAGATCCATCTTCGACAACCCTCAAACTTCAACCACAACAACAAATCGTTCCACCTCCAACAAACATCGTGAAAATTTCTGAAACCCAACCGAAAACCTTCTCCATTCAAATCCCTTTTTCAACTCGTTTCTCGTCGGTAACGAAACCGCTCCACCATCTTCCTCGACTTTCCCCCTTCAGCAACAAATCCGAAATCGATTTCAACCTTCAAACCCACACACAGATGCAAACCGGATCGAAATGAAAAGGAATTGAGAGACTAGAGAGGTCGTGAGACTGGATTGAGAAATAAAATGGATAGTTGATGCTTCACTTTGGTTTTTTCTTTCATCGACTTCTGCTTTTCGTTCTCCTTTTGCGGAACTTGATTTTGCAGCTGTTACCATTATGATTTAGCCTGGACAAATGATGGGTTTGGGTTCAGAGTTGACCCGTTATATTTTAATAAATCTGTTGTTTTTTTTAACCGTGTAGCTGGTTCTTTTGGTTTTGACCATATGGCGTTTGGGCTTTTGTGAAACCCATTGAGTTTCATGTTATATACCTTCGTCTTACCGTTAAACCCCCTCCTCTGTTTTACTTCTTTTTCTTTATTCTAATTTATATTTTATATAGATTTATTATATATATTGCTTTTAAAACCTTATTATTATTATTATTATTATTATTATTATTATATATAAATTCTTTTTATATTAAATTTTCTGTTAGAATTATATTAGAATTTTATGTATATTTCTTTTAGAATCTATATATTATTTTCTTTTAGTTCTTATATTTAAAAGTTTATGCATGTTATTTTTAGAGGTCGGATCCATTTCTCATTTGTTTTTGGGCACTTTTGCCCTATTCGGGTCGATGACGAGACCTCCGTAATTCATTACCAGTCAAATTATTGATAGGTAATGTTGGATCTGAGACCACCTCTTTTCTATCCACATTACTTGTCCCGACTTGATTCAAAAACTTTGTCAAACAATTTTCACAATCAAATTATCTTTGTATTGAATTAAAAGAGGGGATTAAGTGTAGACTTTCTTCCTCTCCGAGTGTTGGGATACCCACTGTAGTGAGGGTGGTTCCGACACTCGTCTTTCAATACGAAGACGTTTCCCGTCCATTTTCAAATCTCATCTCCTTAAAATCGTTTCTTTGTGTTGAGTTGAAAAGAGGATTGGGTGTAGACCTCTTCTTCTTCAAGCGTAAGGATGCCCACTGTAGTGAGGGTGGTCTCGATGCTCATCTATCAACACAAAGACGCTTCTGACGTTTCCTCATAAAACCTCGGTCTCGTACTGAGTATACTTTCCATAATAAATCAATTTCTCTTTGTATTGAATTAAAAAGAGAGGATTAGGTGTAGACCTCTTCCTCTCCGAATGTTGGGATGCCCACTGTAGTGAGGGTGGTCTTGATATTCGTCTTTCAATACGAAGACGCGACTTTATCCACCATCTCGTTTTCACAACTTTATCCCGCAACCCTTTTCACACCTAAAACCTCGGTCCTGCACCGAGTGTATTTTCAAATCATTTTCTTAACAAAAACTTGAATGGTCGTGGAGTGGTTAGGCGTAGGCCTTCTCCTATCCCGAGTGTTGACGTTTACCGTAGGGTTCTCTGTCGCAAAGCACTTACCATTCAAAACCAAAAACATCTTTAATAAGAGAACGAAGTTCTCTTTACATTGAATTAAAGAGAGAGGATTGGGTGTAGACCTCTTCTTCTTCGAGTGTTGGGATGCCCACTGTAGTGAGGGTGGTTTCGACGCTCGTATTTCAATACGAAGACGCCTCGTTCGTCACACCTTTTTATAACAAAAACTTTGAGACAAAGAATTGGGTACTACCCGTAGGGGTTACTATCTGAGGACCTGTCTCGCCCCCTAAAAACAACCCAATCAATCAAACGCGACTTCTTGCCTCGAGTGGCGAAAACCTAATCAATCTTTCAAAAAGGATATGTTACGTCCGTTCTACCGCAAACAGGTAATGCCTAAGTCTCCAACGAGCGAGCAGCAAAACACCTAACTGCTAGAATGCGCACGATAGCATCATCCATAAAAAACATCAACACACCGTAGGCCGAACTACGGCTGCTCTGATTCTTTACTTTCTCAAGTAAAGATACGTAGGCACAAGGGCCACAATCCTTGCCGAGCATATTTCCCCCATATCTGTAGTTCCCCGAACTACGTCGACTCTGACTTTCTCACATCTATTGAGAATACGTAGGCATAGGACTGCGAAGTCCTACCGAGTCTGTTCTTTCTCTTTTCTTCCTCGTTCTCCCTTTCCTCCTGACTTTCCTGTTTCTAACCCTTTTCTTTTACCCTGTGGAACACTCTTTATAGCATAATATTTAAGCAAATAAATTCACTCATCGACAAACAAAAGGTTCCCATCGAGTACGATGGATGCGAGGGGTGCTAATACCTTCCCCTCGCATAACCGGCTTCCGAACCCGTTCTTGGTTGCGAGACCATCTTATCCGTTCGTTTCTTAAGGTTTTCTCGATATTTTCCTTTCCCCTCATGGGATAAATAAAGTTCGGTGGCGACTCTTCTGTCCTTTCTTTTCGCCTCCCCGTCGTTGCGTGATGCATTTTTCGAGTAGCGACACCAATCATGGAATGAAATCCTCATATATAGCAACAAGCGTGACCCCAACCAACAAGCCTGGTGGTTGTCAGCATATCAATGCATAAAAGGTACAAATAAATACAAAGAAATCAAGTGCGGCTACGAGCACGGAAATCCTCTAATAACTTCTTCGTAGTGGGATGGTCAAGTTGGGTGAGCAGACCCAGGATCAGCAAATCCCTCTGCCTGATAGTATCCTGGAGATCTCCGGCAGCGTCCCCACAAACACCTTCTCCAGAACGGTTTTCCACTCTACACCTCTTAGCATCAGCTCTGAGTTGACAATCCTGTAGGTTCGCCTTGGTCTCAACTAATCTGTACTGGAAGTCTCGCCGAAGTGAGGCTTCGGCCTCTATCTTCTTGTCTTTGACCTCAATCTGGGCCTCCAGCTCGGCTATTCGCTGCTTCATCTTTTCCTCTCGCTCTTTGTACTTGTCTTTTCCTCTATCTTCTTGTCTTTTCCTCTTCGCTGCTCCACAACGTCTCGTATTTGGATAACTTCAGGTACACCCTATCCAGATCTTGCTTTTTGGTGGTCAACACGTTGTGCACTGCCTTCAGGTCTAACCCAAGACGTTCTCTAGAATCAGTCTCCTTGGTCAAATTAGCGTCCAAGTGGTTAATCAATTATGTCTGCTTCTTGCAGGTGTATACGGCTTTGTTCTTCTCCCTCCGGAGTTGAGCAATCTCTTTCTCCAACTCTTTGTTGGATTTTCGTAGCTCTTCTTTCTCTCGGAGAACCTGGTTGAACTTCTGAATATCAACTATGGTCGGTTCTTTGACCACGGGAGAATATAATGGTTCCACTGTAGGAAATGGCATCAGAAACTTGGCGGCTCTTTCTCGGACCCAGACCACATATGGATCAAAGGCCTTTCTATTGCTCTTTCCTAGCAAAACTTTTCCTTTTCTATGAATTTTGCTCCAAGCATTCTCTATCTCAGCCAAAGTGTCACCTTCAAGCAACCCTGTGAGATACCGAGATTCTTGTATCTCTTCCTCTTCAGGAGGACCTCTTAGTGCATACCCAAATTGTCGAACCAGCAAAAAGGGATTGTAATTTATACATCCATTCCTTCCGACCAGGGGGACGTTAGGAAAGCCACCGCAACTATGAACAATCTCTTTGCCCAGTAGATCTCTATCAAACCAGATGATATTGTCAAAAGACAAACCCATCAAATGTGCAGACCAGGGTGAAGACTCAGCAGAATCAATGAACGAACCCGTCTTAGGGATATGGCTGGAAAACCACTTATACGGCAAAGGATCACAACATGCCACATTCTTCCCCTTTCTGTTTTCGTTCTTGCTATGAACTGAATGATAGACGTCTCCGAGGAGAGTGGGCACTGGATTCCCTGAAGCAAATATGTGGCAGGCATCCATACCTATGAAGTCCGGATGACTTGGGAATAACACAATCCCATAAATGCAAAGGGCTAAGATGCCATTGAATACAACCCAGCAAACCTTTGGGCCTTCTCCACCAGGAAAGGCAAAGAGAAATCATAAACTCCAATCTTTCTGAACAACATCCCTTTCAACTCTGAATCATCTAAGTGAAGGGCAGTAGCCAAGTTACCCAAGTCAGGTTCACCATCAACACGGTAATAAGGCATCTGATTCAACAAAGGTACCCTCAGCAAGTCAGAATACTCTTCCAAGGTCAGAGCTAGGACATGGTCTGGAAAAACGAAGCATCTGAGCTGCAGGTCATAAAACTGCAGAAGAGCATAGAGGTCGTTCAACTCGTATGTAGAAACATTACACACAATACCCAGAAGTCTTCCATAACTCTTTCTGAAATCCTCCATTACTTTTTCATCAGCCAAAGAAATCAAAGCCCGTAACTCTCGGATGTCAAGTGTTGGTAGCTTGTAAGCCACAGTTTTCTTCAGAGATGCCATATTAGCCATGAGGATCAAGATCACTAGAACCAGGGGAGAAGTATGCACCTGCAACACAGACACACGTTAATGATATGCAAATGAGGATGCAAAATGCAAAATGCAATCATGCTGCAAGAGATCAAGATGATTGTGCTATTGGTTGAGGAGGACCAAAATTCTGCTCTATCAAGAACAAACACATCCCTGATGATAAGAACCCTCTGATACCCACAATACGTTCACCATTTATGGTTTGGCATCATCACTCCCTGAAGAGGCCTCACTTAGCTGAGTCACAAATGATCGGTCCCCAGAGTCGACAATCCTCAGATCTAAAATCCCCTCGAGTCTAAAGGACCGATAGGAAGTCATCATAGAGAACCTCGTTTGAGTGTGGATTACATGGGAACTGATGCAAGCAAAGCAAGCACTTCCACCACTAATCCACTCTAATGCTATGTATCTCTCAAGCCTGGGTCTGGCTTATCACTCATCAGAGCCCCTCTTCCATAACAGCACAGCAAATAATCATAATATACTGAAAGTAAAGTGCGGAAAGTAAAGTGCGATAAATAAATGCAAACCCAACAGATAAACACGCAAGCGCTAGGATTGACTCGCATACGGGATGGGAATCGGTCCCAGCATAGGGGATGGGAAAATTCCCCAACAACTATAAGTCCCCAGAAAAGTCGCCAGCTGTCGCTACTGCGAAAATAAGGTGCCGGCAAAACAGAAGAGTCGCCACCTTTCGTTATTTATCCCACAGAAAAGGGAAAGGAAACGATCGGAAAAACCTGATAAAAAGGTATAAGACAAGGTCATCGCAACCATGTCTGGTTTCAGGAGTCGGTTACGCAAGGGGAAGGTATTAGCACCCCTCACGTCCGTTGTACTCAATGGGATCCACGCTTGTTGTGCTTATCTGACGGGTTGGTTTATCTATCTACCTATCAAGGTCGGTCTGAAAAGAAAAGAAAAATGAACTCGACAAAGCGTCGCGCTTCGTGCCTATGTATTCTCGTCATAGAATGAGAAATCAGAGTCAACGTAGTTCGGCTAACTATGGGTAACGGATGGGGGAAGGTGGCTCGCCAATACGTCAGTATTGTGCCTACGTACTCTCAACAGGTATGAGAGATCAGAGCTTACGTAGTTCGGGATAATACGGATTACGGGGGTTTAGATTCATCTATTTTTCCGAGTAGGGTTAACAAACAGTTCCAGCAGTTTGGTGTATGCAGCTCGCTCGTCGGAGACTCGTGCGTTACCGTTTGCGGTAGAACTCAGAGTTAACGACACTCTGTTCTTCAGAAAAGTTTTCCTTGAATTATGGGCCCACGGGGCAAAAGAGGTTTGAAGTTTGTTTTTTTTGTCTTTTACGGAAGAAGTGTTTTTTATGGACATCTGTAGTTCGTACAGCTCTAGAGACTATGACTTGGGAACGAATGCGCCGCATATCATCCAAAGGACATATATTAAACACTTTAGACGATTGAGAGGAGACTGCTCAATTATCATTACCCAAGTGGCTTAAGGCTCGTAACGCGTTTGTACCAACTTGCCTTTATTACGATATCTTACTGTTGTTTTTGGAGAAGAAGAGAATGAACTCTACTGGGAAACTGTCAAGCCTTAATGTTGTCATGCCATGGATTCATCCTATGGTTGAGTTTGAAACAGGGAACTCCTATATGTTATCATGCAAAGGTTTCAACCTAAAGTTCTATCATCACTTCCTTATCAAAGGAAGTGAGACTCCTAGGGGATCATGTCAATGGAAAACAGAAACAGACTGCAAAAATCATTAAAGCAGATAAAACAACAAAGCCAAACAGTAAAGATGCAGATGCAATGCAGCAATACAAGCAAAGGGAGAGACTCAACCTCTAAGCAATCAAGCAAAGAAAACAATCAAAACAGACAAGCAAAGGGAGCTCAGCTCAACCTTTCAATGCAAACACATCAGATACAAAGAAAAACAACACACAAGCAAGGGGAGGATCACCTTAACCCTTAATGCAAGCAAGCAGAGGGAGACCCACTCAACCTCTTAATGCATTCATGCTCCTAGCCTACAATACTCTAAACATGAGACTACCCTAATGCATCAAGCAATGTCAAAAAAGGAAGAGAAGTAAAACCAAAATGAGCAACAGGGAAGTCATCTCAGGCTACATCAGGTTGGATGTGTGTCAATACGAGAGTCCATCATGGGCTCAACCTCTTGAGGAATGCATAAAATCCAACCAAAGGAAGGATTAGGCTCTCCCAAGAGGGATCCTATGAAAAGGACTTGGAGAGGGATGATAGTATATAAACCAAGGGAATATACCATGCCAGGAATATCAATCCAAGGCTCAACCACCTGAGGAATGCACAGAATCCAACCAAAGAAAGGATTAGGCTCTCCCAGGAGGGCTCCTCTTCAAGACTTAGAGAAAGAGGGTAGGGAAAAGCCCAGGGAAGAAAACACATAGGGGCAAGAAGGCACTACAGCAACTTCTAAGAAACCTTAATGACTAGCTACAAGGATCACCTAAGCTAGGAGAATTCAAAGGCTCTATCAAGGCCTAAACAAGGTTCTAAAGAGGTATCTACCTAAGTTCTATTCTATCAAGAAAGGATTTGAAACTTAGAGTTAACTAATGTTCACTTAAAAGACTAATCTATGAAGTTATCCTAGTTAGGGTCACCTAAACCATAATCAACTTGTAAAATGGGGGAATAATAAAAGATCACTTATAAAAATGCTAAGGAAAATCCTAGATGATCCTAAAGGTGTTAGGGAACTATAGTAGGAATTTCAGGATCAAAACCTGAATCTAAGGGGTCTAAACAATTTCTACATCTCCATGTGTACTAAAAGGAATCCCTAAGGGGGAAAGCTCTAAAACCTATCTCAAACTCAAACTTAGAATCATCTAAAAAAAATACAATAAAAATCACACAAACCTATTAAGGAGTCTATAACAAGCATTTAAAATTTCAACACCAAATTCTAATCCAAGAAATAGTACTAAAATCAGAAAGTAAACTACTCATTTTTACATTTTTAAACATGTAATAAAATGGGGAAAATAGCACAAAAATGGAAAATTAACTAAAATTCCAAATAAATGGCATACAAAAATCGGAAATAATCCAAGGAACAGACATGATTTTTTTCACATTTTTCTGAGCAATAAAACTATTTTTTATGCATTTTATATGACAAAATGAATTAAAAGAAAATAGAAAAAACAATAAAGAAATTCAGAAAAGATCAAAATAACGTGGCCACTGGATGAGAGGACTGGTCCACTGATCTAAGGGGGAGAGATGCGCCACGTAGCCTTCAGCCTACTTAAGTGAAACGGTTTGTTTTGTTGTGTACATGATGCTACGTGTTTGACTTGGATACATGGTAGTCCCTAATCCTGGATGTTCACTCCTAAAGTATTACAATCCAACTCATAACATGGTGACACCTCAATAGTCAAAGTCACAAACCCTCAGAATTATTCCCATGCGTTAGATCTTCAGACCTAGTCAACTGATTCAACTTAATCCAAGGGCCTCAGTTCATCTTCTTCGTTTGAAAACTGAAAAGTGGGGAAATATCTCACGGTGGCTGGAGAAGACTCCGGTCGTCTTCTCCGGTGGCACCAACATCACCAGAATTTCAACCTTAACCAAACCTCATGAAACTTATGCCATTTTACTCGTCTCTCCACAAGGACCATCATGATATGATTCTTTTTTATTTTTCTCCAAAGATCAAGCAAATACGAGCCCTAACAGAAATGGTGTTCTTGTAAAAATCGTCACTAAAATTCAATCTAAGGCCACCAATCTACTCTACTTTCCTCCCTGAGTAAATATCCATGATCAATTCTTGAAAACACTCACTATACAGCCATAACCGTGCCTCTGAATATTTCACTCATCATGAAGAATCATCTCAAAACCTCTCTAAATCATACCTAAATCCATCTAATGTTCAAGAATTACCTAACCGCGTGCAATTTCTATCCTAATTTAGTCTCATCATAGCATAATAATGAAAAGAAAGAAACCTGGTTTGAGCTTCCATAGAGAGTGCTACAGCCTCCAAACCTTGATCAAACTTGCTCAGAATCGTTCAGTGATGCTTGCTGAAGAATCTTGGAGCTTCAATTTCCTCTGCAATGGCCTCCAAGATGAAAAACGATTTTCACTCTGTAACTAACTTTTTCAAGTGCTCCTTACCTCATTCAAGCTTTTCAAATCACCAACCTTGCTATGAATTCATCCAGAACCTTATATAGGACTGTTTTGGATCATTACCTGGCCCAGTTATGGCTCAATTCACTCAATCCAATTTTCTGATTTTTTCTCATTTTCCTCTCATGACAGTCATGTTTCAGGCTCTGTTTCAGCTTCATTCTCACCCAAATGGCTTGCATAATACCTCATGAATATGAATGGATCAGATTGAATCCTCAATTCAATCCTATGGTGCACATTGGTTATGTTACTTCAACCTTAAGCAACTTGGAATTATGCCATGAACCAAACCTTAACTCAAAAATGTGAAAATGCCAAAATGCTCCAAATGTCTTCTACCTTTAAAAAATGCACAAACTTGCCAAGTTTTGGACAAAAATGAATTATTTATGAATTTTCTCTTTTTATGCCTTTTAATTATCCTCCATGAAAATTCCTTCATACACTTCCATATTTAATCTATATCAATGAATCTTTGGGTCATGGTTGGACAAATAACACCATTTTGAACAACTTTCAAGTTTATCAAAAGTCCATTTGAGGTGTCTAAGTTGATGAAATTGACCCATAACCAAAAATGACCTATAATTCCAAATTCCCAAAATACCCTTGTCTTGCAAAGCTTGTAACTTGAGTTTTACAAATCCAATCATGGACTTCTAGTACTTTCTAGAAAGCTAAGAAGATAAGGAACAACATTCATGTTGGCCAAAAGTTCATGAGAATCATCTTTCTAGGGCAAAAGTGTCATGCAAGTTGGTTGACTTTCAAGCTCCAAATTCACATTCCTCTGATGACCTGTAACTTGTCTGGCTCATAACTTGAGTTCTATAAACCCTATCAAGGACTTATAGTACTCAAATTAAAGCTATGATCATGCTCTACAACAATCATGTTAGGGTCAAGGTGAGATGAAAATCCCATCTTGAGTTATGTGGTCTTGAAGTTAGGCACCAAACCAGGGGACTTTACACTGTCAAGCATAGCAACCCTAGCCTAGGAACTCCTCACACTCTTGATTCAAGATGAGTTGACCTTGGAATCCTCCCTTAGGTATATTAATACATCAATCCATGATCACATGGCCTTGGAATTTATGTCTCAACCTTCTTCAAATCATCAGTTGACCTAGGGTTGTCCAGATGAAACCCTAATTGTACCAATCTTAGTAGTAGCTCCTTATCCTTTGCATAATGACCTGTCTAGGCTTCAAAGTGATTTTCAATATTTCTCATGAGCTCTATCAAGGTCTCAAGTCCTCTCCCATGGCTTCAGAATCATCTGATGACCTTCCCACAACCTTCAAGTTAGGAGGCATACACTTTTATATCCAACCACTCTCTCTGAGGATCTTTGGCTTCTCTGGTGAGGATATCAACCCTTGAACACTTGAATAAGGTTCTTAGTTAGCTTCACAGACTTGTCTAGACCTTGATTGGTAGTCATACCTCTTGATCTCCTGCCCACATGTCAATGCAATGCAGATGATAATGCTAAAATGAATGCAATGAAACACAAGCTAGGTAAAGAAAGGTTAGGCAAATTTTGGGGTGCAACACTAGGAATTAGAAATCAATAACTCTATCGGGGATCTTCAAAAGAGATACAGGTAGGTTAGATCATACAACAGACTTCTCAAATAAAAAGACAACCATCTGTTGGGTTTTCACAACAAACTTCTCACTTGGACTTTTCTAGATATATGCCACTTACGGAAAAGCTGGTCAAATAGCGAACCAACATTTCTCAATAAAATTCTCTTCTGAGGATGAACTAGAGAGATGTCGTTTATTGTGAAGATACTAATTAATTCTCAGTGATACACAATTTTCTCAAATAAAGAGGTTGTCACTTGTTACCAGGTGAGGTTTACCTTGCTGGGGACACACAAGCTACTCAAATGAAGAGAACACCACTTGTTATCAAGCAGAAAAATACCAAGAGAGTGTTATCATACCACTGTTGGGGAAATTCAAATCTTCATCCTCTGATGAGGATCAATAAACAAATTTCTGTCGAGGAAAATAAATCCTCAAAGAAGAAAATAAATTCCTTCTCATCATCTAGGTTCCACAACCTAGAGAAATTCAAAATAACCACTGCAAGAGACCAAAGTTCAATCTAGGAACAAACTGGAGAGAAACAGTCAAACAAGACTCGACCCTATGAGGAAATATCTCACTAGGGATCAATTCCATCCATACAATAAACTGGGGAGGAAGGCTAAAACAAACATCTTCCATGAGGTATAAACTCAGTGGGAATTAGAAAAGATTGCATTTTCTGCTTATGGGTCAACACTTTATTGGAGGGAGGACACACACGCTCTATGTGGAACAACAAGACTAGAGAGCAAGGAAACACTAACAAAAAAATGCAAGATGCACAATGCAACAACATGATATACTCAACAAAATGAATGCGTACACAATGCATATGAGTATGAATATGCTAACAAAACAGACAAAAGGTAAACAGAGGATGAACAAACATCACAACACCACTGAATACTCAGCTAATCTCAACAAGATAGAGATATCAATAGAGATCCTGCTACGGATAAACAAAAGAAATCCTGCAAGAGATAAACAAAATCCATCAAAGGAAAATAAATCCTACTACAAGGCTCAAATCTTGCTAAGGAGAGAAAGATACTGCTTTGGGAGAATCCTAAAGGTCGATCTTTAATATACAAAAATCCACAAATGGATAACAACATCAACTCTGTTTTGAGGGCGGAAGATAAACCGTTGGGGGAACAATAACAACCCAAATCTTCTTGAATTTTCCTGGGCATAAGGAAAATCCATACGAAATTTGCTTCAAAGGGATGAAGAGATCTGCTGCAAAAAAATAAGGGATCCGCTGGGGATTGTAATCATGTAAGCAGTTACACAAACTCCAATGGGGAATAACATAGATCTTCTGAGGATACAATAAAGAACTATGAGGATTATCCAACTCTGAGAAAAACATCCTGGACTTGCCGGGGAAAATAAGAAGTTAACATCATAGGAAAAAAGTCAAGTTGTGGGGGATTTTAAATCAATACTCAACACAGGTGAGAGAAAACACGACAGGTGACTGTTATATCAGCACTTCTTAGAAGGCAACAACACTGCTTTCTGCTTGGAAAACATCTAAAGTAATAATGCATAACTTCTACTAGGAATCATCAAGGACAAATCTCTGTGTGAGCATTAACATAAAGGAGAGGTGGACCTCAAAACTTCTCAACTTCCTGGCCGTAACATAATCGGCTTGAAGAAAAAGAAACTGGATCGAGACTTAGCAGGGAAAACTAAACAGCACTCGTATGATTATCCATAGGAACAAAACTCTACTGAGGAAATATCAACAAACTCTACTAGAGAAAATATCAACGCAACTCTATTGGGGAGGTGTCAATAAATTCTAACAGAGGAGTAGAATGAACCCTGCTGAGGAAAAACATAAACAAACTCTATATGGGGAGAATACCAACAAGAACAAACTCCGCTGAGGATAAAACTAAGTTTTGCGCTTTGAGATTTTATCATTCTTGGGATCATTGTTGACATTCCTTTTTGTATTCATAAATCAAAGGAAATGTTTTTATAATTTTTAAAATTACAATCAATTATACACATTTGTTTCAAAAATCATCATCAAAAACTCTGCAAACTGAAATAAAATAAGAATTGTAAATAAAGGGACAAAGGCCCAAGTTTTATTGATAGAATGGTAGTCCACAAATGGTGTAACTCCACACATCATTACAAAGTTTGAAAAATGGTAAATACAAGGGAAGAGGCTACATTGAAATACAATGACCATTATTCTCTGTAACAACTTTGAATTCCACTATGCTTGAGACTTCAGTTGGAGATGATTGGAGTAAAGTCCTGGATAGGAAATGTTGCTTCAAGCGATCAAGACTGGCCAGATGTAGTTACTTGCCAACCCCTAAATTTTTCCTAGATTTCCCTCTCGAGTTTTCAATCTCCCAGGACAATTATTTATGTTTTTGTCTCTAATTTTTCCTGGACCACTGTTGCACCCCAAAATTTGCCCAACCTTTTTTTTCATCTTGGCTAATGTTTCATAGCATTTAGCATTTGCAATTGTGCATAGCATTGGTTCTAGACAGGGGATCAAGGTGTTGTATTTTCCACTCAATAGAGAAGTTTCATTTTCAGGCTCAAGTAAGGGTATGTGTTCAATTCAACAAGTCCTCAGTGCCATCAGGATAGATCTCAAAGCTTCTTGAGAGGAGAGAGTATGTGTTTGGGTATCACCTCCTATTTTGAGGGTGATTAGAGGCACATGAAGTCATCTCCTTAAATGAGACATGGTTCAAAATCTCAATGTGTACCCTAGAGGTCCTCTAGGGGAGTTCCATGATCACAAATCATCTACAAGAACCTCATTCAATGGATAAGGTGTTAGGGTTTCATCTGGTCAACAAAAAGTCAATTGTGGACTTGAGAGGGCTCAGGACTTGGTTCTTAATATTGGAAGCCATGATAAGTCATCCTAAGCCATCTATAATGTCATGTTGAAGATATATCAAGAAGATTTAAGAGTTCAAGAAGTTACTAAATTAGGGTTGCAGATGATTCTAAGTGTAAAATCTCCTCTTTTAGTCTCTAACTTTAAGGACAAAATTCACTATGATACAAGTCTTGTCTCACTTTCCAACAAACATGAGACTTGTTCATCATCTTTCAAGCTTTCTTTTTAGTACAAGAAATCATCCATTGGATTCATACATCTCAAGTTATGGTGTCTACAAGTTGGTGTCGCCAAATGAAGAGATTTTAGAGGCACTCAAGGATAGCTCATTTCCAAGGCGTTTTTCACATGGAACTGAGCTCTTCCTCATCTTTCAACAAACATGAGAGTTGTTCCTTATTGTCTTAGCTTTCCAAAAAGTTCTATAAATCATCATTCTCATGTTTGGAGCTCAAGTTATGGTCTTTACAAGTCAAGGGCAATTTTGGAAACCTAGTTTTAGGTTATTCACTTCAAGGACCAATTTCATCCATTTCAAGACCTCTAATCTAATTTCTTGCCACATGAAAGTTGTTTCAAATGATCTTAACATCATCTTAAATCCAATTTCTATAGACTTTGATGAATCATGAGATCATCTAGGCCATGATGAACATGGAAACTTGATTTTTGGACATAAAATGAGTTCCTTCCTTTTCAAGTCATCAAATGAACTTGTTTTTGAATTTTTGAGGCCATATCATCATCATATAATGGACATGCTAAAACTTACCCAATTTGAGCCAACATAAACATTCCATTTCAAGGCATTTTCAAGTTTTGCACCATTTGAAGTAATTGTCCAAAACCACATTCCAACTCATTTTCAATTCTCAAGATGACCATTATTATTTTCCTCACCCCCCACATGACTAGAAAAGTAATTAGAATGAGTCACAAAACACACCAACCCGTGTGTACACTCAAGAGAAAATTTTTGGCAAAATTTGAAAATCAAGCAAATTAATCATCATGGGCCTGCATGGACAAGTCTAGGCCTTCATATTTAAGCCATAAAGCAAACCCTAATGATCAGAATGGGAGCAGCTGCATGAGAAGAGAGTTTCCATAAAAAATACACAAATTTTCTCTTTCTTCGAATTTGAATTCTCACTGAGTTTCCATCCAATCTCTTGCTCATTTCATCAACACTGACGCATAAGGAGAGGATTGGAAGCTTCAGAGTGAAGCTTACATTGCATTTGAAGGGCCAACGGAGCAGCTCCGTTAGGTAAACTTCTCATCTCTGAAACTTCCATTTTAGACTTGCATTTAGGAGCATGTTGGCTACATCTGAAGTCCTACCTCGTGTAGGCATTTTTTGAATCATTATTGTGGCTACTTAGTTGATTTTTAGTTTGTGCATTAGATTTTCATGGTTTGTTTTCATGTTGTTGGAGAAATCTTTTTGAAAAAACACCACCATATTTGGAATCTACGCGAAAAGATCTTTAAAACCATGCCATAGGTTTTAATTTTTATGATGTTTTTTGGTCGCCACCAGTGATGCTCGCTGGAGAAGACGAATGGAGCTAGGGCTTCGGCGTCTGAGGTCAAGAGGTGAGGTGGCGTGTTGACCTGCGTGTGTGGCATGCTGACTCTTACGTGGTAGCCATCTGAATTAATGAAACGGGGAGTTTCATTGAATCTGAGTTTGTTTTGTGATTCGGGCTTGGCGTTTGTGATATTCCCACCCCCATTTTTGAGGCCCATTCGTGTGTGAACATGATTGCAGTTCAAGTCCAATTTACTTCTGCACCCCTCTTTCATTCTATTTTCATTTTATTTTATCTTTCTTATATTTTCTTTTTAAATCATTTTAAAATAGTTTTAAGCTTTACAAAAATCCCAAAAAATATGTTTCTGACTTTTTAGTATGTTGAAATATTTTTAATTATTTTTATTTTATTTTTCAATTATGTATGGTATTTTTTAATTGATTTAATATTTGAGGTGATTTTATGGTTGATACCTTGATTTTAAGTGTGATCTTTGACCTTATTTGAACACTCCCTTTGACCAATTTTCCTCTCACACTTAGGTGTTTGATCGAGGTATATTTAAGGTCTGGTTTGAGGTCTTGATGATCATTCTTTAGTTCTTTTTCATTGGCTTTTATTGGATCCTCAATGTTTGCTCGATAAGTGGAACACCTTGTCTTGATTGACCTAATTGGTGGGGCTTTGAGTTGATTCTTGCCATGATCTTTTGCACACTGATTTGTGTTTGATTTAACTTGAGTTTGGTATTTTATTTGGATTTTATTTAGACTCCTTTCTATTTTTGGTGGACGCCTCAAATTCAAAGTGTTTTAACCATGTGTATGCATACAATCCTTGACCTAGTTTTGGGATATGATGTTGTGTGATCCCTTGAGAGCCTCTTGGACTTTGTTAGCTCTTATTAACATGTTAGAGGTGCTTCCTTACATGATTAGAGGTATATTGGATGTGTTCCTTGTACCACAAGTCTTGTATGATCATGCTTTTCCACTTGTGTTTGGAGTGTGAGATGTTTGGATGGACTTTGGTCCTCCAATGTGATTTGATCATTCTTGTGTTTGCTTGATAACATGATTTTGAATTTGATGATTCTCACTTAAGTTCACTTCTGACCTTGATGGTTATGTGCTTGTTCATGATGCTTTGGTGATGTTTGTTTCACTTTGAGGTTGGTTATGAACAATTGAACTTCTTTTGAGTTGTTTGGGTGTTTTTCTTTATTTGATCATGACTGAGTGTTTGGTTGAGATGTTCTTGATGTGGCTGCTGCCCCACTCTACTTCTCCCCTCACTTCGTTGGTTTTGTTTCTTTGTTTAGCACCTCTCTTCTTGTGATGTTGATGGCATTTGATTGTAGGAGCTTGCTTCTCTCATTTCCTCTCATCCTTCTTGACTTGTTTAAGTCTTCTCTTTTGTGACTTGTGTTTGTCTTTGATGAATGCTTCATGATGGCATACTTTGTTTGCTTTTGCATATTTCTTTTCATCTTGCATAGACTTGTTTAAGCCTTCCCTTTTGTTGCATTTGTGATTGATAATGCATTGTGTTTACTTGTGCTTGTTCACATGATCCCTTAGGATTCTTAGTGCCTCTGTTTAAGATGGGAGTAGGAGAGACATTAGGCTTTCAATCTTTTGCATGATAACATTAGGTAGTTCCCTTCTATCCCAACTTTAGGTTGCATGACAACATTAGGGTTCTCAGTTCCCTATCGAGTCTGTTCTTTCCGTTCACCCTCATTTAGCAGTAGTTTTTAGATAGTTTTCACCCATAGATTAGACAACAAGCGTGGATCCCGTTGAGTACAACGGACGTGAGGGGTGCTCATACCTTTCCCTTGCGTAACCGACTCCCGAACCCAAGATTTGGTTGCGGTGACCTTGTCTTTCTCGTCTCTCAGGTTTTCTACGATCGTTTCCTTTCCCTCTCTTTGGGATAAATAACATTCTGTGGCGACTCTTCTGTCTGTTTACCGACCCTTTGTCGCAGTATGTGACAACCGCCCTTTCGGGTTTTCAGCTCACTGAGATGCTCATTTTTTCCTAAGTCGCCCTTTCAGGTTTTCAACTTAGCGAGTTGTTCTTTTATTTTTTTAGGCGAAGTATTTCTTGATTGTATCGACATTCACAGGATGAGTGAACTCTTCACCATCCAT
This sequence comes from Lathyrus sativus, assembly GCA_963859935.3. Lineage (NCBI taxonomy): Eukaryota > Viridiplantae > Streptophyta > Magnoliopsida > Fabales > Fabaceae > Lathyrus > Lathyrus sativus. Next base: position 589,634,425 of record OZ012741.1, on the reverse strand, counting down.
AGTTGTAAGAATGAATGCACATTTAGAGAATGCTCTCTTAACAACATATGGGCCTTCATAATTAGGAGTCCACTTGCCCCTAGAATCAGTGGCAAAAGTCGAGATCTTTTTTAGGACGAGGTCGCCTTCTCTGAACACACAAGGTCGAACCTTCTTGTCAAATGCTTTCTTCATTCTATATTGATATAATTGGACATGACACAAAGCCTCCATTCTTTTCTCCTTAATCAGATTCAACTGGTTATATATATTCTGACACCATTCAGCCTCAGACAATTCACCTTCCATCAAAACTCTCATAGAAGGGATTTCAACCTCTACCGGGAGCACTGCTTCCATACCATAAACAAGAGAGAAAGGGGTTTCCGCTGTTGAAGTGCAGACAGATGTACGATACCCATGCAGAGTAAAAGGGAGCATCTCATACCAATCCTTGTACGTGACAACCATCTTTTGAATGATCTTCTTAATGTTCTTATTAGCAGCTTCAATAGTCACATTCATCTTAGGTCTATAAGGAGAAGAATTAGGATGTTCAATCTTAAACTCATCGCATAATTCCTTCGTCATCTTGTTATTTAGATTCGACCCATTATCAGTGATAATCTTGCTCGGAATACCATACCGATAAATGATTTGGTTCTTGATAAATCGGACCACTACTTGCCTGGTTACATTGGCATATGATTCCGCTTCAACTCACTTGGTAAAATAGTCAATAGGCACCAATATGAAACTGTGTTCGTTCGACGCTTTAGGCTCAATCATTCTAATCATATCATTGCCCCACATGGAGAAATGACATAGAGAACAAATAACATTGATAGGAGTTTGAGGCACGTGAATTTTGTCAGCATAATTCTGGCATTTATGACACTTCTTCACATATTTGCAATAGTCAGATTCCATTGTCAACCAATAGTAACCTGCCCTTAACATCTTCATAGCCATCGCATGTCCATTGGCATGGGTACTAAAGGATCCTTCATGAATTTCTTTCATCAACATGACTTCTTCATGCTTGTCCATGCATCTGAGCAAGACCATGTCATAATATCTTTTATACAGCAGATCATCATTCAAGAAGAAACTACCAGCCAATCTTCTCAAAGTTTTCTTATCTTTCTTGGATGCCCCAAGTGGGTACTATTGATTCTGAAGAAAACTTTAATATCATAATACCAAGATTTATCATCAACAACCTCTTCAACTGCAAACACATGAGCATGTCTATCAAGACTCATAACATCCATTTTCGGCACATCATTCCACCGATTTACCAAAATCATGGGGGATAAAGTTGCTAAAGCATCTGCCATTCGATTCTCTACTCTGGGTATATAGTGAAACTCAACCTTATTAAAGAAAGTAACCAACCTTCTTGCATAATCGTGATAAGGAATCAAATCAGGTTGACCTATCTTCCACTCCCCTTTAATCTGATTAATCACCAAGGTTGAATCTCCATAAACATCAAGAATCTTGATTCTTAAATCAATAGCTTCTTTCAATCCCATAATACATGCTTCATACTCTTCCGCATTATTTGTGCAAGTGAACAATAACCTTGCAGTGAAAGGAATATGAGAACCATGGGGAGTAATAATAATTTCCTCAATACCATTGTCATACTCATTAATAGTTCCTCACAATATTTAACCTTCAGATACATCACATCCTCATTAGGAAAATCAAACCTGATAGATTGATAGTCATCAATTGGCTGGTGTGCCAAAAGATCATCCAAAACACTTCCTTTTATCGCTTTTTGAGTCTGGTACTCGATACCATATTCTGACAACAACATTTGCCAACGAGCAATCCTCCCAATTAAAGCCGACTTTTCAAATATATACTTGATTGGACCCATTTTAGATATCAACCAAGTTGTACGATTCAACATATACTGGCGGAGGCGCTTGGCAACCCAAGCTAGAGCACAACATGTCTTTTCAAACATTGAGTACCGAGACTCATAATCGGTGAACTTCAATTAGGGTTTCCCCTTTCTCAAACTCAAAACCACTTTCAATAAAAGGTTTGACTTTAGTTCATTGACTTTCCAAACTCTTTTTTAACAAATTTTTCAAGACATCTTAATCATATTCAAACTCTTTCACGAAGACTAAAAGACACAAACTTCAAATCAAACCTTTTTCCAATTTGAATTTTCAATTTAAAACATTTTTCAAATAGACTAGACATTAGTCACCCTTAGTTGAGATGATAATCTCCTACCCCATGACATTGTTGAGAAAGATGTTGATTCTTTTCCACTTGAGAGGGCTATGTGGTATACTTGTTAATTATATATCCAAGTTAGAGCCCTTCTCTCAGTGTGAAGCAAAGATCCATCTTCCACATGTTTGTGGTGGTTTAGATGAGTATAATCCTTAGGATGATAACTTGTTGCTTCTTAAATAAAATTCACCTTAATAAACACTTTTCAATTTATACCCTGAACTACGAGGTTTTGATCATTCATTGGTACGTAGGCATAAGACTGTGTCTTGCCAAACACAAAAACAATAAAAAAAACATTTATCTTCTCATCTCACCAATCAATCCCATTAGTAATTTTAACCATAACACAAATTCAACAAGAGATTGTTATAGGATACTATAGATACTTATGGTGTTAATATCTTTTCTTAGTATAACCAACCCCCGAACCTTAGATCTCTTTATTACTTTGTTTTTCATTGCATATTTATTGGGTTATTCTTTCTTTACGCCTTCCCTTGGATAATATAAAGATCGGTGGTGATATCTTAAGATTTGTGAAGCCTAACTAACTTTATAGTTATGGTCTCCGACTTTCACCGCGACAGGAAGTAGTTAGTAATAATAAGTGAAAAGCTTTGCGCATGAGGAAGGATGGGCCTTGGATATTGCATCTAAACTTTGCTGACGATCTACTTCTACTAGGAGAAGCCAAAGAGGAGCATATAGAAATCCTCAAGAAGATTCTAAAAGTTTTCGGTGACATGTCGAGGCAAGAATTTAATAAAGACAAAAACGCGCATTATGTTCTCAAAGAATATTCAGATAGCACTGCGAACCAAGCTCATGCATGCTTTTGGATATCGTGAAACGCATGACTTGGGAAAGTATCTCGAAATACCACTCAGTGGGTGGAGGCTAAAGAAACAAGACTACAAATATCTCTTGGAGAAAATATCGAACAAGCTTTTGAATTGGAAAGCTTATAACCTCTCTTTAAAAGGTAGGTTTACATTATCTAAAAGTGTTTTAGAAGCAGTACCAAGCTATCACATGATGACAGGTCTCATGTCGAAAGCTTGTCTATACGAGATCCAATGAATACAAAGGAACTTCATATGGGGAGACACCATGGATAAGAAGAAATATCATGCAGTTAGTTGGGATAACATGACTCTGAAAGCAACAAAAGGGTTGGGGTTGAGGAAGTTACAGTATATAAATATTGCTTGCATAATGAAACTGGTTTGGCAAATTCACCACAAAGATGATGATTCGGAGGATTTACCAAACATCTTGGTAATTGTAGTGTGATGAGTGCGGAGCTTTGGGAAGTTCATGAAGGCCTTAAGAATACTATGGAATTGGGAGTGTCAAAAGTTCACCTTCAAGTGGACTCCAGCACCGTAGTTGAACTGTTAAAATTCGATAATGATATCGGCATTGATAGTTTCTTTTTGTTGAATCATATTCAATGGATGTTAGAAAGGATTGGAGAGGTTTAAGGTTATCATTCATATAATTGTGCAGATGCTTTGACAAAATATGGAGCTACTAGTTGAGAAGATTTGATCTTTTAAAAAGATTACTCGGACTTCATTAGATATTCCTTCTGATACTATGAAATCCTGTGTTCTAAGATTAATTTTTGTTGTAGTTTTTTCCTTGTCTTGGGACTTGGCCCTCCATTTCAAAAAAAAAAATCTGACTAAAAGTATAGATTAAGATAATTGAAATAAAATTTGGTGAAGAAATTTCAAGAAATAAGGAGAGAACCAACTCAACCAAGAGATTCTTTAATTTCATTTGAGGCCAAAAAACTATTGTATGATTTCACAGCCATTGATTTCTTATCCCAAGGAATGTACATGATATACAAAATTAAATTTTTGTTTGGATTGATTCAAGTTAATTCATTCATATCCTTTTCTCACCCAAATAGCTACTCCAAGTCTCCAACGATGCAAACAAAACTATAATCACCTCTTCTCAAAACTCATAAGAAACTAAAACAACCAAACCAATCACCAATCATCAGCAGGCAAAATTAAACGTTTTGTTCTAACACAAGGTAGAACCAATCTCAACATTTACCAAGATAAAGAGTTTTATGCATATCCACGCCTTGTCACTCATGTTGATGATGGATTCATTTCTACACTAACAAATCTTTACAGAGAAAGGTCGAGACCTGACAATGAAATTCTTGATCTACCAGGTGATGTTAAATACTACCATAGGTAAAATGTGATATGATATTATTTACTCATGATGTTGAAATTATGCTATCATATGTCCATTTAGGGTTTTAAGTATTGTAATATTAAACACCACTACATAAGATAAAAACAGCCTATAGAAAATATACACTTTACTATCAACTTTATAAAAAAAAGAACTCAAGTTTTACTGTCAAGATACAAAGATTTAAAATGTAGATCCTGTGACAATCTACGGAGATATACATGGTGAATAATTTCTCAAAATTTACACTTCTATGGTGGCGTAATCTTTGCCAACGGTGTAGGTTATCAATTTTAGGATCTGCATCTCTTTCAGCGAAGTGAACAAAAATTTTTGATCCACTAGATCAAAATACACTACCGGAAGCCTGTTTCCAATAAAGTGTCGTATTTTGGAGGGCCGACAAAGCAGTCATCATAAGAAAATCTATTGATGAGCTAGAAGAAACTAGGACTTGTGGTGTGGAGGATTTTTCTAGGGCATTTAATGAGTTCCAATGAAACTATACCTCTTCACTACAAGAAAGACTTTTGGCTTTCTCAACAGCTTCAACATAGTAATAAAGTCTCCACAGTGTAGCATTATCCTGCACAGACTCAGTACTTATAATGTTAATCAAGTGTTCTAATGCTGAAAAAATTTTGTTCCTATATTATTGATACACTGTTGATAAAATAAGATGGATTTTTCAAAAACAAATTATAAATGGGGCAGCAGAGGGAATATCAAATTAGACCAATTATGAAAATCAAGTTCAGATACCTCTTTTTCCAAATCAACAAATATTTTGTCAGAACTTTGTTCTTCTGCTGGCCTTCTTCGACAAATTATCTCCACTACGCGGTCAAGATTTTCTGCAGGTAGCCTCTGAATTAATCTCTGTAGCTGCTGTTTCTCAACAAGGGCCATTGGCCTTTATATAGGTATCAGAAACTCAGAATGTTAAACTAATGCAACAAAATCCAACATCACATAATATACTGGAAAGATAAATGATTGACATGAATGTTAGAAACTCTTTTTAGGCCTTGGAAGTATGTGTCTCCAACTCAACAACCACTGGATCGAAAATGTCTTGAGTTAGGAGGTTTCGACCTTGCAGACAACCTTACAACTGATCACATCCTCTATAGCTTATACCCACATAAAAGTATCACAACATACCTGCACTTTGACATAACTGCATCAAGAAGTATCTCAAGTTCTTGTTCCATATACCCTAGCTAAAAGACAACATTAAACACTGATCAATTTCGTGTTTTTACATATATATCATGTAAAACAAAACTTCAATATTCCTAAAAGGACAAAAACATATGTACGGATTACAAAGATTTTGATAAAAAGATAAGAAAATTACTGTTCCAGAGAGTTCATCGGAATATATTTTCACCATCTCATCAACCTCCACACTATCATTCTCCATCAGGAACTGAAGATCATTCCTTTCCTAAGAAAAAGGGATGAAGAATGAAATTCATTATGTTGCAATTTTAGGCATAAACACAACCATACTTTCAAGTATCTTCTGCCAGTAGTTTTATTTATCATCTGCAGCTTATAACATAAGTGTTTTCATGATAAGCACTTACGTAAAAGTTATTTCAATAGTAAAAAATAAAATAAAGTAAAAAAGTTTTCGTATGATCTATAAATTGTTTTCATAAGCTATCTCTACATAATTCATAAGCTATCTCTATATATATATTGTACTTGACTTGGAGGAGGGCAAAATTTATCACTCATTTTGGTTCTCACAAATGTTAACAGGGTTCAAAAGGAAGAGAAAATAGTTTCAAAATATTTTAAATTTATTGGCTTATTTAAGGATCCCTACATAAAATGCAACTTAAGATGTTAAGAAAATTTCTCCCCTCGTGAACAAAACAAGGATATGATTGTTTTTGCCTTCCCATTTCCTTGGCTAAACAAAATATAATATCTAATAAAATCCTTCTCTTTCCTTCCCCTCTCTCTTGCCCCCAACCCAAAAGTAGAATGGCTTATATAATGGGCCTAAAGAGTCAATTTGAATTGTATTCTTTTCTTATATCTATTACAGCAATCACAAAACATTAGGTTTTCCAGAAATCAATAAGTAGAAAAAAAGGAGGAATCCCTATATATATTAACAAAATATTTTATTCAAAACTTTATGATTTCAAGGAAAGGGATAAATCAAATCAAATGCATGAGCAAAAGTATACCTTCATACTGCTTTGTGGACTGACATCACTATTTTGTGCATGAGGATCAGGCCTAGCTGAAGAAGGAGGTGAGGACACCTTTTGCTTTTTAGAAGGAATTTGCAGTGAATCTTCAGATGTCGTCATTGTTGAAAGATTCAAGGAATGTGTTTTATTTCTTAGGCTAGATTGCAAATGGTACATATTGAAAACAGGGCCCACCACCTGATTTTGTTTACAGTCAGCAACACATCTAAATTCCATAAATTAACTCCTCAAGACAGCAAAGTATGCCGTGTGCCAACTGAAGCACCTAAGCACAGGCATAAATTTTGGATAAAGAAAGCATATTATAATTGTTTTATTAGAAATCAAATATTCACATTCAATAACTACATAAATTAAATTCTACATCGATGGCATGTATTAAAAGCTTGTTGATTAATACCATGTGATTTGCATGTCCAATTTTAAATCTTGTAAAAGTTTTACTAATACCATTCTGACAGTTCCAACATTTAGTAACAACCAATCAGGACCAATATGCATGACATACCTCGTCAACTTCTGATGAAAGAGTAACTGCACTCTGTCTGAGCAGTGACTTTAATCTGTCCTTTTCAAAGTCCGATAGCCCAGCTCCAACAACATTGCTATATAATGGACCAGAAAAATCATAACTCTGATTAACAAGGTTCTTTACTCCCTCGCCACAGTTGTTCTGTGGTAGCTCAGATAATTGGGTTGTGACAGGCAAAACATTCTCATCTCGGGACAATAGATTTACTACTTCAGATGAATAATAGCCAAAGAAATCTGGCCCAACTCTTCTAGGGACATTTGACATGGCAGATTTTGAAATACAACAAATAATAACTGCATTAAACACAAAACATAGTTAAAGAGAAACAAACAGAGACAAATAATATTTGGTCAATGAAAGGGCTTCAAAAATACATCAAAGAGGAAATTAACCTAAATTTGGATAGAGATAAGAAAAGTTTATATAATCAATTGTTTGTTACATGGAATATTCACAGAAATTATTATACTCTGGCAAATATATTTCTATTTTGAATATCAACCAGCCATCTACAGACTACAGCTGAGAGCCTGAGACAACACCAATTTGGGTCAGTTGTCATTCACAATGAAAATTTACTTTTTCATGGCAAGTAAATGATAAATTGACAATAATTTTATGAAACAAGGAATATTGTGAAACATCCATTAATAAAAATACAAAGGCACCCATAAAGTGAAAATTTACATAATGAAAAATTTAAATGACACCTTAACTATGTGTGGGATATATACACATACAAACTAAGCCATCGAGAGATGAATAGATAAAATGCCAGTAGTTTCCTTTTTTCAATAAAGAAAATCATATTAAGAGCTATGGGGTTAATTTTAACATATTAGGCCTCTCATAAAATGCCATGAAGCATAATTCTCATTCCTCAGCCTCTTCCATGTTGTTTCACGTTTTCACATTCTTGTAAGTTGTAACCTAGATCATGAGAAAGTTGATCTAATATATTCCCCTTAAATTGACTTGTTCTAGGGATTGTTCATTTGTTCTATAAAAGTCATTTGTACAAACAAATATAATGTAGAGCATGGTTTAATCCTACAATAATCAGAGATGTCATGATCTCATTGACATTATTTGTGTTGAGAGTCTCACATTGGATGAGATAAGTTTGAAGACAAGCTTATAAGATGGTATCAAATCAAATTCTAAGATTGTATCAGAGCCTGGGTTTGGGCTACAAGCATTAAAGTTATCACTATCACGCCACTTGGGTCATTTGGGCTACAAGCATTAAAGTTATCACTATCACGCCACTTGGGTCACGCTCCAGATGTCCAATCATGACATCTCCCACCTTACAAGTTGCTAGGGTGTTTGATTATTGGAAAGAATTGCAGCAGCGATACAAGCTAGAGTTCAAATGGGATCTAACTAGAGTTCAAATGGGATCTAGCTGGGAATACATTAGTAAAATAGGAAAGTAAAATGCTGAAAATAAATCTAAGCTTTTCGAGAGGCTCAATCTCTCCCAAGGCGATGATCACACAATTCATGCATACTCCTCCCAACTGAATATTCTCTCTGCACATAATACTCCGACCTTCTTTCTCCCTCCTCTGCCACCAAGCACTAGTCATCTGCTTTCCCCCAAGTTAGTTATTAGGGAATTATCCCCTACAACCTGGCGCCCACATTTTCTCCTATACACCCTCCCAAAACTATTAGTTCCTCCCCCTTTAAAACGCTCCTTGACCTTAAGGAGGAATCATGGAAACTCAATCCTCATCTTATCAATTGGCTCCTAAGAGTTCTCAAACTCCATTAACCTCTTTCATGTGACCAGCATTTCCACCACCCCTTGTGCATTCCTTTTAGTATCTAGGGCATCCTCAGGTCTTTGTTCCAAGTACCAATCCTCATTCATGCAGGTTGGCATTGGTTGTGGTTTGACATTAGGAGCTACGGCTTTCTTTATTAAAGACACATGAAAAACTGGATGAACTTTGGTATCACTGGCAGTTTTAACTAATAAGCTACTTGGCCTATCTTCTTAATCACTTCATAAGCCCCGTAATATTGTGGGGGATCAGCTTCTGATTCACTCTCTTAACCTGCTTCTTCAATTTTGGTGTTATCTTCAACATGTCACCTATGTTGTACTTCACCTCTCTTTTATGTTTGTTGGCTTGATTTCTCATGTTATCCCGTGCTTTCAACAGTTGTTCCCTCATCTCATTCTTCTCTACTGTCAACTTACTAACCTCTTCTACAACTGAAATATTTACATCACCCCACACCAATATTGATGGACCCCTCACACAAAATGCTTCAAAAGGTAAGGTTGTTTACAGTGAAGCATGATAGTTAGTGTTATACCAGTACTCAGTCCATGCCAACCACTACGGCCATTATTTAAGTTTCTTCCAGTCACGCACCTTGAGTAGGTTTCCAAGCATTTATTTACTACTTCAATCTATCCTCCAATTTGGGGGTGATAGGCACTACTATATTTCAGCTTAGTGCTTGCTTGCTTGAAAATCTCTAGCAAAAGGATACTTAGAAACATTTTATCCTTGTCTGACACTATTGAACTAGGAAAACCATGTAACCTTACTATTTCGTTGATGAACAATTCAGCTATGTCTCTAGCAGTGTAAGGGTGACTCACAGGTATGAAGTGAGCATACTTAGTCAACATATCCACAACTACCATAACAGTGTCAAAGCTTTTCACCTTAGGTAACCCTCTAATAAAGTCTATGGAGATATCACTCCATATTTGAGTGGGAATTGGCAAAGGTTATAACAGCCCCCCTAGGCTTAAAGTTTGGTATTTATTTCTCTGAGATATTTCATAGACTTGTACATACTCTTGGATTATTCTCCTCAATCCCTCCCAGTAGATGACTCTAGCAATCTTTTTGTAAGTCTTTAGATACCCCGAATGACCCCTTACTGAAGTGTCATGGAACATATGTAGAACTCAAGCCACCCTTGGCGACCCATTTGGAATCACAGTTCTGCCTTCATGGTATAACCTACCCCCTTTTAATTGAAATCTTGGGTCGCTGAGAGGGTCACTAAGTAGATCCCTCGCTATCTCCTTCAACTTGTCATCACCCTGAATTTCTTCTTCTAGACCCTACCATGCTACACACTGCACAGTTGTAATTGTAGCACATTGCATCCGTTTAGATAGTGCAATTGCTACATTGGTCTATCTGTCAGGTTTATACTTGATCTCAAAGTCAAACCCTGTCAACTTAGAAATCCACTTTTGTTGGTCTTCACCCATAGTTTTCTCTTTTGATTAGTGTGCACCTTGAAATGCCTCTCTAACAAGTAGGGTCTCCATTTTTTAATTGAAACTACAATGGCCATCAACTCTCTCATATACATATTTATTTTGAGCTCTGTCAGATAGAGTGTAACTCATATAACCTAGGGGTCTCCCTTCTTGCATGGGAACTGCCCCTATTCCCTTGCCTGAAGTATTAGTTTCCACCACAAATTCCTTTCCAAATTTTGGCATTGCTAAAACTGAGATAGTGGTTATAGCTTTCTTCAAATGATCAAAAGTTTTCTGGCCTTCCTCATTCCACACAAAAATGTCCTTCAATAGCTGAGTTAATGGTCATGCTATCTTCCCATAATTCCTTAGAAACTTCCTATTGTACCTAGTCAGATCCAAAAAACTCTCAAACTCTTCAAGTTTTTGGGCTGAGGCTATTTCAACATGTCCTCTATTTTTCTGGGGTCCGCAGCATACAACTTTTGGTCCTTTAATATTAAGGATATCTTCCTCACATGCTCTTTATGATCATCCTTGTTTTTGCTATAGATATGGTCATCAAAGAAAACTAACAAAACTTTTTCAAAGCTTTCATCATTGCTTTCCGTGAAGCTTTCCTATTGCACAAAGTAGGGTCACCCTGAATAAGGTAATTCTTGCCCTCCATCCCCCACTTCAAACAAAGATTGCCAAATTTTGCTTTAATATTACCAGGGCTAGCTAGCCAATCCATGCCTAAGCCAATTTCAGATCCTCCTAAATCCATAATGAAGAAATATTGTCGGAACTTTACTTCCTGAATTTGGAACTCCAACCCTTCACATCCTGATTTCTCATCACTCTCTTTGTTGCCTACCTCAATCACATAAATAGGAGTGTCTATTACTTTCAATCCCAACTCCTCCACCAGTTTTGCAACTATGAAGTTACTAGTGGCTCCTAAATCAATTAAGCTCACAACTCATCTTCCTCCTATCTGCACCCACACCTTAAAAGATTTGTTAAAAGTGAAGCCAGCCTGACTTTGTAATGAAAGTTTCAAGGTCTTCAATTTCTCCACCTCCCCCACTTCACTCCTCAGTTCAGCCACCAAATCCTCCCTGTCTTCTTTACACTATTATCCTCACACAACTTCAAACTCATGTGTTTGAACTAGCAAATGTGTTCCTTGTTCCATTTGTCTCCATAATTGAAACATAACCCTTTCTTGCTCCTTTCCTCCAATTTTGCACGGTTCAACCTCTTACCCTTAAACATCTCATTCAACCCTGCACTTTCCTTATCACCATCCTTCTTGGCTCCACTAAAATCTCCAGGATCCTTGATTCCGACAATCTCACCTCTATCCCTCCATGAATTTCCTTTTTTGTTAGAACCTCCTTTTTTACTTCAATGAGCAACGCATGATCCATCAATTCAGTTAGGTCATGGCTTTCATATAGCTTCAGTTCTGCTTGAATTTCCCCCTTCATTCCATTTAAGAAGATAGTGTCCAACCTAACTATTGCCTCTCTTCTTAAAGGAGTTACCATCATCTCAAACTTCTCTCTATACTCCATCGCAGTTCCTTTTTTGTTAAACTTAATAATGGTCCCAACAGATTGTGAAGCAACACCAGTTGGAAACATCTCATGATTGCCAACTTAAATTCATCCCAAGTTTTAAATGGTAATTGCTTTTTCCACCACTAGTACCAGTTCAACGCCTTATCCTCCATCGCCAACACCACAACATCCATTTTAACCTGTACCCGCACTCTATTCAGACAAAAATACCGTTTGATACGCACCAACCAACCATATGCATCCTCTCCTTTGAACAATGGACTCTCCAATTTCTTCCTGCTTCTGAAGAATCTAGGACTCATTCCACTCTCGTGACAGCATTAACGTGGTAGCAACTCCTGTGAGAGCATGCTACGGTCACTTCCTTCTTCCTCCTCGTCATCGTCATACCCTCTACCTCGTGGTCGACCATTTCGTTGGTTGTTGCGAGTTGGTTGCTCTTGGATCAACTCTCGAATCTGATCCATAGTGACTTGTAGTCTTGATTGTTATTCCACCACCATCTGGCAAATCTGCTCCATCGTTGCTTAGAAGTTACTTCAAAGTTGCATGGTGTCTACTCTGTTTTCCATAAAGCTTCGTGTATTGACCATTCAGTGACGGGATCGATTTGTCCTATAGACCCTTCCTAAACTATCACATGGCTAAACATATTTTTATATGTGGTGAATGTTTCCACCTTACAAATCAATTCTATAAGGTTATGTTTGGATATCATAAAATGGACGGAGTGGAGCGGAGTGGGACGAAGCAAAATGGAGCAAAGCAGAACGAATGTCTTATTCCATTGTTTGTAAATTTTAGAAAGGAATGAATAAATTGCTCATTCTGCAAAATTGAAGGGGAGGAAATATAATGGTAAGTGATGGAATAGAATGGAATCCATACCACTACATTTCGCTCCGCTCCATCAAATTTTAAATGATCCAAAAATGAAATAGCATTTCATTATATCTCATTCCGCTCCATCTGATTCCATCAATCCAAACAAAGCCTAAGGGTTGAATTAGTTCGTTTAACAATAGAAATAACAAATTAGAAAAGAGATGAAGAGACCACGATTTCAATAATGCACATATCATAATTTATGAAAATAAAGGTTACAAAGAGTATATATAATAAGACATAAATCGACTAAACTACTCATTAAATATTATCTAACATCTCCCTTCAAACTCACAATACATTAACATGAAACATTAAGAGTTTACTAAACAAAAAATAAAAACATATTCAATATAAATATAAATATAAAACTCGAACACTCTTCTTCAAATTAAAGTTCGTTAAACTTTAAGCTTGTTACAAATTAACTCTAAAAGTAAGCGATAAAATCAAATTAACTAATATCATAACCACGGATAGAGCAACCAATAAGAAGAACCCTCATAGAGAGGAGACCCAACAAAAGAGAGAGGAAGCAATTGAAGAAGTCGAAGAAAGAAACCAGCTGAGAGCTGAGTAGAGCATCCAAAGAGACGGATCATACTAAACCAACCAACAAATAAAATCGAACAAAGTAATTTTAATCAAATCAAATTGAAATGAACCAAATCAAATCAGATCAAATCGAACCAATCTAATCAAAACCAAATTGAATCAATCCAAATCAATTTGAGCGAAAGCAAATCATACCAAATCAATTTGAGTCAAATCATACCGAAATGATCTAAAACAAATTAGATCTAATTGAACCAACCTCAATCCAAACCAAACTCAATCAATCCAAATCGAACCAAATCAAATCATAGCATATCAAACCGAACCAAATCAATTTGAACCAAACATACCGAAACAAATTCAATCAAATCAATCTAATCCAAACCAAATCAAACAGAATAACCAATAAGAAGAGGAGTAACCAAACAAAAGAACCAATAGAGAGAGAGAGAGAAGCAACCAAAACATCAATAAGGAGAGGAGTAACCAAACAGAAGAATTGAGAAAGAGAGAGAGGCAACCAAACATAAAAATCAATAAGATGAGTAACCAAACAGAAGAATCAATGGAAAGATAAGCAACAAAATAGAAAAATCAATAAAGAGATAAGCAATCAACCAAATAGAAGAACCAATAGGGAGATGAGTAATCAATATAAGAGAAAATGGAGAGGGGATCAACCAAACAGAAAAAGGAAACTAAATTAACCAAACATAATCAAACCATATGAAACCAAACATACAAGAAATCTAAATCAAGAGAGAGAGGCATGAAAGGTATCCATGACCAAGACTAGAACCAATAGAGAATCAACTAAAGTAGTATATAATTCAATCTTCACGTACACAAAAGGTGAGAGACTACATGCCTCGAAAAATTTAGCGATTCAACAGAAATATTTTTTCTTCAATAGAACTTATCATTAAAACATCAACACAAACAGACCCCAATTTGTGTTTGGGAACTCAAACTGGAAGCGACAAATAATTTAAGGAAGATCGAAGCAATCTTTAGATACCATGTTAACAATAGAGTTATCAAATTACAGAAGAGATGAAGAGACTTAGATTTCAACAATGTGAATATCATAACTAATGATATTCACATTGTTGAAATCATTCTTTGACTACTAAACCTACCATTATCTTCCAACATGGTATCAACCACTCTAATTTGTATTAATCTAGGGTTTCTTTTTTATATTCCCACATCAAGCATTCAAATTCATTTAAGTGAGGTGGTGTTCGACGGGTGCAGGAGGCGGGGAAGTGGTAATGTAGTGCCAACGCCTACCAGAGGAAGTTCAAACTCTTAATATAATGAGCATGAAAGATCCTCAAATTCTCTCTAGGTCAATGTTCAAAAGTTTAGCATAAAAAATTACAAAAAAATGGACTCGAAGTGTAAGATTAAACTTTTAAGAGAAAAGGTTTCTACGAACAATTAGTGAAATTTTTCATAAGAGAAGATGCAAACGACAACGAAATGATCAGTAAGTCAACCAGAATTTCAATAGTTAAGAGCTCAACTCTTGTTATTAAAAACTTTGACACGGCGAAATATGATGACAGAAAGAAATATGCCATGTTGTGATTATTGTTAACGTGTTTCGCATACTCATGAGACATGTTGGAAACCCCATGAACTCTAAGTTAGTACCTTTTATTCTATGAGTAGTGCACATCAAAGCATAATCTATGGTACTATAGCATAATCTATGATACTATAAGATTAGAAAATGTTAGGATGAATTAAACTAAGATACTCTAATATAATATAAAGATGATTATGATTATTATATTATAGCATCTTAATTTATTTCTTATGATCAATTTCTAATCATAAATCAACTTACACTATCATTATGGGCACATCTTCTAATTACACTCTGGTGCTTGTGTATGTTGATGATATAATCATCATTGGCACATCTAAAGCTTTCATACACTATCATCACGGGCACATCTTCTCATTACACTCTGGTGCTTGTGTATGTTGATGATATAATCATCATTGGCACATCTAAAGCTTTCATACAACAGCTTAACACCAAATTGAATACCTCTTTCTTAATATAATATAAAGATGATTATGATTATTATATTATAGCATCTTAATTTATTTCTTATGATCAATTTCTAATCATAAATCAACTTACACTATCATCATGGGCACATCTTCTAATTACACTCTGGTGCTTGTGTATGTTGATGATATAATCATCATTGGCACATCTAAAGCTTTCATACACTATCATCACGGGCACATCTTCTCATTACACTTTAGTGCTTGTGTGTGTTGATGATATAATCATCATTGGCACATCTAAAGCTTTCATACAACAGCTTAACACCAAATTGAATACCTCTTTCTCTCTCAAGGACCTATGAAAACTAGAATGTTTTCTTATAATTGAAGTGCATCACCTTCCCAATGGCTCATTATTGTTATCTCAAAGCAAGTATGTTAGAGATCTTCTAAACAAGACCAACACGGCCTCAACCAAGAGTATTGCATCTCCTATGGCATCAAGCACCAAGTTGTCTAAAATTGGCTCTGCTCAAGTTGTTGGCCCTACAATTTTCAAGTCTATTGTGGGAGCACTTTAGTATGCTACAGTCACTAGACCTAAAATCAGTGACTTAAAATCTTATATGTAGTAAACAAGATCTTTCAATTCTTGTCTAATCCATTAGAAAAGCATTGGAAGGCAATTAAAAAGATCCTAAGATACCTTTAAGGCACAGTATTCGTGGAATATTTCACCAATTAATCTTAAGGTTCCCATCAGCATCAAAGATTTTTGTGAATGGTGATTAGACATCTGCCCTTGATGACAGAAGATTAAACACATGCTTGTTTCTATCTAAGGCTTAATATTGAAGAGTTTGAGGCTAGTAACCATAGGGGAAGATAAAGGTTTGGACTCAAGCATGTCGGTCTTTGTTATATCTTAGACATATTTGCCTTGAGAGAGATACGAAACCATCTTGGTTGTATTTGACTTCAATTCCTAGAAAGTAATCAAGTTTACTTAGGTCCTTAAGTGAGAAGATTGAGTGAAGCTTTGAAACAAGGGACTGAGTGAGTGTTATGTTAGTGGTGATGATGATATCATCTACATATACTAGCATATATCCTAGGTCAAAACCATGAGAATAGATGAAAAGTGAGGGATCATACTTGCTAGGAACAAATTGCAACTTGATTAGAGAGTTATTAAGGTGACTCAAAACTAAGAGGTTGGGTCATGTACACTTCTTCCTTTAAAAGGTCATCCAGAAATGCATTATTGACATCAAGTTAGTGTAAATGCCAACCTTTGACTAAAGCTAGTTTGATGATTGGAGAGAAAAGTTTATATATAATCATCCTCATATCTTTGGTTAAATTGACAAAAGTTATATTGTTAAATTGGATGTCTAACACTAGAGTTCGAACTACTTATGATTAGTGTACTCTTACTAAGATGAAAGAGAACATAAGAAAGAAAATGAGAGATCTAGATTGACTAAATTTAAGAGAAAATTTGCATTCATGGAATATGATTAAATAGAATCAATTTGGCAAAAACTAATATTATTAGGTTGGACGCCATCACTAGAGTTCAATCATGGACCTCACGTCATCACCAGAGTTCAACCCTGGACCTCACGTCATCACCAGAGTTCAACCATGGACCTCACGTCATCACCAGAGTTCAACCATGGACCTCACAAAAATAGAAAGATGATCTAATACTAGAGTTCGAACTACTCATTATTAGTGTACTCTTATTAAGATGAGAGAGAACATAAGAAAGAAAAAGAAAGAAAAATGAGAGATCTAGATTGACTAAATTTAAGAGAAAATTTGCATTCATGGAATATGATTAAATAGAATAGGATCAATTTGGCAAAAACTAATATTATTAGGTTGAACGTCATCACAAGAGTCAACCATGGACCTCATGTCATCACAAGAGTCAACCATGGACCTCATGTCATCACAAGAGTTCAACCATGGACCTCACGATTGTTTAATTCTAGTGGTTGCTACTACTTCATCAAAAAAAACAAATAAAATAGAAAGATGATATAATGTGTTTCTAAAGGATTATTATTACTTCATCATAAAAGCCAATGAAAAAGCGAGAAAGATGATAGAAATGTAGATGGAATAGAGAGAAAGATGATGGAATGTAGATGGAATAGATAGAAGGATGGTGGAATGTAGATGGAATAGATAGAAGGATGGTGGAATGTATTTCATCGATACCTTCATCTTTATACTTTCAACTTATGTTTCATCATCTTTGTACTTTAAATTTATGTTTCATTAGGTGGATTCATGGAAAAAGAATGGAAGATAAAGCAACATGATAGAATTTGTAAACAAAATTGTTGTTACATTCCAAACTTACAATATAGATAATAAGAGGAAACATGAAATACATTTTATAATGTTTCTCTCCATTTGATACCCTTTTTATTTATAGAAATAATAGAATATGAAAATATTTCTGATAATGTATAACTTTTTTTTACAATGTCTATGCATCACCATTAATCCCATAGAATACTAACTAATTCCATTTGATTTCATAGAAACATGAAAGTGTCAATCACTTCATAAGTGATCAAAATAACTAAGATGTAACATCTTCTTAACCAAGGATTCAGATCTATTTAAATAAAAAAAGGTTTTCACCAAATGAGGATTCAAATCTATTCAAATAGACAAGGTTTTAAAAATAGATATGCAACCTTTTTAAGGTTGTTACAAAATGGTATCGGTAAGTTACAATACCGATATCATTATAGAACAAATATTATAGTTAATTCACAACGGCAATCCATCACAATATATGTACCGATTGAAATCGCGAAACCACAATAGTTTTTTAAAATCTTGTTTGAAAACACAGAAGAATGAAAAAGAGAAGTTTTTTAAAATCTTGTTTGAAAACAAAGAAGAATGAAAAAGAGAAAATAAAAAAGAGATTGAACTTACAGTTTATGCTGTAAATCACACCACGATGGTAGTGCGTAGTGTAGATCTGAAGCGTTGCAATCTAAATCGAGCACTGTCGAGTTGACTATTGCAGGAGCGGCTATCGCAGAAGCAATCAGCGAAATCGCATCATTGCGCTCTCTGTGGGCGATGGGAGGGTGCTGGGTTTTCCTGCCGGGATCTTGCCTCTTATACAGTACTGAAACGGCGGCAGCAGCTGCAATTTTTTTATGGAGGATGATGAGTTTAATCATATTGGCCTTCTAGGGTTTCAATTTATATTGTCAAAAATGGGTTGATTTGGTAGAGGGACACATGATGGACTATTAAATTTGTTTTAAAAAAGAAATTGATTGTGTGGGTTTTGATTATAATTTTGTGATTCTTTTAAGTTAAAATTATGTGATAAAAATTACTATTAATTATTATTTATATTTCAAAGAATTTTATATATATATTTTTATGTTGTAGAAAAATATTTCAATCATTTATTTTAGATCAATTTTAAATATGATATTTATATTTTCTTTTATTTACCAAATTATTTGTTAAAGTGGTTATTTAATTTAAAATTTTATTAATTTTATTTTTTTTATTTAAATGCATTTTTTATCTTTTAATTTGAACAAATTAAACTATTGATCTCCAATTACAAAATCTTTGAAATTGGTCCATTATGTTAGATTCACTTTAAATTTATTTGGTCCTCATACAATTTTGATGATGTGTCATGTTTTTTAATGAGGTGGCATGTTCTATATTGTTTCCATGTCACAAAATGTTTCACACGTAATCAAATGTTTTTCATGTCATATTTTTTAATTACACATAATTTGGAATATAATTGTTTATAAATTACGAAATATAAAATTAAAGTTAAATCAGATTAAAGTTTCTCGTTGAATGTTTATCGTCTTCTTCTTCATCTCAATTAGTGTTCCTCTTCTTCTCACTCACCCAATTTCTTCAAGTTTTCTTCAAATCTTTCCATTAAAATGTCTCAACAGTTCAGTTGTAGCCATGGAAGCAGGTCATCAAGTCGTTCAAGGTACGTATGCAAGTGTGGTCTCGAAGCTCTGTTGATGATGGCATGGACGGATTCGAACCCAGACTGTGGTTTTTATGGTTGTGGGATGTATAAGATTCAAGGATACAAAAGATCCTCTCATTTTGCTTAGTTAGACGAGGAGATGGATCTTAGGACAAAACATGTAATTTCTTCATTGGTACAAAACGTGAATGAGGAGAAGGAAATGGTTAACACCTACAAAGCCAAGGAGGACGAATTGAAGTTGCAAGTGAAGATCCTGAAGAAACAGCTAAAGATTACTTAGATTTTTTTATTTGTAGTGTTCATTGCATTTGTTGTAACAACAATGACGAAATAGGTTATAATTTATTAGGTTTGTATGTTTACTGATGGTGTAATGGTTGATGTAATGGTTGAAAGTTAATGTTATGGCTTGTAATGACCCAAGTGTTAATGTTAATGTTATAAAATTGCCTATGGTATTCATGTTGTTTGGACCTGTTATGAACTAGTGCTTATGGTATTTGGACCTGTAATTTGAAGTAGTGCTTAATGTGACCTGTAATTTGACATAACATTTATGTTATTTGGACCTGTAATTTGACAGAACAAATTCAATGACCTAACTGTTATGAACTAACAATGGTACAAATGTTGTTTGGACCTGTAATGAACTAACAATGACATGTATTTTGGCATAACATTTATGTTATTTGGACCTGCAATTACAATGAACTGTAATAGAAAATTGCTTGTTATACAAGGACCTGTAATTATTTGGACCTGTAACTACAAGAACCTATAATAGAAAAGTGCTTATTTGGACCTGTAATTATTTGGACCTGTAATTATAAGGACCCGTAATAGAAAAGCTTGACAGAACAATTACAAGGCTACTTGCTACATTAATAGAACATGTATATACACCTGAAAAACTTGAGAGGACAATTACAAGGCTACATTATTTGCTACATTAATAGAAAAGCTTGACATAACATTAATAGAACATTGACATACACCAGAGTATCCATAAACATTCATATATACTACTTCACATACACAAGAATATCCATAAACATTGATATATATAGTGAATACCAATCAAAATACACCAGAATTGCCTTATTCATTATTTGACAGTAACATTGTCTAGACAAAAAACCAACCAAAATACCAAGCATAATAACATTTTTTAGACAAAATACCAACCAAAATAGCACTCAAAACATAACTTGAGTCAAACCTATACTACATTACAACAATTTAAACCTAGACTACTATTGAGTTGGTTGAGGAGCTTGTGAACTGTGAGCAATTTCTGTTTGTTTTTCTTTAGGGTTAGCCTTCATTTTCTTGGCATTCACTTTCTTGGGCTTCTTTTGTTTATTGCCACCCGTTGGAAGAGCCTTTTCTGCAACCCTATTTCCCTTGCAGCTCCTCTTGTTATGCCTCATAGCACCACATTTTGCACATGTGACAATTGAAAACTCCCTTGGCAGAATGTGAGGATTGTTTGGTTCATCATTTGTTTTATTTCTCAGTTTTTTTGGCCTTCCAATAGCTCTTCTCATAACAGGTGGTGTCACTGTAGTCACATCAGCTACAGGCCACAATTGTGGTCCATTGGATGGAAACACAATGTAGGAATAAGTTTCCATGAAGGTAGATTTCCTATAGAATCCGACCATAATAGTCAAATAAATCATACAATAATATTCAACATAAGAATTAAATTGTTATGATTCTTATAAGTCTTACCTATAACATGTAGCAACATAATCCTCAGGTTTGTTTTGGATGTTCCATAAGCATGCAATCACATGGCAACAAGGTATGACATTCAATTCTCACTTCCTACGTGAGCAAGTCTCCTTCTCCAAATTAGCGCAATAAGCAGCAATGCTATTGTTGACACCAAATATGGATAAGTCATCATCACCATGCCACGTAGGACTCCAACCTTATGCTTGTTTCTTATTTTTCTCAAGTTCCAACTGAATTTTAGGGCATATGGATTATGTGTATCCCTTTAGCAATTCCTTCTGACTTACAATCCTTTTGGTGATGTGATGTTTGATGTCTTCCAATGAGGTGATAATAGGCTTCTCCCTATGCTCAAGAATTTCCCTATTGAATGCTTTACACAAGTTGTTGACCTGTAAATCACACTTTGGATAAGTGCTAAAGTGTGATATGCTCCATTAGCTAGCAGGCACTTCCATTATATCCTTCCATGCATATTCTTTCTTTACTTTCATTTTTCAGCATTGCCTTTTCCCAAGCAGGAACTATTGTTGCCCTAGAAGCTGCCCAAAGCACTTCCTTTAATTCCAACCCAGGGTGTCTCTTCTTCCAGTTGCTATACAAGTTCTTAACACACAATCTGCACTCCACATTGGCACTAATGCCTTGAACAGCTGGAACAAGTCCATGTAAGTGTATATAAATGACAAATGATAAAAAAAAAGTGAGTGTAAAATCAATTAACATATGATAAAAATGTAAGAGTAAAAAACAAATGATAAATTATAAACCATTACCTTTTGTTGATATGATATAAATGCATAATACCTTTGATTGTAACCTTCTAAATTATGCAGAAGAAGATATAAAAACCACTGCCATGAATCTCTTGTTTCAGCTTCTACTACAGCATATGCTATTGGAAAAATCCGGTGATTTCCATCCCTCCCTATTGCTGACATTAACTGACCATCATAATCTCCTTTTAAGAAGCATGCACCTAACCTAATTAGTGGCCTACATGTCTTTGCAAAAGCTGGCTTGCAAGCTTCTAACACATAGTTGCCATTATTATTACCACATTGAATTACAATAGTACTATTAGGGTTTGATTTCAATATCTTTTGTCCATAAGATCTCAAATGAGAGAATTGCTCAATACCAACCTCTTGAAGCAACTCCACTGCTTTCTTTTTGGCCCTATATGCCTGATCATGGGATAGTTTCACTCCCCATTTTTCAATTGCTTCAGTTATGAGGCCTGCTGGTTTCATATTGGGAGTATGTCTCAAAGTCTTGGCAAACCTCTTGGCAAGCCACTTGGTTTTTGCACTCCTATTATTAGAAGTCTTGTGACATATATGTTCTTCAACCAAACTCATTACTTGCCAAAATTGGTTACCAATTCTTTTACTAAATCTCATATAGAAGTTACATCCACCAGTGCATTTCACCACAACCCTTTTGGAGTCATTTTTCTTAATATACACATTCTTTTGATTTTCCATCCCATAGTCCTTGATTGCATCCCTAATGACATCTTTGTTAGTAAACATCATACCAAGTTGAAATTTCATCCCATCACCACACTTATATGTAGGAAACTTGAGACCTTCCTCATCATCACTTCTAAAGGGTGTATATAAATTGTCTGAGTCCTCACTTTCATTATGGACCATCTCAGCCTGATCTACATTCTTTTTACAGCTATCAACCTCGCCTAATGTCTCTTGGGGAAGAACCTTAGTCCAATTCATGTCACTAACAGTTGACTCTTCAATAAATTGGAACTCATTATCCTCAAAACTACTCTCACTAGCAACATAATCTTCATCCATGATATCATCAACATTAGTATCTGCTCCAGCATCATGAATATTAGTATCTACACCAGAATCATCAACATTACTATCTTCTCCAACATCATGAACATCACCATCTTCTCTAGAATCATCCATATTTGTATCACCTACATCTTCATCCACATTTGTATCACCTACAACATCATTCATATTTGTATCACCTACAGTTTCATCCACAGTTGTATCACCTACAACTTCATCCACATTTGTATCACCTACAACTTTATCCATATTTGTATCACCTGTGAAGACATAGCTTCTCAAACAGTTTTGATAATGACACACTTTACAACATACAAGGATAGATAAAAGAATCTCAAATAAATTAAGTTTGAAGAACTTCAGTTTCAAATCAATATGTCAAGACTTAGTAAAGAATGAAGACAAAGTTTTACACAAATGAAGGTACAACATTCAGCTTCTATATAGCTTGTACAAGTGTTCAACTTCATCTTTCATTCTGGCATATCATATTAAAAATGTTTTAAATCATTACAATGCATTTTTGCCTCTGTTTCAAAATGTTTTTGCAAATTCTGTTCAGAGTAACCGGTTACCACTTCCTGGTAATCCATTACCCTGTGTTATCTTTCGAATTTTTTAAAACGTTGAGGCTGGTAACCGATTACCACTGGCGCAGTGAGCCAGAAAAGTGCATTTGTTGGCAGAATTTGGTTTTCTCATTTCTTCTTGGACCATGGCAATGCTTGGCCACTTGCACTCTTTTGAAAAGGTATTTAGAGGCATTTATATACCTCATAATCTCAGACTTTGAGATTAACCTTCTTGCAAAATTCAAATTTTATTTTCATCTCTCAATTTCCAAATTTTCACAAGTGTAAAAAATTCTTCATTTTCAAGAGTGAAACTATTATACTTTAAATTTCATTATTTTATCATAGTTTAATTCCTCTATCCTTAAACACTTGTATTTGATATATAAGAGTTGATATCTCAAGAAGAAGATCAGTCGCAAGACTGATATTTGAAGACTGCTGCAACTTAATCAAATCAGAATTTATTTGCTCTTTGATTACATCTTATTTTTCCCGGATTGTTGGAAATAAGTTTGTAAGGTTGTAACCTTGTTGTCCAGGATTGTTAGGAGCAAGAGGTCCATTTTGAGAGGATTGTTCTCATTGGACTTAGTGAAAAATCCAAGAGGATTGTTCTTGGTGTTTGATTGGTTAGAGTCTGTATAGAAAGACTAGGTAGTCATGTCTTAGGATCTAACAATATTGAAAAATCTCTTTCGTGTTGAAAGGGGACTTGAGTACTTTCGGACTATGAGGGGAACCAGGATATATCGTCGTGTCTCTTTACTTTCCATTTTTACTGCATTCATCACTTAGTAACTTTTGGAAAAGTAAAACAAGAAATCTACATCAAGACCGGAAAAAGATTTTGAGTACCTAATTCTCCTCCTCTTAGGTGCAACTCTACTTACAATTGGCATCAGAGCAGGTTATATGTAACCTGTTCCTAAAAGATCCAGATGGCTTCCACTAGCGTGGACCCGGTTTTCAAAGATGGCAGTAGCAGTAATAAACCTCCTATGTTCTCTGAAGAATATTTCGACTTCTGGAAAATTCGCATGAAAGCACATCTAGAGGCACAAGAAGAAGGCATATGGAAACTGTTGAAACTGGCCCTCATGTACCAACTAGTGTTGTAAACAGTGTCGGTACTCCAAAGATTCAAAGTGCATGGGACGATGATGATAAAAAGAGAGTTCTAAATAAGAAGAAAGATATTAATATTTTACAAAGTGCTTTAAGTATGGATGAGTTCTTCCGAATTTCACAATGCAAATCGGCTAAGGAAGTCTAGGATACTTTGGTGGAGACTCATGAAGGAACCGTTGAGGTTAAAAGATCAAGGTTGAACACACTAAGTCGAGAATATGAAATGTTTCGTATGCTGCCCGGAGAATCCATTGTTGCTCTCCAGAAAAGATTCGTTCACTTGACCATTCACTTGATTGCATTAGGTAAGACATTTTCCAATGATGAACTAAATCTGAAAGTGTTAAGATCTTTAACAAGAGATTGGAAACCCAAAGTTACGGCAATATCGGAGAAGAAAAGTCTCTCAACAATGACTTCCGCATCACTTTTTGGAAAGCTTCAAGAACACAAGTTAGAACATGGACGCCTTGAAAAACATGAACATCAAGAGAAAAAGTCTAAAGTTATCGCATTAAAGGTAGACTCAAAAGAAGGACCAGATGATGATGCATCGGAGGAAGGCGAAAATTTTATGCTTCTAGTTAAGAGACTTGGAAAAATTTTCAACAAAAATGACAAACCCTTCAACTACGCAAAAAAGAAGAAACACTTCAAGAAAAGGGAGGCTTCCATATCAAATCAAGATGTCACATGCTATGAATATGGTAAGCAAGGTCACATTAAATCGGATTGTCCAAAACTTACTAAGAAAAATGGATTCAAAGGCAAGAAGGAGACAAAGAATAAGAAGGTTTATGTTGTGTGGGAAGACAATGACATAAGTTCATCATCTGAATTAGATAGCGACGAAAGTGCAAATTTAGCATTGATGGATTCTCATCACTCTGACGACAAAAATGATGAGGTTAGTACTTCTTTTTCACTTTATGATAATTATGCTCAAGAGGCTATAAATGAACTCTTAAATGAATGCAAAGTTTTATGTAAAACCATATCTTCACAAAAAAAACATATATCATCTCTAGAAGAAAAAGTGAATACTATGGAAAAAGATGAAAAGAATGAAAAGCAAAAGGTTATTAGTGAAGAAAAACAAAACTTTGTATGTAAAAATTGTGAATCACTTTCTTTCCAAATTGTTTAACTTAAAAGAGTTCTAGAAAGATATGAAAAAGGACAGATTGGTTTAGAAGGGGTCCTTAGTCAACAAAGATTTTCAAACGATAAAAGTAGACTTGGTTATTCAAAGTTTTCTAAACCAAGTTCTAACAAAGCAATCTTTGTTAAGGCTAGTGACCAAACTTATAAAGGGAAAGTGAGCAAACCTAAAATTGTGCATCGTCATCGTAAAAAGAAAAAGATTGCGAAAAAGAAATCTTTCACTCTTAGATATAAGAGTAATTTTGTACCTACTTGTTTTTATTGTGGTATTATTGGCCATATGATGCTGGTTTTCGCAAGTATACGAATAGCGTCGGAGTAATACAAACGATTATCGATCCCACAAAGACCAAATGTCAATCTATCGATTACTATTGTTACGGTGTTTATCTAAGGCAAATTAATCGGGAGTTCATACGTGCAAAGTAAAAGTAAAATGCGAGACTAATTTTAATATTAAAACAACAGGCTTAGATGTAATTCACATAGTTGGGTAGTATTCCAAGTGCGTGTAAATAGAACTTCTTGTAGGGTAATGTTTTCTACTCGTGAAAAGAACTAATTTAATGGGAATTGTCGCTTTCGCATATTCAGAACCGAGTTTATCCCCTAATCGATCCCTCTTATTGTCACTTATAAAAAGGCGCGCATTGTGTTAAAGTAATAAACCTATTTTTAAGAAATATAGTTTCTTAACTTAATCGAAAAGTATTTTGACCTGGAAATCTTAACAAAAAGAGGTTCATGAGAACCGGACTTTAAACCCATAAACGCGTCCAAAAATAGTTTTAAAATAGTTTTTCTAAAGTATTAAAGACTTCTACTTAACTGGACTAAGCGCTTTCACTTCCTTTGAACAGTTAAGACTAACCAAACTTAACTAAAGGTTGGACGACTTTCGATCTTACCCAACAGATTTTAAGTGTAGAAAATTTGTGTTAAAAGTCAGAATAACTCCTAAGTAATTATATCGGCAGCTGTATGGAATACCACTTTAACTATGATCCTCACATCCTAATCTTTAAGATTTAGCCGGACATGGAAATGTAAATAGACATGATAAATAAAGTGCGGATAAATAATGCGATAAATAAAGTGCGAGTAAATAACGACGAGAAATAAATAGTGCGGGAAATAAAGTGCGAGTAAATAAATGCGGAAAATAAATAGAAAGTAAATAGAAACCTGATCCAAATGGGAGGTTTTAAATCTAGTACAAAAAGACTGGAAAGAAAATAGCGGCAGGATTAACTTCTACTAAAGTGCTCCAAACCCGATCACAGACTCGATCAGAAAGTGCGATAAATCCTTGATGTGAGAAGTTTATCTCTTTACAACAAATGACAATATACAACTTAAGTTCTGTAACTAAGCTTGGATGTTTAGAAATGAGGCATAACTCATTTATTTATAGGCCAGGAAAGTATAAGTAAAGACTAGAATGCCCCCCAACTTCATTTGGGAGGGAAAACGAGATACAAGGGTGGCGCCCGCCATACCCTCATGGCGCCCGCCATGTGAATTAGAGGAGGAAGAAGTGGGATTCGTGGAAGTTGTCAGTAGTTGGTCTCTTATCCAAGTTATGGCATCCCCTATGGCGCCCGCCATGGTGAGTGCCATGTGTACAATTCCTAAAAAGTTGGTCTTTCTTGCTCGTTTTTCTTCATTTTTTCTCGAGGAGCTCTGTAAATACAAAATCCTAAAAATGAAACAAAACAGAAGCATAACACAAGAAAACAGTAATAAAATCCTAAGGAACACGTGCAATTCAAGTCAAATACATAGTATAATTTAGGTCTATCAAATTCTCCCACACTTAAGCCTTTGCTTGTCCTCAAGCAAAACATTATGACAGAAAAAGGTGATATCCATAAATGATTTGGGCAAAAATGGCTTCTAAGTTCGAGCTGGGATGAAGCGATAAGTATTAACTCAGTGAACCAAGGATATCGAAATGACACTTCTCCATAAACACGGACATAGGTTTTGTTTTTATATAAACTAATCCATACCACCCTACTGTACCTAGGCCTACTTTTAAATCTTCTTTTGGGTCCTTTTCATTCAGGTGCAGCCACATTAAGCCCGTTATCCCTACATACTCATTGTGAAGTGACCGATTAGTGATTTTGATCTCAAGCATGGGGCTCTGGTACACAAACTGGTGTAACCCCTTTTATTGACCCAATTGTAGTTGTGGGGGATCAGATCGTAACCCGCCCTACCGAGCTCAGCACCAGACACCTCTAAACCAATTAACAATGGGAAGATATTTTATTTTATTTTATTTTGTTATATATATATATATTTTCTTCTTCTTCAAGATTTTACAACTTTTTGGGTTAAATGACCTTGTGAGGGTTACCTATACCCGAGTTGCAATTATTTTATGGAACACACAGATCATTCACTTATATTCATCGGTCCTTCACTTAGAACATGCTTAAGCCAAAGCTGACTGCTAGGATAAACTACTAAGGACTTACTACGAACATTAT
This sequence comes from Lathyrus sativus, assembly GCA_963859935.3. Taxonomy (NCBI): domain Eukaryota; kingdom Viridiplantae; phylum Streptophyta; class Magnoliopsida; order Fabales; family Fabaceae; genus Lathyrus; species Lathyrus sativus. The sequence continues at coordinate 589,605,963 of OZ012741.1, read as the reverse complement.
TATTAAGGCCATGGTACATGGGGTATCGGGGTTGATTTCTACATTCATGAAGCCTAAGGTGTTAAAATGATACCGATGTTTCAAAAAGAAAAGATTTTCCAAGTCATCCGCACCCTAACTTGAATTTGCCTCAAAGCCTAAAAATTTTCAGGATAGTACACTTTTTGTCAATAGAACTTTTGGTGAGGCTAAGGAATGAGGGAATAAGGGTATACTACAAATGACTCGTCAAGCACATGTGTATTCTAAAAACGGAAAAAAAAATTAAGAGAAATAAACTAGAAAGCGATAAAAGAAAATAAAATGCGAGAAAAACAAATAAAGTCTCCTCCCACACTTAAACCGAACATTCTCCTTAATGTTTCGAAATAAGATAGGGACGAGTTACCTGAAGGTCCTAAGGCATGCTACTGGTGTTGTCGCCAGCGTGCGGCGAGTATCTAGGGTGACGAGATCTACTGCAATGACGATCGCTCTGAGAAGCAGCGAACTCGTCGAATAGGGTGGTCAAAGCAGCCTGCGATTGCATTATATTTTGTATGGATTGACTCATTTGTTGCTGAGACTCTTACATAAATCTCAAGTTGTCAATTAACTGCTGTTGTATGGTAGTGAGAAAGTCATCCCGTCTTTCCTCTCTAGCTAACTAATCGCGCCACATCTGCTAAGAAGTATAGAAACCGGGAGCGGTACCTGTAGAATGGTGGGAAGAAGACGGTGCAGTGTGTACGGGTGATACATGGTGGGGCGACATAGGATGATCGGGAGACTACTCTCTTCGGTCACACTCGTCATCGGTGGCATTGCCGTCACCAATAGGAACATTAGATGGTAATGGACCTGTAACAGGTGGAGCATCTAAATCATAGGTCCAGTTCCTCGCGATACGCACATTAGTACGTCTAGTGCAAGGAAAAACAATAGAATGGATAGCTTTCCCATGGATCATGAGCTCAAAGCCCCCTTCCTTCCCTACCTTGTACAATTTCATGTCTTTTAAGAATTTTAAATTAATTGTGTGAGGCGGAAGAGGTGTTAAGGTGGCTATCTCAGCATCGAGGTTCAGAGCCTTTGCGATAGACGTAATTAGTCTTCCGAAGGCAATGATTCCTGTGCCCTTGATTGCAGCAGTCATATGGGCAATCATAAAAGGAACCACATTAAATTTCCTGTTTGTGAGGCACCCTTGCAAAAATAGAAGTTCTTTTGCATTCACCTTATTTGGATTCTCCCAGCCAAAAATAGTACAGGCCAACATGTAACTAAACACACGAATGGTCGGGTTATGGATCCGGGAGGCAAGAATTCCTTCAAAAGATGTAATCGTAAATTTTGACAACCTGTGCCAGAAGGAAAATACCTTCACTGACCAATCAGAATCCAAGGGTGTTTCACAAACAACATCCTGACCAAAAGGCAATCCCAACCTCTCTGCTAGTTCGTCGGTACTAAATGCGTATTCAACATTAAACATTCTAAATTGTACTATGCCAATGACACTAGCAGTGTCAGACCTAACTACATAAATCAGGGAACTCGAGAATTCCCGGGTCAGCCTTTCGAAAGTAGAATCATGCCTAGCGAAAAATGTCATGCAATCCTAAAATGTCTAACATATAAAAAACATTATGGTAAATGCCTAGAGTATACAGATAGTTTTCGCCCACGTACCGGGTCGAAGCAATTTCTCGGGTCTGCAATTTATCGAGAATTTTCTTCTGCCTTTCTCCGGGCTTTCCTTAATGAAGAATGTAGTCGTCGTACTCCATTGATGTACCTTTGAGGTAGAAAATAAGAGAAGTGGGTATTTTTTGGGAAATTGATGAAAATGGATTTTTGATGGATTTTGATGTAGAGAAATGGAAATGGGATTTGGGATGGTTAAAGGGATGGTGAGTGGATGGTAAAGTTTGGAACTTTTTGGGGTTTGAAGGGAATTTTGGAATGGATAAAAATGGAGGTTATGGAGGTTCTGCCCCGCATATAGTCCATACCCCATGGTGGGCGCCATGGACTATATGGCGGGCACCATCCTCACAAAATGTTTGTGGGCCAGATTTTTCTTTTCACGCTTGGGTTTTTGTGCTCCTCCTTGTTTTTGGGTGTGTAGGTAGCAAGAATCACTTGTACTAGTACACTTATATTCCTCCTATATATATATATATATATATATATATATATATATATATATATATATATATATATATATATATATATATATATATATATATATATATATATATATATATATATATATATATATATATATATATATATATATATATATATATATATATATATATATATATTCTTCTTATTTTGACATCAAAATTGTAAAGAACAAAAATAAGTAAATAACATAACACAATGTAAATAAGGATATAATGAACATCGCATATATATATATATATATATATATATATATATATATATATATATATATATATATATATATATATATATATATATATATATATATATATATATATATATATATATATGTATGTATATATATATATATATATATATGTATATATATATATATATATATATATATATATATATATATATATATATATATATATATATATATATATATATATATATATATATATATATATATATATATATATATATATATATATATATATATATATATATATATATATAAATAACATAACACAATGTAAATAAGGATATAATGAACATCGCATATATATATATACACACACACACACACACACACACATATAGTGCATAATCAATGTCATGGATAAAAAAAAGAAATGTAAGCATATGAAATATGTATAAGTCTGGAAAAAAAATGGAAATAAATCAAGTTATAACAGAAGTAACGAAAGTAGTGTCATCACGGAGTGGGGTGCTCTTCGGTCTGGTCAGGATGTCGGAGCGCGTGTAACTCTCGGTACAGGTCTGAGATCTCCTGATACAAGTTGTCGGCCTCCGTTGCATGAGTCATATCAGATATTTGTACCTGCAAAGTGAGGTCAGCAACTGTCTGTTGGAGCCTGGCTGTCTCCATACGCAGCTCAGCTAGGTGTGTATACAGGTCAGTCCTCCGTAGTGAATGATTATTTGACAATACTGTAGTAATCGGAGAAGGCGGTGAAGGATGATACTCTGCTGAAGGTGGTGAGTGCGGCTCATCAACTGTCTCTCCATAACCTTCCAAGGCATAACTCCAGTTAGAAGGGTCGTGGACACTAGTCATCGCAGGGTCAGGCAAAGTAAAGTAGTGGATGGTTTGGTAGTCGATCAGGAGTTTGAAATAGTCAGGTTGAAAGGAGGCTCTCCTTATCAACCCTCTGTCTAAGCAGAAATCAATGTCCAGTAAGGTGTACCCGCAATATGGAGTCAGGTGAAGCAGTTGGCTGGTAAGACCCAAAGTTGTGGCAATTTGAGTAACAGTATCTCCTACATGGATAATCCCTTTAGAGGATCTAGCTGTGAGCTCGAGATTATTCAGCAGAAAGTTTGCACAAGCCACCAGACGTAACTGGTTTGCACAAAACATGAAGAAGATCTCCTCCTCACTAACATGAATATCAATGTCAGCCTTTCCGAGGAAAGTGTGGGCCAGGACCATCTGAAAGTACCTGAGAGTTGGGTTATGGATGACTGAAGACAGTTGAGTGGATGGGTCAAGGCTTCCTCCACCTGTAATGTCACTCCAGAATTTGTTGATATCTCGACTCATAAAATATCCCATCGGCAAATCAGGTATAGCATCAGGGGTGGTCTGGAAACCGAGCAAATCGTTGAACCCCTTAATGGTAAAGGCATACTCTGTCCCGAACAGTCTGAATATGGTGATACTATCCTGACCAACGTATGGCTCGTGGCGGAATGAATTAAGGAACTCCAGAGCAATGTGTCTGTAGGTCGGGTGCAATTCATCAGTATATGCATCCCAGTGGAGCTGATGACATAGAAACCTTATGATGGGCTCAATCCCCAAGGCGTTCATGCAAGCCTGATCTGGGTACCGGGTAGGTGCCATGGGACGTTACTGAAGAACTAAATACCGCTGTCTCTGAGCGTCGTCCCTAAAGGTAACGTACATGTCGTCGAGGGGCTGCATCCTGCAAATAAAATTTTAGAGAACAGGACCTGAAAGCACAAGCATTATAAATGGTTAGTTGACACATAACAAAATAATAATCACTAAAAAATATAAAATAAAATAAAAAAGATAAGTAAAGAAAAATAAAGAAAATCGTGGGTTGCCTCCCAGACAGCGCTTGTTTAACGTCGTTAGCTTGACGAGTATAACCTATGTGGTTGAAGTAGGCAGTGGTGGATCAATCAAAGTGTGTTTGGAGTAATCATTGGGAATGTCACCTCCTTCGTAGTATTTCAATCTCTGGCTGTTTACAATGAATGGGCTACATGACTGGTTCTAGATCTTAATTGCTCCGGATTTTAGGACTTTAGAAACTGTAAAAGGACCTGTCCACCTTGAACGAAGCTTGCCAGGAAAAGTCGCAACCTGGAATTAAAGAGGAGAACAGGGTCTCCTATATGAAAATATTTATTTATAATCCTTTTGTCATGCCAGGCCTTGGTTCTTTCTTTATATATTATGGCGTTTTCGTAGGCGGAATGGCGAAGTTCTTCTAGTTTATGAATGTCACGGATGCGTTTTTCTCCAGCGATCAAATAGTCTAAGTTTAGGGTTTTAACGGCCCAATAGGCCTTGTGTTCTAACTTAAAGGGTAGATGATAGGACTTTCCATAGACAAATTGGTAAGGAGTTGTTCCGGTAGGGGTTTTGAAGGCGGTTATGTAGGCCCATAGTGCATCTTGTAGCTTATGAGACCAATCTTTTCTCGATATAGAAACTGTTTTCTCTAAGATCTGTTTAATCTCTCTATTAGATACCTCTACCTGGCCACTAGTCTGTGGATGGTAAGTGTCGCACCCTAAATTTTACCCTTAGATTCATTGATCGTTTGCATTTCATTTTCTACCATCTCTCTGTTTTAGCTAATCGTCTAACCGGTTTGTTTGTTTTGTTTTTGAAGTTAGGTTTACCGCAGGAAATTTCGGAGATCATGAGAACTTCATGTGTGTTTTCTCATGGATAAAAGAAGAATTTGCCTTCATCCTTGTAACCCCTTTGACAAATACAAGATCTATGACCAATGTGTTTGGAAATGGTGAATTTGGAGAAAGAATGGTGAATCAATTTATCAAAACGAGGTCACGCTCTTTATAAGAATTAGAATTAGTTCACTATTTTCTACGAAGTTTAAAGTCATATTTCAAATGGCAAGGTTTCTATCCTCAAGCTCATGATCGTATACAGAAATTATAAGTAGTGGACATTATTTTAAAGCGCTTAAGCTCCGTCAAGAAGGAACTCCAAGGATTAATTCGAGGTTCAAATTACAAGTATTGAGTTTAAAGTTACAAAATCAAGAACTCGCTCACCGTGTTCAGAGAAATTTGAATTCAATTAAAAAGCCCAGGTTTCCATGCCATTTTGAATTTCAAAGGTTATTATTTAAAATAAAAGGGAAGATAGATCTCAAGGCCTCGAGGTACAAGGTTAATGTCATACATAAAGTTCAAGCTTTATTTCAAGGATTACAAAGTTCACTCAAATCCATGTTGGAAGACCAAACTCAAGTTGTCTTGAGAACCCCTTTTAAAATCTTGAAACCCAAGTCAATTTTCAAAAGATCCAAATATACAAAGAACTTCAAGAACATTTTACATTCAATGCCTTTTTAGTTTTCTCTTTTTTTGGAATTTAAGGACATTGTTACATGAGAACAAAAGATAATGAATTTGAAAGGTCTTCTATAAATTGAAAAGTGAAAGTGCATAAATTGAAGAGGGATAAACAATTTAAGCATAATTGGATACAAAGTTCTGAATCAAAGCACCCTGTCATTATTCAAGTATGGAATCTCAAAGTGCATAGAGACCGAGAACCTGCAACGCGTGATCATTCAAATATTCAAATGCTCTTTTTCTTTGCAAAAACGAGTAACATAAATGGTGATGAAGACATAATATAATATTACAAAATACAAGTTGTCCCCAAGATTAAATTCAATATAAAATATCAAGGTTCTCAATATGTAAGATTGATACACTATTTGAATTCAAAAATAAAATAAAATAAAGATTGTTACACAATTGTTACATTGCTAAGAGTTTAAAGCGTAACATGCACTCAAAGACTTGTAAAACTTCCTCTCCTTCTGACGGTAACCCACGGCTGCATAAGCACTTCCACAGCAGAAGACTTCAGTCGTATCCTTCCTTTCCAAAATAGAGAAGTTCCAATTCATTGACACAAGCAAATTTCCGACAGATGTTCGAAATTGGAAAAAGAAGTGAAAAACCTAATTCCAAGGAGGTGCTTGAAGGCATATATGGCATATACGACCTGTTGTGCTTCAGTTTGCTGCGACCACTCTCTTTGGAATTTGTCAACGGGTGGGAGCGGACTCGACGACATTGCATATTCTTCCAAACCTCAAAGGACCATTTGAAGAGCTTGATGTATCCTAAGAAATTTCTAAAGGCTTCGGTTACCGTCGACAGAAACTTGAAAGTTGCCAAACTAAAAGTGGAAGGGATCGACAAGCTTCATCAATGTTGTGTTGCATGATTGCTTTTGGAACAAATGCTCCTATACACTTGCAATGACAATTTGGGAAATAAAGCACAGAACATTCAAGTAAATCTAAAGCACAGTTTTTATTCAAGTCGCAAAAAAGGCAGTCATTGTGAATAATCAAAGAATATCAGCAAACTCACTAGGTCCAGAAGGAATTCAATTGTATGAGGGCTCGAACAGTTCAAACGGTATAGTCGCCACACTATATGAAGTGTCTACTATCGGCCATGGCAGCGTTATGAATGTTCAACTAATAGCAGCAGAAACCAATTGTCAGCATCGAGGGGCTATTCTTGAAAGGTTTGATTTATGATCCTGGAGGTATTGTGAACCTCACCAATCTTCAGCGGTAGCACCTACAAAATATGCCATTGAAGTTAGCAATATACTAACTTAATACGTTGTTTACCAAATAGAACCAAAACAGTCAATACATTTCAAACGTAGGCAAGACAAATTTAAGGCTATTTCCAAAATCAAAACCAAAATGAGTCAGACATGTTTAGACGCAATCAAACACAAATATCTGAAAATGGTAAGTTTTGAATTTTGTTTGAATAAAAGAGGAAAGCGAAAAACATGATTCAAGACAACATTCAAAGCAATTATCAACCATGTTCTTTCTATAACAATGTTCCCGAAAAGACTATAAGAGAAAGGGAGAAACCACAAGAAATACACAGAAAATCACAACACATTCACAAATAGATTTTCACGAAAAAGCCTTAAGTCGTGAAAGGAGAAAAAGGAAGAATCGGAACTTATCTCGTGGTTTCTTCCGTCGCGTCGCCCACCATTAACACCGGAACCGCAAGCCACCGTCCAAAGCCCCAAGCCGTCGCCATCTCCACTAAGCCGAGCTTATCACCTCCATTTAGGTGACCATCCTGTTCCATTAACTGTTTATTTTGTTGATTTGGTTGTTTTGTTTACAGGAAGAAATGAAGAATCGAAGGAGATCGAGAAAAGAAATAGGGTGAGACGAAGTGAGGAAACGAAAAAAATGGAGGCTAAGAAGAAGAGGGGAAGAAGTTGAAGAGAAACAGATGGGAGAAGAGAAAGAAAGTGGAAGACGAAAGGGAGAAAGAAGATCTGGGGGGGGGGGAGGGGAAGGCGCTGTTTGGGAATGGAAGAAAAATTAGGGTTTCAGATTTGGAACTCTTCCCCTTCTTGCTTTTGGTGACCGGACCGGGTTGGGTCCGGTGGGTTCATCACCACAGGCCCAACCCATTTATTTATTTTTTTTGTTGTTTTTTTAGTTTTTTTTTTTTATAATATTAATATATAATAAATAAAATAAACTAACAAACTAACATAAAAATATAAAATCAAAAATATTTAAAAAAATAAAAAAAACGAAATTATTAAAAAATATAAAAAAAATATGAAATTAAAAGATATAATTAGTTTTTTAATTTAGATTTTGGTTTGATTTTATTTCAATATATAACGAAAAACTCAAAAAAAAATGTTTTATTTAACTTCAATTTTTTTTCTTAATATTTAAAATCCAAAAAACTTATTTCTAAATTCTAATTAAACTAACGAATTTAACTTGGGTAATTTAGAATTTTTTTAGAATTTATTTAATCTTTGCTAATTATTTTTTTTTCTTAAAAATAAACAACTTTTTTTGTAATTCAAGATTAATTATTTTACTTAATTAACTTTAACACCTTTTTAGTTTTAATTTAATTAAATTATATTCTAAAAAACAATCGAAATTTCCTCTATCAAATAATTCACCATTTCCACTTAATCACATTCCACAATTCACAGCTACTCATTTTCTAACTTACCATTCAAACTTAACCTCTCGATTATGCTTATTGTACCTCTTAATCTCCATATGCTCATTGCTCTCACCATTTATATCATCTCATTGCTATTTACTTATCACTATTTACCATTTTATTCCCCTCTGAAGGAAAGGTTTACCTTTTGACCGCCGTGTCAATATCCTTTACCTTCAGCCCATCCTAGCCTTAGGATCCGAGTTGCCGTACTCGTGCTTAGGTGTCCCGCCGTGGACACACCCTTACCTTTTTCAAACCTTAAGACTTGAGTCGTTGTACTCATGTTTAGGCGTCCCGCCGTGGACATCCATCCCTTTATCCTAGCTTTAGGATTAGGAGTCGCTGCACTCCATGTAAGTTCCCGCCGTGGAATACTTATCTCACACCCTTTCAATTCGAACTTATAACGTAGAAATCGGAGTCGCCGTACTCCGTTGTAAACGTTTTCCTATGAACATTTATATCCCCCTGGAACCTTGACCACAGTCGAGAAGTTCCTCTTCCTCCCTTTCAAGGGGACTACGATTACTCTGATTCCATCCCCTACCTCGGATACGTAGGCACAAGATACGAGTCTTGGCGAGTAAATTTAGGACTAACCCTTAGGTCCTTCTCTTACCCTTAACCCCTAGCATTACCCTTAAGCAGATAACCTTAGCAATAAACAACATAAAACAAGAGGTTCCTGTAGAGTACTATAGAAACTTAGGATGCTTGCACCTTCCCTAAGTTTAACCAACCCCTGAACCTTAGATCTCTCCCCGCATCGTGTTTACGATGCAAACTAGGTTTTTCCTTTCTTTAACATTTCCTTCGGATAAATCAAAGACCGGTTATGAATCAAGATGCGATTCAAATTAATTAATAATTTGATATCCTATTCTCACCGCAACAGTAAGGTGTCGTTATCCTATGCTTAACTCCATATTTGCTTAAACGTTTGTCAAAAATCCTTGATATGAAATACAATCCACCATCACTTATAACAATACGGGGTACTCTGAATCTAGGGAATATGTAATTCTTAAATAGTTTTACCACTACACGTGTGTCATTGGTGGGTGAGGCTATAACTTCAATCCACTTATACACGTAGTCAACTGCTATTAAAATGTATTTGTTTCCTAATGAAGACGGAAATGGTCCCATAAAATCGATGCCCCAAACATCAAAGAGTTCTACTTCCTGAATATTTCTTAAGGGCATTTCGTCACGCCGGGAGATGTTCCTAGTGCACTGGCACCGGACACATTTAACTATATAAGCGTGCACATCACGCCAATTGTGGGCCAAAACAGGCCGGCTCGAAGAATCTTGGCGTGTGTTTTAGAGGTGCTAGTGTGTGCTCCGTAGGGTGCAGAGTGGCAGTGTTCTATGATATTTCTTACCTCTTCTTCTAGAATGCAACGGTGAAAAATACCGTTTGTGCCTCTTTTGAAAAGGAGTGGCTCGTCCCAATAAAATTGTTTAACGTCGTTAAAGAACTTCTTTATCTGCTGATAGTTAAAGCCAGGGGGTATGATGTCAGCATCTAGGTAATTTACAAAATCTGCGTACCAAGGTACACCGCTTACTGCTAGAGATTTCTCAGGGTGCTTATAAGGATCTAGGTTATTTTCTTCTATGGCTTCTATCCTAACTATTAACCCGTCATAGGTAAAATCATCGTTTATAAGGAGTAAATCCGATTTCAGGTACTCAAGTCTAGAAAGGTGATCGACAACTACATTTTTTGTGCCTTTCTTGTCTCGAATATCAAGATCGAACTCTTGTAATAAGAGGATCCATCGAAGTAACCTAGGTTTGGCATCTTTCTTGTTTAATAAGTAACAAATGGCAGCGTGATCTGTATAAACTATAATTTTAGCTCCTACAAGATAGGATCAAAATTTGTCCATAGCAAAAACTACGGGAAGGAGTTCTTTTTCAGTGGATGCGTAGTTAAGCTGAGCAACATCTAGGGTTCTACTAGAATAATAAATAACATGTAATTTCTTATCCTTTCTCTGTCCTAGAACAGCTCCTACAACGTAATCGCTAGCGTCGCATATGATTTCGAAAGGTTCGGCCCAATCCGGAGGTTGGATAATGGGTCCGAGATCAACGCTTGTTTTAAAAGGTTGAATGCTTCAAGGCATTTTTCGTCAAATTTAAACTCGATATCTTTCATCAGGAGACCGGTTAAAGGTTTGGTTATTTTAGAGAAGTCTTTGATAAAACGCCGGTAGAAACCAGCATGTCCAAGAAAACTTCGGACTTCTCTAACGGTGTTAGGGTTTTAGGTTTTCTATCACTTCTATCTTGGCTCTATCTACTTCAATACCTCTTTCAGAGACTACATGTCCTAAAATTATACCTTCGGTGACCATAAAGTGACATTTCTCCCAGTTCAACACCAGGTTAACATCAACACATCTTTTCAGGATTTTCTCAAAGTTAGCGAGACAGTTTTTGAAATCAAATCCGCATACCGAAAAATCATCCATGAACACTTCCATAATTCCATCTAGGTAATCAACGAAGATTGCCATCATGCAACGCTGGAAGGTAGCTGGTGCATTATGTTGCACCCTAAAATTTGCTCAACCTTATTCACTTGGTTTATGTTTCAATATCATCAACATTTGCATATAAGGTCATGCACATAGTCTAATCATTTGCATAGCATAGCATAGCAAGTCATTCAACAGGGGACCAATCATTATTCTCATCTCTAGAAGCCTATCAAGAGGTTATTATCCTGATTCAACCTCATTCAAGTCATCAAAAAAGAATTTGAAAGCAGAAAGTTCAATAGATCAAGCTTTGAGTCTATCTCCTATCTGAGGGCATCTGAGGATCAACAAGGGAGTTGTGAGTTGTGAATTGAAGGCATGGAGAGTATCTAGACATCTTGGAGGACTTAGAAAGTCATTTGGAGAAGGAGACAAGTCCTTGATATGATCACAAGAGTTGTGGATGAAGACAGTCAACTAGGGTTTATCTAGGTCAACCCTGGGTCAATTCTAGGTCAATTGAACGATTGAAAAGGAATTAAGGGCTATTTAAGAGATGTGGGGAATAAGGATATGTTGTTATGCTAATAAGAATTCAAGAGAAATCAAGGAGAAGAGGAGTTTCTAAATTAGGGTTTATGTGTAAAATCCCCTAATTTAGGACAAACTTCCAAGCAAGATAAGTCAAAATGAAAGCTTCAAATGGATCCTTGGCCAACATGAAACTTGTAGAGGATCTCAATACCTTTAATTTTAGTGGTGGAAGACATCAAGGAGATTTATAGAACTCAAGTTATGGTCCTTGCAAGTTACAGGTCATCTAAAGTGTCTGAAATTTTGTCTGTAAAAGTGACTTGACTTCCAAGCTATTTTTACCCCTCAAGGAGATTTCAAATGAATTTCTGGTCAACATAAGAGTTGTTCCTAATTGTTTGAGCTTTCTAGAATGGTATAGTATGCCTTCATATGATTTGTGGAACTCTACTTATGGTCTTGGCAAGCAAAGGGTATTTTGGTCATTTGGTGATTACAGGTCATTCATAGCATATGCCTAAAACTCATACAAGGAAGCTTCAAATGAAAAACTTCCCAACATCAAAGTTGTTCAAAATGGGATTTTAAGGCTAGAAAAGAAGGTGTGAAAGTTTGGAAAAGCTTGGAGCATGGAATTTTAAAAGTGGTGAAAAATGACTTAAAAAAGGCATATAACTTGAAAAAGTTCAAGTTGGAAAATGGTTTGAGAGATCTACAAAGCCAATATGGGTCATCCAATATACCAAATTGATTCCCAACATCATTTTAAAGCCATTGGTTCAGCCACATTTTTGAGTTTAGGTTTAAAAATTGGACTTCCTTTGTAAATTTGTTTCTTACATCATAAGGCAACATGGTAAAGCTTAACACAAGGCAAGGAAAGATTGGTTTTTCATACCTACACTCCTAATATCTCATGAGAGGAGATTTTCACTCAAGTTTACCCAAGGTGCAAGCATGATATGATATGATTCAAAATGCCATCAAATGATAAATTCATGAAAGTTCCATAAGCTTCTAGATCCCTCTAGGACCAATCTAGAAACTTCTCATTCTGTTAATCCTCTCCTATATAAGGAAATGAAGCTATTTGTGCATGGGTTGGTGATCCTTTGAACTTGTAAACACCACTTTGAATCCTTCACTCCAATTTGCATTTTCTCTTCAAACTCCATTGAAGCTTCATCAATCATCTCAATTTCTGTCATCATCCTCCTCCTCCATTGTTGTGGAGTAAAAAGCAAGAAGAAGGCTCAAGGATTCGTGGCTGGATTGTTGGTTCCCATTCATCACTCCAACTTGCATGAAGGTGTGAATTGCCATTCTCGAGGGATTTAAGCACCAATTCTCTTCACAGGAATCATCACCATCATCCAAGGATCAATTAGCACAAGTGGCAAGGGTTGAAACGAGGGATAACCATCATCACCATATCCATTTGGTAAGAATGCAATTTGATTCGAATCACCATGATTAGCCACTGTTAGGGTTAGATCTTAAGTTATTTGCAATAGAGACAATCTAGGGATCATCCATGAGTAGTTTAAGATCATTTCATGAAGTTTCGAAAGATGGTATCAGTTCTTGCAAGATCAAGGAAGCTTTGGTTATGGAGTTTTAAAGCGTGTATTATAACTTAGTGTACTCAGGGTGGCATGTAGAACAGGTTAATATCAAGAATTTCAAGGTTTAATGAAGTTGCAAGGCATGTATTCATGGTGGTACCCGTGTGTTAGTGCTCTCTGTTTGAAGGTTAGAGGTTGTTTCAAGATGAATTATGGCCATGGATGGATAGAGGGGAAGAAGGGGATCAATTTTGGTTTTGGGATCGTGTTGTTTCATGGCTTGGGGAAGGAGAACGAAGCATTAGAAGTTGGTTACATGGCATGGGCAAAACCTGAACCTAGGGTTTCATTTGGGGAAGAAACACAATGGCCGTTGGATGGGAAAGAAAATGTTGAATTGACTTCAAGATCAAGGGCTGGCATTCAATCTGCATTTTGGAGGGAATTACACAGCCACGTGAAACGCAGCGTTTCATTAATGCGGCATTGGGCTTGTTTTCATTTCCACACCCCCAACTTGCTGGGCCCAACGCGTTGAACTGGTTCTGATTGCTTGTTACACCCCCTCCCTTTATTTCTTTCTATTTTCTTTTTCAATTTCTTTTTATTTTCATTCACTTTTGAAAATTCATAACAAATTAGAAATTGCATATTTTTAATTCATTATTTTTTTAACATTTTCTTTAAAGAGTCTAGAAAATTATAAAAAAATAAAAATTGCATTTTATTTTTATTTGATATTTTTCCCATATTTTCCAAATAAATGCATATTTTAAGTGTTTCATTTCATACATGATTTTGATAATTTTTGTTCTATTAGTGGCTTTAATATTTTTCACTCATTCTTCTTAGGTTGATTAATAGACATTGTTAGCTTGTATATGCAATTTAGTTCATATTTTTAGAGATTAATTTCAGATGATTGGTTTAGGCTTGAATAACATGAACAAAATTAGGGTTTTAAATCAACTTAGGTGGGATAGTTTAATTCTTTTAGGAAATTTTCATTTGATTTTTGGGGTATGGACTATAGGGGTTATGGGTATAGGATAGTTCCCCTTAGAAATCACTAGGATTCCCCTACTGCTACTGATATATTACTGTTATATTTGCTTGATTGGTGTGGTGTGCCCTCTGGGGATTATTGATTTGTCTGTGTGGGTATTGGGATTGTCTGGGATTGGGAGAGCTGAAGACTTGAGGAGATGAAGACCATTAGAGATCCAGAGACTGAAGATCAACTTCCAGAGTTGGAGAGGAGATTCCTGCTAGCAGCTGTTGAGGAGATTAGGGTTTAGGAGCTAGGCAGGGCCCTAGATTAGAAAGCTTGTTTCTCAAACATGGAATGCCTTGTCTGCATCCATCCTTTCTCTATGATTCAAAGTCTCTTTCAAATATCCACCTCCTTCCTTTGGAAGGATCAGTGAACGTATTTGAAAGATAGAACTTTTGAGAGAAACTTTCTGTTTAATGTTAATAGTTGATGAACCACCCTTGGTAGGTAATTAACTGTCTAACATTCATACTCTTCATCTGGTTGACTGATGTTCATCCTGGAGCCTGAGACTTGAAGAAAAGCCATTGTAGACTGAGGAATGGTGATCAAGATCTTTGCTTGAAGACTGTGAAGATAGAGACTGCTGCTGACTGAAGCTTGTAGCTGATTGGAGATGACTTGAAGATGGATATTGATGTAGAGCTACTGTGGCTGTTTATTTTTGCTATATTTCAGTTCCTGATGTATTGATTGGTTTTCCTGACTGTATTGTTTGCTGTTTACCCTGTTGGGTTGAAAGTGAATCCTGTTCACTTTTGCCTATTGTTTTCTAGGTTCGAGGTTGAGTGGGACTCCCTTGCCTCGCTCGTATTGTTGCATTCATGCATTTTACCGCTTTATTATATCTGTATTGTTTCTGTTTCTGCCTATCCCTTAGGATCTCTGTTTCTCTCTGTGCAAGAGAGGAGCATGATAGACTCTAGGTCTTAACCTATGCATGATAACATTAGGTTAGTCTGGTTCCCTTTGCTACCATAGGTTAGAGTTCTGTCTCTTTCTTTCTCAAAACAAACAGAAAAACATCATAAAGATTTCAGACACAATAAAAGACACTTCTTCCGTAAAAGAATGTAAACTCATCAAGACGTCATTTTTGTCCGCCGGGACTGCTAATCAAGAAAACCTTTTTCAGAAGGAATAAAATCAACCAAGACAGACTTGTATCGTACGTGGCCCGAACTACGTTTGCTCTGATCTTTCATGCTGTATGAAAGTACGTAGGCATAGGATGCGATATCCTAGCGAGCAACCTTCCCCTCCTTTCCCGTAGGTAGGCGAACTACGTTGACTCTGATTTCTCGTTCCAGACGGGAATACGTAGGCATAAAGTGCGATACTTTGCTGAGTCATTTTATTTTCATTTTATTTTCTTTTTAACCCTCGACCTATAGTTTAGATAGAATAACAATCCATACCCGAAAACAAGCGTGGATCCCGTCGAGTACGACGGACGTGAGGGGTGCTAATACCTTCCCCTTGCGTAACCGACTCCCGAACCCAGGTTTTGGTTGCGATGACCATACCTTTCCCGTGTTGTGCGGGGTTTACTCTGAGCGTTTCCTTTCCCTCCCGTGGGATAAATAACGCACGGTGGCGACTCTTCTGTTCAGCCGGCGCCGATTTTCGCAGTAGCGACAGCTGGCGACTCTGCTGGGGATCCAACGTCCCCTGGCTGCTAAGGACTGCGATGGTTCTTGTGCATTTGGGATCCAACGTCCCTTAAGAGAGTCAATCCTAATGCTTGTTTTCCCGTCGAGGATTTTGTATGGATTTATATTTCTGACCTTTGTTGTCAACATTATATATATTGATTATTATTGCTGTATTGGGGTTGTGATGGGTGGTTCTATGATTGAGAGATAAGTCGGACCTGGGCTTGAGTGCACCTAGAATTAGAGTAGAAAGTAGTGGGCGCGTGCCGGCTTTGCTTGCATTAGCGTCTCATGAAATCTACACTCGGACGAGGTTCTTCTGGTTGGCTTCTTTTTCTACCCTTTGGGTCGAAGGGGTTGTTGGTCAGCTGAATTGTCGACTCCGGGAACCGATCATTTGGAAGTTGGCTAAGTGAGGCCTCTTCAGGATTTGATGATGCCACTCCTTCTGGGAATCGTATCATCAACCCTGAAAGTCTGTGACGCCGACGACCGCATAGGATGCCGTACCTTGTCAGTTACTAGGACATCCACCTGTGAGAGGGTTTGGGGTTATGCAGGTAACTAGACCTTCAGACTACCGGTTATTTCTTGATCAGAGATCCTGGGTATTTATGGAGAGTTAGGAGGTCTGTCAGAGACCATTTGGAGATATGTTCTGAGGTCTGTCAGAGGCCAGTTGAGGTCTGCCAGAGACCAGTTGGAGTTATGGTTTGAGGTCTGTCAGAGACTATTGTTGGAGCTTTGTTTTAGGTCTATCTGAGACCAGGGTTTGAGGACTTCTATAGAGTCTATCCGAGACTTCTTGATATGGTTCAGGCTATTCAGCTACGGCAGATGGTCCCTGTTGCATGTTACTTGCATTGCATTATTTGCATACCCATTATCATTGCATCCCATTAACGTGTGTCTGTGCTGCAGGTGCATTTGCATATCCTCCGATTCTAGTGCCCAGACTTCTGAGTATTGATCATGGCCGGTTTGAGGAAAACAGTTGCGTATAAGTTGCCTTCACCTGATATTACTTCTTTGCTTGGTCTGATATCTCTTGCTGATGAGGAGGTTAGGAGAAGCTTCAGAATGAGTCACGGGAGGTTACTGAGATTAGTCTGCAAGCCCACTACTGATGAGATGAACGGACTGTACACCTTGATGCAGTTTTATGACCCCGCATTGAGATGTTTTACGTTTGCTGACTTCGTTCTAGGGCCTACCATTGAGGAGTATGTGGAGTTTACTGAGTTACCGGTGCAGAACAAGGTTCCCTTTATTCACTTTGCTGCTGAGCCCAAGTTGGAGGACTTAGCCAAAGCCTTACATATGGACGCTACAGAACTGTTATTGACTTCTTGGCTTGGGGTATCAGGTTTCTCTCTTGATTTCTTGGTTGGCAAAGCTCAGGAGTATGCCAAGAGCGGATGTTGGGTGGTTTTCAATGCTATTTTGGCTCTCTGTATTTATGGGATTGTGCTGTTCCCTAACTTACCCAACTTCGTAGACCTGGACGCTTTCCATCTATTCGCTGCCGGCAATCCAGTGCCAACGTTGATCGGAGACTTCTACCACTCATTGCACTACAAGAACGAAAACCGAAGGGGAAAAGTTGTTTACTGCTGTGCTCCTTTATTGAATATGTGGTTCAAAAGTCATCTTCCAGTGAAGGGGTCCTTTGTGGAAAGTGCAACCACTGCTAGCTGGTCAGAACACCTGATGAGGCTATCTTCCGAAGACATTGGATGGTTTGACAGAGACCTACTGGGGTCTGAACTTATCTTCAGTTGTCCGGGGTACCCTAATGTCCCATTGATTGGAAGGAAAGGGTGTATCAACTACAACCCATCTCTGTTCGTCCGTCAGTTCGGATATGCGCTGAAGAACCCGCCAAAGGAGGAGGAAGTACAGGAATCTCTGTACTTCACCGGAGACGTGAAGGGGGAGTTACTAGCCAAGCTGCAGCATGCCTGGACGCGTATTATCCGAAGGGGGAAGCCGTTGTTAGGGAAGAATGACTGTCAGGCCTATGAACCTTACAGGGTTTGGATCCGGGAGAGAGCTAGTCAGTTGAGGATGCCATTTCTAGATGCACCAGTTCTTGATCCTATTCCGGTAGCAGAGCCAACTACGGTTTCTCGGGAAGCCTACGAGCAAGTTGTGAAAGAAAAAGAAGCCTTGATGAAGATTAACGAAGGGTTAGAGCAGGAGCTAGCCCAGATATGCAGTGAGAAAAACAAGGCCGTGTATGCCTTCCAACAGCAGATTGAGCTAATGAGCAGATTAGGAGCTGAATTGACTGAGGAGAGGAAGAGGCGCGAATGTCTGGGGCAAGAGTTCAGAAGTTCCCATGACATGCTCGAGTCCAAGAAGAAAGCACTTGACATCGCTCACCGAGAGATCTCTTCCTGCAATAAGACTTGGAATGCCACGCTCGCTAACAATAAGAAGAGGGAGGATAAGTTGAAGCAGCAAATCTCCGACCTCGAAGAGCAGTTGAAGTCCAACATCGATAAGTGCGAAGAAGAAGTGATGTCCAGGTATAGTCTCCAGAACGCACTGAACAAGGCCATCAAAGGCAGAGATGAAGCTGTGTCTCAGAAGCGCAAACTAGAAGATCGCTTCGGAGATGGGGCATGGGAAGACACTGCTGAAGACGTGCGCCGTGTTCTTAAGAAAAGAAACCAACTTGTTGAAGGGCTGCTCGCTCGACCCAGTCATCCGGAGACCAAGAAGTTGCTAGAAGAATACCAGACTTATGGGAGGATTTGATCATTTCATGTAGTAACTTGTATGCTTTATTTGCATAGTGCTGACCATCACCAGGATTGTTGGTTGAGGTCATGCCTTCTCTTTGTACTCTTAGTGATATTATATTCTTGATTCATTGGTTTCTCAGCAATATATGAGGCTTTTTGTGATTCAGCTCCGATATTTATATTGTTAGCACTGTCACTGCACCGGCACCTTCACACTAGAATCGGGGAATGAATTTCCCTAATGCACAGGCACACATTGCATTTCATTCATATTCATATTGCATTACAGGTAATCATTGGATGTTATCTTATTTCCTGCTCTGTACCAGGTACTTTTCAGGATTGCAGATCAGCACCCGCACCGCTATTCTACTCGCACCAACTGTCGAAGAATCATGGATCAAATGCAGAACGAGATGCAAGACGTGCGCGAGAAGCTAGCTCTCTTTATGCAGACCATGGAAGCTATTGCAAAAGGTCAGGAGAATTTGCAAGCCATGGTCCAGCCTCTGTTGGCCCGGAACGCTGGCCACGGTAACGAGGATCATCAGTCTGTGCGAGTCGATACTGTTCATGGAGATGGCACTCCTACGCCAGTGGCTCCGCCTGTAGTCAATATACCGGCTGCTAATATCAACAACGCTACCGCTGCTGTGAACGGTAACGTCGGAGTTGGGAATGAGACTGCTGTCCATAACGTGGGGCTTGGTGATATCAACATGGGTGATAATACGGGAGGCAACGGCTTTGGCAATGCTGGATTCGGGTTCAACGATCAGGGATTCGATAACACTGGGAAATATGGATTCAATGCTCAAGGCTTTGGGCAAGATGATTATGGTATGGCCAATCAGGGCTACGGAGGTTTCGGGAATGGAAACGGCGTTGGGTTTATGACTTTTGGGCCTGCTGGAGGTGTTCAGGGATACGGCAACAGAGGCCGAGGTCCGGGGATGAATCAAATCAGGGCTGGACGTAACAATGGATATGACGGGTATGGAGCTGGGAATGGTATGTGGCAAGAAGATCAGCAGGAGGACGCTTTCTCCGGCGGAGGTTTCGAAGGGCCGATGGATGACTCCCAGAAGATCAGAATGCTGGAAGAGCAGATGAGGGGGGTCCTGAACCAAAGTGCTGTGGGCTTGGACATGGCAACAATGGGTCTGGTACCTGGCTTGAGGGTGCCAATCAAATTCAAAGCTCCTGCGTTTGATAAGTATAAAGGGGACACATGTCCGAAAGTGCATGTGCGAGCCTATTACAGAAAAATGTCTGCGTACTCAACTGACGAAAGAATGCTAATGCATTTCTTTCAAGATAGTCTGTCGGGTCCTTCCCTAGAGTGGTATATGGGGTTGGAGCCAACCAATATCAAGACATGGAAGCAGTTGGCAGAGGCATTTGTAGATCACTACAAGTATAACAGCGATTTGGCGCCCAATCGGGTCCAATTGGCGGGGCTGTCGCAGAAGAAGGGGGAGAGCTTTAAAGAGTACGCGCAAAGGTGGCGCGATATGGCTGCCAGGGTCCGTCCTCCTGTAGAAGATAAGGAAATGAATGACATGTTCGTCGGCACCTTCACATGCTTGTTTCATGACATGTTGTTTCACACATCTCTGGCCAGTTTTTCGGACCTGATTCTGATGGGAGAAAAGATTGAACGCAACATTAAGCAAGGGAAGTTCCAGGTTGAGGAATCAACTGCATCTGGCAGTAATAGGAAGGCTTTCAGTGGGCGCCGTCAGGGCGAGGCAAGCGCAGTATTTGGAGGCCGAGGCAGAGGTCGGAACCAATATCATCAGCCGCAGCAGGTGGCGAGTGTTACTATTCCGTACCAGCAACAACCACCTCAACAACAACAACCGTTTCAGCAGCAGCCGATGCAGCAACAACAGCAGCAGCAGCAGCAGTCTCAGCAGGGGGCACCGCAGGCTCAGCGAAGGTTCCAGGGTGGTAAACCAAGAAGAGTGTTTGAGAAGCCCCCATCAACCTATGCAGAATTGTTGCAGACATTGCTGGGTTTGAACCTGATAGAGAAAAGAACTCTGGCACCGATAACGGGAACTCCTCCGTTTGGTTACGATGCAAGCAGGCACTGCGAGTTTCATTCTGGGGCTCCGGGCCACGATATAGAGGGTTGCCATGCTTTTAAGCACGTTGTGCAGGATCTTTTGGACAATAAGACTATCAATTTCGGAACGGCGGGTCCGAATATAGTGCAGAAACCCATGCCTAATCATGGGGCAAACGCCATTCTGACTGAGGAAGGGTTGAATCTGATTATGAATGTCGACGATTTGAAGACGCCGCTGGGCGAGGTAAAAAGCAGATTGTTGCAAGGGGGTGTTTATCCAGGATGTGACGAGTATTGCTTAGAATGTTGGACCCTAACTGGGGGGTGTGATGATTTGAAGAAAGGCATTCAGGCTTTAATTGATGGAGGCACATTGCAGTTTGACCGAGCGGCAACTGAAGAGCTTGCAGGGGCAGTAGCAGATGATCAGAGCGATGTGGGCACTGTAACGATTCCTCGAAAGACAATCACCATTGCAGCACCAGTCCAGCGATCACCAATCACCATAACTAAGGTCGGGCCGATCCCGTACGAGAACACGAAAGCAGTCCCCTGGTCATATGGGTTGGAGGTGTATTGTGACGGGATAAAGATTGATGTTAATAAGCAGTCAGCCGAGGCTGTGGATAATGTTGTTGGTTCGGGAGGTATGACAAGGAGTGGTAGGATCTTTATATCACCCGAGGTGGAGGCCGAAAGACTAGCGAAAGGAAAAGGAAAAGTGGTTGAGAATGTCCCAGTGCAAGCAGGCAAAAAAGAAGCGACATCGAAAGATGTAGAAGAGTTCATGCGCTTGATTCGGAAAAGTGATTATAAAATTGTGGAGCATCTGCAGCAGATGTCGTCCAAAATATCTATCTTGTCATTGCTCTTATGTTCGGAAGCTCACAGAAATGCTTTGCTGAAAGTCCTGGATACTTCTTTTGTACCTCAAGACGTCTCCGTGAATCAGCTGGAAGGAGTGTTGGCACATGTGAATGCAGGCCACAGCTTGGGCTTTACCGACTTCGATTTGACCCCGAAAGGGAGAGATCATAATATGGCGTTGCACATATCTGTCGAATGTAGAGGATCAGTAATGTCGCATGTATTGGTCGACACAGGATCATCTTTGAATGTACTGCCCAAGAAGGCGATGATGAAGCTGGATGTTAGAGGAATCCTGTGTACACCCAGTGATTTGGTAGTTAGAGCCTTTGACGGCACGCGGAGAACAATCTTTGGATCGATCACATTGCCTCTACAGGTGGGGCCGGAGGTGTTTGCAACTGAGTTTTATATCATGGATATACAGCCTGCGTACAGCTGCTTGCTTGGAAGACCCTGGATTCATGGGGCGGGGGCAGTCACGTCTACCCTACATCAGAAGTTGAAATATATGGTCGGAGACAGCGTAGTCACCGTATGCAGAGAAGAAGACATCCTGGTCAGCCATCTATCGTCATTCAAATATGTGGAGGTCGACGGAGAGATCCATGAGATGCCCTGCCAGGCATTTGAAGGGTTGCGTATCAAGGACAAAGGTCCTGGGCCGAGCAAAGCGCCAGAGATAGCTGTCTCATCGTATAAAGAAGATCAAGCTCTAGTGGAGGCCGGAGAAGCAAAGGGCTGGGGAAAAGTGCTGGATATTCCTGTGAAGATGGACCGGTTCGGGCTAGGATACCAACCGTCGTCATCAACTCCTCCCGTGGGGGCACCCCGTTTCAGAGGGCCAATCACCATCTCTGCCAGTGGAGTATGTCATGAAACTGTCAATGCTGCTTCGGAGTCCGACGAAGGAGACAGCGACTGTGATATGGATGCCTGGATTCAGCCAAGCACGCCAGGACAAGGACTGTGCAACTGGTCTATTCAGGAGCTTGTTCCTGTGACTCTTAAACAGTAATGCGTTGCTTTATTAATTGTTGAATAATCTGATGTCTTGCCCGGGGCATCAGGATTTGCTTAGGGCTGTGTTGTTATGAATATTGCGTGTTAATCATTAAATAAAGGGCGTTTTTTCATGTGCAAATACTGTAATCCCTGTCTTTCTTGTTTTATATTTTTCAATAAGATGGCAACGTGGGTTATTCGCTTTATACGCATTTTGAAGCACTTAACCATTCCTTTTGCAGGATAACATTTTCAGATGACATCCTCGAACCACCTATGACTCGTCCCGACTTCGAGCACCCGGTATTTCAGGCGGAAGAAGAGGTTGTCGAAGATAGTGATGTTCCTGAAGAACTGTCTTAGTTGGTGAAGTAAGAGGAAAGAGCCATTCTGCCTCACGACGAGGTCACCGAAATTATCAACTTGGGGTCAGAAGGGGTTGAGAAGAATATTCGTATCGGGGCCGCACTGCAGAGTGATATCAAGCGAAAACTGGTTGAAATGCTCCGAGAGTATAGTGATGTATTCGCTTGGTCGTATGAAGATATGCCAGGGCTCGATACAGACATGGTTGTGCACCGCCTGCCACTGAAGGAAGATTGCCCGCCGGTCAAGCAAAAGCTTCGCAGAACTCGACCAGATATGGCAGTGAAGATCATAGAGGAAGTCCAAAAACAGTGGGACGCTGGTTTCCTTGCTGTGACGAAGTATCCCTCATGGGTTGCTAACATCGTACCAGTGCCAAAGAAAGATGGCAAGGTTCGAATGTGCGTGGATTATAGAGATTTGAATAAAGCAAGCCCAAAAGACGATTTTCCACTTCCTCACATTGACGTGTTAGTTGATAATACTGCTCAATACTCCGTATTCTCCTTCATGGATGGCTTTTCAGGCTATAATCAGATTAAAATGGCGCCAGAGGATATGGAGAAGACCACTTTCATAACACCTTGGGGAACATTTTGCTATAAAGTGATGCCCTTTGGTTTGAAAAATGCTGGGGCAACATATCAGCGTGCGATGACGACTCTTTTCCATGATATGATGCATAAAGAGATCGAAGTTTATGTTGACGATATGATTGCCAAATCCCAGACGGAGGAAGAGCATCTGGTGAATTTGCTGAAATTATTTAAAAGGCTTAGGAAGTTCAGGCTGAGACTGAACCCTAGCAAATGCACCTTCGGGGTGAGGTCGGGTAAACTGCTGGGGTTTATCGTAAGCGAAAGAGGAATAGAGGTCGATCCTGCTAAAATAAAAGCGATCCAAGAAATGCCGACGCCTAAAACAGAAAAAGAGGTGCGCGGGTTTTTAGGGAGGTTGAACTACATCGCTCGGTTCATATCTCACCTAACTGCCACGTGTGAACCATTATTCAAGCTGTTGAAGAAAGATCAAGCTGTAACGTGGAACGAAAATTGTCAAAAGGCGTTCGATAAAATAAAGAAGTATTTGCAGGAGCCTCCTATTTTGATACCCCCAGTGGCAGGTAGACCCTTGATCATGTATTTGACGGTTCTTGAGGGAAGCATGGGTTGTGTTCTCGGTCAGCACGACGAGACAGGGAGAAAAGAGCATGCGATCTACTACTTGAGTAAGAAATTTATAGATTGTGAATCTCGATACTCAATGCTGGAGAAAACTTGTTGCGCGCTAGCCTGGGCCGCCAAGCGTTTGAGGCAATACATGCTGAATCATACAACCATGCTCATCTCGAAGATGGACCCTATCAAATATGTATTTGAAAAGCAGGCGTTGTCAGGAAGAATTGCCCGGTGGCAGATGGTCTTGACTGAATATGACATCCAATACGTCTCGCAAAAGGCTATAAAGGGGAGTGTGCTGTCTGAGTATCTGGCTGAGCAGCCTATTGAAGATTACCAATCGGTGAGGTTTGATTTTCCTGACGAGGATATCATGTACCTAAAGATGAAAGATTGTGGAAAGTCGTTGCCAGACGAGGGGCCAGAGTTGGGTTCCAAATGGAAGATGATATTTGACGGAGCTGTGAATGCTTACGGTAGCGGAATAGGGGCGATCATTACTACACCACACGGGTCGCACATCCCGTTTACTGCCCGATTGACCTTTGTCGTTACTAATAACGAGGCCGAATACGAAGCTTGTATAATGGGGCTTGAAGAAGCCATTGATTTGCGAATCAAAAATTTAGACGTATACGGAGACTCAGCTCTGGTGGTGAATCAGATCAAAGGAGAGTGGGAGACACGTCAGCCCAATTTGATACATTACATGAATTATGCAAGGAGATTGTTGCCTTTCTTCGATAAGGTGGAATTGCATCACGTACCGCGGGCAGAGAATCAAATGGCTGACGCCCTGGCCACTTTGTCTTCCATGTACAAAGTCAACTTCTGGAACGAGGCCCCCCGAATCATTATCTCTCGGCTTGACAGGCCAGCTTATGTGTTTGCTATTGATGAAGCGTCCGATGACAAACCGTGGTATTTTGACATCCTTAATTTCCTGAAGAATAAAGAGTATCCGGCTGGGGCATCCAGTCAAGATCAGAAGACTCTCAGGAGATTAGCGGGTAATTTCTATTTGAATCCGGATGGCGTCTTATACAGGAGAAACCACGATTTGGTGCTGTTGCATTGTGTAGACGAAAGAGAGGCGAAGCTGCTCATGGAGGAAATACACGAAGGTACCTTTGGTACGCATGCTGGTGGGCATGCTATGACGAAAAAGCTGCTGAGGGCAGGTTATTTTTGGCTGACTATGGAAACTGACTGTTTCAAGTTTGCGAGGAAGTGCCACAAGTGCCAAATCTATGCTGATAAGATCCACGTGCCTCCGAGTCCTTTGAATGTGATGTCATCGCCATGGCCATTCTCGATGTGGGGAATCAATATGATTGGAAAGATCGAGCCGACAGCTTCTAACGGGCATCGGTTCATCTTAGTAGCAATCGATTATTTCACCAAGTGGGTGGAAGCGGCGTCTTACGCAAATATAACGAAGCAAGTGGTGGCCAGATTCATCAAGAGAGATATCATTTGCCGATATGGGATTCCCGAGCAGATAATCACGGATAATGGTTCAAACCTGAACAACAAAATGATGAAGGAGCTCTGTCAGAATTTCAAGATCGAACATCACAACTCCTCCCCTTACCGACCCAAAATGAATGGCGTTGTTGAGGCGGCCAATAAGAATATCAAGAAGATCGTTCAGAAAATGGTGGTGACCTATAAGGATTGGCATGAGATGCTACCCTTCGCTTTGCACGGTTATCGTACGACGGTACGCACATCAACCGGGGCAACCCCGTTCTCGTTAGTGTATGGAATGGAGGCGGTATTACCATTGGAAGTGGAGATCCATTCTCTGAGGGTATTGCGAGATGTTCAGCTGGACGAGGCAGAATGGGTAAAAGACAGGTTGAATCAATTGAGTTTGATGGATGAGAAGAGGCTAGCTTCTCTAGCACATGGTCGTTTATACCAGAGCCGAATGAAGAAAGCGTATGATAAGAAAATACATCCGCGAAGCTTTCAGACGGGCGACCTTGTGCTGAAAAGGATTCTCCCGCTGCAAGCAGATCACCGGGGCAAGTGGACCCCTAACTACGAAGGGCCATACGTTGTCAGGAAAGTCTTCTCAGGAGGAGCGTTGTTGTTGTCCACCATGGATGGTGAAGACTTCACGTCACCTGTAAATTCAGACGCAGTTAAAAAATACTTTGCTTAAAATTGACCCGCTGGACAGAAAAAAGAGAGTCCAGGCAAAAATGGGGCATCCTGGCGAACCAAAAACAGAATGAAAGGTTCGGGCAAAAGTTAGGGATAAAATTGAAAAAATGTACACCCGCGAAGTTGAAAACCTACACTGGGCGGCTTCGGCAAAAAAGGGTATCCCGGTGAACTGAAAACCCGTAAAGGGCGGTTCACGCAAAAGTTAGGGATTTAAAAAGCAAATGACTACGATCCGAATTTGGTACTACACTGAGCATCAATGCGGGAGAATACCTAAAGGATCGGTTATCTGGTACAACCTCTTCAGAAGTGTGAATACCGGGAAAAGCATTAGAGTCGGACGAGTCATAAGAGGATCAGTTTGTGGTGTTCATCTGCATCCCGTTGCCGATATGTGTACAAATTTAGTTGTCAATATATTTATGCTTCTTGTGCATACTTGTATATTTGCTTTGTGTAGCTTCCTCTTTTCAGGAGTTACATTCCGTGTACAAACTCTGCCCATTCAGGGGCCCAATCAATAAAATATGTTATTCAGTACTTGATGTTAGTTCTTTACTGTGTTGTGCATGATAAAGCGCCTAAGTTTACTGAAACTAGCATGTGTATAACATCACTGGCCCTCGCCAACAACTGCTAAAGCTTCGAATTAACTGAAAATAACGTCACTGACCTGAATCGGTTTAGTTGCATAGACTTGTTTTGTCTTGTTTTTGTTGTTGCAGGTTTCATAGTCGTACGAGGAAGAGGATCAAAAGATTGCATTAACGAAAGACTTGATCTCCACGCAGGTCATGCATGTTCTTCTTGAAGAAGGATAGAATTCCCCAGCTAGTCGTAGCCTATCCAGAAGGCCTGCTCCGATAAAGCCCGTTATCCTCAGCAGAATTGGCGATTCCAAAATTGTAGGCTATATTCGGACAGTGCATTTCAAGCAGAGTGGTTTAGCCACAGAAGATCAATATTTGTGAGCTGTATTCAGGCAGTTCACCCTTTCCCCGCAGGGTCATTTGCACTCCCCCAGCGGAGTCAGTTAATTTTCCCCAAGAGAATCATTCCATCCCCAGCGGAATTCTCTTCGCAAGTGTTTTCATTCCTTCCAGTGGAACTCGAAGATTAAGACTCTCCCCGGCAGGGTTGGTGGTGCGCCCAGTCATCTATTTTGTCAGAATACCATGTGATATCCGTTCACTTTCCAGCAGAAGTCCAATCATACCAAGTGCACCTGTTATTCCCCAGCAGAGTTATATTCCCCAGCAGGGTGTTACTTCAACAAGGTGCTTGGTTAAGTTCCCAATTTCCCAGCAGGGTTGACTTCATCCTTCCAACATTTATTTTGCTGGAATAATTCTGTAGCATTTGGCTATCCCCAACGGAGTCGGCATTGTCTTCAGCAGTTATTTTGCCGAAGCAGTTTCTGTACCCAGCAGTTCAAGTCTGCATTTGCATTGGCATATAGTGTCATATTTGCATTGGCATATAGTGTCATATTTGCATTGGCATATAGTGTCATATTGGCATCAGCATATAGGGTCGTACTTACATCTACCAAATAAAAGTGTGGCATTCCCATGTCAAATGGAGCATTGCATCATTGTCGAAAGCATGCATTTTTGAAACATAAATTAGGTTGGCTAATCCTTTTGTTTCTAGTATTATTTCTCTTGCAGGTAGAGAGAGCCTTCGCTCAGAGGAATTGGTAGCATTCAGGACCTCGACGTGAGACATCCGACGAAGTGTCAGTTCTCCCCACAGAGTCAGTAGGATAAGTTTCTCCTTGTCCCCAAGCCGAGCTATTGGTCATCAAAGGGTTCATGAATCAGAATTTCAGAGGCTACCGCCGGTTATCAGAGCAGGCGTCCGGAAGTTTGGTTTCCAAATGTCCCCAGTAGAGTCAGCCTCAAAGTTGCTGTAACGTCAGTGATAAGAAGTTTGCGGACCGATGGAAGGAGGAGTCCTAACGTGGACAATTTCTTGATAGGTTTTCTTTGTGCTAGAGAAGTGGGGTTCTAACGTGGACCGTTTTATTTCATGGGCTGATAGGAGGTGCTAGTCCTAACATGGACCAATTCGATTTCTCGGTATTGGTGGAATGTGGAGTCCTGACGTGGACAAAATTGATTACTCTTCGTGTTGGTGTCCTGACGTGGACAATTTATCTCCAGCAGATAGCTTTATTCGTAATGATGAAATGTGCGTCCTGACGTGGACAAGTTTATAGTTCTTCGTGATGACAACATGCGAGGGTCCTGACGTAGACAAATTATCCTTCTTCGTGTGGTGGGCAAAGTATGAGTCCTGACGTGGACAAGTCTTATTTCCCCAGCAAGTCGAAGACGCGCAAGTCCTGACGTGGACAAGTTTATTTCTTCCGCAGGTTGAGATAGGGATCCTAACGTGGACAAGTTTTATTTCCTCAGCGAGTCAAAATGTGTCGCCTTACGTGGAGAGATTGATCCCTTACGTGGAAAGTTTGAGTCCTTACGTGGACATATCAAGATGGGGGTCCTTACGCGGACAAATCAGAAAGAGGTGGTTTCCTTACGTGGAAAGAAGATGGTGATTCCTTACGTGGAAGATTGTGTTCCTAACATGGAGAGATGGAGATTCCTTACGTGGAAAGTTTGTATTCCTTACGTGGAAGAAGAGATGTTTCCTTACGTGGAAAAATGTGATTCCTTACGTGGAACGAGATTGTATTCCTTACGTGGAAAGATTGAGTCCTTACGTGGACATATCAAGTCGGAGTCCTTACATGGACAGATTGAGTTTATATTCCTTACGTGGAAGAACGATTTATTCCTGACGTGGACAGATTCAGATCAAACTGGTTTCCTTACGTGGAAAGATAGAGATTCCTTACGTGGAAAGGTGAGTCCTAACGTGGACAATGTTATTCCTAACGTGGAAGAGTTTAGTCCTAATGTGGACGATTCATTTCTGATGAAATGCAGACGAATAATCCTCAGCACGTCGCTCGAGATCAGTGGGTTGCCGTAACAGTCAGATTCAGCTGATGAACGTCGTGCCCCAAGCAGTGGTGTAGTTCATTTCTGCGGTTGGCAAATTTCCGGGTTCTTAGTATTCAACCGTCTCGTACCGCGAATGTCTGAAGGCTCCGGGCTCTTCACCCAATCGGGTCCAAGCCGCTTGAAGAGGGGCAGCTGTTGCACCCTAAAATTTGCTCAACCTTATTCACTTGGTTTATGTTTCAATATCATCAACATTTGCATATAAGGTCATGCACATAGTCTAATCATTTGCATAGCATAGCATAGCAAGTCATTCAACAGGGGACCAATCATTATTCTCATCTCTAGAAGCCTATCAAGAGGTTATTATCCTGATTCAACCTCATTCAAGTCATCAAAAAAGAATTTGAAAGCAGAAAGTTCAATAGATCAAGCTTTGAGTCTATCTCCTATCTGAGGGCATCTGAGGATCAACAAGGGAGTTGTGAGTTGTGAATTGAAGGCATGGAGAGTATCTAGACATCTTGGAGGACTTAGAAAGTCATTTGGAGAAGGAGACAAGTCCTTGATATGATCACAAGAGTTGTGGATGAAGACAGTCAACTAGGGTTTATCTAGGTCAACCCTGGGTCAATTCTAGGTCAATTGAACGATTGAAAAGGCATTAAGGGCTATTGAAGAGATGTGGGGAATAATGATATGTTGTTATGCTAAGAAGAATTCAAGAGAAATCAAGGAGAAGAGGAGTTTCTAAATTAGGGTTTCTGTGTAAAATCCCCTAATTTAGGACAAACTTCCAAGCAAGATAAGTCAAAATGCAAGCTTCAAATGGATCCTTGGCCAACATGAAACTTGTAGAGGATCTCAATACCTTTAATTTTAGTGGTGGAAGACATCAAGGAGATTTATAGAACTCAAGTTATGGTCCTTGCAAGTTACAGGTCATCTGAAGTGTCTGAAATTTTGTCTGTAAAAGTGACTTGACTTCCAAGCTATGTTTACCCCTCAAGGAGATTTCAAATGAATTTCTGGTCAACATAAGAGTTGTTCCTAATTGTTTGAGCTTTCTAGAATGGTATAGTATGCCTTCATATGATTTGTGGAACTCTACTTATGGTCTTGGCAAGCAAAGGGTATTTTGGTCATTTGGTGATTACAGGTCATTCATAGCATATGCCTAAAACTCATACAAGGAAGCTTCAAATGAAAAACTTCCCAACATAAAAGTTGTTCAAAATGGGATTTTAAGGCTAGAAAAGAAGGTGTGAAAGTTTGGAAAAGCTTGGAGCATGGAATTTTAAAAGTGGTGAAAAATGACTTAAAAAAGGCATATAACTTGAAAAAGTTCAAGTTGGAAAATGGTTTGAGAGATCTATAAAGCCAATATGGGTCATCCAATATACCAAATTGATTCCCAACATCATTTTAAAGCCATTGGTTCAGCCACATTTTTGAGTTTAGGTTTAAAAATTGGACTTCCTTTGTAAATTTGTTTCTTACATCATAAGGCAACATGGTAAAGCTTAACACAAGGCAAGGAAAGATTGGTTTTTCATACCTACACTCCTAATATCTCATGAGAGGAGATTTTCACTCAAGTTTACCCAAGGTGCAAGCATGATATGATATGATTCAAAATGCCATCAAATGATAAATTCATGAAAGTTCCATAAGCTTCTAGATCCCTCTAGGACCAATCTAGAAACTTCTCATTCTGTTAATCCTCTCCTATATAAGGAAATGAAGCTATTTGTGCATGGGTTGGTGATCCTTTGAACTTGTAAACACCACTTTGAATCCTTCACTCCAATTTTCATTTTCTCTTCAAACTCCATTGAAGCTTCATCAATCATCTCAATTTCTGTCATCATCATCATCCTCCATTGTTGTGGAGTAAAAAGCAAGAAGAAGGCTCAAGGATTCGTGGCTGGATTGTTGGTTCCCATTCATCACTCCAACTTGCATGAAGGTGTGAATTGCCATTCTCGAGGGATTTAAGCACCAATTCTCTTCACAGGAATCATCACCATCATCCAAGGATCAATTAGCACAAGTGGCAAGGGTTGAAACGAGGGATAACCATCATCACCATATCCATTTGGTAAGAATGCAATTTGATTCGAATCACTATGATTAGCCACTGTTAGGGTTAGATCTTAAGTTATTTGCAATAGAGACAATCTAGGGATCATCCATGAGTAGTTTAAGATCATTTCATGAAGTTTCGAAAGATGGTATCAGTTCTTGCAAGATCAAGGAAGCTTTGGTTATGGAGTTTTAAAGCGTGTATTATAGCTTAGTGTACTCAGGGTGGCATGTAGAACAGGTTAATATCAAGAATTTCAAGGTTTAATGAAGTTGCAAGGCATGTATTCATGGTGGTACCCGTGTGTTAGTGCTCTCTGTTTGAAGGTTAGAGGTTGTTTCAAGATGAATTATGGCCATGGATGGATAGAGGGGAAGAAGGGGATCAATTTTGGTTTTGGGATCGTGTTGTTTCATGGCTTGGGGAAGAAGAACGAAGCATTAGAAGTTGGTTGCATGGCATGGGCAAAACCTGAACCTAGGGTTTCATTTGGGGAAGAAACACAATGGCCGTTGGATGGGAAAGAAAATGTTGAATTGACTTCAAGATCAAGGGCTGGCATTCAATCTGCATTTTGGAGGGAATTACACAGCCACGTGAAACGCATCGTTTCATTAACGCGGCATTGGGCTTGTTTTCATTTCCACACCCCCAACTTGCTGGGCCCAACGCGTTGAACTGGTTCTGATTGCTTGTTACACCCCCTCCCTTTATTTCTTTCTATTTTCTTTTTCAATTTCTTTTTATTTTCATTCAATTTTGAAAATTCATAACAAATTAGAAATTGCATATTTTTAATTCATTCTTTTTTTAACATTTTCTTTAAAGAGTCTAGAAAATTATAAAAAAATAAAAATTGCATTTTATTTTTATTTGATATTTTTCCCATATTTTCCAAATAAATGCATATTTTAAGTGTTTCATTTCATACATGATTTTGATAATTTTTGTTCTATTAGTGGCTTTAATATTTTTCACTCATTCTTCTTAGGTTGATTAATAGACATTGTTAGCTTGTATATGCAATTTAGTTCATATTTTTAGAGATTAATTTCAGATGATTGGTTTAGGCTTGAATAACATGAACAAAATTAGGGTTTTAAATCAACTTAGGTGGGATAGTTTAATTCTTTTAGGAAATTTTCATTTGATTTTTGGGGTATGGACTATAGGGGTTATGGGTATAGGATAGTTCCCCTTAGAAATCACTAGGATTCCCCTACTGCTACTGATATATTACTGCTATATTTGCTTGATTGGTGTGGTGTGCCCTCTGGGGATTATTGATTTGTCTGTGTGGGTATTGGGATTGTCTGGGATTGGGAGAGCTGAAGACTTGAGGAGATGAAGACCATTAGAGATCCAGAGACTGAAGATCAACTTCCAGAGTTGGAGAGGAGATTCCTGCTAGCAGCTGTTGAGGAGATTAGGGTTTAGGAGCTAGGCAGAGCCTTAGATTAGAAAGCTTGTTTCTCAAACATGGAATGCCTTGTCTGCATCCATCCTTTCTCTATGATTCAAAGTCTCTTTAAAATATCCACCTCCTTCCTTTGGAAGGATCAGTGAACGTATTTGAAAGATAGAACTTTTGAGAGAAACTTTCTGTTTAATGTTAATAGTTGATGAACCACCCTTGGTAGGTAATTAACTGTCTAACATTCATACTCTTCATCTGGTTGACTGATGTTCATCCTGGAGCCTGAGACTTGAAGAAAAGCCATTGTAAACTGAGGAATGGTGATCAAGATCTTTGCTTGAAGACTGTGAAGATAGAGACTGCTGCTGATTGAAGCTTGTAGCTGATTGGAGATGACTTGAAGATGGATATTGATGTAGAGCTACTGTGGCTGTTTATTTTTGCTATATTTCAGTTCCTGATGTATTGATTGGTTTTCCTGACTGTATTGTTTGCTGTTTACCCTGTTGGGTTGAAAGTGAATCCTGTTCACTTTTGCCTATTGTTTTCTAGGTTCGAGGTTGAGTGGGACTCCCTTGCCTCGCTCGTATTGTTGCATTCATGCATTTTACCGCTTTATTATATCTGTATTGTTTCTGTTTCTGCCTATCCCTTAGGATCTCTGTTTCTCTCTGTGCAAGAGAGGAGCATGATAGACTCTAGGTCTTAACCTATGCATGATAACATTAGGTTAGTCTGGTTCCCTTTGCTACCATAGGTTAGAGTTCTGTCTCTTTCTTTCTCAAAACAAACAGAAAAACATCATAAAGATTTCAGACACAATAAAAGACACTTCTTCCGTAAAAGAATGTGAACTCATCAAGACGTCATTTTTGTCCGCCGGGACTGCTAATCAAGAAAACCTTTTTCAGAAGGAATAAAATCAACCAAGACAGACTTGTATCGTACGTGGCCCGAACTACGTTTGCTCTGATCTTTCATGCTGTATGAAAGTACGTAGGCATAGGATGCGATATCCTAGCGAGCAACCTTCCCCTCCTTTCCCGTAGGTAGGCGAACTACGTTGACTCTGATTTCTCGTTCCAGACGGGAATACGTAGGCATAAAGTGCGATACTTTGCCGAGTCATTTTATTTTCATTTTATTTTCTTTTTAACCCTCGACCTATAGTTTAGATAGAATAACAATCCATACCCGAAAACAAGCGTGGATCCCGTCGAGTACGACGGACGTGAGGGGTGCTAATACCTTCCCCTTGCGTAACCGACTCCCGAACCCAGGTTTTGGTTGCGATGACCATACATTTCCCGTGTTGTGCGAGGTTTACTCTGAGCGTTTCCTTTCCCTCCCGTGGGATAAATAACGCACGGTGGCGACTCTTCTGTTCAGCCGGCGCCGATTTTCGCAGTAGCGACACATTACAGAGGCCGAAAGACATTCGTCTATAGGCAAAGGTTCCATAAGGACATGTAAAGGTAGTTTTTTCTTGATCTTCTGGGTGGATAGGAATTTGGAAAAATCCCGAATACCCATCAAGATAGCAAAAATAGAAGTGCCTGGCTAAATGGTAGAGGGAAATGGTATTTTCTAGTGGCTTTGTTTAATTTCCTATCATATATGCACATACGCCATCCTCCTTCTATCCGTTTTGCTACATGTTCTCCTTTCTCGTTCTGTACGACTGTGATGCCTCCCTTTTTAGGTACTACATGCACAGGGCTCACCCACTTACTATCTGAGATTTGATAAATTATGTTCGCTTCTAGTAACTTAAGAACTTCCTTTTTTATAACATCACTCATTATAAGGTTTATCCTTCTCTGATGTTCTATGGTGGGTTTTGAGTCTTCTTCAAGTAAAATTCGGTGCATGCACATAGACAGACTTATACCTTTTAGATCAGAGATGTTATATCCTAAGGCTGAGGGATATTTACGCAAGACATATAAGAGCTGGTCTGTTTCTCCCTAGTTCAAGGTAGCACTGACTATAACTGGATGATTCATTTCTTCGTCCAAGAACTAGTATCTTATATTCTTGGGTAGTTCCTTAAGTTCTAAAGTTTGTTTCTTAGGGCATGGTATTGAATCTAGGGTAAGAGATAAATATTCGTGTAGATTATCATTAATATAGGGTTCCATAAATCTATCATCTTCCTTTATGAAGGTTGAAGGCAGTATGATGGTTTCTTCTTGTTCTAGTTCTCTAACGCATTCATCAATGATGTCTATGGCATAACATGTGTCTCCTAATACTGGTGCCATAAGAAACTTTGACAAAATAAATTATATCTTTTCATCGCCCACCTCAAAAGTCGACTTCCCTCTCTTGACATCTATTATGGCTCCTGCGATTGATAAGAATGGCCTACCTAGGAGGATTGGGATGTCATCATCTTCTTTAATGTCCATGACAACAAAATCAGTAGGGATAAATAACTGACCGATCCTGACCGAGACATCTTCCAATATGCCAACCGGATACTTGACGGATCTATCGGCTAACTGAAGAGACATCTTAGTAGGTTGTAATTCTCCTAGTTTTAACATTTCAAAGACTTCCAGAGGGCATTAGGCTTACACTAGCTCCTAAGTCTAGAAAAAGCTTTATTGATGACATGACTCCCCAAAATACAAGGTATGGAGAAATTTCCAGGATCTTTCTCCTTTTTGGCAAGTTTATTTTCGGAAATGGAATTGCATTCCAAAGGTTTTGGATCGTCAAGTCTACGTTTATTGGTAAGGATGTCTTTGAGGAATTTTGCATATAATGGTATCTGGGTGATGGCTTCTATGAAAGGGATCTCCACATGAAGTTTCTCTATGACTTTAATGAATTTCTGATATTGGTTATTGATCTTGGTTTGTTTTAGTCTTTGTGGATAGGGTATAGGAGGTTTGTATGGCGGGGGTGGTTTGTTAGCTCTTTCTATAATTTTTTCTTTGTCTTGGTTTTTCTGTTTTTCAAATCCTACTGGTTCCTCTACTTCGTTTGTGGGTACCATGCTTTCCTAAGAAGTCTCGGGTTCGCTCAATGCCGGGTTAACTGGTTCATCGTAAGCGGTCCCACTTTGTAAAGTAATTGCATTGGCTTACCCTCAGGGTTTTTGTTGAGGTTGTCCAGGGAATTGCCCTCCGGGTGTAGTTTCGGGGGCTTGTTTTAGAGCTATCTGAGAGATCTGGGTTTCAAGCATCTTATTGTGGGTGACTATTTGGTCTACCTTAGTTCCTAACTGGGTAATTAGTTGATTTACATGAATGTTCTGGTTTAGGAATTCTTTGTTTTGCTGGATTTGAGCCGTAATGAAATTTTCCATGATTTTCTCAAGGTTCGGCTTAGGTTGCACAGCTTGCATAGGCGGGTTTTATCTTTGAGCTTGAAAATCGGATGGTCTCGGAGGTGCAGGGTTTTGGATAGGATTGTTGTTTTTGTAGGAAAAATTTGGATGATTCTTTCATCCAGGGTTGTAAGTGTTTGAAAATGGGTTCCCTTGGGTGTAGTTGACCTCTCCTGAATGAGTTTCATTCAATAGATTACACTCTGCTGATTGGTGTCCTTTGGCTCCACATAATTCATATTTCATTGAGACTGTTGGTGCAGTAACTGAGTTTGCATACATATGTTCGACCTTAAGGACCAAAGTGTCCATTTTGGCTTGCATCATGTCTATAGAACTTATGTCATATATTCCTCCTTGGACTTCTTTCTTCTCCACTGTTGCTCGATCTATCCCCCATTGACAATGGTTTTGAGCCATATCCTCGATGAGAGCGCATGCTTCTGGGTAAGGTTTATTCATCAGAGCGCCACCTGTGGTGTAACACCCCGTTTCACAAAACAAAATAACACAATAAATAATCACACATCAGAGTTTCCCCCATAACGGGATGTCACAATTCTCATCAAAAAATTTCACAAAACATTTTTTTTTTTCAAATTAATTTCCAATAAAGTTGCAGCGGAAAATAAATATAGTTTGTCGTAACATAAAACAACATATATACATCATCCATGTCATTAACATCATCATACATATACAACCATCAGCCATCTGCCCAAAAATATATAACATAATCATTAAACATCAACACATGTCTCGCAAAAGTCAGATACACCACAGGAGCACACATATCAACAGTAAACAATAAAAATCCCAAAAAGCCCCGGTGTTACGTATCAGAGCAATCCTACGACGACGCCACAATCCAAGCTAGCTAAACACCTGGATTGTCTGTACTTCCGAAGAAGCACAAACCACAACAACAACAAAGGGGTGAGAATCACGATCAAATAATAATGGTATAAAGGTACATGAAATAAAAGGCAGAAAACATTAAATCTCTAATTCACATACAACATATCCGGACCTACTATCCCATCATCAATATTCACAACTCATACAATGACTATACAACACATGCACTCGACTCAACAATTATGCGGTACCGACTCAACTCAGGATAGATAGCATACACTCCACCGAGCAACGATCTATCCCTACCACGCTCCTTCTGAGCCCATATAATCAAATCATCAACGTCCCCCACTTGGGACACAGGTGGTCACATACACTCCATCCGAGCAACGATCCAAATCCCGTCCACGCTCCCCACTTGGAGCACGTGTATGTATCACACGACACGTCCACGCTCCCCACTTGGAGCACGTGAGCCACACAGGTCTCACATCCACACGCTCCCCATTTGGAGCACGTGAGCCACACAGGCCTCACGTCCACACGCTCCTCACTTGGAGCACGTGAGCCACACAGGCCTCACGTCCACACGCTATGCAAGACACTATGTATAAACACCCAGCACACACAGTGCACACGACCCCACTGGCTCATCGCATCATATTATGCATGCATACACAAACACACAAAGTGCATCGACCCTACCGATCAACTCACCACACAATATATTACTTATAATGCACACAAGGCATGCTGGTCCTACTGACATAAATATATCACACAACAACATATAAAGGCAACACATAATCAGAGTATCGATCCTACGGATCCACTCATCACAACACATCACCACAATTCACTCAAGGCGTGCCGATCCTACTGCTCCACATATTTCACACACTTAGCACATCGTGCACACATCTCATAGACACATCCACATTTGTCGAGACATAACACATAATCCCCTGATTATATCTAAGGCGATAAACGCCGGCTACATAACGCTACAACCTTCTACATGCACTCGCCTCAGCTCTCCAGCAAGCTCATCATCAAACATGCCCAACAAGGGTCCAAGTCCACAAAGGAAACAACACAAGACAGCAGCAAAAACACAAACTGTTGTCGGGCTCGCTGGCACATTCGCCCGACGAAGCCCCGCAGCGAACACTCGCTGCCATTCGCCTGGAGAAAACTCTGGCAAAGCCATACAGAAGCTTCTACCAGCACTCGCTGGCTAGTTCGCTCGGCGAAGCCTGGCGAAGGCTCGCCCCTCATTCGCCCAGCGAATACCTGCGTACTCAAAAAAAATTCTGCGCTGCAGAGTCATCTCTCACACCGATTTCGCCCGATTAAATCGAAACCCACAACCAACAACATACTGCAACTTAGTTACGGGGTCTATTCCCGATTCTATCCGACAATTAATCAATTCAACTCTAATAACCAGCTTCCGGCTCTACTTCGGATTTACTCAGAAACTCCAAAACACTCAAACAATCGAACATAGCCGCATGCAATGATTTCAATACGATTCAACACAATAATAACAACATCAATATCATGCATTCAACATCAGATTATCATATCCTATGGGGAT
Source organism: Lathyrus sativus (assembly GCA_963859935.3). NCBI lineage: Eukaryota > Viridiplantae > Streptophyta > Magnoliopsida > Fabales > Fabaceae > Lathyrus > Lathyrus sativus. The sequence goes on along the minus strand of OZ012741.1, from coordinate 589,567,524 downwards.
TAGGGATTTTCCCCTTTCTACCAATTTTCATGCAAAACCATTTAACCGTTAAATTCTCCCCCCTTACCTCAAATTCGATGCTGATGATGATGAACTCCCAAAATTCCACTCGGATTGACCGCCTTGGTGTCTCCTTGCCATGCTTGCTCAAACTCCATTCCCTTGTTCTTCGTTCTCTCCACCGTGTTCTTTCTCTCCTTCCTTTTCTAAATTTTTTCACCATGTCAAGTTTACCTTTAATCCCAATAATACAACTTATTTCCAAATAAATTAATTCTCATAATTTCCTTTAATTCCAAAATTACCAATAATTAATATTATTTCTCTCATAATATTAATATGGGAAATAATAATAATAATTAATAATAATATTACTATCAATATGAATTATCACACCATTTTCACCATATATTAATATTATGATCTCTTGATTCCTCCAAAATAATTCTCAAAACACATCCGCGAATAAAATAACTCAGAAACCTAAAATAATTAAAATGGGATTTACAACTCTCCCTCACTTTAATTATTTTCGTCCTCAAAAATACCTGATGGAAACAGCTCTAGATACGCTTCCTGCATCCCGCTCTCCAGTTCCCAGGTCACACTGCCTCCTGCAGCATCTCCCCAAACCACTCTCACCAAAGGTATCTCTTTCCCTCTGAGTCGCTTCATCTTGCGATCCTCAATCCTCAACGGCAACATCTCCACAGTTAGATTCTCTCTAACTTGGACTTCATCCCTTTGAATCACATGAGACGGATCGGGTACATACTTCTGAAGTTGCGACACATGAAACACGTCGTGCAAGTTCGAAAGCTCCGGCGGCAACGCCACTCTATACGCCACAACACCAACCCTTTGCAAGATCTGATACGGTCCGATAAACTTAGGATCCAACTTCTTAGACTTCAAAGCACGTCTAACACCAGTCACTGGGTTAACCCTCAAGAATACATGGTCACCCTCACTGAATTCTAACTCTTTCATGCGGTTATTATAATAACTCTTCTGTCGATCCTGAGATGCTTTCATATTTTCACGGATCATCTGCACTGTCTCAGTAGTCTGCTGCACCAACTCTGGTCCCAACACAACACGCTCACCCGACTCATACCAACACAAAGGAGTCTTGCACCTTCTACCATAAAGAGCCTCAAACGGTGCCATACCAATACTGGAATGGTAACTGTTGTTGTACGTGAACTCTACCAAAGGCAAATGAGTATCCCACGTACCACCTTTCTCCAATACACAAGCCCGCAACAAATCCTCTAAAGTCTGAATAGTCTGCTCCGACTGACCATCCGTCTGCGGATGATAAGTTGAACTCAGCTTCAACTCGGTACCCAAAGCCTCTTGTAAACTCTTCCAAAATACAGAAGTGAACCTCAGATCTCTATCCGACACAATACTCAACGAAACACCATGCAACTTTACAATCACTCGAATATAGATCTCTGCAAGTTTCTCCAACGGAAAACTGATACTAATCGGTATAAAGTGTGCAGACTTCGTAAGCCGATCCACAATCACCCAAATCGCATCAAATCCTCTCGCCGTATTCGGCAAACCTGTAACAAAATCCATAACAATACAGTCCCACTTCCAAACTGGAATATCTAACGGTTGCATCATCCCAGAAGGTCTCTGATGCTCTACCTTCGATTTCTGACACACCAAACAAGCATAAACATAACGAGCAATGTCCTTTTTCATGCCCGACCACCAAAACAACTTTATCAAATCCTGATACATCTTCGTAGCTCCTGGATGAACACTCAGGCTACTACGATGTCCTTCGTCCAAAATTGACTTCTTCAGCTCATCATTATCCGACACACAATTTCTGCCCCGAAACCTCAACACACCCGCATTATCCAACTCGAAATCACTACCGGAATCACTCCCGGTTTCCCGCATCAAATCCACAAGTTTTGCATCAAATTTATGATGTTCTCTGATCATATCCAAGAAATCATTCTTCACTTACAATTTGCCCAACGTCACACCACCTGTAGTAAACTCACAAACCATGCTCAAATCCCGAAACTGCTCAATGAGCTCCATCTCTTTTACCATTAAAGCCGACATATGAATTGTCTTCCTGCTCAACGCATCCGCAACCACATTCGCTTTCCTTGGGTGATAACTCAAACTAAAATCATAATCTTTCAAGAATTCTAGCCATCTCCTCTGCCTCATATTCAACTCTTTCTGGTCAAACAGATATTTCAAACTCTTGTGATCACTGAAATCCTCAAATCTCGCACCATACAAATAATGTCGCCAAATCTTCAACACAAAAACCACCGCAACCAATTCAAGATCATGAGTAGGATAATTCCGCTCATGCACCCTTAATTGCCACGAAGCATAAGCTACCACTTTCCCATCCTGCATAAGAACTCCGCCTAATCCCATCTTAGACGCATCACAATATACCACGAAAGGCTCACTCGGATTCGGCAATACCAACACCAGCGCTGAAGTCAATCTCTTCTTCAGTTCCTCAAAACTCTCTTCACAAGCAGCATCCCACACAAACACTTGATCTTTTCTCGTCAACTGAGTCAACGGCAAAGCCAAAGTGGAAAAGCCTTCAATGAATCTTCGGTAATACCCTCCTAAACCCAAAAAGCTTCTAACCTCAGTTACCGTCTTCGGCGGTTCCCACTGTAACACTGTACTCACTTTAGATGGGTCTACAGAAACACCATCATCAGAAATAACATGCCCCAGAAAACTCACTGTCTTCAACCAGAACTCACACTTCGACAACTTAGCAAACAACTTGTTATCCTTTAACACTTGCAAAGCGATCCTCAAATGTTCCGCATGTTCTTCCTCAGACTTAGAATAGATCAGTATATCATCAATGAACACGACAATGAACTGATCTAAATAAGAATGGAAGATACGGTTCATATACTCCATAAACACTCCCGGCGCATTAGACACTCCGAAAGGCATTACTGCATACTCGTAATGTCCATATCGAGTTTTAAACGCCGTCTTCTGAATATCACCTTCTTTCACTCTTATCTGATGATAACCCGACCTCAAGTCGATTTTACTTAACACACGAGCTCCCACTAACTGATCCATCAAATCATCAATCCTTGGAAGAGGATATTTGTTCTTGATGGTCACTTTGTTCAACTGACGGTAATCGATGCACAACCGCATGCTACCGTCTTTCTTCTTCACTAACAACACTGGAGCTCCCCACGATGACACACTTGGTCTGATAAACTTTCTATCCAGCAACTCTCCAATATGAGATTTCAACTCGGCCAACTCCACTGCCGACATCTTGTACGGCGCCATAGAAATAGACCCCGTACCAGGAATAAGATTAATGCTAAACTCAACGTCTCTCTTCGGAGGCAACTTCGTAATATCATTCGGGAACACCTCCGGAAACTCATTCATAACAGCTAACTCATCCAACAATGCCTTGTTGTCAACAGACACTGATGCAAATAAAGCAAACACCTGAGCTTCATTTTCCAACAAGGTTCTCAATTCCTTACTAGACAAGGAATCTGCCAGAGCTTCCTCTTCTGGAGTAAAAAACAATAACATTTTCCAGAAACAATCGATGTACACTCGGTTCAACTCCAACCAGTTCATACTAAGTATAACATCCAAACCACCAAGTGGCAAACAAATCAAATCCATGCCAAAATCTCGGCCAAAGACAGTCAGTGGACACTTCAAACACACTAGCGAAGTAGTCACTGAACCAATCGAGGGAGTTTCAATAGTCATCCGCCGCTAAAGAGTAGTCGGCACCAAACCTAACCTCTTCACACAATCAACAGAGATAAACGAGTGGGTTGCACCCGTATCAATCATAGCAGTCAAAGGAATGTTATTGATAAAACAAGTACCTTTGATCGAACGCTCCCCATCCGTCGCTTGAGTTCCCACCACCGCAAACACTTTACCAGCAACCTGAGGCGCCTGAGGCCTCCTTGGCTTCTCACAATGAGTGCTAATATGGCCTTTCTCGCTGCAATTATAACAAGTAGGCATATTAGTCCTACAATCCGCCATCACATGGCCCTACTTCCCACACTTGAAGCACTTCTTCGCCTCTTGAGGACAATCAATGGCACGATGCCCTGCGACACCGCACCGATAACATTTCAAATCTGCCGATGCCTTTCTATCTCTGAACCTCTTATCGGCCACAACCTTCTGCTTTCCCTTACTGGTTGGCACACTGTAAGATGTACCACCGAACCTCTGTTTACCCTTGCGGTCATTCACCGCCTTGTAATGTGCAATCCTCGCACGGTTATCATTGTCATAAATTCGGCTCCTACTCACCAACTCAGGATAGCTCCTAATTTTCTGGCACGTGATCCCCATCTTGATCTCCGGCCTCAGCCCATTCTCAAATTTCAGACACTTAGAAGTCATAGCCTCCTCAGTATTATAATGGGGACAATACTGAGCCAATTCCTCAAACTTGGCTGCATACTCAGCCACCGACATGCTGCCCTGTTTCAATTCCAAGAATTCCACCTCTTTAGCGCTTCTAATATCTTATGGGAAATACTTCTCCAGAAATCCAGATCGAACCACCTCCCAAGTAATCGGAGTTCCCGAAGCCTCCATCCTCTGACGACAATTATCCCACCAAGCCTCGGCCTCTCCCTCAAGCATGTGAGTACCAAATCTCACTTTCTGCTCATCGCTGCACCCCATGGTCCTGAAGATCTTCTCTATTGCCTTCAGCCATTTCTGAGCAGCTACCGGATCCAAAATCCCACCTTCAAACTTTGGTGGCTTGTTGCTCTGGAACTGCGTCAAGTCTCTGAACTGAGCACCCGCAGCCAGATTCTGATTGGCCACCACTTGTGCCATAGCCTGCATTGCCGCAGCCAACGCCGCGTCATTCCACCCAGCCATACTGCTCAACAACAACAATCCAGGTTAACAGAAAACAACTACACTCTATCCTATAGACAGACTCAACACACTACACTGGCCGGACGGACCGACTTGCTCTGATACCAACTTGTAACACCCCGTTTCCCAAAAAAAAATAACACAATAAATAATCACACATCAGAGTTTCCCCCACAACGGGATGTCACAATTCTCATCAAAAATTTTCACAAAACATTTTTTTTTCAAATTAATTTCCAATAAAGTTGCAGCGGAAAATAAATATAGCCTGTCGTAACATAAAACAACATATATACATCATCCATGTCATCAACATCGTCATATATATACAACCATCGGCCATCTGCCCAAAAATATATAACATAATCATTAAACATCAACACATGTCTCGCAAAAGTCAGATACGCCACAAGAGCACACATATCAACAGTAAACAATAAAAATCCCAAAAAGCCCCGGTGTTACGTATCAGAGCAATCCTACGACGACGCCACAATTCAAGCTAGCTAAACACCTGGATTATCTGTACTTTCGAAGAAGCACAGACCACAACAACAACAAAGGGGTGAGAATCACGATCAAATAATAATGGTATAAAGGTACATGAAATAAAAGGCAGAAAACATTAAATCTCTATTTCACATACAACATATCCGGACCTACTGTCCCATCATCAATATTCACAACTCATACATTGACTATATAACACATGCACTCGACTCAAAAATTATGCGGTACCGAATCAACTCAGGATAGAATGCATACACTCCACCGAGCAACGATTCATCCCTACCACGCTCCTTCTGAGCCCATATAATCAAATCATCAACGCCCCCCACTTGAGACACGGGTGGTCGCATACACTCCATCAAAGCAACGATCCAAATCCCGTCCACGCTCCCCACTTGGAGCACGTGTATGTATCACACAACACGTCCATGCTCCCCATTTGGAGCACGTGAGCCACACAGGTCTCACGTCCACATGCTCCCCACTTGGAGCATGTGAGCCACACAGGCCTCACGTCCACACGCTCCCCACTTGGAGCACGTGAGCCACACAGGCCTCACGTCCACACGCTCCCCACTTGGAGCACGTGAGCCACACATGCCTCACGTCCACACGCTATGCATAAACACCCAGCACACACAGTGCACACGACCCCACTGCCCCATCGCATCATATTATGCATACATACACAAACACACAAAGTGCATCGACCCTACCGATCAACTCACCACACAACATATTACTTATAATGCACACAAGGCATATCGGTCCTACTGACCCACTCATCACAACACATCACCACAACGCACTCAAGGCGTACCGATCCTACTGGTCCACATATTTCACACACTTAGCACATCGTCCACACATCTCACAAACACATCCACATTTGTCGAGACTTAACACATAATCCCCTGATTATGTCTAAGACGATAAACGCCGGCTACACAGCCCTACAACCTTCTACATGCACTCGCCTCAGCTCTCCAGCAAGCTCATCATCAAACATGCCCAACAAGGGTTCAAGTCCACAAAGGAAACAACACAAGACAACAACAAAAACACAAACTATTGTCGGGCTCGCTGGCACATTCGCCCGGTGAAGCCCCGCAGCGAACACTCGCTGCCATTCGCCTGGCAAAACCTCTGACGAAGCCATATAGAAGCTTCTGCCAGCACTCGCTGGCTAGTTCGCCCGACGAAGCCTGGCGAAGGCTCGCCCCTCATTCGCCCAACGAATACCTGCGTACTCAGAAAAAATTCTGCGCTGCAAAGTCACCTCCCACACCAATTTCGCCCGATTAAATCGAAACCCACAACCAACAACCTACTGCAACTTAGTTACGGGGTCTATTCCCGATTCTATCCGACAATTAATCAACTCAGCTCTAATAACCAGCTTCCGGCTCTACTTCGGATTTACTCAGAAACTCCAAAACACTCAAACAATCGAACATAGCCGCATGCAATGATTTCAATACGATTCAACACAATAATAACAACATCAATATCATGCATTCAACATCAGATTATCATATCCTATGGGGATTAGGGATTTTCCCCTTTCTACCAATTTTCATGCAAAACCATTTAACCGTTAAATTCTCCCCCCTTACCTCGAATTCGATGCTGATGATGATGATGAACTCCCGAAATTCCACTCGGATTGACCGCCTTGGTGTCTCCTTGCCATGCTTGCTCAAACTCCCTTCCCTTGTTCTTCGTTCTCTCCACCGTGTTCTTTCTCTCCTTCCTTTTCTAAAATTTTTCACCATGTCAAGTTTACCCTTAATCCTAATAATACAACTTATTTCCTAATAAATTAATTCTCATAATTTCCTTTAATTCCAAAATTACCAATAATTAATAATATTTCTCTCATAATATTAATATGGGCAATAATAATAATAATTAATAATAATATTACTATCAATATTAATTATCACACCATTTTCACCATATATTAATATCATGATCTCTTGATTCCTCCAAAATAATTCTCAAAACACATCCGCGAATAAAATAACTCGGAAACCAAAAATAATTAAAATGGGCATTACATGTGGCAACGTCGATGGTCATCTTAGTGTTATAGTGAAGTCCATTATGGAAGGTGTGAATGATTATCCATGATTCTAGGCCATGGTATGAACATATTCTTAACAGGTCTTAATATCTCTCCCAAGCCTCGAAGAGCGATTCACCTTGGTTTTGAGTGAATCTGGTTATTTGGTTTCTAAGAACAGCTATTTTGCTTGGGGAAAAATATATAGCGAGAAAAACTCTCCTCAGGTCTTCCCAAGTTGTTATAGAATTGGCTGGAAGAAAATCTAACCACGTAAGGGATTTGTCTCTGAAGGAAAAAGGAAATAGTCTTAGACGAATCGCCTCAGAAGTAGCACCATTGGTTATAAAAGTGTTAACTAATTGGATAAAGGTTTTTAAATGTTGATTCGGGTTCTCAGTAGGGAGACCTGTGAATTAGTTTTGTTATACTAATTATAATATGGAGGGTTTTAGTTCAAAATTGTGAGCAGGGATATTGGGGTTCACAATACTAGAACTAGGTTCGTCATTGGATGGTTGGGCGAAATCCTTAAGGGGTATTTGGTTACGATCTTCGGCCATAGTTTCCTTAATTCTACGAAGTAAGAGACATGTGCGAGTGTAATGTTCAGGTTCCTCTAAAGGATCTATAAGACTACCGGTGATGCGAGTTCTTCGCATTGACCAGTAGGTAAAACCTTAGTCTAGACGGTGTAACAACAGAGTACAAAATTTTGACGTAGTTGGTCCCAGGTAGGGCTGGAAATGAGTCGAGTCGAGTCGAACTCACCTCAGCTCGGCTTGACTCGTTAAGAATTGTTCGAGTTCGAGCTCGACACGAACTTTTTTTAAGCTCAAACTCGACTCGTTATAAGTTCACGAACAGTTCGGTTCAACTCGTTAGGTTCGGCTCACACGATTCACGGACTTAAAAACTATTTTTTTTTAAATATATATATTTTTTAGTATATTTGACATTTTTAATAAATATATTTTTTAAAAATAAAATATTAAAATAAAATAAAAGTTATCATATTGAACTTTATCTTCGAAATCTACTAATTCAAAACCTACACAACTTTCAAGAGATACATTTGAGAGTCTAATTCAAAAACTACTAAATTGAAGATTAAATTTGTCTAAGATTTGGAGTAAATATTTAAACCTAATCTTAAAGACAATATAATTCTTCTCATATGTAATCGAGTTGACTCATGAACCTAACGAGTCGAACTATGTATAGTTCAAGTTCAGCTCATTTAGTTAACGAACTTAATTTTTAGCTCATACTCAACTCATTTGGTTCATGAACCTAGTTCAACGATTTAATTGTCGAATCGAATTCCAAACTATTTTCGAGTTGGTTCGGTTCATTGCCAGCCCTAGTCCCAGGCAACAGCGCTAAAAACTTGATGCTGGTTTTCGCAAGTATACGAATAACGTCAGAGTAATACAAAAGATTATTGATCCCACATAGACCAAATGTCAATCTATCGATTACTATTGTTACGATGTTTATCTAAGGCAAATCAATTGGGAGTTCGTGCATGCAAAGTAAAAGTAAAGTGCGAGACTAATTTTAATATTAAAACAACAGGCTTAGATGTAATTCACATAGCTGGGTAGTATTCCAAGTGTGTGTAAATAAAACTTCTTGTAGGGTAATGTTTTCTACTCGTGAAAAGAACTAATTTAACGGGAACTGTCGCTTTCGCGTATTCAGAATCGAGTTTATCCCCTAATCGATCCCTCTTATTGTCACTTATAAAAAGGCGCGCATTGTGTTAAAGTAATAAACCTATTTTAAAGAAATATAGTTTCTTAACTTAGTTGAAAAGTATTTTGACCTGAAAATCTTAACAAAAAGAAGTTTATGTGAACCAGACTTTAAACCCATAAACGCGTTCGAAAATAGTTTTAAAATCGTCTTTCTAAAGTATTAAAGACTCCTACTTAACTAGACTAAGCGCTTTCGCTTCCTTTGAACAATTAAGACTAACCAAACTTAACTAAAGGTTGGACGACTTTCGATCTTACCCAAAAGATTTTAAGTGCAGAAAATTTGTGTTAAAAGTCATAATAACTCCCAAGTAATTCTACCGACAGTTGTATGGAATACCATTTTAACTATGATCCTCACATCCTAACCTTTAAGATTTAGCCGGACATAGAAATGTAAATAGACATGATAAATAAAATGCGGATAAATAATGCGATAAATAAAGTGCGAGTAAATAAAGGCGAGAAATAAATAGTGCGGGAAATAAAGTGCGAGAAATAAATAGTGCGATAAATAAAGTGTGAGTAAATAAATGTGGAAAATAAATAGAAAGTAAATAGAAAAATGCTTTAAACGGGAGGTTTTAATCTGATACAAAACGATTGGAAAGAAAATGGCGGCAAAATTAACTTCTACCAAAGTGCTCCAAACCCGATTACAGACTCGATCAGAAAGTGCGATCAATCCTCAATGTGAGAAGTTTATCGCTTTACAACAAATAACAGTATATGGCTTGAGTTCTGTAACTAAGCTTGGATGTTTAGAAATGAGGCAGAACTCGTCTATTTATAGGCCAGGAAAGTACAAGGAAAGACTAGAATTCCCCTCAACTTCTTTTGGGAGGGAAAATGAAATACAAGGGTGGCGCCCGCCATACCCTCATGGCGCCTGCCATGTGAACTAGAGGAGGAAGAAGTGGAATTCGTGGCAGTTGTCTGCAGTTGGTCTCTTATCCAAGTTATAGAATCCCCTATGGCGCCCGCCATGGTGAGTGTCATGTGTACAATTCCTAAAAAGCTGCTCTTTCTTGCTCGTTTTTCTTCATTTCTTCTCGAGGAGCTCTGGAAATACAAAATCCTGAAAATGAAACACAACAGAAGTATAACACAAGAAAACAGTAATAAAATCCTAAGGAACACGTGCAATTCGAGTCAAATACATAGTATAATTTAGGTCTATCAAAAGTCAAATAGAAAAACGAAGCTTCTTCTATCCGCATTGATCATTTGAATGTACTAACACACTGTTTAGTCATCAAGGACATAACTGACAACAAGCCTTGGTTCTACGACATCAAAAGATATATAGAAAATTAGGAATATCCCAAGGGTATTACCATCACTGATAAGAAAGCTTTTAGATGGATCTGCGCCAAGTTCTTCTTGAGTGGTGGTGTACTGTACAAGAGGAACTATGATTCTGTGTTGCTCAGATGCGTGGATAGACACAAAGCAGACACAATCATAATCTCCATACATGAAGGCTGCGAGGGTGTACATGCCAAAGGTCCTGCTATGGCTAAAAAGATCCTTCGAGCTGGGTATTATTGGACAACAATGAAGGTATCTTGTTACAACTTTGCCAAAAGATGTCACAGATGCTAGATCTACGGTGACAAGATCCATGTGCCACCAACTCCATTGAATGTTCTAAATTTTCCTTGGCCTTTCTCTATATGGGGTATTGATATGATTGGAATGATCGAGCCGAAGGCTTCCAACGATCATCACTTCATTCTAGTTGCTATGATTACTTCACCAAGTGGGATGAAGCTACTTCTTATGCAAATGTTACACGCCAAGTGGTTGCCAGATTTATCAAGTAAGAGATAATTTGTTGCTATGGTATTCCTAGCAGTATTATCACTGGCAATGCAAGCAATCTAAACAACAAGATGATGAAGGAGTTGTGTCAAGAATTCAAGATCGAGCACCACAACTCTTCACCATATCGGCCCAAGATGAATGGTGTCGTTGAAGCAGCAAATAAAAACATCAAGAGGATTGTCCAGAAGATGGTCAAGACCTACAAGGATTGACATGAAATGCTTCCCTTTGCATTGCATCACTATAGAACTTCAGTTCATACTTCTACTGGGGTAAATCTATATTTGCTTGTGTATGGTATGGAGGTTGTTCTACCTATTGAAGTCAAAATTCCCTCGCTCAGAATCATCATAAAAACAGATCTTGATGAAGCTAAATGAGTTCAATCCAGGTACAACCAGCTGAATCTCATCGAAGAGAAGCGCATGGCAACCATTTTCCACGGTCAATTGTATCAGAGACATCTCAAGCGAGCTTTTGACAAGAAAGTTCTTCCTCGAGCGTTCCATGCAGGCGAATTCGTTCTCAAGAGGTATTCTCCTGTTCATTCAGATCCACGCGACAAGTGGACTCCCAATTACGAAGAACATTTTATTGTCAAGAAATCCTTCTCAGGCGGAGCTCTGATCCTCGGCACCATGGATGAGGGAGTTGTCACATTCCGTGAACTCCGATACAGTAAAAAAATATTATGCCTGAAAAGAAAAAAAATGATGAATAAAAAGCTCGCTAGGTTGGCTTCCACATGGGAAATCTAGGCAAAAATAGGCGTCCCGATGGACCAAAAAAAGAAATGTCCATACAAAAGTTAGGGACAAAACAAAAAATAATAACAGCCCGCTAAGTTGAAAACCCGAAAGGGCGACTTAGGCAAAAATGGGTATCCCGGTGGACGAAAAAAATAAATAATAGAAAATGTCCAGGAAAAAATTAGGGATAAAGTCATTTTACCATGAACACTTGAGTCTGTCTTAATCATAGCTAGACCTCGAACGATCAGTCAAATCATCATCAACTGACGCACAATGTTGGAACTTAGACTTACAGGGGATGGTAACCAATGTTGTAATCAAGAAAAAGTCAAATTTCCATTTACTTTGTTTCTAAATTTATTGTAAATTTCCTTATCAAGGATTTTTATATCCTTGTACACATCTTATGTACAAAAATTTTTTACATTCAATAAAATTCACCCTTTGATTTCTCATTTGTCTCTTTTCAGTATTTTGTTTGCAAATTGAACAATTATTTGTAATCACATAATGTTATAAAGCGTTGAGAATAACAAAAAGCTAAAATCAGCTAGGAAAATATTATACATTGCATGCTTTGCCAGAAATCAGCAAGGGATAATTGGTAGTTCCATTTATAAGCTTGATTCCCGGTTGTCGTACCTCGAAAAATATGATCCTCGTGATGGACGCGGAAAAAACGTTCGAATAGAGTCTCCACTGAACTTTATTCATCCCAAGGAAGGAATAGGAAAATATCGATAAAACCTTTAAAGAGATAAGAACATGGTCGTCGCAACCAAATTCTAGGTTCGAGAGTCGATTATGTAAAGGGAAGGTATTAGCACCCTCTACGTCCATTGTACTCAACGGGAATGTCTTGATTTGATTCGTGAGAGAAGTTAGCTATGTTTGTTTATCTTCTAAAGGATTCGCTTCTAAGGGAAAATGAGTGGTTTTTTTATTAGGGGTGCTCGCCAAAGATTAGGGCCCTTGGGCCTATGTACTCCCCCGTGCAATGGGAAATTCAGAGCATCGTAGTTCGTGGGACTACAAGAGAAGGTTAAAAAAGAAAAAGATAGCTCGCTAGGATCTCGCAATCCTATGCCTACGTACCCTCATTATGCAATGAGGAAGTCAGAGCAATCGTAGTTCGGAACACTACGGTTGGTCGGTTTGTGTTTGAAGCGAACGAATGTTTAGGTTGCATTCTAACTGCTAAACGTTGGCTTGTCTGCTCGCTAGGGGAGGCTAAAGCACTAGTTTATATGCACGAAAGAAGGGACTAAACAATGTTCTTTGGTAAAGGTGTTTGAGTTATAGATCGCACGAGGGCGAGTAAATAGTATTTTGGGAAGTTTCGATTGCACAGGGGCGAGAAAAGAAAGTTTTTCGTGTTGGATGTTTTGCTAGAGGTGACGATTACTTGAAGCTTAAGAAAGGCTCCTCGGGCCCAAGTAATCGGGAGAGTGAGTCAAAGACTCGACTCTCTCTCTTTTTCAACCTAAATTGCGAAAGGATTTCGATGTGGTTAGAGTAAGTTAATTAGAGGACGATTACTCGAAGCTTAAGAAAGGCTCATCGGGCCCAAGTAATCGAGAAAATGAGTCAAAGACTTGAATCTCTCTCTTTTTCATCCTTAATTGCGAAAGGATTTTGATATGGTTAGAGTAAGTTAATCAGATGACGATTACTCGAAGCTTAAGAAAGGCTCCTCGGACCCAAGTAATCGGAAGAATGAGTCAAAGACTTGACTCTCTCTCTCTCTCTCTCTCTCTCTCTCTCTCTCTCTCTCTCTCTCTCTCTCTCTCTCTCTCTCTCTCTCTCTCTCTCTCTCTCTCTCTCTCTCTCTCTCTCTCTCTCTCTCTCTCTCTCTCTCTCTCTCTCTCTCTCTCTCTCTCTCTCTCTCTCTCTCTCTCTCTCTCTCTCTCTCTCTCTCTCTCTCTCTCTCTTTTCATCTAAGTATTGAAAAAAATAAGTTTGATTTCATGAAATGGATTAGAAATGTTTTTATAGAAGATAATTGTTCAAGCGTAAAAAAGGATCCTCGGACCCAAACAATTGAGAAGAGGAATCGAAGACTCCATTTCAGCTCTCTTTTCATCTTTAATGAAAATATAGTTTAAGTATAGTTAAGTTCATTGAGTTGACTTTGATAAAATGATCGATATTGATCAAGGTTTGAATTTGTGTACAAAACGAATAAGGTTTGAAATAGTGGAAGGGAGGTCCTATTGGTATAGGGTAAAGTCGATGGCGAGGCAAAAGTGCTAGACTTACAAGAGGGTATGGTTTGAACTTTAGGGTTTCGATAAATGAACAAGCAATTAAATTGGATTTTAATCGTGTATACTAGCAAAGTGGGCTAGTCTTCTAAATGACCAACTGAAAATAATTGATCAAATAGGTCTCACTATAAGGAAGCCTAAGAGTAAGCTTTGAATGTTTTATGTATTGTGACTAAAAGGTTGATGGCGATGCTTAGAAAGCAGTCGACTTACAACGTGGAAAATGGCTTGACATTGGATCGAGAACTATTATTTTTGAAAAGTTTTAGAGATATAATTATTACATTTTATGGGAATGAGATATATTTGTCAAATGGGGATGAAATAACATGAAAGCGAGCACATAAGATGAGTCGAGTCAAATTTGCCACAATGTGCTATAAAGTCGGTTTCTGTGTAATGACAACACGATGAATTTCATACACATGGGTCATAACACGGCGAAAATTTCCATTGATGTATTGAAAATTGGGTGGAATAACGACATAAAGTGTCAAATTCATGAATAAAAATTTGATTTAAGTGATGCCAAGAAATATAACAACAATCTAATAGTATTTACAATGTTAAAAAGCTAACAAAATCTAATTAGAATTTATAGTATAATAACATAACAATTCAATTATTAATTACAAACTAATTAAATCTAATAGACAATTAGTTAATTACTAATAACAAAAGGAGTGTAGGAATGAACAGACGTGGGTTTAAAAATAATATGGGCCTAAAGCCCAAATCACACACTTATACCTAATCAGACACTTGATGGAGGCACCTCTTTTACAATGCAGTGGCAAATTTGCCCAATTTTAAGTTTCAAGAGTCAAACCAACAAACAAGGATATTTGGCATATGAATAATAATAATAATAATAATAAACTACCCAAAAAACAACAATTATAATGAGGCAATGTTAAAAACAAATAGGAACAAGCTGCAATAACATATCCACATACATGTTTACAAATTGATAGCAGCAACAAGACAACCATTACTAGTGTCTTAATTTAACCAAAAACCTTTGCTAAACATGAAACGAAAATTAATTGAAGCTGAAATGTTATAGAATCGAATTGAAAGTCAAGTATAATACTAGCAGCATAACATTTGTAATTGGATCCAAACCCAAACCAACATCAAAGCCATAATAAATGTGAAATTGAAAGCACAGAAACATAATTGATACATTTCTTAACAAACCAATGCAGTTCGCACAATGCACGCAGAAGAATAAAATCAACATCAGATGCACATTTTAATCAGTTATAATCATTGTAGCAAATATTGCAGCATCTTTACATAACCAAAATTGAACAAAATTGAACAGTCTACCAATTTCGGAAACCACAACAAGATAAACAAAACGACAACAAGCTAACAAAAAGTCAAGAAAACCGACCGACATGAGACGTGTTGCCATTGCTATATTACTCGGAGCTGTTGAATCATTGACTCGTAAATACAGAGCTGTTGCAGCTTTGCTCTACATGTTCAGTAGCCTCATTCGACATGAATCGATCGTCAATTTGAGAAAAAGAATTGCGCAAGTATCAAAGTCGCTCCAAGTCATTACAATGGTGATTGAACTTGAAACTCAATAATACAACATGAAATTAAACAACAACACCAATCTTAAATCATTAAGGTGATGCTGAAGGAGATCTAGACGGTGACAGATCTACACGCTTTTGTTTCTCTTTTCTTTGTTCAAACACATTTTAGGGAGAAGATTCGAGACTGAAAATTGAAATGTGGTGGTTCTGAGCTGCAGATTTGCCAACGTGCACGTGTTTGATGGATAGTCAGAGATGGCTTCAGCGACAATGGCAACTTGAAAGAGGAGTTTGACGAAAATCCATCAATCTCATCCACGGGGGCTACTTGAGAGATGCTAATAGACGATTGTGTCACCAAAATGGTGTTGCACGTTTGTCGATGATTTATGATGCGTTTCAGTTGTTTATAAGTGGCAGATGAATGAATCATGGTTGAAAAGAATGAGATGGGTGCGGTGGCTTCGCGTGATTTTGGTGTGCAGATGGGTGAATCAGAGAAGAAACAAAGGGCAGGGGAGAACGGAGGTTTTGTGGGTTTATGCTTGACTGAAGGAGGTTTTGCAGGTGTGGTTAACGGTGGAGGGAATGTGAATCCGGCGGTGAAGGAGTTAGGTGCACGAAGAAGAAAAACTCTTCTTCCATTTTATTTGTTCTATTTGTTTTTTATTTCAATTGATTTAGAAGAAAATATCTAGCCTCATAGCGGCTGATCTCTCCCTTCCCCTCTAAACAAATATATATAACACAATTTAGATTTTCTCCACCTTTTTTTGGGCCAACTATATTTTTGGTAATGGATGGGCCTTATTAGAATTTCATGGATTAGAAGTATGACTAAATTAAATTTGGGATTATGAGTGGATTTTTTATAAATGGATATTGAAATTAATTTTATGGATATTGAATGAATTGACTTAAGGAAAAAATGGTTTTAATGGGTATTGGATATATACTTGAATATTGATCATGAAATGAAACTCGGAAAAATTTGAAGGGGAAATGAATTTGAACTGAATAGAAATAGAATCAAAACTTGAATTGGATAGAATATGAAATTGTCCATGAGTTTGGATACTCTATAATCTAATCCACACCACTGACTTAAATTGGCCCATAAACCCTAGTGTTGCGGTGAGAATCGTGATACCAAGCTATTGATTAACTTGAATCTTAATTCTCAAAATTCATAACCGAATTTTAATTTATCCAAAGGAAAGGTCTAAAGAAATAAAATCCCTTTTTTCGCGATATAACAACAACGCTAAAGAGATTCGGGAATCGGGGGTTGGTTATGCCTAGGGTAGGTATTTCACATCCTAAACATCTGTAGTACTCTACAGGAACCTTTTGCTTGTTTGTATGCTAATACTTGCTAAATGTTTGCTTATGGTTTGGGATTGGGTAAAAGGTGTAGGTTAAGACCTAAGGATAGTTTCTAAGTTTGCTCGCAAGGATATCGCATCCTCTGCCTACGTATCCTAACTAGGATAGAATCAGAGCAATCGTAGTTCACCTCACTAGGGATAAAGAACACTTGATTATGATCAAGGTTCAAAGGGGAACAAACATAATAATACTTGTGTAAAGTTTAAGAAAACTCTCTAGATCTATATTGAACACTCAAGAAAGGGGAGTAAGTAATCATCTTCATGATTCTTACATAGAGTTAACCAAACTCTACCTAATTCTACATTATAAGACCAATTGGTTCTATCCAGACCAAAAGGTGGGAGAAGGCTCTATCCAGGCCTAAAGGGTAAGTCCAATTGGTTCTATCCAGACCAAAAGGAAGATTGATTGGTTCTATCCAGACCAAAGGGAAGGTTGCTCGTCAAGATATCGCATCTTGTGCCTACGTATTCTCATTATCCAATGAGAAATCAGAGCGGTCGTAGTTTGGGCCAAACCGAAGAACGGGAATCAATTGGTTCTTTCCAGACCAAAAGAGTGAAGAAGGTTCTATCTAGACCTATGAGTTTAAGTCTAATTGGTTTTTTCTAGACCAAAAGGGGGAAGAAGGGAAGGTTCTATCCAGACCTATGAGGTTAATGAGCTATCTATGACCCAAAGGTCAATAGAGAGACTTTCCTTTGGAAGGAAAAAGAATTAAGCAACTTGGATGAGAACTAAAGAGTTCCATCACTTGGGGGAATAACTTAACAAAGCAAATATTCAAACATTATGAATACAAGAGATATGGTTACAAACAATAACATGCAAGCATATTATAATATCAAGCAAGGATTATGAGTAAGGTAAATGGTTACAACCAAAGCAAGTATTAAGATATTACAATATCAATGATTTCAATCAAGATAGATGGTCACAACAAAAGCAAGTATCAAGATATTACAATATCATGAAGGGGAAAGTTCTTTCAAGACTTAATGAAAGGTAAAAACCAAAGCATATCTTAACAAAGATGGGGTACATCTTAACAAAGATGGCAAGGGGATCTTAACAAAGATAAAGATGTATCTTGACAAAGATGTGGTTTCCTAGGGTTACAAAATGTCATGTATACTTACAAACATCAGGCCTAAACAAACAATGTCACAACAAATGTAAGTGAGAAGTTCAAGACCAAAAGGGGGAAGAAGGGAAGGTTCTATCCAGACCTATGAGGTTAATGAGCTATCTATGACCCAAAGGTCAATAGAGAGACTTTCCTTTGGAAGGAAAAAGAATTAAGCAACTTGGATGAGAACTAAAGAGTTCCATCACTTGGGGGAATAACTTAACAAAGCAAATATTCAAACATTATAAATACAAGAGATATGGTTACAAACAATAACATGCAAGCATATTATAATATCAAGCAAGGATTATGAGTAAGGTAAATAGTTACAACCAAAGCAAGTATTAAGATATTACAATATCAATGATTTCAATCAAGATAGATGGTCACAACAAAAGCAAGTATCAAGATATTACAATATCATGAAGGGGAAAGTTCTTTCAAGACTTAATGAAAGCTAAAAACCAAAGCATATCTTAGCAAAGACGGGGTACATCTTAACAAAGATGGCAAGGGGATCTTAACAAAGATAAAGATGTATCTTGACAAAGATGTGGTTTCCTAGGGCTTACAAAATGTCATGTATACTTACAAACATCAGGCCTAAACAAACAATGTCACAACAAATGTAAGTGAGAAGTTCAATACTTTATGGGGGAAAACTTTCAAGTTTTAAAGATGATTAAACACAAATGCTTACAAGTAAGGATTGAATTTCAAACTCAAGCACACAAAGGAGTTAATAAACCAAGTTCAAACTAAGCTTCAAAAATAAACTTAATGAAAATGATATCCAAAGTTTTGAAATGATGATTGAAAGATAGGAGGGTTAAAACCCTAAAACGGATCGCAAATTCCCCCATAATGAAAAGTGTTTCTAAAATAAAAATTTTAGAATTCTTTAAGCATTATATGAAAGTATTTAATAATACAAGAATTTAGAAAAAAGAATCACTAAAAAATGAAGGAGTTATGAATTTTTGAAAATTAATGACAATTAAATAAAAATCAAATAAATCCAATTATTAAAAAAATAAGAAATGCCTCCCCCAAGGCTTGAACCTAAGACCTTGGGGTCATAGGCTCAAAATTAAGCCAAACCAGCCACTTCAAGCGTGTGAATCATAATGGAAAGAGAAGTTAAAATATCATAAACTTGAAAAAACATGAAAAACAAGCAAAAATGCCCTCACTGAGGGTCGAGCTCGCGCGTTGGTACATGACAAACTTCTTTAAAGGCAAGGTTACAACCACTGGGGTGGCGATACATCTGGTGTATCAAGCCACCCCATTAAATGTTATACTTAACAAGGCACATTTTCTGGGCAAGTACAAGACAAAACAAGGCAAGTTGTAAAAAACGATTGCAATCCAAATTCCTCAAATCTTAATCATTTTTAGTGAAATAAAAATCTAACTTACTTGAAATCTGATGAGGATTATGATGGTGCCATTCATTTTTTCAAAAGATGCACACA
Organism: Lathyrus sativus; assembly: GCA_963859935.3. Classification (NCBI taxonomy): domain Eukaryota; kingdom Viridiplantae; phylum Streptophyta; class Magnoliopsida; order Fabales; family Fabaceae; genus Lathyrus; species Lathyrus sativus. The sequence goes on along the minus strand of OZ012741.1, from coordinate 589,547,868 downwards.
CAAAGGAATTCGAAAGGAAATGCAAATGAGGGTTTTGAAATGCATTGTTGAGGTCATGACTCAAAACAGAGGTGCTTACCCCATGGGATTAGTTTGCACAAACTCTAAACAGTTTATTAGTGAGATTTATTCAAAGACATGGCTCAAATTATCATTGAGTCAAAGTATGACCATCATGTTGCAAGCATTGACATAACTTTTGAAGAAACCAATTTATGTACAACCAAAGTTAAACCATGATACAATGACAACACAATGTTTATTAATCCAAACTGCAATATGTCATGAACTTCACACACACAGAGATTGCAAGAAGCTTCAAATCAAATTGATAACACACCAGAGGTTAGAAAACCTCAAAACAGAACTTAACAGTCAGCTAGGAATATGCATAACAACAATGCTTTTACAAAAATAACAAACACACCTATTGATCAACCTAACAAAACCTGTGTGCCTAAACAAAGATCAACGGTTTTCTACAACATAACCAATCAAGTCTCTTTTAACACAGAAATAGCAGCAGGCTTTTATCATCACAAAGTTAATACATCCCACCACCAATTCACTACATGCTTCAAATGACAGATGTTATTTCAATGATAACAGACACCAACACGTTTTAGTATAAGAATCAAGTTTTAACAACAATGGACACAAATTTAACATAGTAATGTCAATCATTAATGATCAAATGCACTGACATATTTCAACAGCGTTTATGATGAATTCTTAACAACAGTGCCTCCACAAAGACAAAACACACATTTGCATTTCAAATGATCTAGACAGCAACTTACAAGCTGGTGTGCCTAAACATGGTTAACAAAACCTTATGCCTAACATCTGATCAGAAGTAACAGCAAGCTTTGGAAGAAATGGTTTTGGTGGCAGTGAGTGCGAACTCAACAAAAATGATCAACACAAAGCTTTGAACAATCAAACCCTGGCCTGAATTCCACTCTAAGAAAACAACCTAATCACTAGGTAAAAACAAGAACCTGACATTACAATGTCAAGGTCAAGAGAAAGCAGGCCATAAAAAAAAGGTCAACCCCCCATACAAGGCATAACAACTTCAACAGAGGTGATAAATCCTACCTCTAACAGCAGTGAAATCCCAAATATGGTGACATTCCTCTTTGTCCAACACCTTGTTCCATTCATACATGAGGGACAGTGGCCTTTCAACATGTTTTAGTAAGAGAAATGCACTAGACAACATTGAATACAAATTTGACATAACAATGTCACAATATACAACCTGTTACAACAGCACACCTCCATACTTTTACCAAAGTCAGCACAGAAATGATTTGCCTTAAATTGTAGTCTAACAACACTTATATACCTCAACAAGAATCGACAATCCTACAAACAAAACCTAAATACTAACATAACAGCTTGCAATCTCAACAAGACCATATTGTACATTTAGTTGGCTTGACATAACAATATCAAGTCAATGCTTTAAATGAAAGTTAGCAAACTTCAATGCTAGCAACATATACAAGTTTTAACATGAAAATCAAGTAAAAGTAGCAATAGATATGAGTTGACAAACTCAAACTCCCAAACAGTTTTGACAACACAGTTGTAGATTTGAACATTACAATGTTAAAATCCATTCAAGAACTAGTCCAATACTTCCTTCATGTGACAACTATAAACTTATGACAACAGGTAAAACAATCATGCTTCAACAGTATACATCAACCAAAGCTTTTGCAAAAACAGTATATGCACACATTGCCCTAAACTGTAGCCTAACCATACTTGTACATCCTAATAAGAATTTACAGTTCTACAACCAAAACCTCTAACACAACCACTAACAGAAACAACTTGCACAACATGACAATGTTGTACATTTAACAATAGCAGGTTTGACATAACAATACCAAATCAATACTTCAAATGAAAGTTAACAAGATTTATGATAGCAAACACCAACAAACTCAAACATGATCTGATGATATTTATGCATATAAAAGAGAGAATTTGGAGAAACCTACCTCTTGTAGACCTCCAAAAGCAAGCTAGCAATAAGATACCCCTCCTTTGAAGTAAGCCTTGAAGTTTCTTCCCTTTGAAGCAACAAATGATCTTTGAGGACAGTCTTAGCAAAAGAGTTTCCAATTGCTTTTTAAGGTTTTAGATAGTTAGTATGACATTGATGGAAGGTGTTCAAAGTATCAAAGTGGTTCAAACTGATTTAAGCAGTGAATTTTTCCATTTTGTGCAGAAAAGTCAAACTAGAGGGTATGAGGAGTTGACTTTTGGTTTTGTGGAGTTTTTGATGAAACTAAAGATTGGAACACCTTCTAACGATGATTTTAAGGTTGTTTGAATGGTTTCTATGGTGGTTGAATGATTGGAAATGGAGCTGGTATGACACTTGCACAAGACAATTTTTGGTGGTTTTGTAACTTTCTTCACTTACTTTGCATTTGGTGGGAAAAACATTGATATTTCAAAAGTGATTCCATATCTGATGGTTTGAGATTAACTCCATCAGTTAATACCTTTACCACCAGCTATCCTTAAGCTAGATATGCTGTCCAAATAGAGATGCTGAAGCAAGCCATGGCAACAGCAAACCCAATGCCTCTTACACATGTACTTTATAATAAATAAAGGGATTATGGTTAGATTTTTAGTTTTGCCTTGGTTCTATCCATATATGGTTCAAGGATAAACTTAACATACCACACCAGACATTTCTTCATGGTTGGAAATGAACCATATGGTTGGAAGTCAAATTTATGTTGAATTTTGAAAAGTTGACAAACTAATGCTCAGGCCCAATTTGCTCCATTCGAAACTCTCAGCTCACAAGGGCTATGGAAGAGTTCTAGCACTTTTTGGAAAGCCCTCATGGAGATCTACAACTTTCATGTTTTGAAAATTTCAAATTCCTAGTGGAACTAGGTCAAAAATCCCCTCAAAGTTGGCTGAAAACATGCCTAAAAACGCCAGAAACTTAGAAAATCTTTTAAGTGTTTTCCCCTCTTGTAATGATTTTGATCATAACTCCCAATCTACTCATTTTTTGCCCATGGACCACTGTGAGACTTTTGTAGGACTTGTCAAGACCTTTCCAACAAGTTTTGAGCCAACTCAATTGGATGTGTGGTTAGGGAGTTATGGTCTTGCCCCTTTCAAAACCCTAATTTCTCGATTTCTCGATTACTCCTCAATCCCTGATCCAATGGTCATGAAACTTCATGGGTATGTGTAATTTAACATTAGGAACATTTTGGATTCACACTTTAAGGTCAAATTCCTTATGGTCAAGGAGTTGACTTTTCGGTCAACCGAACGATCGATCGATGACTACCGAGTCGTCTGTTCATGTTCTGGGTCTTCTGAGGCCTTGAAACTTCTTGAGTGGACTTCACTAATCCATATGAGCTTCATGGACCATAATTACATCATTGTAACACCTTTTAAATCAAAAGTCAAACAACAATTGACTTTTCCTAATCGAAAATCCTAATCGGGGATCCTGCACTGCATTGTTCTTGATCTTTGGGTGACAACCTAAAATTGGATTTATATTTGAACCAATGGAACACCTTTGATGGTGTGGGAACTTGTTTCATGGAGAATCAATCCAATACATTGACTGATTAAATCATCGAAACCTCGATTCTTGACAGTACGGAACCCTAATTCACCTGTATCTTAACCAAGACAAACTTGAAATAGGTTATGGTTAGATAATCAAGTGAAAATGATCCTAGAATGATGATGAAGATCTAAGGGGTCAAAATTTGGGGTGCAACAGTTGCCCCTATTTAAATATTTTCACTAGATGATAATGAGAGATGACAATCCTCATAGAATCGTAGTGAAAGATATTTAAATATAGCAAACCAAAAATTTTATCCCTTAGATCCGATGGTATGAAAAGGACAAATGCTAAAATGCAATGAATTATAAATGATGTTTTATGATGCTTGAATCCAAGACAGATGCAGACACACGAGCAAAAGTAAAAGAACGACAATACGACGAGTAACTACTCACAGGGGACCCGACACACTGGGGGAAAGATCTAGGGCGTAACATAGCAGATAGTTCATACATGACTAATGATGCTACTCAATGGGAATATTTCACACAAGGGACACAGATTTCACCGAGGAAGACAAATTTTCACTGGGGAAAAGGGAACACACTCTATTGGGGAAGAAAGAAATTCTCCACCGGGGAAGCGAAAGATCAGAGACGCAAACCTCACTGGTGATAACCAAATGAGGAATTTCCTATAACAAAGAGTTCGAATAGGATCTTCAGGAAAAAAACTATATTGAACTTGAGGAACATGATTTTGACCTTAAAAAGTCAAGGGTTGACTTTTTTCACTGCACAATTGACTTTTTCCCAAATCTCCTGGTTTTCGACTGACTAATCAATTGAAGTCCCTCTGATTAAAACTGATGGTTAATCTCCCATCCTTAAACACCTTAGGACATATGGAGGACCATGGAAACAATTCTTGCCCTCAAAAACAAATTTATCCTGATTAAAATTGAAACCCTAATTTCACCCTTTTTGCCTGGGCATTGTTTAGATGAACAGAATGACCATTCCAATTCCACAATCCTCTGAGGTACTCAACAAGCTTCTTCCTCATGCTCACACCAATGATAATGCCTCATGAACCCCCTGACAACCATCTGATGATTCTTTGATAACTTTGTGATAATAACACCCATTTGATGGCTTGTATCAATGCCTTTGCTTGAGCTTGAAACCAACAAATACCCTCCTCTTGGATGGCGCACACACAAGCTAGAGATTTAAAAAAAAGTGGGCAAATTTAGGGTATGATAGATGCCCCTATCTAATCGGCTTAAACCTAGTAAGACGAAATGCTACGACATTCATTCTTTTGAGGTAGAAGATGATTAGATATAGAAGACCCTGAATTTGCCCGAAAAGGAGTGACAAAAGTTTGAGAAGTGAAATACAAACATAACTGACACCCGAAAGGATGTAGGGGGATAAGCTTCTCTGAAGAGATTGTCACTTATCGGTGAAGACGGATAAGCTTCTCCCAAGATATTTCCACTTATCACTGAAGAAAGATAAGCTTCTCTGTAGAGATTGTCACTTATCGCTGAAGACGGATAAGCTTCTCCCAAGAGATTGCCACTTATCACTGAAGAAAGATAAGCTTCTCTGTAGAGATTGCCACTTATCGCTGAAGACAGATAAACTTCTCCCAAGAGATTGCCACTTATCACTGAAGAAAGATAAGCTTCTCTATAGAGATTGCCACTTATCGCTGAAGACGGATAAACTTCTCCCAAGAGATTGCCACTTATCACTGAAGAAAGATAAGCTTCTCTGTAGAGATTTCCAATTATCACTGAAGATGGATACGCTTCTCCCAAGAGATTGCCACTTATCATTGAAGAAAGATAAGCTTCTCTATAGAGATTGCCACTTATCGCTGAAGACGAATAAGCTTCTCCCAAGAGATTGCCACTTATCACTGAAGAAAGATAAGCTTCTCTGTAGAGATTTCCACTTATCGCTGAAGACGGATAAGCTTCTCCCAAGAGATTGCCACTTATCATTGAAGAAATATAAGCTTCTCTGTAGAGATTGCCACTTATCACTGAAGATGGATAAGCTTCTCCCAAGAGATTGTCACTTATCACTGAAGAAAGATAAGCTTCTCTGTAGAGATTGCCATTTATCGCTGAAGACAAATAAGATTTTCCCAAGAGATTTCCACTTATCACTGAAGAAAGATAAGCTTCTCTGTAGAGATTGCCACTTATCGCTGAAGACGGATAAGCTTCTCCTAAGAGATTGCCACTTATCCCTGAAGAAAGATAAGCTTCTCTGTAGAGATTGCCACTTATCAATGAAGACGGATAAGCTTTTCCCAAGAGATTGCCACTTATCATTGAAGAAAGATAAGCTTCTCTGTAGAGATTTCCACTTATCGTTGAAGACAGATAAGCTTCTCCCAAGAGATTGCCACTTATCACTGAAGAAAGATAAACTTCTCTATAGAGATTGACACTTATCGCTGAAGACAGATAAGCTTCTCCCAAGAGATTGCCACTTATCACTGAAGAAAGATAAGCTTCTCTAAAGAGATTTCCACTTATCACTGAAGAAAGATAAGCTTCTCTGAAGAGATTTCCACTTATCATTGATGAAGGCTGGAGACAATCACTGGGGAACACCCATGGCTTTACTGAAGATGCCTCTGTCTGGGCTGAATGTTGATTTGAAGATCTGATTAACCACGGGGTTGAAATATGTCGTGCGATACACCCATGGTCTTGAAAAGATGCCCCTGACTGGGCTGAATTTTGCTTTGATATTCTTGAATTTTGTTGGGGGCCCACGGTCTTTGCAGATAATGCCCCTGACCAGGCTGGATTTTGCTTTGAAGCTCTTGAGTTTGCCCAACGAAGGTTGCACAACTTCGTGGGGAACACCCACTGTCTTGCGGAAGATGCCCATGATTAAGCTGATTATGGTCTTGAAAATCTTCGAAATTGATCCTGGACCTGAACTCGCAGATGTGAATGCTTAATGATAATGATGTTCCATAAATGGAAATGCAGATGCAAATGCTAGAACACGGAGATGCAAGAGATGGAGGAGTATGATATGATTCTGGGTATGCATATGATACAAAAATGATTATGAAGTCGAATGCGGTGCGTATGATACATATGATTGCAAACGGGTGATTGGAAATGCAGGTGCTGACGTGGCGGACTTTTGGTAGTTGCCAATGCATATTGGACTTTGGATTATGTGGGAAAGTGAAGGTACGACTCCCTGACACTCGTCTTGAACTCAACAGTTGCCGACGAAAATGAACTTGCTTGAGTAACTTTCCCCAAAGTTTCAAACTTGCCCTAGTATGATCTTTGGGAAAGTTCATCTAGAAAATATGGTAGCTTGCCATAAGACGGCCTCGAGATGGCTTGCCCCAGAATTTGTATCATGAAAGGATTCATCCTTGATCAACCGAATCTTGGAGTAGCTTGCTTTTGAAAGAGCGTTGAAGCGACTTAACTTGTCCTGAATGAGCACTAGAGGGATTCACCCTTAAGTTAAAGAAATTTTGGGTGGCTTGCCCCTGATTGGTATGATTCACTTTTGATCAACCGCTTCTCGAATGATTTGCCCCATAATCGAACGATGCCTGGGGATTTGCCTCAGACTGACTGATTTCATGCTCTCGGATGTCAATGCCCCAGATCCCTATGGCGACAAGGTATACTTGATTTTGATCCAGACTGTTGAATGATCCAGTCCTGTTTGATTGCTCTCTATTGGAATTTTCCTTGATGTCAACTATTGACTTGTAATTAAAATTGTTCGTTCACAAATGGTAATTTTAATGCGACGTTCATGCAAGTTTGAAAGAAATGTCATTTATTAAGTGTCGTGATTGTGAGACGAATGGACCGTTAGTCCAAACATTGTGCTAGTTTGATTGGTGTGAAAGATATGGCAAGGATATTGACACCAATACTGATGATTAGCAAATATGTGAGGAGTCAGGTTACACAACCTCGCAATAGTATGCTTTCAGATTAAACCTCGCCTCAATTAGGTCTTTCAAGGGTTGTAACATGGTCTAGTTCGCGGTTATAGAACAAAGGATATTAGGCTCAAACTTAATTTGTACCCACCCCTTCTTTATGATGATCTCCATTCCTATGTTCAGCTAATTCTGCACGTGCTTATCCTGACGGTGTAAGCTTGATGGTTCAAGGTTTGCTTAAGATGACAATCACCTTATTTTGATGGATGTCAGTAACCCCTTGATTTGGGTGGCCACTGAATCTTATTTTGTTTTTGTTGAGGGTTTGAAGGACCTCTTTTGCTTTTGTTTTTGATCCCTAACTTTTGCATGGACTAATTTCGTTTGTCAGATCCATCGGGTTTGCCTTGATTTTTGCCTAAGTCCCCTTTTGAGGTGTTCGACTTAGCAGGATTTTGATTTTTTTTGATTTTGTTGGAGGAGCGTGACTGCCACGTCATGGTTCATTGATGAACAACCGTCATGTCTTTGGATTTTGCTTTATTGATTTGAGTGCGGGATTGGATTAAATGAACAACTACCCTGCCCCAGGTTGAATGTTGAGGGTTTAAAAGTCCGAAAGGAACTCCTACTTCTAGGCTCGAAGTGGTTGACTAGGGATTAACTCCTTATATCTCTGGTGTTTAGGGGATTTGAAACAATTCTTGTACATCATTGTCAAGGTTTTATCTGAAAGCATGCGATTTGCAATTATGGGTATTTCGTTTTCGTCATCCTCCCTCCAATCTTTGCTAAAACAACAGTGATAAAGTGGCGTGGATAAAAGTGTATGTGTCTGTGATTGTGATAAGTGGAAATAATGAGTGAATACGACGTGACTGATTTAGAAAATGCATAATCATTTCATTAATATCACCATTCAAAACAACAATGTTTAAACACAAGTAGCAATTAACAAGAACTAAACTACAAATGCAAATGATAAAAAGTGCCCAAGGACTGCCAATGTTAAGAACATCTGCCTATCTGGACCACTGGATTTGGGAGATGACCCTTGAAATCTTCGAGCTTTAGACAGCTGAGAGTTTGATATGGATGACCAAACCTCCCTCTGTAAATGATATGTACCCTTTGTCAATCAATTGCTGCACTTTGGCCTGGAAGGCTTTGCATTCTTCAGTTGAGTGCCCCTTGGATCCTCCATGATATCCACACTGAACATGGGGATTGTACCTGGGAGGGTAAGGCTCTGGCAATGGCTTGAGAGACTTGGGCTCCACCAAAGAATTCTGAATTAGATGTAGCAGAAGCTGACTTTGCGACATAGGGACTAGATGAAGAGGAGCATTCCTTCTTTCCAAGTTGTTGCGAGGCCTCTTCTGATTTTGGCGCTGATGCTTTTGTTGCTGAGGAACATAAGGTTGTTGGTACTGATTAGGGCATTCCTCACATGCAGGCCCTTTTATCCTCAGATTTGGCCCAAGAACAGGCAATAGTTGTGGGCATGGAGATTCTGAAACCAAAGATTGTAAGATACATTCCTGACCTGACGCAACTTCAGGGGAGAAAACAGGGATATCCATTTCTTTTACAACAACTAGAATAAGCCCACCTGGCACTCTCATACCGCTTGGCGTGAACTCGAATGCTTTTGAATCGATTAAGTCTTGAACTTTGTATTTAAAAGTTTTTCATTCTTCCACATTATGGCCCAGTGCCCCAGAATGGAAATCATAGTGGGTACTTGCATCATAGCCTGGTGGTGGCTTACCAAAACTCGGAGCCAGAGTCCGAAGTTCAACCAATCGAAGTTGAAGCAAGAGCTGTAACAACTGAGTATAAGTCATAGGGATCCGGTCGAAGCTTTTGTCGGGCCGCTTCGGCCTCTGTGCATACCTCCTAACCTTAGGATTGTCTTGGGAAACAGAAGGTAGCTGCTGACGGGGAAATCTTGGAACCTCAGGTTGTGCAAAAGATCTACGAGGCGTATCGCGCTCTCGCAAATATTCCACAGGTACGGGTTGAACGATCATTTCTGCTGCGACCTCAGGCCTAAGATTTTCGTCCTTTCTTAGAACATTTTTCATGACTTCCATAATCTGGCCCATCTGAGTTTTCAGTTGATGGACTTCTTCCTTGAGCATTTTCTGATCCTGACGCAAAACTTGTATATCCACCATGAATTGTCCCATATGGCTTCGGACTTCCTTCAACTCTGCTTGAATCTGCTCCGTAGACCGCTTCTGCTCCATAGCTACCTCGGCTTGCATTGTCTGACTTTACCTTTCAAGGTGTCTACGTTCCTCTTGCTTCAAATGCTTCAAAACTCTTACAAGTTCAATGGGAGTATCGGGAAATCAACTACGGGTTATGAACAGAGGATGGGTAAGCTCTTGGTATTTGGTTAGGGAAGAAAATGCAATATGATGCAGAGATGCTTATGCAAATGCAATGCAATGAGTGCACACAAAAACAGATCCACAACAAGGATCTAGGTCACAAATCCTGCAAGACAACAACAAAAGTTATCTCTCACCTCAGGTGGGCAATCTATTGGTTTATAAGAGGGTATCCTAAAGGCTTTTAAACAAAGTCCCATGCACTAACCCTCAAAAGTTTTCCATCAGAACGACTACTCGTAAGACGATATTCCCTTCAAAGGATGGACACAAAGTTATGTTTTAGGAACCATCGAAATAAGGTTCTATAAAAGGTCCTCAGTGTCACGGACTCCTAAGTTGGAAATAAAGACGCCATTACGACTACACGTAAGACATAATCATCCCAAAGGGGTCTCATCTGAGCGGTGGAATTCGATCCAACTCAACGAGTCCTAAGTCTCGCAAATCAGAAAGAAACTACCTCCTAATCTTAGTGTATACTATAAAGCTCGGGTAGAAAGCTTTTATCCTCACAAACCAACCAAATAAACCCAACCGGTTAGAGAATAAAGCATAAACAATAAAAGCAAACAAAAAAACAAACGCGACAAACAAACTAGGCTTGGCTTGCTAGGTGTCCCCAGCAGAGTCGCCAGCTGTCGCTACTCGAAAAATACATCGTGCAACGACGGGGAGGCGAAAAAGATAGACAGAAGAGTCGTCACCGAACTTTATTTATCCCATGAGGGGAAAGGAAAATATCAATAAAACCTTAGGAAATAAATGGATAAGATGGTCTTGTGACCAAGAACGGGTTCGGAAGCCGGTTATGCGAGGGGAAGGTATTAGCAGCCCTCGCATCCATCGTACTCGATGGGAACCATTTGTTTGTCGATGTGTGAATTTATTTGCTTAAACATTATGCTATAAAAGAGTGTTCCAAAAGATAGAGAGAAAGGGTAGAAACTAGGGAAAGAGAGGTAACGAGGGAAAAAGAGAGAAAGAACAGACTCGATAGGACTTCACGGTCCTAGGCCTACGTATTCTCAAAAGGTATGAGAAAGTCAAAGTCAACGTAGTTCGGGGAACTACAGATATAGGGGAGAATGTGCTCGGCAAGGATTGTGGCCCTTGTGCCTACGTATCTTTACTTGAAGAAGTAAATAATCAGAGCAGCCATAGTTCGGCCTACGGTTTATTGATGTTTTTATGGATGATGCTATCATGCATATTCTAGCAATTTAGGTGTATTGTCGCTCACATGTAAGGAGACTTATGCGTTACCTGTTTGCGGTAGAACGGACGTATCATATCCTTTTTAAAATGATTAGGTTTTCGCCATACGAGGCAAGATGTCACATTTGATTTGTGAGATTGTTTTTTTTAGGGGTGAGGTAGATCCTCGGATAGTAACCCCTTGCGGGTAGTACCCAATTCTTTATCTCAAAGTTGTTTGTTATGAAATGGTGTGGCGAACGTAGTGTCTTCGTATTGAAAGACGAGTATCAAGACCACCCACACTACAGTGAATATCTTGATACTCGGAGAGGAAGAAGTCTACACTCAATCCTCTCTCTTTAGTTCAATATAAAGAGAACTTCATTCTCTTGTTAAATTATTTTTGGTTTTGAATGGTAAGTGCTTTGCGACAGAGAACCCTACGGTAAACGTCAGCACTCGGGATAGGAGAAGGCCTACGCCTAACCACTCCACGACCATTCATGTTTTTGTATGAAAAGAGTTTGAAAATGCACTCGGTACGAGACCGAGGTTTTAGGTGAAAAAGGTTGCATAGAGAAGTTGTGAAAGGAGAGGTGGTGGATAAAGTCACGTCTTCGTATTAAAAGACGAGTATCGAGACCACCCACACTACAGTGAGCATCCCAACACTCGGAGAGGAAGAAGTCTACACTTAATCCTTGCTTTTTAATTTAATACAAAGATAAATTATTGCTTTATGGAAGTGTTTTGAAAACGCACTCGGTACGGGGCCAAGGGTTTTTTAGGAGAAAAGGGATTGGAAACGTACAAGCGTCTTCGTATTGAAAGACGAGTATCGTGACCACCCATACTACAGTGAGCATCCCAACACTCGAAGAGGAAGAAGTCTACACTTAATCCTCTCTTTTTAATTCAGTACAAAGAGAAATTTATTCTTATGTTGAAGAGTTTTTTAAAAAATGGGCTAAAAGCCCAATAACAAAAGAGAAATAAAAATGAAAATCAAAGTAAAAATAAAAATATGATTTTTGGAATTTTATGGTATTCAAAACTATTTTAAAAATAAATAAAAGAAACCGAGAAAAAGAACTAGAATGAAATAAACAAAGTGTTAAAAATAGAAAAGGGGCTCTACCATGGGTAAAACCCATGACCTCATGGTTCACAAGTTAGAAACTTACCATCTCAACCAAATGCGCGTGTGTGATAATAGGTGGAGAAAGAAAGAAAAAAATAATAAAACAAAGAAAATCATGAAAATAAACCAAAAAATGCCCCCGCTGGGGGTCAAACTCAGGTTCAAGACATGGCAAGGCAAGGTACTAACCACTGGGGTGGCGATACATCCATTGTATAACGCCACCCCTTAAATATATAACCTTTAAAACACATGATTTTGGGCAACAATGCAAGGCAAGCAAGGCAAAAACATCAAAATGCATTTTGATCCTAACTCCCTCAATTCTCAACCAAATTTAACAAAATTTTAGTCTATCTCACTCAATTTTCCACAAGGAACATGATGGTGCTGTTAGTTTTCTCAAACAATGAACACAACTCAAAATTCGAATGGAAATGAAAGTTAAGGTTTTGAAATGCATTTTGAGATCAAAGTTGTACAAACTGATGCAATCTGGTTTAGAGAAAGATACATGCAAATTTCACGTGTGCATAAGGTCAAGTATCAACAGAATTATGGATCAAAAGACATTAGGACAAGATTTTGGCATATGAGTCGCAAACAAAATGAACATGACTTGAACATAATCAAAACAAAATGGTCAATAACAAGGCCAAGACCATCACCGACTCAGTCCAACACAAACTCAATAAATTCAAACAATCATGAGCTAAATACAAACTGGATCAATCACCTATGAATCTCTAAACCACACTGTCAGCCAAAGATTCACACATAGCAGTTGGCCTAACAGAACAACATGAAATCAATTGACATGAATAAACAAAGCACTAGTGTCTTATGATGCTAACAAGCAATTCAAGGCAGAAACTCAAACATGACTCACAAGTCCAAGCAAAACACAAAGCAAAACATATATGCTTAAAATAGTTGACAAACACCAAACCTAGACATGTTCATAACAATTGGTATCAATACAAAGCTGAGCAAACCTATGCATCATGCTCTAATATCACGGCTTCAAGGTTTTCTACAGCCAATGTCTCTACTAAGACATATCATACACACATAACTTCAACAGCAAGCTCATACCACATGATTAAAATTTTTCCAATACAAAACATAATCCAAGAAGTTTGTTTGAAAACAGGATCAGCAACACAGTTTTGTTATCAAGAATGAAAACAAACAGTTTAAAGTATTGCTTTTAAGGATAACTAATATCTCAAAGTAAGTAGACACCAATTGAACAACTCAAGCTTAAGACAGACTTCAATGAACACACAATAACCACAACAATTCTATAGCAATTGCTTGGCACACAAGGAATCCTAAGACTCCTAGAATCACATGAAGAACACGGTTCTTCACTCACACACTTTATTATCTCTCACTAGATGCTCTCTCCTCTGTGTGTCTGCCCCAGTTAGAGTGATCCTTCTGCTATTTATAATAGCAGACCTGCTTTGGGCCTTGGTACAACAATTAGGTTTACCCAAACCTCTCTTCAAAAAGCTGCACTTACCACTTAGGTCAGGTACAATTAATTTCTCCAGGGCTTCTAAAATGTTTCCTGACTTCCAGCTTGAGCTTCTATAAAGTTTCCTAAATTCTAGCTTGACCTTCCTCATTCAGAATACCAGAAAAACAAACCTGCATGACTGATGTCATACGCTCAGTGTCATGACATTCAGTATGACATCCAACTCACTTTACTCATAGCTTTCCTTGCATAACACTCTTCAAGTATGTCCTAACATCAGTTATGACATTTACTCATACATTAATTTTTTGCCATAAATGAAGCCAATCAAAAGCACTTACATGATTTCATAAAAAAACCCAGCAGTATCTAGTACAATCATCAACCACAATTAAGAAGTATTTATGATCTAGAATAGAAGGGCATGAAATGGGGCCCCAAATATCCATATGTATAATACCAAAACAATGTTCAGTAGTAGTTTTGCTAGTATAAAAGGGTAATCGTTTTTCTTTAGCTTGGAAACAAGTATCACATGGTTCAACAAAAGAATTTAAATTTGCTAAAGGAAAATTTTTATTAATTTGTGTAAGAGTTTATAAGAAGGGTGGTCAAGCCTGTTGTGCCACAAAGTACAAGTATTAATATTAGGAGAGGGAGTGGGAATAGGGGAAAGGGAAGCGGACTTCAAAGTATATAAGCCTTGGTGTAACCTAGCTGCACCAATCTTCATCAGGGTATGAATCCCCTGTATGAGACAGTGAGATGCAGTGAAAGTGAAAGCATAGTTCAAGGAGTTAGATAGTTTAGAGACATAAATTAAATTAGTGTAAAAGGTGAGAATGTATAGAACATCATGCAAATAAAAGTCAGCATTAAAATGAATGAGCCAGAATATTGAGTAGTACCGGAGGCTCCATTGGGAAGCCTCACAACAATAGGCTTGATGGGTTTAAGGCTGGTGAATAAGGACTCAAAGTGGCATACATGGTTTGTAGCCCCTGTATCAAGTAACCATTCAGATTGAGTGATACCATTAGTGTTGTGAAAAGAGGGAGTACCTGACTGTGTAGAAGGAACTGAGTTTAGATTTTGAATGTTTGCCTCAAGAGCTGCAGCTGTTTGTTGCAGAAGAGCAAGCAAGGCCCTTTTGTTGTTCAGTGGTGAAGCAGATGAGGTCAGAAGCGGGCTCAAATTGGCCAGTAGCAGAACTGTCAATATGGTTGTCATCTTGAGATGTTTGAGCTAGATTGGTCTTTCTGAGATAAGGATGTAAGCCATGTTTCTTGAAACACGCCTCAATGGTGTGACCTGGATTATTGCAGTAGTTGAAAATCTTGATGCCTTTGGATTTCGCCGTGGTGGAAGGTTTGTTTCCATAATCAGCAGATCTGCCTTTCATGTAAGGCTTGTGAGCTTGGGCAATGAGTTTATCATCGGAAATAGGGGATGAAATCTAACGTTCTTGTTGGATAAGAAGGGAGAAGACACGATTGACATTTGGGAGGGGGGTCATGAGCATAATTGTGCTCGAACTTGAGAATACTGGTCATTGAGACCCTTTAGAAATCGGATGACATAATCATTATCTCTGTAAGTTTTTATGGTAGGAAGAAGATCACAGTGGCAAACAAGTTGACAAAGGCAACTAAGAAAGGGCCTGAAATTGTCGAATTCTTGCCATAGTTTCTTCAACGTGGTGAAGTATTG
The DNA here is from genome assembly GCA_963859935.3 of Lathyrus sativus. Classification (NCBI taxonomy): domain Eukaryota; kingdom Viridiplantae; phylum Streptophyta; class Magnoliopsida; order Fabales; family Fabaceae; genus Lathyrus; species Lathyrus sativus. The sequence continues at coordinate 589,532,398 of OZ012741.1, read as the reverse complement.
AGTGATGGTCTGATCTCCTTGATTCTGAGCGTAGATCTCTTCTTGAAGATCCGAAATACAAAAAATATCGCCTTGGTGATAACGTTCGTGAAGCCCACCCCAGATATCTTTAGTCGAATCCATCCAAAGCATACTCTCAGAAATATCCTTCTCGATGGAATTTGTCATCCAAATCATCACCATGTTGTTGCAGCGACACCAAAGAATATAGGTTGGATGAATGGAAGAAGGGCGAGTTAAGGTTCTGTCAATGAACCCTAGTTTGTTATTGGACATGAGAGCAAATTTCAGAGATCATGACCAAGAATGGAAATTTTTGTTGTCCAATGAAGGTGAAACGATGGTCAAACCGGGGTTGTTTCTAGGATGCATAAAGAATGGATCTAACATATCTTGCTGGTAAGAACGAGTGTTTGAGGGTTTTAGATTTGGCTGTGATTCGGTGAACGATTGCGTAGGGGGTAGGATTGGTGTTTGAGTTAGCCATGGCGGAGAGAGAACAAGGCAAGAACGCAAAGGATAAAAAGAAGGAGAACCAGAGAGAAAAAAAGAACGGGGGAAAAAGATGAAACAAAACAGGAAAGAGAAGAAAAGTGAATTGCAATAACACGTGGAAGAATGCGCAGACGAAAGAGGATAAGGTGAAAAGAAAAAAAGGGTGGGAAAGGAATCAGAGCAATCTCAATGCTCTTAATACCATGTTAACACATGTATACATTATCATTGTGAGAAAAAAGAAATGAAACAAGAATATTATTATTATTACTCATCATGAAAACTATAAATAGTCAAGATAGCCTATTAATAGGCAATAAAGAAGCAGAAACGATTAGCAGAAAAAGAAGGAAAAAGAACAATGTAACGGCTAGAAAAAAAAAAGTAGTCAAAGTTAGCTGAATTAGATATCAGTGGACCCTTGTATTTAATAAAAGGTAATTTTGTAAAATTATTACATTTAATTACTCAATTATTATTTTTCTTAATTTATATATAAGAATCTTAAAAGACTTTTATTTTAAAACGGATAGAATATACTAGTGTATCCTTTTTATAGAAACTAAATATATAACCATATAGGCATTCTTTCATATAACTAAGTAAATAAACTATAAATAGTTAGAGAAAGATAGAGTTGTTCCAACAATTTATTTATATTGCTTACTCATTTCAGCTTGCCATTAAGGATTAGACATTTGATATCTCCAAATATTCTAATACTACATCTCAATTCAAGTACTAAGATGATATTGAAGTGATAACAAAGATAAAAATCTTAGGCATGCAAAATATGAGCAATCATTTGAGAAGGAACTTTTGGAGCCAAAATGCAGAATACTTTGGATATCTTTTCAAATTATCTTTGTAATCAACATATAAGAGTCCAAATCGTACTGTATACCCTGCATCCCATTCATAGCTGTCAGAAAATGACCAAGCATAGTAGCCCTTCACATTTGCACCATCTCTGAAAAAAAACGACAAAATTAACACAATCATTCAATTCTTTAAGAGTTCTACTAGTACTACTATTATTTATAGCTAGCAATCCTTGAAAAAAAAATGCGGATAAAAGGGTGCGAATCTAAAATATTGAGTTGTCTTAAAAAATGATAGACATAATAGATGAATTGGACATAAAATCTAAACTCGGTTTTTAGAAAAATACAGTCAAAATGGATATGTCTGAAAGTCGGACCTATTTTACTATCATACTAGTGAGATATTTTATAAAATAATATAATAAAATAAAAATAAATAGTTTAACTCTTACTTTATTCCTTGAAGAAGAAATTTGAGATGGCTATCATGGTATCTAATCCTAGTACCATCTTTACGAGCTTCATTGATTGGTATTGAGTCATTTCTTGATTGAGCAATGCCTAAAAAACATACAAAAAAAAATAAGTATCTAATTACCACACATTTATTCAACTGAAAATTTAGCTAGCAAAACTATATAATTACCATTTTCAGTAACGTAAACTGGTGGATTCTTGTATACATTTTTAACGTGTGTCACAAGATCATGAATTCCCTTTGGATACACATATAGCCAGTTCAAATCAGTCTGCACAAGAATAAAGTTTCACTATTATTAAACTTTATACAAAATAATATTTCCATCACATAATTTAAAATTATAATCTATAATTGCGACCGCAACCCTAATATTATAGTTATTTGCCATAATATCGAGAATTATGATAGAAATATAATTGATATATGAAAAAAATCATACCGAGGGGCCAATAGATACACCATTCTTCAATGCTGTGATCAAGAATTTTTTTTAATGTTTGTGTTGTTAGTTGAATGAAAAAATGCAATAGAAATTATTTTAATGATATATATTAGATTTTGAATAAATACTTACGAGTAACAGTTGCTTGAATATCAGTGTAATAACTGCTGTTGACAGTTGTTGGTGGAATGCTTTGTGCATAATATGTGGAGTAATAATTTACACCAAGAAAATCATATGAACCTTTGATCAATTTAACTTCTTCTTTTGTGAATTTGGGAAGTCTCTTACCTACGGAAGATATCATGGATCGAGGATAGTGACCAAATGTAAGAGGATGAGTAAACCTGAAAAATAATAATTTGTTCATCTTATGTCAACTACTGATAAGAGTTTAACTTTTTAACCGATTTAAAAATAATTTTTGTTTTTTGATTTGATAACTATATAGAAGTAGTGCCGTTTTAAGTTTTTCAAAGGCTCCGCATAAGTTTGTCACGATTTAACTAATGTTTGAGTGTGTTAAATTTTGTGTCTTGTGCGATAATTTGTCTTACGTACCTTCAAAAACGGCCATATGTAAAAGTTTAAATTTAATAGATTATTGAACTTTGACTCAACTTGTAAATTCTTACCATCCAAAAAAGAAGTCGAGTGCTCGCCTTGCGGCTTGGCGATCGGCAGAACTATTGGTATATGGTTCGAAGAAGTGAGTCACAATGGTGGCTCCAATTTTTCCCTTCTGGTGAGCCTATGACAACAAAAATTTTTTTTATTAATTGTGGAATGCGTATATTAAGGAATGCGCACTCTTAGTCGTGACATCAATTTTTTTTTTTTTCACGACTACAACTAATCATAACCATCTTATCAGATAAAATGGTTGGGATATTATTTAAAGATTATTTTGTTCAACGCGTCTTTTAATTTTCAATATATCATGAATAGTATAGGGACTGAAATTCTATTTTATAAAGCTGAATAAATGAAATATCACATGGCCGAACCTGCGCAGCTATCAACCAAGTTATCTTAAAGGATCAATATCTACTAATTTTGATAACTTTTATGGCAATTACCTGATATTTGGCCTTGTACAAATTGGCAGCAGCAGCATGAGAAAGTATCAAGTTATGAGCAACAATGTAGGGCTCTCTGGATGAGTCACCATATTGGCAATCTCCAACATATTTAGAGCATCTACCAGGTGCAAATGTGCCACCATTGTAACCATTAATGGCGTAGGAAAATGGTTCATTAAGTGTCACCCAATGTTTAACCCTATCTCCAAATGTCTTGAAGCAAAAATCAGCATACTTTTCAAAATCCTTCCTGTTTTATTCATTAAATTAACAATAAATTAATATACTTGATCTTTTGTTTTCTTTTCAAAGGATTTAAATTAATATGAATGTTGATTTACAATTTTTCAAAATACTTACACTACTTTAGAACTTAGAAATCCTTTATATTCATCTTCAAGACTTTGTGGAAGATCCCAATGAAAGAGAGTTACAAAGGGTATTAAGCCTGCCACCATGCATACTAATTAAATGACTTCACAAATAAAAGCTATTATTTAAAAAAAATTAGGATATAAATTGAATATCCAAAATTTTTTGGATAATATTGAATATCGCAGAGACTAATATATCAAGTCAGAAAAAACTATAATTTAAAAAAAATTTAGCATTATTGTATGTTTAGAACTGTGTTCGTTAAATTTAAAAAAATTATTTTTCATCTCATTGAAGTGTTTTTGAAGAGTTATATAATCAAATTTTTACGACTCAACTCTAGAGATTGAGAATGAATAGATGAAAAGTTGATAAATTAAAATAATACTTGTTAAGAGGTGTTTACCATTTGCTAGGATCTCATTGATGAGATTGTTATAGAATTTAACTCCCAAGGGATTCACCTCTCCCTTGCCCTCTGCATATTATTATTTCACACTCAAAATAAGTTAAAACATTAGGAAAAATACATAAAATTTGTCTCTAAACCATAGTAAAAATTAAATAAATTTTCTTTTTGTTCTATACAAATTGTTAAATTAAATTTGAAAGAAATAGTAAACTAGATCTTGTTATCATACTTGGAAATATTCTTGGCCATGAGATGGAAAATCTGTATGAGTCCAATCCAATTTCTTTAACAATCTTGATATCACTCTACAAAATAATTAAAGATAATATTTAATTCTCTACTTCAATATATTTATTATTTATTTTCCAAAAAAAAAAATTTGAAAATTTTCAGTAAATGTACCTTATAATGATGATAAAAATCAGCACCTATATTACCACTGCTGTGGTCCCAAATCTTTTCTGCTCAATTAAAAGAGACAGAAAAACTTAATTATTATTATTATTATTTAGGTTCATATGAGCTCAAACAAGGACTAGAAAATAAAAAAATAAAGTAACCTGGATGTTGTTTAGTGAAAGTGTCCCATATACTTGGTCCTTTCCCATCTATATTTGAAGCTCCTTCTACCTTTAATTTTTATCGCAACAAGAGAAACACACAGTGATATTTAATAAGGTTAGTAGATTGTTAGTGATATAATTTTTCTAACAATAATTTTTAGTTTAATTAATGTTTTTATCTCTTTTATTTTAGTCGACTTATGTAGCTAATCTCTTATTTTATATTCAAATATTTTTGCTCTTTATTTCAAAATGTGTTTAATTTTTAATATCAGATAATTTATCATTGATCTATCATTTTTCACGATTATTATTATTATCTATAATATTTCACAAATAACATGTCATTAAAAATAAATATATAGTAAATCGGGACAGAATCAACACATTTGAGATTTAATAATGTGTTTCTCTCAAGATTTTATAGTTGAATATGAGTAAGTTCTAATAATTAATATATTGGAGTAGTTTATACAAAACTTTGTTGTGGTTCCAAAGAGGTTGACATTAAATATATTTAAAAAATCTCGTTAAATCAGCTCAGTTGATAGCTTTACAGAAATATCATATGTATGAGTGCGGATTTGAACCTCTAACATTTTATTTATTTACTTTTAAAAATAAAATGTCAAACAATAGACTACTTGACTAAAAAAATACATCTTAGAAAATGAATATTTTGAGATTGGTTATCTCTCTACAACAATTTATATTTTCAATCTCAACTCATTCTATATAGGTTAAATTATAATTTTGATCTCCCATTTTTGCTTGATTCATGAAATTAGTCTGTTTATTTTATATTTAAATAATTTTAATTCTTATGTTTTAAAGTCAAACCGTTTAAATCTCTTTCTTATGTTTTTCTCTAAAAAAATCGATGAGATATTTGTTTTTTAATTTATATATTTTTTTATATAATTCAACAATAAATTTATATAAGCTAATTTGTCATGTTTTACAATAACTTGTTATTTAAAAAATTAAAATATCGTCAATTTTAAATATAAAAATATAAAAAAAATTAAAACTATTTAAATTTAAAATAGAATTATGAATTTCGTGAATCAAATAAAATACGTAAACAAAAACTGTAATTAAATTGTAGTAGAAGCATATAATACATATACAATATACAATAAATGAGTGTGATAGAAATGGAAGATTGAAAGATAAGCTAAAAATAATTCATTTTCAAAAACAAAGAAAACACTATTTTATAATTTTTAAAATTTCTAAAAAAATGATAGATCTATACTCTCTTTGTTAGTAGTAAAGTAAAATGAAAATATAAAACATGAAATTCATTGTTGTTGACTATATGGTAGTGTGAACCTGGTAAGCAGAAGAACCAATTCCAAATAGAAAATCAGAAGGAAAAAGGGTCCTGTTGAATGTTGAAGCATAGTGAGCTGGATGAAGATTATGTGGTGCAGTTGCAGTCACAACAGCCAAAATGGTAGCTAGAGAAAAAAGATAGAATAGGGAAGGACTTATGGCTCTCATGGCTTCAGATTTTGATGTCTAAAGATTTGGTAGTGGTGATATCTATTTAAATGCAAAACAATAGACCATGACTTATTTTTTTAATTAGATTACTGGAAATAATTGATTTTTATTATATAACACCAATCTCAATGACACTGATTATATACCAAAAAATCTCACTGATTTAATATAGTTAAATTGTCATATATAGAGGGGTAGATTCCTTTCCCAATATAACATAAAAGCTGTGGGGTACATGGTAACATGTTCTGGTGGTGTGTCCCAGCTGTTTTAAAGAAGGAAGAAGAAATCATAGAATCTTTTAGCCACGTTTTAAAGAAGGAAGAAGAAATCATTGAAATTATTTTTTGAAAGAAATATTTTAAAGAATTAAAAACGAAATTTGAGATATTTAAAAAAATTATAAAATATTTTACCCTTTAAAATTACATCTGCCAAAAGAATGTAGCAAGTATATATTAATTATATTTGTAATGATCCAACTTAACTTATATAATCATTATTTATTTAAATATATAATTTATTCCTTTCATATTTACGACTCAATTGTAAGAGGTGTTTACCATTTGTTAGGATCTCATTGATGAGATTGTTATAGAATTTAACCTCTCCCTTGCCCTCTGCATATTATAATTTCACACTCAAAATCAGTTAAAACATTAGGAAAAAATACATAAAATTTGTCTCTAAACCATAGTAAAAATTAAATAAAATTTCATTTTTTTTTCTATACATTTGTTAAATTAAATTTGAAAGAAATAGTAAACTAGATCTTGTTATCATACTTGGAAATATTCTTGGCCATGAGATGGAAAATCTGTATGAGTCCAATCCAATTTCTTTAACATCTTGATATCACTCTACAAAATAATTAAAGATAATGTCTAATTCTCTACTTTAACATATTTATTATTTATTTTCCACACAAAAAATAAGATAAATAAATTTGAATATTTTCAATAAATATATACCTTCTAATAATCATAAAAATCAGCACCTATATTTCCACTACTGTGGGCCCAAATCTTGTCTGCTCAACTAAGTGAGACAGAGAAACTTAATTATTAGGCCTATATGAGCTAAAAAAATTATTAAATAAATAAATAAAATAAACCTAGATGTTGTTTAGTGAGAGTGTCTCATATACTTGGTCCTCTTCCATCGTAATCTTTATCACAACAAGAAAAATACACTGACAGTTTTTTTTGGTTATATTATTTTTTATAATCAAAGGTCCATTAAAACAAGGACAAAAACAAGAATCTCAAAACCACCCAAAGAAGAAAAGAATCAAGATAAAGGAGAATATGTCCAAAGAAGAAAAGAATCAACACAGTTAGATGCTGCAGGAAATTGAACACCAATCTAAGATTCGACATTTTGCTAAACTAACTTAGCCTTAAAGAAAGAGACAAAAAGATGATATAAATTTTCAGCAACCTGAAAGCAAAAAACACAAACAATTTCTTGTGGATTTGAAATAATTCCTCTCTTTGTGAGATTATCACGGAACAAAAAACACAAACATTTTTTTTCCTGAAGGTAATGATAAATAATAAACAGAATAAGGGGTGCAGCAATCCAATACAAACCAAATAACTACTTCCTCTTTAAACACTCAAGAGGAGCAGTATACCAGTTATAAAAAGAGCTACAATTAAAAGATCTACCTACAAATAATCATTTCCAAGTAAAATACTTTATGAAATTCAACAATTCTTCAATAGACTTAACTTTGTTGTAAAAAATAACAGAGTTTCTACCATACTAAAGAAACCACATCGTTGATGCCCACACGATTAATCCACTCGAGTTACCTGTTGCTCCTTTGACTAATCTATCAAAATCTAAGAGTGAGTCAAGGCAGTCGTCACTTCTGATCAAACTGATACCAAGCCATATCTCTATACCTTTCCAAACCGCACCTGCTATTGCACAATCCAAAAACACATTATTTATGTTTTCAATAGAACAAGCACAAGAGTTACAACTCAAATCCCCCTCCAACCAATATGTTCCTCTGTGTCAAAAGCTCCTTCGATGTTATCCTATTCCTTAATAGTCTCCAAGTAAAAATAGGAACTTTAGAAGGTAAATTCTTCTGCCACATCTTCTTGAGCCCACCTTGTTAGAACACATATTGGTGTTTAGTATATCTCATTGTTTTGATGATAACATTAATAAAATTTTGTATAAAAGAAATATATACTCTAATTTTGTTCAAGTGTTTATTTGTTTCAGATATCAAAATTAATATTATTCTAGAAGCAAGAACGCCTTTGAACACTACAGAACGATAAAGCTCTGAGCGTCAGAAGCAATACATCAGAAGACTCTGATCTGCTAAAAATGACTCTGAGCGAAGCTGAGAAGAATTTGAGTAAAGAACATATGTAAAGAATCAGAAGACTCTGGGAGTACTTAACGCTGCAAGTACAAAGGCTCTGATAAAGATATTCACGCAAAAGCACTTTGCTGCAAAACTCTGTTAGAGTAACTCTGATCTGAAGAACTAGGAACATCATCAGAGGATCTGATGCAAGACGTTCCAAAGTTGTTGAAGAAGATGCTGTTCAAATAAAGATCCATTGGCATATTCCTTATCCTTATCCAAACGGCTCTTTCCTTATTCGTGCATGACACAGGAATTCAGACAAAAATGATTTGTCTGAACATTCCCCTTCTGAGAAAGGAAAAGTCAATAGAAGACAAAAGCAACAGAATGCACAATGTTGCACAGTCTTTGAGAAATGGACTTCAAGTACTATAAAAGCAAGTCTCAGCATCACTTCAAAGTTGACGAATTAACTAATCATTTGACAAATTATTCAACAAGCAACTCATACAAACATTCTTCAAAGCTGAATAGTTTTTATTTCGTTCTTAAACTTGTGTAAAAATCACAGTTGTGATATAGCTTTTTAGAAGCAACTCTTAAACACATTTTTAGTTTATCTTTTGTAAAAGATTCCTTAAGAGACAAAGTGTGGTCAGATTTCTTG